>OX419707.1:1337500-2006250 GCA_948474745.1 Oligia latruncula | reverse complement strand
AATGAATGAGCTGCCGACATTCCCTTGTAAGCTTGAAAATTAATATATTATTAGCTTTTTAAGAATAGCTAAACATCATTATCGCCATTCTCCTGCACTTAGGTATCGCAATTTAATTGAGGTCGGCGCAACATGTCTTTTTCTTCCATACAACTAATAATAGACGAATAAAGGCTGATTTTTCAATCATCTGATAACTTTGTTCTAGGAATAATTTTGAAATTTTGACAGTTTGTTCATACAAAAACTGTCAAACGTCAATTTTATTCCTCGAATAAAATTTATCTGGCGATGGAAAAATATTAGTCGTCATCTCGGTAGTCACCCCTTAGCCATATCATATTTAGTCCATCCATCGTTTCTTTAGTCTTCCCCTACTCGTATAGCCATGCAAATATACATTATCATCAAAACGTAGTAAAAGCAACAGTGAAACCAACCAACTGTAAACATTTCTTCACTTCTGGAGCTGTCATAAGCTATCGGTTAGCCAGAAGAGGTAACCAATCAGTTATAGGCAGGTAACATCACGCCCGTTTTACCCAAAGGGTTAGGCAGGGAGTAAAAGTGCCTTTTAATGACCTACTCGAAATAAATGATTTGATTGTGACTTCGACTGCGACCTATCAAATATAACAATCATTATGTTGCTGGGGATTCAGCGCTTCGCCGATATTCGCGGAAACCCGTGTTGACGATTTTCATGCCATAATTAGAAAGAGGGTTGCGTCAATTATGGGTAGGATGCGTAGAAGCCCCAACAGCATCATGAAGACAGTGGTTGACAATGTGGATAGTCCCTTTATTAGGCACTGGGTGCAGAGGCACGTGCCAACATGGTTGACCCACGTAGTTATTAGTTGTCGTTAGGTTAGTTTGTTAGTATTACTAACATAGTTTTTAAGTTGTTGTTTCTATATGGATTGACTTAGGTGACTACTCAGCCACAAAATATTTCATCCGCGGATGAAACGTTACCCTTTTAAAATTGTAAGGCGACGAATCATTCGCAAGTTCGGATGAGTCACATAGTTAATATTGATGTGGTCATATCGGCCAAATAGACGAACACACATTTGTTTGTGTGTTTATGTGATTATGTGATCTGCAATAAACGATATTATTAATATTTAGTTGGAAAACGAAAGTGACTTAGTGATAAAGATTTAACAATATCAAACAATTTGTCGTAGTCAAGCAGCGGAGAGTAACTCCCTTTATCAAAAGGCCGTAGTTTCGAGAGCTCTTCAATTCGCGAGTTGGTTCTGTACCCGCGTCATAGCGTCGTAGCCCCTTTTCTAGTTTCGGCTTGAACTTTAAGGGAATAGTTCACACTGTGGTGGAAAGATTCTAATCCGTCTTGGTGTGATCTGCCCTGAACATCAAGTAATGGACAAAATTGACAAACTCTAAACTAAATATGAGGCTTTTGGCTACTTTGTCAGTTAGTGAGTCTTTTTTTTGTAATGGGGGTTTTGTTTGTGCATAATAAACATTGTATCTTTCTTTTCAATCAGTGAGGCTTGTAGGATCGTATATGAGCTAGGAGCTAGCCAAAGAGACAGTTTACTTTGACTGTTACAAAATTCCGGGACAGTATTCCTAATAATATTTAATATAAGCTCGCTTTAAACCGCTTCTCTGAATCTCGCGAAAGTTATTATAGAATATCCTGTTAGCTATCTAATTCCTGTTTTCTTTTTATTGATTTTCCAAGAAAGTCGTAGAAATAGTTATTGAATTTTAACGGTTTTACGACCAGAGGGGCAATTCTCGTAATTTTAAGAACGTTCACAGACTCAATCTGTCAAAAATACGACTAATTTCCCTACATTTTTTGTCACTGTCGCTGAGATGAGATTGCGACTTGAATTTAAACGTTTTTTAAGTACGAGAATGGTTCAATCTTATCGTCTCATTGACGATTTCGTTCGGTCATTGTAATGCTAGTCTGATCAGCGAATCACAATCTTCGGATTGTCGCAGTCAAGCAGCGGAGAGAAAATCCTTCGGGATTTTTAAGGAAATTCATAATACATTGCTTCAATTGTTTGAACAATTCATCTGGTCGACAACGTTAATAACGCAATAAAATAAAAATGTTTTTACAAAAAAAAAAAAACAACCGACTTCCAAAAAAGACACTACAATGTGAAAAATAACTTTAATTTCGGAAGTCGGTGTCAAAAAACGAAAATGAGGAACCTGAACACTGAGTTCCGAAATTAAAGTTAGTTTTCGGTAGTTTTTTTTTTTGTAAAAACCTTTTTATTTTTCACTGTTTAGTTGCACCCCACACAATTTCACATATTTTTTGTAACAAAACATCAAGCATTCGCCGTTTTATGATTTTATCGAACCGCACTTCGAACACGACCCTCGATGTTTTGTTACAACCATATTTTAAAAACCAACGAGCGTTTTGAAGGAAAACTTTATCGAGGCACAAGCGATAGCGATCAAGAACGTATGGTACAGTCATTAACAATAAACGCAAAGTAGAAAGAAATGTTACAGGTAAATTTTCACTCGCCGTAACGTAAGCATTACGTCAAACTCAGTGTCGAGCATTCGCAGGAACATTCCATTACATGAAAATGCTTTCGGAAACTGAGCTTTTGCATGTACTTTACCATTCGTAAGAACGTTACAATACATTACATGGAAATGCTTGAGAAAATGCTCTAGTGTATACTCGCCTGTCCAACATTGAAATATAATATTGCCATAATTCAACAGTCTTTGGAAAGTCTACGAAGTTTTTCATCAAAATTACTTACAATTGAAATTGAGACGACTGTTCAGTTGAAGGTACGGAAATTATGACGTTAATATAATTACACTGTAGGGAACAAAACTTTAGTAATATTTTGGAAATTAGAGTTCCTTTTAAAAGGTTTAATCTTGAAGTCATCATCTGCTTAGCCTTTTCCCAACTATGTTGAGACCGGCTTCCAGTCTAACCGGATGCAGTTGAATACCAGTGTTGTACATGAAGCGACTTCCTATCTGACCTCCACAACCCAGTTACTGGGTAATACGATACCCCTTGGTAAGACTGGTTGTCAAATTTTCGGGCTTCTGACGACCCGTAACGACTGCCAAAGATCCACGAATGACCTTCTTGTCACAGTCATGCCGTGCAGCTGTCGACTATTTTTGTTCTGTGCTCATGTAATCAGGAGCACAGAACAGAAATAGCAGTAGTAGTAGAAAAAAAAAATAACTCCAATAAAACAAAATCACGCTAATATTATAAAGGCGAAAGTTTGTGTGTTTATATGTTTGTTACTTCTTCACGCTCGAACGGCTGGACCAATTTTGATAAAATTTGGTATGGAGGTAGCTGACACCCTGGATTAACACAAAGGCTACTTTTTACCCCGATATTCCCACGGAATTGAAACTCATGCGGGTGAAACCGCGGGGCGCAGCTATTAGATCTATAATTAGATCTATTTTGTTTTATTGGAGTTAATTATTTTTTTGTATGCACATGTTTCTGTAACCAATAAACCATTTTTCTCTGTCTTCTTTTCTTTAATAGAGTTTAGAAAATATTTTGTTACTGTACCTAAACTTAGTACAATACCTACGGGAAGGTTAAACAATCTAGCCTACATTTTCTCCCACACGAAGAAAACCGGCATCCTTTAAAGTTTTAACCTACCGAATCGTTTCACACCTCCGAAAGCGGGTATAAATCGTGTAAGCGCGGTGAAATATAAATAGATTGCAACCAAAAGGAATCGGGTCAGCTCGCACCTTTAAATCACTAAGATTTACACCTTCCAGTGTTGAGGACATAAACAACTTAATGAATTTGTAAATCAAACCTGTTTAAGTTGAACTTGGTTGAATTTGAAGTTATTAAGGGGGAAGCGCTAAGGTAGCCCGCGAAATTTAAATTTTCTTAGGTTTTTTGCAATTTGCTGGTCAGTATTAAGTTGTACGTTGATTAAAATATGATTCGCGGTCATAACAAATATGTATTTACAGAATTATAATCATTACAACTGACAGCAAGTATTAATTGCGAAAATAAATAAGTTGTTTGTTAGATAATCTTTCACGCTAAAACGGCTGAACGGCGGCGGCGGCGACGGCGGCGGCGGCTGATTTGGATGAAATTTGGCACATGGGTAGACCATTACTTGGAGAAGGACATAGGCTCTTTTTATCCTGGATCTTAGACGTAGTCGCGGGCAAAAGCTAGTTATAGCATAAATAATTATAGTCTTAGCTAAATGAACAACTCTTTCAAAGACTTCAGATACCATCTTAACACACAAACTTCATCAAATAGGACAAGTGATAATTAAGTCATTGCGCACCGGCAGCCATGATTAACCGACTTCGAGCATGCGAGGTGCTGTTGTTTACATGCTCATTATCAGCCAGTAAGGGTTTAATTTAAGAGGGTGATATTATCTCTAGTTTATGGCATTATTTCCTGTTGGTATTCAGGTGATCATTTTGGTGGGACATGTTAAAATTATGTTGAGGTAATTTGGTTTTCTACGTCTTTACAGATAAATTAGGGAGACAATTATTATGATGATTGGGGCGCACTAAAATAACATCCTCCGCGATACCTAGGATTATTTAGCTTCCTTCAAAATGGTTGAGTTGAATGGTGCTAATACATGTGTCATGTTCGTGAACGGGCGCCGTCAGTAGGGACTGGTCATCTCTTAGCAGAAAAGGATTTTTTTATTTTCATATTTGAATTGTTTTCTTTTTTCGTCTTTTCATTTAACGTTCTGCATCGTTCTCACATGCATCATTTTTAACATGAATGATGTAAACAAGACTTTGTAACCATATTATTTTGATTTAAAAGAGTGTCCATGGAGTTTCTTGCCCGTTCTTCTCCATAGGTAACTACGCTTTGGAATGAGCAACTAGCTTCATCTTTCTGACTGACCGACCCCTTGACAATTCAAAAGTGCCTGTAATTGGTTTAATATTGAAATTGCTTTGAGTTTGAGTTAGAGTGGTCAGCTCCGATACCAAATCGCCGATTGGCTATTATTGTTAAGTCCCAAAATTGCAAATCCTAGAACCAAAAATTCGAAGACACATGTGAGGTCTCCCAACCCGCACTGGGCCACCGTGGTGAGTTACGGCTCCCTCCCTCTCAGAGATTGTGCTACGCGCCAAAGAAACCCATTAATTTACCTACAATAATTGATTCAGCACTGATAAGAAACTTATATATTACGTTTATCAGCTCTAAGACAATCACTACTGAATATCGCCCTCACCCATATATTACGGACACGAAACTTTAGATTACTTTTAGGGATTAATAATGTAACGGAAGGGAAATAAGTATTTCATACACGTAATCAGCCTATAATATTCCCACTGCAGCCACACAAGCCAAGCACCGCCACTACGACCGGTCATCGGTCATCACAAGTTACTTACAACGCTACGTCTTTCGGTACGCGGTCACCACTCCAGAGCCTTTCGGCCCCATCGGCCATCTGTTGTGCGAGCAATATGCCCTGCCCACTGCCACTTAAGTTTGGCAATTCTTCGGGCTATGTCGGTTACCTTGGTTCTCCTGCGGATCTCTTTATTTCTGATTTGATCACGTAGGGAAACTCTAAGCATAGCATTTACCATAAATAAGACGGTAATATTATTTTCTAAAGGTGTGTGTCTGTGTAGTGTCTAAGGTTTGAGATTAAATGAATTGGTTTAGGTATGTCTCAATTAAGGTGTCTCCGGAATTGCTCGATTTTTGACCATAGACCCGTGTTTTTTACCGACTTCAAAAAAAAGGAGGTTATCAATTCGACACGTATGTATGTAATATTATTGGAATTGCATGATATTCACACATGACAATCTATTAGGGCTTCCAAACAAATATACAAAATTTTGTAGACGTATGTATGTATGTTTGTCCACGCATATCTCCGTAACTATTAATCGGATCGTGACCATTCTTTTTTTATTGGCTTACATTTACTTCAACTTAGGGAACAGTGCAAGTTTCATCAAAATCGATTCAGTAATTTTCAAGATATGGACTAAGACGTGAAAGTGTGACGGCCTGGCTTATTGATACGAGCTACGGGTGTAGTGTCAAAGGGAAAATATCTCAAAACCTTGGTCAAATTCTAGTGCAACAACTAAAAATTACGAAATAAAAAGTAATTTAAAAAAAATAAACCGACTTCAAAAAGAAATTAACTCAAAATTATGAAATAATTTTAATTTCGGAAGTTGGTGGCAAAAAACTAAAACTATAAAATACAGATCCCAAAGACACCGACTTCCGAAATTAAAATTATTTCATAATTTTGAGTTAATTTCTTTTTGAAGTCGGTTTAATTTTTTTAAATTACTTTTTTTTTAGTACTTCTGCGTCATGAGAGGCAGACAGAAGTACTTAAGGCGCGTTAAGAAGCAATTTTTTAGGTAATCGACTAGTAACAAATAAGGTTCAAAACAGCGATGCGTTTGATGTTATTTAAATCGAATGACCACCAAAATATGAGTAATTTTACAGTTTGAATTAAATCAAAATCCACCCCCCCACACACACATACACACCCAAACACTACACATACCTGAACATGCTACAACAATTTTGTAACATCCTAGAATCTAAATTTTTTCTTTTATTTTAATTAAGTCTCAACATTATGATCACAAGTATCCTTATAACTATCCTGTTAATAGTGTCCCTAGCATCGGGTGAAATGAGAGCTCACTTCAAATTCACTTTATTTAAGTTCTCACGGTCAGATTTTGACAGAACAGACCGGCTGTAGTCACCTTAACAGAGACAATGGACATACCTAACCAAGTCATTCAATCTCAGACACTAGCGTAACAAAGTTAGCGATGCATTTAATGCGCCTAGTTACCATCGGCGGGCGCCACAACGGGCCGGCCATAGATAATTAATTGAATGCAAATCAACCTCCGCGAACTTATTAATGAAGGGACATGATCGCCTGTGGACGCTGTGAATGGGACATGTTTGAAGACGTGATTGTTTTGTTATTAGTGCGATTGTATATGCAAGGAGTGGGTTTTCTCACAATGATCTTGACCGTGTTTGGCCAGACTGGGCCGCGGGCTGCCTGTCCGCACTGGAGCGCGGCTGCGTTCTGCGTGTTGTCGTGTCCAGTTTTTGTCAAAATATATTATGGATGAAGATGGCTTATTTTTACTAGAAAAAAGCTCTAACTAGTTTGAGAATCCCGGTCCCCGCGCGGGCACCCATTGCGGACACTTGTATGAACCAGCTATGGCGTGAGTTGCCTGCGCGCTCCCCGCGCCGAAAAGCCCGCACCGCTCACCGCGCCCGCGTGTCCACCATGGACACTCAAAGGAACTTCATATATGTTTGAGTACGCCGCGCCGCGCCCGCCCGCGCCCGCGCTGCCAGTCTGGCTAAGCACTAAGTCGTGTGTCTAACTGCCGCACTAAGAGACGCCACCAATCATTGATGTTATTTGTTCAGAATATCTTCACATATTTCTTAGGTTTGACTGATAGTTTTTCTATACAATCATCATCATTATTTTATTTATTTATTAAAACTTTATGCAAAAGTAAAAAAATACTGTACAAAGCGGATTTAATGTCTGAGGCATTAAGTCATGATGTCCTACAACTACTACTAATATTATAAATATGAAAGTTTGTGAAGATGTTTGTTACTCAATCACGCGTAAACCATTGAACAGATTTGGATGAAAATTAGTACATAGATAGACCATTTCCTGGATTAATACATAGGATAATTTTTATCCCGATATTCCCACGGGATCGAAACTTACGCGGGTGAAACCGCGGGGCGCTGCTAGTTAACTATAAGTGCTGAAACTTTGGTTGAAAATCGCCAAATCGAAGAGTGTAAGCGCGGTAATCAACGCTCAATTCTTCATTGTATGAGAAGGGAAATTTACCCATACCGCGGAATAATCAAATGCCAATGTAAAATATACATTTTATAATATTTTCCTTCATTAATATGGAAATGGTCCATGACTTTCATTAATATGTCGAATTGAACAAATAAACTTCTGTATTCATAAACAGATGATGCGTTCATTGAAATAAACCAACTTACTTATTGATTATTACGCGTCCATTCGTTTTAATATTCCATGGGATGTTATGATAATCATTGGCTCTATATAATTTTATGTTTTTGTAAGCTCTCTTTGCACTTTTGGACAACATGATTATTTAAGATTTTTTAAAAGGAAGTCAACTCAACAGCTATTTCCTATCACTGTATCGGGATTATTATCCAATTACATACTTTCGCAACCCTACGCAATATTTTCTCGTTCACCATACAGCATTGTCTCAAGACGATAGTCTTCGACCAGTGCGTGTTGCCAGTGATGACATTTGGCACTGAAACGTGGTTGCTCACAATGGGCCTTATTAGAAGGCTAAAAGTCACTCAAAGGGCAATGAAGAGGGCTATGCTTGGAGTTTCCCTGCGTGATCGAATCAGAAATGAGGAGATCCGCAGGAGAACCAAGTTAACCGACATAGCCCGAAGAATTGCCAAACTTAAGTGGCAGTGGGCAGGGCACATTGCTCGTAGAACAGATGTCCGATGGGGCCGAAAGGTTCTGGAGTGGCGACCGCGTACCGGAAGATGTAGCGTTGGAAGGCCTCCCACAAGGTCCCACGACCTTGTGAAGGCCGCAGGAACCCGTTGGATGCGAGAAGCACAGAACCGGTCGAAGTAGAGGTGCTTGGAGGAGGCCTATGTCCAGCAGTGGACGTCTTTCGGCTGAAATGATGATGACATACTTTCGTCTGAAATCTGGTTTTTGGTCAGTGAATGGCAATGGGCTGTTACATGGCCACCATTATTCCCCAAAAGGTTAAGCAGTGGTGTACCTATAGTTGGTAGTTCGTAAAGAACACTCCATGGAACGACTCGTTGTCCAGGGACAAGTGGAGGGCAAGCGGTCACGCGGTCGGTCACCTACGCGTTGGACAGGCCTTATCAAAGCGTCAACACAAACCTCCATAGTTCAGAATTTCCGAGACGCTGAAGACCGGAATAAGAGGCGGAGCATCGCGAAGGCTGCTTTGGCCAAAGAAAATGCAGAGTCATCAACCACGACCACTCTGTCAAGAGTGAGCGACTAAGGAGGAGGAGGAGGTGGAGTACCTATAGTACACCCACATTTCGCCAGTTATGTTTAAGTCCCATGTAATAGGGGGCGAGCCTATTGCCATCAACCGGGCACAAATCCAGACTCCGGGCTGCTACTGAGAAATTCCAGATGTGAAAACCCAACAACACTTTTCCCGACTCAAACAACAACAAACAATCATAACAAAACCAAACAAACAACAAAATGAAAAAAAATAAAATAAAAAACAAATGAATCATAACAATCTTGTAAGAAAGAGAAGGAATGTGTCAAAGACTAGCTTCCTGTTCCAACACCAATTTAAATAGGTAATAATATAATGACATGTAGGTATACACAAGAAACTTATTCGTCACCCGTTCTATGTGGCCAAAGGAAGCCTCGCGTGTCTGTGAACAATTAAACAAAGAAACAGACATTAGTATTACGGTTGGAACGTTACTGAAGTACTCGTATTAGCACGAACAACTGGTTAAAAGTATACGTAAGTTTTGTGTGTAGGAAAATAAGTAAATTGGTACCTACCGACTTTCAAAGAAGACACTACAAAGTGAAAAAGTAATTTAATAAAATTAAACCGACTTCAAAAAGAAATTAATTCAAAATTATGAAATGATTTTAATTTTGGAAGTCGGTGTCTTTGGGATCTGTATTTTATAGTTTTAGTTTTTTGCCACCGACTTCCAAAATTAAAATTATTTCATAATTTTGAGTTAATTTCTTTTTGAAGTCGGTTTAATTCTTTTGATTACTTTTTTATTTAGTAATTTTTTGTTGTTGCACTAGAATTTGACCAAGGTTTTGAGATGTTTTCCCTTTGACACTACACCCATAGCTCGTATCCACGGAATAGATAAACCTTATTTATCTATTCCGTGCTCGTATCAATAACCCAGGCCGTCACACTTACACGTATAAGTCCATATTTTGAAAACTACTGAATCGATTTTGATGAAACTTGCACTGTTCCCTAAGTTGAAGTGAATGTAAGCCTATGAAAAAAATGGACATGATCTGATTAATAGTTGCGGAGAACTGCGTGGACAAACATACATACGACATACATACATACGTACGTCTATAAAATGTTGTATATGTTTGGAAGCCATATTAGATTGTCATATGTGAATATAATGCAATTCCAATAATATTACATACATACGTGTCGAATTGATAACCTCCTTTTTTTTGAAGTCGGTGGCAAACAACGAAAATGCGAGTACGTTACTTGGGAAGGGTCTGCTGAGATGTTTCAATAATTAATATTTTTTTTTGATGCTGGTATTGATACAAATCTTTAAACTAGCAGAAAGTAAATAACAAAACGAACCAAACTGTACTAATATTATACATTCGAAAGTAACTCTGTCTGTCTGTCTTTTCACGCCTAAACCACTGAACGGATTTCGATAAAAGACGCCGCCGCGTGCGGCACCCGTCTCGCCTCACCTCCGGGGCATGTGCATCTGGATTGAGCGCTCACACTCACCCAGCCTTATAGTACACAGGACTGAGCGTGAGTGGCGACTTACGATTTTTGTACGTAAGCTGGTGCGAGTTCTGGCACGCGAAGTAGGTGCTCTTGCGTTATCTAGATGTATCTATATTCTGTGGTACGTACCTAGAGAAGAAAACACACCCTTGCTTCCTGAAAGCCTGATCAAGTATCTGATCAATAAGCCTACTGTCAGATCTCTTGGTACCTAACTGTTGTGATTGGTAGGCGGAAATGATAATTGTCAGTCAAATCACATGAGTTGAGATTTGATATAGATAAATGGCATTCATGAGAGGCTTTGCTAGAGGGTTAGTCTCGCAACTCGTGGATGATTAATTAAAGTCCTATATTCCTATACATAGCGTTGACGTGACGTTAGACGTAGCGTTGGAAGGCCTCCCACAAGGTGGTCCGACTACCTAGTGAAGGCCGCAGGAACCCGTTGGATGCGAGAAGCGCAGAACCGGTCGAAGTGGAGGTGCTTGGGGGAGGCCTATGTCCAGCAGTGGACGTCTTTCGGCTGATATGATGATGATGATGATGATATTCCTATACATACAGCAAGATTTTTTTATCACCATCCAAATTTTTACAGGGTGTTCTACCCACGAATATGAACAACTTTCACTATGGGACCAACTCTGTAATCACAAAAAAAATCTGCTGTTTCATACATTTTGGTCAAGTAGGTATTGAATTTTTGTAATTAACAACTGATTTTTTTTTCGTGATTTCAGAGTTGGTCCCCTAGTGAAAGTTGTTCATATTCATGGGTAGAACACCCTTTAAACATTTGGATGGTGATAAAAAAATCTTCCTGTATAGAGTGGCGATTAGATTATTATATTAAGGGCTGATTTTTCTATGGACCGATCGATCATTTTTATTAGTTGAATAAAATTGACGTCTGATAGTTTTTGTATGGAAACGCTGTCAAAAATTCAAAACTATTCCTCCGATAAAATTATATGGCGTTGCAAAATACTGTCCTAAATGGTACAGTAGTTATTAAAAGATATAAAAAAAATAATATAATAATTCTGTTAAAATAAATAATTTTACTAAAAACAGACCAAATATTATATAGTGTAAAAATTGGCACGAAATACACCCTTGATAATAACGCACTAATCACGCACAGGGCGATGATAATAATATCAACAATTCTTCACGCTCAAAAGGCTGAACCAATTTTGATAAAATTTAGTATGGTATTATTACTTTTTATCCCGATATTCTCACGGTATCGAAACTTATGCGGTTGAAACCGCGGGGCGCAGCTAGTCACAAATTAAAAATAAAAATATAATTATTAAAATTAGTAAGTAGTTAAGAAGATATTTAAAATATTTTACCGATAAATATTGGTAACATGGAAATTATTATTTGTTCGTTTTCTAAATATTTAGGAAAGATAAAGAAGTAGTTTATTTAAGTTTTATTTATCCGGTTAAAGATACACAATACATGGGTTTTCAATATAAAAAAAACAGAAGTTTCTTTCATGTGCTGGTAGAAATTAATGTAGCTCATATCTTAAATCTTTTCACCGATAAATAACTCTAAATGAGAAAGGGCCTTTATTAACCGACTCTGCCGTACGAACATAACTTTATTCACGTGCCGTTCTTGTTATTTCGTTGAACGGCCATATCTTTAATCTCTAACACATTATAACCAAAGTCACACATTTATAACCTTCTAAGATGTCATCTGAACCAATTCTGTAAACTAGTTTGGATATAATATCTCACTCGAGATTTATTTGGGAGAAAAATGTTAGAAATTAATTAATTTAATGTAGCTATCCGTCAGTCATACGATATATTTTAACGTGTATAGAATATAGGAATGAACATATAAATTGGGAACGTAATATTATAAAAGGATTGACCATTTTATCTGTCTTTGATAAATGGTACGCAACTTATTTTACACTAACTTCTGGCCGCGACTTCGTCAGTGTGAAATTTCGGCCCCGGACACATCGCGTCGCATCGTCCGCCCGTGCCAGTAACTTTGTTTTGCGTAGCGTTCTCTGACTTTTTTTCCTCCTAAGGGTCATAGCGTTCCCCCTACCCACCCCGTCGCATTGCAATGCCTGCCATCGTCAGCGGGATTGTCCGAAAGGGTTACCGCTGGCCCGGAACATAAAGGGCTAAGGAAGGAACACGGGTGGGTTTTAGTCAGTAAGAGTCTGACACTTTCTTCCGCTCCACCCAGAGCGGGGGGGATCATTAGATGATTTCCCATCAGCAAAAAAAAAAAAAAGGGTCGTAGCGTGATGTTAGTATTAGTAGCTTTCCTCAAGAATTATTCTCGTCATCTGTCTCGCCTTTTCTCAATTATGTTGCGGTCAGCTTCCAGTCTAACCGGATGCTGCTGAGTACCAGTATTTTACATGGAGCGACTGCCTATCTGACCTCCACAACCCAGTTAAGACTGGTTGTCAGACTTTCGGGCTTCTTACTACCCGTAACGACTGTCAAAGATCCACGAATGACAGCCGGGACCAACGGCTTAACGTGATTTCCGAGGCACGGAGGGGTCACGGTATGCAAAGATGGCAAGATCCACAGACCAACCGCGGCCAGCGTAGCTTAATCTCCCCTAATAAGACCCCCTTAATAAGACCCCTGACCTAATTTCAATAAAATGCCACGAAAGATATAGGTACCGTTAGTGACAATTTCTTGCCTGCACACCAAATTATTTCGTGGACAGTACCACCAAGTACTTTGATATTAGGCTACAACATGTGTTTGCTCAACCGGCGCCTGGTGACAGACTTAGTTTCACAAGTTACTCCTACAACGCGTTTAGTCCTGGGTGGTTACGCCAGCAACTTCTGACTACAATTACCGCTACCAAAAACTTTGTGAAGTTGGGATTTTTTAAACATCAATGACGAGTGACGTATGTGTATACATAATGAAAGTAAACAAAGCAAAAGGAGTGTGTAATTCAAATTCAAATTATATATTAGTCACAATTTGCACATGAATAGAATAGCCGGTGACCCCCAAACTAGGCATTTGCCTGTATCTTTAGAGTCAGTGTTGCGACATTTTCAAAGGGGTACATAGTGCATAGTGATTATTGCAAGACAGGATAAGAGAAACTAAAATTTAACTAATCTAAAATCATATTAAAATAAAATAAATTTAGAATTTAAATTGCCATCAGCGTGAGATCAAACTAAACAAAATAAAATCAACAGTGTGAGATCAAATAAATAGCGATAATGGATTGTAGTAGGTGGCATTCTGTAGTTTCTGCCTATCCCTGCCATTGTAAGAAGGCGTGAGTATTTATGTGTAACTGTAAATATTCTCTCATCTCATATTATACTCTTTCATTTCTCGCTCAGCTTAAACCGTTCATCTCTCGCTCAGCTTCCAACGAAGTTCAGCCTCAAACCAGTCACAGATTTACGACTCCAATATAATTAACGGCGATATTTATTTAACTAAAAATGCTCAGTTAAAATGGTAATAATCAGTTTATAGGCCTAACAAAAACATAATATTTGTCCCATAACCTACTTTTGAATTGCACAAGGGATTATAAGCTTTATTTTAACGAGCGTAAGGTTTACATTTTGATTTGTAAATCAAATACTGTAAAATGTATGTGAAGTTTTCAAAAGAACCACAGCACAGAAATAAACAGTAGGTTCATAATGCGTACGGCTGCTATCCCTTTAGCAAATAAACTCGAAAAATCCGGTTTTTTTAGGTTGAAATATGGACCTTTTTCTCAAGTGCATGTGTAACTCGTGAGCCAAAAGGGTTTGCGTACCTTTTTTAAGAAGGGTCCGACAATCCGTGTCCACTTTGTAAAAATCTGTGCCGGATGTGTCCCGGAAACCGTCAAAAGGAGGACGAATCCGGAGAAATCTTACCGTACACAAGTTCAGCATGTTCGGCGTGAAGTGTTTTATTCCCATTAAGGCGACTACATGACTTGGAGCGCGGTCTTTGTCGGACTGCATAGAAAAGAAAGAGAAGTGCAATGACACAAAGCTGGTAATTTATTACAAAATATGAAGCAATTATCTATTTATAAAAAATCTATTGTTTGGAGTAAAAAATTAAAACACTAGTTCTTTAGTATGTTGCTTGAGAATAATCTGACAAAAAATCATAATGATTATATGTATATTAGTATGGTTTTTAGGGTTCCGTAGTTCCTACAAGGAACCCTTTATAGTTTCGTCATGTCCGTCTGTCTGTCTGTCCGAGGTTTTGCTAAGAGACCGTTAGTACTAGAAAGCTGTAATTTTGTAGGAGTGCGTATATCAATTACGCCGACAAAGTGGTAAAATAAAATTTTGGAAAATATTTTTTTTTAGGGTAGCATGAAAAACATACACATGCATGCTACATGTGAAATGGGGATGAATATTTTTTTTGTCGTCTACCCCATCGTGTGGGGTATCGTTGAATAGGTCTTCTAAAATGACGGGGGGGGGGGGGGGTTACTAAAATTATTTTTCGATTTAATGCTCCATTTACGAAATATTAAACTTTAAAGTTAAAATTTTTGTTTTAGTAGGGCGTCCCCCCCTCTAAAACCTAAACTGCGGGCTTGAAAAATCTGGAAAAATTCACGATGATAGTGCATTTCATGAACTTTAAAGGAAAACTATAGCGGTTAAGATAAATTTATTAGTTTAGCAGTAATAGTCGTTGAACTTGGATGTTGAATAATTTTGTACCAAATACAAAATCCTTAGAATTAATCCTTTAGAGTGACTAAGATGAAGTAGTTGCTTGTTTATAACGGGTAAAGACTTGCATTGACAAACAAAATATGAAAATTTTTATTTTTTTGTATTCAGAATAAAGAACAACAGAATCGTACTAAATAGTGATAACGGGCTACATTGTGCGTGGCCCGACACGCACTTGGCCGGTTTTTATTGTAACTTGTACTCGGTTTTAATGTATATCCGATATGTCAGTGAGTGATGGCAAAGTATTCTGTTTGTGTTTTGTTTTCACTTCTGTCGGCACTCCCGGAGTGCCACTGTTTTTGTTTGTTTCCGGGGTGGAAAATCCTTATGGATGTCCTCCGCCCTAGGGTGGCAGGAGAGGTCTGTCAGACTCTTACTCACTAAAAACCACCCCAGTGTTCCATCTCACACCTACGCCGGGGGCCGCGGGAACGTACGATCCTTCCGTAACCCCCGACTAATGTAATCTAATCTAACTAGCCTGTGTTGTCCCACGGCAGAGCAAAGGTCTCCCTCTCCCTTTCCCACACAATTCTGTCCTTTGCGAGTGCCGGCCAGACCTTTTTGTAGAAGTCAAGCTCGGCCTGTCACAATGGCGTCGTGAGTTTATTGGGACCCAATCAGTGGATTATGTACATACAGTAAAATAAATACAGATACGACATAACACCTAAATATTGAGTACCAAGGGCCTATTTCGAGCGATATTTTAAGACATACTTTGAGAGGCTTGTGGCTAAGTAATAACAGTCACACGGGTCGATTGATCAGGTTAAGGTACGTTTGCGGCGGTTGGTCCGTGGATGGGTGACAATCTTTACATATCAAGACCTCTCCGTGCCTCGGAAAGCACGTTAAGCCGTTGGTCCCGGCTGTCATTTGTGGATTTTTGACAGTCGTTACGGGTTGTCAGAAGCCCAAAAGTCTGACAACCAGTCTTACCAAGAGGTACCTAGGAGGTCAGATAGGCAGTCGCTCCATGTAAAATACTGGTATTCAGCTGCATCCGTTTAGACTGAAAGCCGACCCCAACATAGTTGGGAAAAGACTAGGCAGATGATTTTAAGACATACTTTGTACATAAATGGAACTACTGTATTTATACTGTGGCACAACAGTGAAATTGAAAGTTTCGTATTATCTACGAATATTAATGGCTCATTATCGATTCAGTTATTCGAATCATTCGTATCGCTTTGAAATATCGATATATAAAATATCGGTATCGTTTGTGAAGGTTAGTTACGTGAACAAATAAAGTGGAATATTTTTATTGCGACGTTATCATGGCATCAAGTATTTTGAAGTAGTAAAATAAGTGGAAACTCGGTATTGACTTCAAGGCATTTTCGACATTTTATCTTTGGTGGTCTGGGTGTTAAATAAAAATATTGGGTGTAAGAATTTTTATAACCTTTTAATGATCCTTATCTGCGGAAGGCTATCAAAGTAGACGGTGTACGATGTAACGGCGCAGAGTAGCCTTTACCAGAAGTGGTCATCATATTAGTGGTTCAGCAGCTTCAATATCATCAGGATTGTGCCGGAATATAGCAGTTTGTTGAGGACGTGGTACGACAGGCTCCCCTGACAGCATCTATATCATCAGAAGACAGCCGCCACACAATCATCGACGCCTGTTTCGAATCTTTTTTTACTGAATCTACTTCAGAAAGTCTAGTATTTAATAGCATCCAATCAGTGGTTCTTTTGCCTACAGGTCATCTGCACATGCGCTAATAGAAAGAAAGAAAGAAAAAGTATTTATTGCGACTCGTACAGGAAGATCACAAACTAAACTAAACATAGTAAAATAAAAATCCAAATTTTATATTTAAAAAAAGTAACAAAATGGGAATGGGAGGCCTTTGTCCAGCAGTGGGACATTACGAGCTAAATAGACACATACATAGGTTTCAGTGGATTGTTGTTGAAAGGGTATACCTACAACAAATAAAGAATTTTCCAAATCGGTCCAGTCGTCTTCAAGTAATCGGGGAACATAAATTCATTAAAAAAACCGACGAACTGAGAACCTCCTTCGTTTCTTGTAGTCGGTTAGAATGAGAAGAACTCTTTAGTAATAATGCACGACTTTCAATCTGTTCCACCGCCTCCGCTCCAAAGTGCGCCCCACGTTATGAGCGCTCTAAATTCATCCCTAGTTGCGCACTAACTTTGAACGGTCTGAACCTCGCTTGAACCGAAAACTTTGATGAGGTTCGTTGTTATATGAAACACTAAAGGAAATAAAAGGGTTTCGAATTCTTTTATTGAATCATTAGCAGGACGTTCTGGGATGCTCGTTCCATCATAGACCTCATCCATGGCTTGCCATCAGGTGTGAACGAGGTCAAGAGCAAGCCCATTCAGCAATAAAAAAAAAATAAAGAGTGGTGAAATGTTGCTCCTTTCTTATTTATTTATTTAAAAAAGCACAGCCACATCACGTACATTAAACTTATGCTAGAATAATCTTAATAACTAAAGGACTAATGTACATGACAATTACGGCGTACATAGCATTGATTATTTAACTTGCTGCCTTGAAAAGTATATTATGCTAAACTAAAACTAATATAAACTAAAACAGGCTAAAGTAAGTAAGATGGGTAGTAAACATGAACAAAAAGTTAAGAATAAAAATAATAAAAATTAAAAAATAGCAATATAATAAATGAAACTAAAAGCAACTTGGCAAGGATAGCGTGATTTTCTTTCTATGAGCATTCGTTTTAAAGATTCATCATAGATAGGTTGAAGAAATCAAGCTGCCTAGCTGCCAACTATGTATGTTGAGGTCGGCTTCCAGTCTAACCGGATGCCGCTGAATACCAGTATTTTACATGGAGCGACTGCCTATCTGATCTCTACCACCCAGTTACTGGGTATCACAATACCCCTCGACTGATGTACAGACGCCAGCACATCAAGCTACCCGAAACTGTCAAATTTTCCCAATCAACTTTGAACCTTATGCGTTAGCGATAAAGTTGAAAATCTATTAAAGAAATTTGACAGATTGTAGTAGCTTGATATGCTGGCGTCTCTACCTATGACTGGTTGTCAGAGTTTTAGGCTTCTGACTCTCCGTAACGACTGTCAATGATCAACGAATGATAAGTAGTCGGGTCCAACTGCTCAACTTGATATCCGAGTATGTGTCTCGGTAATACTCGGTATGTTATAGATGGTCACCCATCCACAGGCCGACCTCGGCAAGCGTTGCTGAACTTTGAAAATCGACCCGTGCCACACGAGTCGAATTTCAAAGTGAAAATCGATCCGTGTGGCTGTTATTATTCAGCCTGGAATCTAAAACCTTAATTAGTCACAAAAGGTTACATAAAAAACCCAGCCTATATTCCTATCATCATTAGCCCGTCTTTCTCATTAATTACTAATTAGGTGGAACATAAGGCCTAATACTGTTCTTAAGTAAAATACCAATCAATAGTCTGACGATAATTAGTCGAACATAAAGGAGGCTATTTGTGTCGAATTAGGTACCATCAGTGTAGCTTTAACGTGAACGATAGGTTGAAACACTTCGAAACTAAACCTAAATGAAACTAAAACATGGGTGATATTGATTTTTGTGTGGATTTTTCATTGTTTGAAGAATGTAGTTAATTCAAGATATGTTCTTTTTTCCATTACCCTATATTGTTCCACTGCTAGGCAAAGGCTTCCGCATATTCTTCCACTTTTCTTTGTGCTGTGCCTTCTCTGTTCAATAGGTTAGGAACGAGTCTAAATCGTTACGCCAGCGATTCTTAGGCCTGTCTTGGTGACGACGGCGACGCCCGTCTTCAGGCAGCCACCAGGCAGCCACTGACACATTAGGTTTTTAGTTCTAAATAAAAGATAAGTAAGAAAGAAAAAGTATTTATTGCGACTCGCACAGGAAGTTCACAAACAATAAAAAAAAAAAAAGAAAAATGAAACAGAAAGTCCTTTACGAGGCCAAAATGCTCCTATCTCAGCATGATGCTGCGACATTTAAAAAATAAATGTCGCAGCGCTGCCGCGCTGGTATTCTGATAGGGCCCGCTGTGACGTCACGGGCAGTTACAGAAATAAATAAATAGATATAATTATGTAAAATCTTTGAAAAAAAAAAATATTTAATCCTCGCCAGACGTAACCTCATTACTTGTTTATGCCTTGAGTGTCAGAGGCACTGTGGCATTGCTGAGATAAGCCAAAGGTCGCATATGTAATTGCAAAATATGTGCGCAATATTAGATAAAGATTTAAGATATATTTATTAGATTGTAAACATGTGTAACATTATACATATAAATGCAAATGTGTGTGTTTCAACATGTTTTGCCACCAATGGCGTACAAAATAAATTATAGCCACTTGAAATATAACACAATTAAGAAAAAAAAAAAAAGCATAACAAAATTAAAATATATCACAAATAGATTAGAACCTATCATTAAAAAATCTTTAACTTATTAGTAACATTTTTCAGTAAGTAACTTCATAAGTTCTCTTTTGAATAAGTTTGGCTGGTTTATATTTTTAATAACCCCTGAAATTTTATTTTAAATTAATGGTGCCATACAAAACACGCTTTTATGAAGGAGTGCTGTTTTCACAGTGAGGCTGTAAGAAGTTGTTATATTTAGTAGGTCTCTTTCTAGTGACATTGTCTGACAAAAGAGGAAGCCAGTGAGGATTGTTTCTGACAAATAAAGCTTTTTCCAAGATGTATAGCGACGGAAGTGTCAGTATATGGTATTTTATAAACAGTGGTTGACAGCTGTCGGTATTTTTGATCAAGGCTTTAGCATTTTAAACACCATGTCGGTGTTTGTCGAATTACCCCAAAATATTAGACCGTAGGTATCTAAGCATCGATTCAACAAGTCCATAATATCAAGTAGCCTATTGCCTTAATTAGGCTTATATCAACCTTTCAATACCCCTTCTCTTACTGTCGTAATGATACTTTAGTCCAAACTTCATTTGATGTTACTGGTAAATTCAGTTCGCACCGCATTTCAAGTGGACCCAGGATAACTCCCTGAAGCAGTTTCAAAATCTTAGAATTAAACAGTTTATACTAAGAACTTTGTTCTCAAGGGGCAAAGGAATCGATGTAATTAGCATTTCAGGAGGACCCCACTCCTTGGTCATTCTAGGTTCTATTAATAATTCATACTTACTCAGATCTGACATGTTTTGGTATACCTACGCTTTTTTCCTGTCCGCGGGTAGTTTTGTTTGCGTTGTTATCTAAAAACACAAAGTTTTACTAAACTTAATTTTGTATGGCACCCTAAAATTTAATACTTACACATTTTGTAATATATAAAATCGAATCCTTATTTCCAGAGCTTCCTTAACTAACTTGGGCTACTTTTATTTTAGAAAAAAGAATTAGGGTTACGCGCAAAAATATTAAAACTCATGAAATTCAATTTGTTTACCGACATGCGCGCGAACAGACTCGTTGGCACAGCCAGTTAATGAATAACAATGTAATATCCTAACTAAACTAAAACAATTTATTACAAACAAAAAAAAAATTACAGCTGTCAAAACTAGTAGGTATTTATCACAGTAATGTGAAACTTTATATAGCTTATTACCAAAATCTGAACCTCTTAATAGAGTTGCGAATACAAACAATACATTACAATTGAATTTCACGCGTTAGGGTATGTACCCCTCATACATACCAACACGCGTCGTAAACCTATGTAAATTTTATGGACAGTAGGTCAACTCCGACTATAACTTTAAAACAAAAGAATACACCAAAATCAAACAGCGAAACCTTCTGGCAAAGAATATGGCTTATCTTGGTAACGACAAAAGAGGATTTGTCGATAAGTCGTGGAGGTAATCTGTACCCTTATTCCGTAACCCTCTTTCAATCACAATCTGACGTTTTGAAAGATATTACTAATCCGTTGCTTCTTAGGATTGAAAAATTCGTATACTCAACAACTTAAATAACGCAATGAACGTAGGTGAACTGTCAAAATGAAAGACATTGCGGTCAACTGTCATTTTATGTGTTCTGCGCAATTAGCCCGCTGTATCAATGATGTTCTTGTCAGTTGGTACTGTTTAAATAATTCAAAGTTACTACTGACTTACGGTAAAGGCAATAGGTACAGACGCCATCACATCAAGCTACTACAATCTTTCAAATGTCTTTAATAGATTTTCAACTTTATAACTAAAGCATAAGGTTCAAAGTTGATTGGGAAAATTTGACAGTTTCGGGTAGCTTGATTTGCTGGCGTCTGTACATCCAAGCTGGAACTATCGAGGACGGAATTAAACACACCTTCTGTTTACCAACCTACACAGTGACTTTAAAATGATTTTGTACAAGTTTCGTCACGCGAGGTTGAATATTATATTACCATAGAGTTTTGCCCCTTAAGTGTAAAGGAATAATTTTAAGTTTGTATGTTTGACTTTGTTCTAGGTTTTAAGTTTTGTTTGTTTTGGAAGGATGTTGATAAAGGTACCTAAGTTTGAGTGAAGCTTCAAGTTTCAAGTTTAAATATGTATAATTTGAAGTTTTGATAATGTTCACTTGTGGTTTGAAGTTTTTTAATGGTTTTGTCTAAAGACGAAAGGAATAGCGCTGGGGCTCTGTCTCGTATAGGGTCGTAGCATTATGCTGAGCAATGGCCGTTTTGCGTGGATGTGACGCATGTTTTCCAACAACTTGTTATTTTTGCTTGTTTTTGTGTTCTTTTTTTGCGTCATGTTTATCATATAAACGTATTTTCTTTCTAGCCTACTTTGTATCCACGGTTTTGCATATTACCTTAGATATCAAAATCAAAGGTGCTAAATAACCCAATAACATTGTACAGATGCCCGCACATCAAGCTACCCGAAACTGCCAAATTTTCCCAATCAACCTTGAACCTTAATGCTTTAGCGATAAAGTTGAAAATCTATTAAAGAAATTTGACAGATTGTAGTAGCTTGATGTGCTGGCGTCTGTACGCAAAAAATCAATCTGCCTAGCTTTTTCCCAACGATATTTGGGTAGGCTTCCAGTCTAGCCGGATGCAGCTGGATACCAGTATTTTACAGTGCTTATCTGACCTCCACTACCCAGTTACTGGTAACACGAATCCACTTCATAAAACCAAATAACACGGTACGCGACCTGCTATTTAACGTCCATTACACGTGCAAACAAAATAAGCGGAAAAATAATCGCTGTTCTTTTCTCCTGTAGCGATATCTACACCGCAACATGCGAACTACGCATCAAACTGACGTCACGCAAAATCCTGCATCGCGCAAGCAGAGTTTACCACGCAACTTGCATATATACAACGTCCTGACATCAATCGTTGGGCAGTTGCCCACCAGACAGGATCCTCTTTCTTCTATAGAGAATGAGTGAACTATACACCCTGTTCATCATCCCTCTATATAATACTCCTTTTATACAAGGTATAGTAGTATTTCTCATATCCCGTGGCATACCTAAGTTTACACACCCATGCACATACATAATGTTTGTGCACGTGTGTGTGCCACAAACAGACTCAAAACATAGGACTAAAGTCGGTTTTCGATTGAAATTGATCTTTTAACGTGTCGTGAACTCAACAACACTTCTAAATTCACGCGTCATTGCAAACATAATTTCCCGCTCACTTTGAGCCAAATTCCTAATTCTACCAAACAGTACATCGTTGAGCAACGTCGTTCCCACGTAAGCCCTGCTTACCCTCCACTGTTTACCTTTCATGTAATAAAATCTCCTTCGAGATTGCCTTTCATATCCCGGGAGCCGGCACTTATTACTACTAAAGTAATATGAAAATTTCTGAAGAAAGCCCTTTTGTATGAGGCAACTTGAAAACTCGGGTATGGATTTGTGGTGAGGTGCGAGTGGGAGCGATAACTTTTATGAAAAGGTAAGCATTATTTATATTGTTAAAACAAAAACGTCCGAAACGTCGAGAGGGGTCCGTGGCTAAATAATAACAGCCGCACAGGTCGATAGATCAGGTTAAGCTACGCTTGCCGCGGTTGGTCTGTGGATAGGTGACCATCTTTACATACCGAGACCCCTCCGTCCCTCGGAAAGCACGTTAAGCCATTGGTCCCGGATGTCATTCGTGGATCTTTGACAGTCGTTACGGGTAGTCAGAAGCCCGAAAATTGAGTTTCTATAAAACATGAAAGTTTTTAAAATTAATGATCCTTAATAATAATGGGGTTAAGATGTTAAATGAAATGGTCGCATGTGGTTGCAGTAAATAAGCTAGGGCACCCGACCAAATGCGTTAGACTAGGTAAGAACTGTGGCCAACCGTGCGCGAGCCGAGCGAGCGAAGCGAGCGGTGCCGCGGCAGCGGTGATTATATTCCCGCTAGATCTGCCACCAAAACTCCGCTGTCACTCTACCCTTACCCACAAAGTTTACCGCATCAGAGCTAAGGGAAGCGGTTGTGTACTTACGCTTTGTCTCACACGTTCTGTGTTAAATTGAGATACTGCCACAAGCAGGATACTTCTTTTGTGGAGTAGATATTCTAAAGGCATAGTTCTGAAGTATTATTGGAATGAAATAAAAGAAAAATATTTTATTTTGGACACGCACCGGAAATACAAATAGTAAAAAAGGAGCATTTAAAATTAACAAAGTAATACTAAAAACAAAAAAAAACTGCGTGAGGCCAAAAAGAATGAATAATGAGATGATACCTCTTCGCTTTGGTATCCTTGTCTGTGGATTATATGCCTAGCCTTTTCCCAACTATGTTGGAGTCGGCTTCCAATCTAACCGGATGTACTCCGGGTGTACTCAGATAGGCTGTCGCTTCATGTAAAATACTGGTATCTGGGTAATACGATACCCCTTGGTAAGACTGGTTTTCAGACTTTCGGGCTTCTGACTACCCGTAACGACTGTCAAAGATCCACGAATGACAGCCGGGACCAACGGCCTAACGTGCTTTCCGAGGCACGAAGGGGTCACGGTATGTCAAGATAATCACCCATCCACAGACCAGCCGCGGCAAGCGTAGCTTAACCTGACCGATCGACCTGTGCGGCTGTTATTATTTAGCCACGGGCCCCTCGAACATAATTAACAATTCGACGTTAATACTAACAAAGTTTTAAGTGAAATTAAGAGATACCGCCGAAGATAGATGGTCGGACAAATTTCATAATAACGAGGCTAGTTCACAACAATACGCTCTTGTGTAGTTGTGTGATTTATGGACTCCAAATTGTTATGAATCGAACATTTTCGCTGCAGACTTGAGAAGTCTTTGGTAAGCTTTTTGTCAGCAGCCTGTCTATAACGAAGATGCTTTGTAAGATTTTGAAGTGGTGAGCCTGGTTATTTGGTCTCAAATGGTTAATGCATCATTTAGTTGAAACTAAAATGTAGGTATTTATAGATAAAGAAGAGAAATGATTTGTTTTTTAGGGTTGCGTACCCAAAGCCTAAAACCGAGACCCTATTACTAAGACTTCGCTGTCTGTCCGTCCGTCTGTCTGTCACCAGGCTGTATCTCAAGAACCGCGATAGCTAGACAGTTGAAATTTTCACAGATGATGTATTTCTGTTGCCGCTATAACAACAAATACTAAGAACAGAGTAAAATAAATATTTAAGGGGGCTCCCATACAACAAACGTGTTTTTTTCGGCGTTTTAGCCTTGTGGTACGGAACCCTTCGTGTGGGAGTCCGATTCGCACTTGGCCCGTTTTTTTTGTATGTTTGTTTCGCTTTCACGCCAAAACGGGTGAACACATTTGGATGAAATTTAGCACATGGATAGACCATGACCTGTATTAGGACATAGGAAACTTTTAAACGATTACCACGGGAACGAGACTTATGCGGGTGAAACCGCGGGGCGCAGCTAGTATATAATAAGGGCTTACTGTAACTTTAGCGGGGTAATAAAAACTATCATTCAGCACGTTCGGCTTTTTTACCGACTTTACAAAAAGGAGGAGGTACTATGTTCGGGTGTTTGTATGTTTTTTTTTGTATGTTTGTTCATCGAATACGCCGCCAATTGTCGACGGATTTCCAAAATTCTTTTTTTGTTCGAAAGTAGATAGTTCTGAGGTGGTCCCATTGTCACCAAGTTAGGATCTGATGATGGGATCTTAGAGAAATCGAGGGCAACCCTCAAATTTTATAGGCTCACTTATTGTTTTTCGCATATTTTATGAAGTATCTTGTGTATTTGTGTATGGTTGTCACCATCTCAGGTAGCTGGGCTGATGATGGAAGGTACAACTCCTTAACAGTAAGAAGTTACTCGAACAGGCAAGGACTGTTTTAGTAAATTGTTTTGATGTTTGATAGGGCATTTGCCACATTTGCTCTCATGATCATCAAGTCATGACCTGATGCTGCAGTCAGGATAGTCTGCAGAGTACCTAACTCCTCGACAACTAACAGCAGATATATCGTGTTTAGGCTCATTGAAAAGGGCTCGATGTGTGGATAAACGTACTGTTATTGAGGAACACCGAAGACCTGATGCTGAAGCCAGGAGCATCAGAAAAAGTACAAACCTTTAAATTACAGCACCGTAGTCGTGTTTGGGCTCATTTTAAACAGGACTAATTTTTAAAGTTCAATGCAATGTTGACATAAGTCTGGCCTGATGCTGCAGCCAGGATTATCAGCATCTAATCTAAAAACTAATAAAAGGAGAACTCCTCAACAATTAACGTCCCTGCATCGAGAAAAGGAATATTTTATAAAAAGGCGATGGGCAAGTTGACATTAGGCTATTGTAACTTAGATAAATTATAAATAGACCCACTAAAAAGCGAGAAATAAAAACTTTTTAACAAAAAAAAAAACCGACTTCCAAAAAAAACACTACAAACTGAAAAAAAAAACACTACAAACTGAAAAATAACTTTAATTTCGGAAGTCGGTGGCAAAAACTAAAATACTGATCCCTAAGACACCGACTTCCGAAATTAAAGTTATTTTTCAGTTTGTAGTGTTTTTTTTTTCAGTTTGTAGTGTTTTTTTTGGAAGTCGGTTTTTTTTTTTGTTAAAAAGTTTTTAGCTAGAATAGATGATTTATTTTCACCACTAACGGGTATCGCGTTACCCAGTAACTGGGTTGTGGAGGTCAGATTAGCAGTCGCTCCATGTAAAATACTGGTATTCAGCTGCATCCGGTTAGACTGGTAGCCAACCCCAACATAGTTGAGAATAGGACAAACATGATGATTTATTTTGACAGTTAGCGCAGCACTCATGTAAATATGAGTACAGGGGGCCTAAAAAGGCTACTTTGGCAGAATCGTAAAATAATAACATTATGAATCATAATATGACGAAGACGTGTCTTTCTTTTTTTCACTGCACTACGTAGGTATAATCAAAGAGATTGGGATTGGATTTGGATTGGATTGATTGGTATTTTAGCACAGACAAAAAAAAACTGAAAATCCTTCACCAATGGGATTTGATACGATTAATTTAACAGTTAACTGTCCATTATGATTCATAATGTTATCCTTTTATGATTCCGCCAATGTGACCAGAACTAATCCCAGTCAACACCAAAAGAAAACCTTCCTAAATAGGTACAACTAAGTAAATATTAGATATTATTAATCCATTCTACTCACTCGACGTCAAGAACTTTGTCAATTTGTCATGACGCGGTGTTGCCAACAGTTTGTATGGCAGTGCGCCGCGCCAAGTTCGCACACGTTATTAAAGTTCGCCTGTATGACTGACAGCAGCCAAAACTTCACCACAATAGAATAGGACCTTGTGGGGTGACAGGCTAATCGTTCTTGTTGAATATTAATTTGAAGACAATGGAGTCGGATGCTTTGGTATTGATTCGTCGATTCGAGATGAGATTGAGTTTGTGTTAAAATAAGGATTCTATTTTTATTCCAGGAATTTCTCCTCTCTTGATAAATAACTTGTGTCTGTGTCATGCAAATGTTTGTTTGAATATTGGCTATCGAGTTTTGTAATCTTATGGATTACTAGCTGCGCCCCGCAGTTTCACCCGCGTAAATGTCGATCCCGTGGGAATATTGGGATAAAAT
This sequence comes from Oligia latruncula, assembly GCA_948474745.1. NCBI lineage: Eukaryota > Metazoa > Arthropoda > Insecta > Lepidoptera > Noctuidae > Oligia > Oligia latruncula. Next base: position 1,978,793 of record OX419707.1, on the reverse strand, counting down.
GTAGCCTATATGTTAATCCAGGGTGTCAGCTACCTCCATATAAAATTTTATCAAAATTGGTCCTGCCGTTTGAGCGTGAAGAAGTAACAAACATATAAACACACACACAAAAACTTTCGCCTTTATAATATTAGTGTGACAAGTTCGCAAAAGGTTTTTACTGAGTCTCTGACAAAGGATTGTTATAGTTGTAGCATATTACATACCTACATAAACTTATGCTTTCTTCCCATGGGGCAGAAACTACAGAACTCCCGTGTTACGATTCTAGCTTACGCCTTTTGCTTGGTTTACGTCCATACATCAGTAGGGCAATTCCCGTAATTAAAAACGTTCTCATGTCAGCGACATTTAATGTCAAAAATGTGGGGAAATTAGAGGTATTTTTGACAGATTGAGACTGAGATCAGACTGTGAACGTTCTTAAAATTACGAGAATTGCCCGTCTAGTCATTCATGCACGCCGGTTGCCAGTACTACGCACCTGACCTTTTTGAAGAACATCTCCAATAAAGTCAATATAAATATGTCTTTCTAGGGAGTCCTCTCTCGGTAGTATTGTGCCTGGTATTGGATTGTAATGTCGGATCTGGTGGCCTAAAAAGACCACTTTTGCAGAATCATAAAAGGATAACATTATGAATCATAATATGGCCAAGACAGTCCGTGTTTTTCTTTTTTTCGGTGCACTGCGGAGGTATAATCAAAAAGATTGGGATTGGATTTGGATTGGATTGATTGGTATTTTAGCACAGACAAAAAAAAATAACTGAAAAATCCTTCACCAATGGGATTTGATACGATTAAGTTAACAGTTAACTGTCCATTATGATTCATAATGTTATCCTATTATGATTCTGCCAAAGTGGCCTTTTTAGGCCCCCTGACGGTTTCTAAAGGAACTCTCAAATAACAATTGAAAATACAAACATTTCGAATGATCTAAAATCAAAGTAAATAGTCTTCCAAGAAAATCTGATTCTCAAAACATAAAGACAGAACAGTAATTTACAGAAGATACAAATATAGAAATTGATACAGAAGATCTTTAAAAGGAAGTAAATGGAAAATTGATGCTCGCCAAAACTCCGGAATGAAATGAACACAAAACTGAAGACATTGTAGCAATTAAAACGAAACAGTGCAATATTAATAAAATACAAAGCACTGGAATTTAATGGAATTCTTGGATTTTATGATTGCCATAAATAAGGAAGAGGTTTGTTGTGTTTTGGGAGGGAGGACGCACAGGGAGGACGTCATTGGTGACCGTAGTTTGATATATTGAACATTACATAGATGAGATTACGGTTAGACTGGAAGCCGACTCCTACATAGTTGGGAAAAGGTTAGACAGATGATGATGATAATGATGATGACGTAGATGAGATTAATGAGAGGAGCTCGTGGCAAAGTAAGTTAAGCTACGCTTGCCGAGCTCGGTCCGTCGATGGGTGACCATCGACTACATACATTATATAACATAGTTAACGCAAGACCTCATACACCCCAATTAGAGTATTGTTTTAAAAGTATAATACAATGACTAAAACTTAATATTTTTAAAGCTAACTATTTATTATTAAGAAAATCGTGTTGACCAATACTTTTTTTTTTGTTAGCCTATTTTGTGTCCCACTGCTGGGCAAAGGCCTCCCCTTTTTCCTTCCAAACCTCCTTGTCTTGTGCGATCTCTGGCCATGTTGGCCCTGCGAATGCGACCATTACTTTATGCATTTAAAATTGAGTCGAAATCGCCTTGAAACAGGATTTAATTTTCTCTGAATCGTAATGAACAAACTACTGTCAGGACTTGCGTTTATTCTGTTACATCTTGTATTTAGTTTAGCAAACATTTTAAAAGGTAGAAAGAAAAATAAAACTGGTCAACTGCCAGTCGGACTCGCACACGAAGGGTTCCGTACCACAATATATCACTAAAATAAACGAGTTATTTTTGACAAAAAGACAGCAGAGATCCCAACATCCTCAAACTTTCACCATTTTATTCAACCCTGACCTTTTCCACTCCAAATCATTTTTAGTAACACCTGCCTCTACGCCACACTCGTGATTTAGATTAAAAGTTGCCGTGTGTTGATGCGGGGTCGACAGGACCGTTACTTATGTATCAGACAAGAGTCAAACTCCGACAGAAAAGGGTAGACAACAGTTGTTCGGCAACATGTTACAACTTACTATTTTTGACTCGAAACTTTTTGGCTGGTTGTGAAAGATATAATAAGGGTTTGACCTTAATTAAGTGTGTAACCGTTGATTTGTTTGAAATGGGTTTATGTCCTGACTTTAGGACCTGAAAAACAAGGGTAGGTGATGGTCTGGAAATCAGATTTTTAAGCGGTCTAGTGTCCCTAATTCGTACTCCTTTGGCGTAATTGCGTAGCACACTATCAGAAGCAACGGCTTTCATTATGACAATTCAACAACATTCATTGCGTTATTACGTTGTTGAGCAGATAATTTTTTTATCGTATAAAGCAATGGAATAGCAATATCCTCTAAAATAATTCAGATTGTGATTAATAGTGTGTTACGCAATAGGCTATTTGACAATGTAAAAAATAAGGTCATAATTATTGACACTCGTATAGATTATCGCTTTTAAAATCGATTTACGATATACAGAATAGCACCGCAGGATCAAGTAAATTATTAGGGGCTTGCGGCTTAGGGTCGACCGATCAGGTAAAGCTACGCTTGCTGCGGTTGGTCCGTGGATGGGTGACCATCTTAACATACCAAGACCCCTCCGTGCCTCGGTTAGCACGTGTACTTCTGCCGACCCGTAACGACTGTCAAAGATCCACGAGTGACAGGCAGGTGTGACTCGTGGATCTTTGACAGTCGTTACGGGTCGGCAGAAGCCCGAAAGTCTGACAACCAGTCTTACCAAGGGGTTTTACCCAGGGTATTACCCAGTGACTGGGTTGTGGAGTTCAGATAGGCAGTCGCTCCATGAAAAATACTGGTATTCAGCTGCATCCGATTAGACTGGAAGCCGACCCAATATAGTTGGGAAAAGGCTCGGCAGATGATGATGAGATATCCGTAATTAACGCTGCCCACAGATGTCTCGAATGTCCTTCAGCAGATACTTCTAACTTACCCAAGTGACGGTGTTAATGTTAAAAAAAAATTAAAACAGCTATTAAGTATTCAACTTTTGTTATATTTCAAAGGGAATTTTGAAAAAAATAACACCTTGTGGAGTTTTGAGTGGGCGTTGTAACTGTATAATGTAGGAGTCTGTTTGGCAGTTTATTTTCACAAGTTATTTTTTCAGTTAAATTATTTAAATATTGTTAGCCTTATTTTTCTGAAGCGATTTGAATTATTTATCTGTAGTAATCAATTCAATTCAACCTTTATTGTATGCATACCTAATGTACACATACAGGTGGTAAGTATAAATCAAAAGAATGAATTATGGACCCTGTCGGGGATAGCAAAATTTTAAGTAAGTAGGAGAGAGGAAGAGCGCTTTATGGGGCTTACATGATCTAAAGCGCGATGACACAACGCTGGTAATTTATTGCAAAATATGAAGCATCTGTTTAATTAAAAAAAATCTATTGTTTGAACTAAAAAATTAAAACACTAGTGTTGTAGTATGTTGCTTGTAGAATAATCTGACAAAAAAACAGAATGATTGTATGTAAGTATATTAGTAATGTATGGTTTTTATTGTAAAAAGAAAGTTTTTAGAGGTATCTTCATGATTTTTTTCTACCTTATCAAATTAGTTGTCTTATGTTTTGAAAACACTATCTACCTAGCATATGAAGAATATCATATATTTTTCAAATTTTGTTTACTGTAGTCGATCATATACCTACTTTTATTGTTTCTAAAACTTGCGTTTTTTGCGTTTAGGTCCTGTAAGCCTTAATGGTTTTTATTATATGTCCACACTATCAATCTCATTTTGAAGCATATTGCTAATCCATTGCTTCAAATCTTCGAAAAATTTGTCTGCCCAACAACGTAAATAACGCAATGAATGATGTTGAACTGTCAAAATGAAACCCGCTGCTACTGATAGTCTGTTACGCAATTACCTCGCAGGTTAGCGGGTTGCTAAGCGCTGGTTTTCAAATTAAACCCTTTTTTTTTTTTTTTTTTTTTTTATACCCACTCAATACCTACTACTAATCGAGCATCTTCCTGCCGCGTCCCACCTTCCGTGGCCCACTTGGAAGTTGCTAAACCGCCTTCGAATCCAAGCGGGAAGATGCAACTATAACCTTGCAAAGTGGGGTTACCTCAACGGTAAGGCAATAGGGTGTAGATGTGGACCTGTGGCACAAACTATGTCCTATATAATATATCATTTTTTTTGAAGATGAGTTATCATCAAATGACCCCTCCCGCTCTGGGTGGAGCGGAAGGGAGTGTCAGACTCTTACTGACTAAAACCCACCCGTGTTCCTTCCTTAGCCCTTTATGTTCCGGGCCAGCGGTAACCCTTTCGGACAATCCCGCTGACCCGGCAGGCTTCGGCCCAAAGGGGCGGGCCTCCTCGATGCTGACATCTCTTCACCCTTGATTCCTGTTTACAAAAAAAGAGAGAGGTACATTTAGCAACAACGGATTTATATACTAATAAGCAATCCTGCTCGTATGTCGTCCCATCTCAGTGTTAATCAGTACATTTTTGTAATATCTTTGGGAACACAGAAGTGACGTGCATTGAGACAAAAAATAACATAGGAAAATACATTCTTTCTTTAACTAAAAATAGTTCCAACATTTCTCTCATTTCCTATTTTCGAAGAAGTCACGAAAAGCGACCAAGATTGTATTAGATTGGACTGATAGAGTGAACTTCTTTTAGAGCTTACTTCTTGTTAGTAACTAGAGGTAAATTCTCAATCGAGTTACAAAACAGAGTGAATGAGTACTGTGAAGATCCAGCCGGGATCTCCACAGCTTATATAGAAAAACGTTAGACTTGGAAATTAATATATTGTTTCAAGGAAATGTTACAGCTTCGCGCTTAATATAAAAGTTATTTCTTCTTAAGAAAATCCAGCTATCATTATATGACATTCGTCTGAACTTCCGAATGTCAACCATCTATAAATATTACCAGCCTGCATTACTTTAAGGTCGGATTACCGATCCAGCCTCTACAGTACTGAAATATCGAAGCAAAGAGATAAAATAAACAATTACAGTGCTTCTTGACTTGCCAGTTTCATACAAAACGAATATGTGTTTTGCGAATTTGATTTATTTTTTCTTAGCTATTAGCTACTAGAATTTTTGGACTGACAGGTGCCAGAAACGCTTTCTCTAGACGGCTGGATTGTAGTTTATTCTTGCCATTAATTGGTGATATCCTTCGAGAAGATTGAATAAGAAATAAGCAAAATTACGTCCTTTTCCCATATTGCTACTTAGTTTCTACCCACTTCTATAGAAAACTTATTTATAAATAAATATACATAATCCTTTACGCTTCCACCCAGCCCATTAAAATATAGGACAGTTTTACCCAGGCTTATTCATACATTTCACAGAAATATTCCTACGAGTAGTTGTTAGTTGTTGCCTTTGAAAACGGGTCAAATCCTTCTGATTGCGTCGACCGCAAGTCCGCAACTGACTGGCGTTTGAGGCGCATTGCAGCATTTGACACCGACTTGTGAAGATTGTGGGATTGCTCGTCCGTCCAGATGTCATGGCGGCGACGTGACGTCACACGTAGCTGTCAATATTGCGTTTTGAGCGGGAGATTTGACAGATGAATATTGTTTGTCTTTTGTTTATTTTTTTTTTATTGTTGTTGCTTCAGTTTTGATGTTCGATCTTGTTTGGTTGTTATTTTGAAATGTTATTGGCACAGTTACATTATTGTCGTTTTTCTAAATATAACGGTATATCAGCAAAGCTAACGTTTTTTTACAGTAAATATGCCAAAAATAGAAATAAATTTCGGGTTTTGATTGAGTACTTTACAATTGTACGACCAATTAAATTCAAGAGATTCTTAACATCAAATTTTCTGAATAGACCTCAAACAGCCAGAAATTACTTTTTTTTTCAACTTTTAGTTGAAGTTTATATTTTTAGCCAGATGTTAAAATAAAATTGTGTTACCTGTTAAGAACAGCTAAATGTGCTGAAAACACTGAACACATTATTATTAACGAATCAGTCGACATTGACAGGATCTAACAATGAATGGTAAAAAGAATATTCTGCGTTCTTCGAAAAGCACGTTAAGCCGTTGGTCCCGGCTGTCATTTGTGGATTTTTGACAGTCGTTACGGGTAATCAGAAGCCCGAAAGTCTGACAACCAGTTTTACCAAGGGGTATCGTATTACCTAGTAACTGGGTTGTGGAGGTCAGATAGGCAGTTGCTCCATGTAAAATACTGGTATTCAGCTGCATCCGGTTAGACTGGAAGCCGACCCCAACTTAGTTGGGAAAAGGCTAGGCAGATGATGATAATAAAGAATGTTCTACTCTATTCTTATGGTATCTGTACTTGAGCAGAACTTGTAAACAAACTAAGTTTAGTGCTCCATAGACTGTCCAACTAGACGCTACTTTATAGTGTTTGTATCACAAATATGTCTTGTATTTTTATAAGAAACTTCGCAGACCCGGGCGTGGTAATGCCCCCACATTACCACGACCGGGTCGGTCACATTAAGGTGCCACTAGTCGATATTTTTTCCACACAAATTTCGGGAGAGTACCTATTTATTACTCCATCTGTTTGACATTGTGCATCCAAAGTTAAACATGATATCGTTTTGTCTTATTATTAATGTTGTCTGTACGGTAACAGAATAAGAAATAAGAAGCTGTTAAAAAGTTATGAGCTAACAAAGATTCGTTTTTATTGCTATTTTTAACGTAACTTTGGGTATAAATACGTAACAAAAGAACTGTAAAATCTTCAAAACCAAGTCCGTACCGACAAAGCTCAGTTATCGAAGTGTTCAATAAACTTTATTTGTAATTGATTTATGCGGTGGTTTTTTCATAAAACTCGATTTTCCCAAGCACTTTTCGAATTTTTTTACGCGCCTATTAGTTCGGAATGGTGTTTCTGTGCGAAGCCAGGTGAGACAGCGTGCTTTTTGGCCATGACCACCAGTGAGGTCGAGCTCGCGACTAGTTTACTCTTAAGCGATATGCTCGCCTTTTTTTTTTTTTGGGTGGGAAATCATCAAATGACCCCTCCCGCTCTGGGCGGAGCGGAAGGGAGTGTCAGACTCTTACTGACTAAAACCCACCCGTGTTCCTTCAGTTGCCTGTGCCAGGGGCCACGGTATCTCTTTCGAACAACCCGCGACCCTGGCGGAGCGATATACTCGCCTTGCATTCTTTTACTTGTTGTTTAGCTGAAGAGCAGTGGTGGCACAGGGGTAATGGCCCCGACTTACGATTTGCAGGTCGTGGGTTTGAACCCTGGCAGGCGCTTTACTTTGTGTAAATAATTTCATTACCTCTGCTCTCCAAACGGTGAAGGAAAACATCGTGAGGAAACCGGCATGTCCTAGAAACAAAAAATCGAAGACATGTGACATCTACCAACCCGCACTGGGCCCGCGTGGTGGATTTACAGCCTACTCTCTCTGGAAAAGAGGAGGCCTGTGCTCCATGTGTGCTATGCTGATTATGATAATGGTGAATGTTGCAAAAATACCTTTTTTTTTTTTTCGTAAAACTTTTGGATTTTACGAAGCTCGGCCATCTTTCTTAACCGACTTCAAAAAAGCAGGAGGTTCTCAATTCGGATGTTTAAATTTTTTTAGCCTTCCTTTCAGCTCAAATCAAATCATTATTGCTGAACAAGTGGACACAGTACATACAAATACATAGCAAGATATTGAGTTAATCGTGTTCATCTTTTTAGGGTTCCGTACCCAAAGGGTAAAAACGGGACTCTATTACCAAGTCCGTCTGTCTGTCTCCAGGCTGCATTTCATAAACCGTGATAGCTAGACAGTTGAAATTTTCATAGATGATGTATTTCTGTTGCCGCTATAACAAAAGATACTAAAGACAAAATAAAACAAATATTTATTTATCCCATACAATAAACGGGTATTTTTCGGCGTTTTTGCCTTGTGATACAAGACAAAAACGCCGAAAAAAACCCTTCGTGTGAGTCCGAATCGCACTTGGGCAGTTTTTTTTTTAAACACCCTCGGCTACATACAGGCTGTTCTATTAAACACCCTCGGCTACATACAGGCTGTTCTATTAAACACCCTCGGCTACATACAGGCTGTTCTGTTAAACACCCTCGGCTACATACAGGCTGTTCTATTAAACACCCTCGGCTACATACAGGCTGTTCTGTTAAACACCCTCGGCTACATACAGGCTGTTCTGTTAAACACCCTCGGCTACATACAGGCTGTTCTATTAAACACCCTCGGCTACATACAGGCTGTTCTGTTAAACACCCTCGGCTACATACAGGCTGTTCTGTTAAACACCCTCGGCTACATACAGGCTGTTCTGTTAAACACTCTCGGCTACATACAGGCTGTTCTGTTAAATACCCTCGGCTACATACAGGCTGTTCTGTTAAATACCCTCGGCTACATACAGGCTGTTCTATTCCCGTCATTTATTTACACAAACGAACACTGTGTCCCACAATAATAATATTAGATTTGTGTAACAAATGTTTGTAGTCCTCATAGAAACACATTTGTTCTCTTTTCTCTCTGTTTTCACTTCGTGTTTTTTGCTTCGTCGGCTCTCTGAGTTATTGAGGGCGCTGTAGTTATTGTTTTGCTGTTTTCTGGTGTAAGAAGAGTTTGTTTTGATATAAAATAATTGGTGAAAACAATTGAGAAGAACTGTTAAAAAAAAAAAAGGTTCTAGAGTGGCGACCGTTGGAAGGCCTCCCACAAGGTGGTGCGAAGATCTTGTGAAGGCCGCAGGAACCCGTTGGATGCGAGAAGCGCAGAACCGTTCGAAGTGGAGGTGCTTGGGGGAGGCCTATGTCCAGCAGTGGACGTCATGATTGGTAGATTTGCTGTAAAAATAATGTTGTCTCCTACACGGACCATAAAAGAAAAGAGATAGGACAAATTAGGTAAACTTAAAATTTCCAAGCATGTAGATGGCACCTCAGAATATGCCGTTTAAAACACGTTGGAGTTTTAATAAAAAAACTAGTTTGACAGTTAAGCTTTGTCTGCGCTGCGCCAGAAGTCTCGACACATGTAACTGAAATGTTTACGGTCTAGTATTAAGACACCCTGCCTCACTGACGGCGCACCGAGGGTTCCGCACCATCATGTTTTTAAATTTTCATCGGCGAGACCTATCTCAGAGAATTTTAACATTGTGCAGTGCGGTGTGGAATATTGCAGTTTTATGTCAGCGCCATCTCTTGGCCGTTAGTGGAAATAATGTAACTTTTATTGATGATTCCTAAAAAAGTGTGCTATTTAGAGACTTCGTTTTATTTTTCCTGTAATCTTTACATAAAATTCTATCACTGAATTATTTCAGGTTTTTCGCTTTGCAAACTAGGGAGATAAGGGGGGGGGGGGAACGGTATTTTTTTTCTACATTTTTCATTAAATGTTGAAGACTAGGCGGCCTACAAAAAAAAAATGCTTGAGAATGTGCAAACTGCGCTCTTTCATATGATACCCCACATAGAATTTTTCAGACCCCCTTTCAGTCCCTGTTGCAGAAAACAAACGTATATTTTTATTTCTTTCATATTTGCAAAATAGTTGGGTAAACGTCATCTAAAACTATTCCAAATTTCGAGTTGATAGCATTAGTAGTTCTTGAGATATCCAGCTGTGACAGATCGACAGACAGACAGACAGACTGAGTCTCACCATAAGGTTTCCGTTATACCATTACGGAACCCTAAAAATGTAATCCATTAGCAGCATCTTAGGGCCCCCTCGAGACGACGACGCGGATCCTTGGCAGTATACGACTTGCGTTTTACAAGCACTAACATTTCCAGCCAACAAACTTTATAATGCTCCAATCAGCCATATACTGCGCTGTTTTGCTAAAATCCTGGAAGTTTGTTACAACATAAATCTGAAAAATAAACCTTGTATTTTAGGGTTCCGTTGCCAAAGGGTAAAAACGGGACCCTATTACTAAGATTTCGCTGTCTGTCCGTTCGTCCGTCTGTCTGTCACCAGGCTGTATCTCAAGAACCGCGATAGCTAGACAGTTGAAATTTTCACAAATTATGTATTTCTGTTGCCGTTATAACAACAAATACTTACTAAAACAGAATAAAAAAATGTTTATGGGGGGCTCCCATACAACGACCGTGTTTTTTTTCGGTGTTCTTGTGGTACGGAACCCTTCCTGTGCGAGTCCGACTCGCACTTAGTCAGTTTTTTTATAGCTTGTTGCGAAGATAAAATGTCTATGTTACAGCGGATTCCCGAATGGATAGAAGTTTTTGCCCTAAAAACGTAGTTAGGAACTTTTTGCTAGTTTCCTTCGTTAGATTTTTCAGGCTAGACTAGGTAGTTATTTTTCTGCTAGCATTGTGAGGAGAATATAAAGACGAATCGTTATCAAAGAAAAGTTTGGAAATCTGTCAAAGGCATATGGGATCACGTACACAATAGGTTTCAGACTTTTGTGATCTCTAGTACTTAAGATAAATTATACGTAAAAGCTGTTGGTGTACCTTAATAAAAAAACTGGCCAAGTGCGAGTCGGACTCGCACACGAGGGGTTCCGTACCACAAGGCAAAAACGCCGATAAAAACACGTTTGTTGTATGGGAGCCCCCCATAAATATTAATTTTATTATTTATTATTAAAGTAAAAATACAACTGAGTATTTTGTGAATATTTCAAGTGCCTACCTGTTGTCGTTATTGATATCGAGCAAAAAAGGGCAAAAAAATCGCGTTTGTTGTATGGAAGCCCCCTTAAATATTTATTTTATTCTGTTTTTAGTATTCGTTGTTATAGCGGCAATAGAAATACATAATTTGTGAAAATTTTAACTGTCTAGCTATCGCGGTTCTTGAGATACAGCCTGGTGACAGACAGACGGACAGACAGCGAAGTCTTAGTAATAGGGTTCCGTTTTTACCCTTTGGGTACGGAACCCTAATAAATAAACATAGCCACATTGCGCCTGTAATCCCTGAAGGGTTAAGCAGACCTGTACCTATAATAAATAGTACAACTACATTTCGTCAGTCAAAAGTCATTTATTCAAATCAGGCCGAGAATCAGCACTTTTCGAATGTCAAAAATAAATAAGTCAGTCCCCCAAAAGGCCCGCCCTTCACCATTTCGTAAAGTTACTTCACTCACGTCACTTCCTACACTTCAGTTACCTTTAAGTCCCATGTAAAAGCGGGCGAGCCTATTGCCATCAACTAGGCACAAATCCAGACTCCGGGCTGCTACTGAGAAATTCATCATAGAAAAACCTAATAACACTTTGCCCGGCCTGGGAATCGAACCCTGGACCTCACACTCAGCAGTACCGCTTGCGACCACTAGACCAAAGATGCAATATTTTTTTCGTTTTTGTTTTCTTGAACTGTATCCCAGTTAAACTTCATCATTTCAGCCGAAAGACGTCCACTGCTGGACATAGGCCTCCTCCAAGCTCCTCCACTTCGACCGGTTCTGTGCTTCTCGCACCCAACGGGTTCCTGCGGCCTTCACAAGAAAAAACTAAAGTAAACTTAAACTAAACTTAAACTCGATGTATTTTCTAATCTATTAAGCCCTTTTACCCTGATTGAGTTGCCCCCTATGTGTGTTACAAAGTTTGTAATCATGTCTAGAAAGTTTTATACAAATAGACACAGTAAAGGCAAACTTGATCAGCTGTCTATACCGATACGTTGCTCAGTCGGGTCGGCACCGGATGAGCTACAAAATTGTATTACTGGAACTAATGGACCAATGGACGGGCTCAGACAGCCTGTGACATGGTTACATCTGCCACTACTTCTACCTACAGCCAGCATTGTTTGTTGTATCTCATTTTGTGTGATAAAACGTGCCAATGATTGCATATAAGCTCTTTATTAGACTTTTGAAAACTGAAATTTGATGTGATTCTAATGTCTGTATTGTTTTGACATATTGAATTGCTTTTAGTTTGCAATTTTCATGCCATCGCGACATAATCAGTTATCTTTTTTAGTAAAATGTATTCCAAGTTGATTTTTGAGTGACCATTTGTAACAAAAAGGTCCTAAGAAGTTTTTGGTTGCAATGGAATTTGAACTTTGTTGAGTATGACATTCAGTTTGTTGTTCCATAACCTGAAAATTATCTTAAATTCTTCATTTGGAGGAGGCCTGTGTCCCAGCAGTGGGAACGTTATAGGCCGATTATGTTACGCATACATTTTCTAGCTCATATATCAGAAACCAGCCAGGTAATACCAATATTTCTATCGGCATGGCCTGGCAGTTGCCAGATTGTGCACCCCTGACTAAAGCCGAATTTACAAAAGTTAATACTCCTAAATACGGATGATACAATTTCAGGTCAGATAAACTGGCTGTATTTACTGCGACACGGGAAAACATAACTCGCATATATTCCGGTCGTATTACCATCTGAATGCGTAGGTCGCAAAATACATACAGCATTAATTTTGAATGTACTTACTGAATTTGACATAATATTGTCAAATGACTGTTGCAAACTCCACCGAGAAATGCGAAGATGTAATTTTGCAGCTCGCTATTTAGTTTCCAAGCATGTAAACAAAAATGTGTTTCTGGAAAGAAAAACTTCAAAAATTCACACGTTAAAGTTCAGTTTGCGATATCTGATATCAACATAATTTTGACTCCGATAAAGTTCATATTTGCATAAGTGGAAATAATATCAATTGAAAACAAAGGATTTGGATATGAAATACGTTTTAATTCGAGTTAAGGTTTTTTGTTTGCGAAAGTTAACTGGTAACTAGTGGTAGTGGTGGTTAAGTTAACTGGTAGATAGAATATTACAATCTGAAGGCCAATTTCCGTGATTACAAACGTTCAAAATCTAGTCGCAATCTCATCTCAACGACAATCAATGTCAAAAACTTGTCAAAAAAGTAGGAAAATTAGAGGTGTGTTTGACAGATTCAAACTGAGGTCAAACTTTGAACGTTCTTAGAATAACAAAAATAATTTGCCCATTTTTTTTTCGGATGGAAAATCATCAAATGACCTGTCCCGCTCTGGGTGGAGCGGAAGGGAGTGTCAGACTCTTACTGACTAAAACCCACCCGTGTTCCTTCCTTAGCCCTTTATGTTCCGGGCCAGCGGTAACCCTTTCGGACAATCCCGCTGACCCGTCAGGCTTCAGCCCTCCTCGATGCTGACATCTCTTTGAGGCGCGCGTGGAACACGTACGCGCCGTTCGAGCCCGACCTGATCGGACGGTGAGCTACCCATAATTTGCCCCTCTGGTGTTTAAAATGTTATGTTATGATTAAAGCAAGAGCCAGCAACAATAGATTGTGAATCTTAGCCGGATGGCAGACTTTAATAATTATAAACTTGACACTTTGTTTTTATTTCATTTGATTGTTTGCCGCGTGAGAAGTTTTTTATTCGGTAGGACTGAAACTCATTGAAATCATTTATTATTTATTTATTTTAGGTCATTAAATCCAATTTGTTCGTAGGTAGGTACTTACATACACAACTTAAACACAAGTGTTAGTACATCCATAACAATTGGTCTTAAAACTATGTTAGTATCACACAAAAACTATTTATTTAATAAGGTACACCAACAGCTTCTATGTATAATTTATCTTAAGTACTATAGATCACAAAAGTCTTGGTCTTACACAGTACTTACAGGTTTACCAGCAGTCTCAGAAATAAGTGATCACACAAAATAATAACAAAACTAAACTAAAGGCTGGAACTAAAAAAAAATAAGGCAAGATACATACTTCTTAAACTTAAGAATAATAACAAAAACTAAAATAAAAAGACGAACAACATTGCAATTTTGCCCACGTACTTAAAACTAAGACTAAGTAAATAATGTAAATAGAAATGAGATCATAACGAAAAGAAATTAAAAACAAGTTATAAAAAAGTGAACTATTTCGAATGGTAAGCCACGCATATGCCTCAGGCTGAGGCATATGATATTTTATCTGGATCGTATATCGTATTGTCTGGAATGGATGCACCTTTATATCTTTGATTATAATAATATTATTATAGTTTGTATGAAAATATTTTTTTTTATATTTTTACTGCTTTGAGATCTGATTCAAGCTACGAAAATTGACTGTTTTAGGAGCATGCCCTCCTTGCATTTCGATACTTATTTCTACCGTATCCACTTCTAAAAATAGCCTACTGAACAAAAATAAGTGGCCTATATGAAGAGTGATAGTAAATGAGTCCTTTAAGAGTTCCGATATATCCCTAATCCATAGAGGAATACGAAGGAAACTATAAGGAAGTCCTCAATACTTTCTCATACGTACTTATCTCCACTTACCTCGTCTTCAGGGAGTACACACGACGATACAAACTCGTATCGGACCGATCAATCTGCTGTCCCCACAATTTCATAAGAAACGGTGCTCCCTCCTCTGGGAGGGGAATTCTCATAAATTTTCCAAGAGACACAGTTTGACTTCCCAGATACATTGGACAGGCTAACGACTCCTTTGGGAGAATAACCCTGCAAATCGCGTTATATGGGCTAACCTGTTTATTTTGACGGAGCTCCGTTGCTTCTGAGTGGCTAGTTTAACTTGATATGTCAGGGTGGCGCTGTTAGTTCATTCCATACAAACGTATTCCTCTGTGTTCTCTCTAGTTAATTTTTCCATCGCCAGATAACTTTTATTCGAGGAATAAAATTGACGTTTGACAGTTTTTGTATGAAACAACTGTCAAAATTTCAAAATTATTCCTCGAATAAAGTTATCAGATGATTGGAAAAATCAGCCCTAAAGCAATTAGGTAAAGCAATGGCAAAACAATCGAAAAATTGTGACATGCAACTAACCATTTACAATTTAACGCATATTTTTCGATAGTTTGTAATCTGTCCATGGCAAACCGACCAATTTTGAACTAGTATCAAACTTGCAAGCGACGTATCGCACCTTGCATTAACTGCGACCAACTTGAAGTATCGCTCGCCGGCCGCTCCCGCGGCACCGCTCGCTCGGCTCGCTCGCGTTTGTTCACAGTTCTAACCTAACCCATTTGCTCGGGGTGCCGATGTGTCAAATTCGATACAATTTAGGTTTTAGTTCCATTTTTCGCCGCGTGTCAAATTATACAGGTGGCTTTATTGTCTATGTTTAGTCTCTCAGGGACTTATTGGAATGATATTTACTATGTAGTGTTATCAAGTTAATTAGTACATTGGTTTAATATCAGCGCGGTTCGCAAATAAGAGCGTTTTATTATGAACTGGCATCAAATGAAAGAATAATATGAATTTTAAATTAATGTTTGTGTGTTTATCATTAGTGCGAAAGATGTAGCTAATTACAATTTTAATAAGAGTTTTATTTCATTTTTATTGTTTTATCTACTTTAACATTAGAGTGAGGGTTAATGAGAAAGTTAGTTTGTTTTTCAAATCCTTTTAAAAAAATACCGAAATAATGTTATATTTAATCTGTGCATTGAAATAATATGTTTAATCTGTGTGTAAAATAAATGTTAGTCGTTAGTTGTTGCAAAAACTTTGCCGCGTTTTATCAAATAAAACAATAAGTAAAATAAATCTGCGAATATTGATGAATTTGGAAAAGGGATAGATTTAAGGTCGAAAAGACCAAGAGAAATATTTTGGTCCTTAAATAACTCTGAGAGTCACAAACATAATTTGAGTGTTTTAGATCTTGGGCTGCTAACTTTACTTTTATTTATGAAAATTAATGCAAATCTTATTTTGTCAATTATAAATCATTCTGAAATAAAGAAAGAAAGAAAAAAGTTTATTTGGACACAGTTAAGCACAAAATACAAAATTAACAAAATAAAAAAACTAAAAACTAAAACTAAATGAATTTATGTAGATGACGTATGACTATAATGCGCAAATAATCGAAACTGAAAATCTAGACACATTCGAATAGAATAGAATACTTTTTATTATATAGGTACACCATAGAAATTACCTACAAAAATATAAACCGAGAAATTTTACAAAGAGATATTATTATAATTTAAACTCACTTTTCGTGTCTGTCTTTGTGATCGCGTTATTGTTCTAAACAACGCAACGAATTGAAATGCGATTTTCAATATCAATTATGTATACATTACAATAAATTAAACTTACAAGTCATAAAGAAAGATAAAAGAAAATACGTTTAGTTGCGGCAAAAACGAGGCATAAAAAAAACAATTATATTAAAATATTATATTATATTATTAATTGTATTAAATAAATCTGGATGTTATGTCAAGTCGTAAAAACCACGCCAAAGCAGTAGCGGGTAGCTAGTTCAATATACTCGTAATTGAGAAAAATAATATCCAAATTGTGACGGTTTCCAACAGAATATCCTCCAATACTCCTCAATATCTACCTACCCCAGAATAATAAGATAAGAATATTGATACTGCCTTCGTCTGGGACGCAATATTGTCGAACATGTTCCTCATACCTACCCGTTGAGTCGATCAGCTCCAACAAGGAATGTATTTTATCAAAGGACCAGCCTCTATGACGGGTATCTTCGATAATAACTGTAATATATTCTGGAGAGAAAGGCTTATGGATTGATCAAGTGAGAGTAATGTGCGGAACCTAGGACCGAAACAAATTGTCTCGGAAAAATGTTTCCGTTTAGGATACATCCGTTGGTTACAACATGACATAATTACTCTGATATCTATTTTTTTCATAATCAAATCAATCAAATCATTTTATTTCAGGTATACCCATATAAAATTTAACCGGATTACAAATTACAATCAAAAATTCAAAATAATATCAAAAATTTAAATTATATAAAAAATTTAAATTATAAGTTATAATCCTACTTTAATTAATATTATAAACGCGAAAGTTTGTGCGGATGGATGGATGGTTGGATGGATGGATGTTTGTCACTCTTTCACGCAAAAACTATTGAACGGATTTAAAAAAAAAATTACAGTAATATAGATTATACATCAGAATAGACAGGATATTTTTTAGCTCGATATTCCCACGGGATCAACACTTATGCGGGTGAAACCGCGCGGCGCTGCTAGTCCTATCCTATTTGTAATATAAACGCGAAAGTTTGTCCGGATGTATGCTTGGATGGATGTTTGTTACTCTTTCACGCAAAAACTACAAAACGAATTTTGATGAAATTTTACAGTAATATACATCAGAATAACACATGGGATACTTTTAGCCCGATTATTTCCACGGAATTCGGGCTTCTAACGACCGGTAACTACTGTCAAAGATCTTCGAATGGCAGACGGGACCAACGTCTTAACGTGCTTGCCTCGGAGGGGTTTTGGTATGTAAAGATGGTCACCCATCCACGGACCGACCTAGGCAAGCGTGGCTTAACGTGGTTTTTATTTAGCCAAGTGCCCGTCGCGTCGCCACAATATTCCCTTCCTCCTTCAAATGCTTATTTTTTATACATTTTCCGAGGAGTGCGAAACTTGCAAATGGCGTAACATACTATCAATTTCAATCTGAATCATTTTGAAGGATACTGCTAATCCATTGCTTCATATGTTCGAATAAAATGTCTGCTCAACAAAGTAAATAACGCAATGAATGTTGTTGAACTGTCAAAATGAGAGCGAGGGAGCAGTGGTGGCCAATTGGTAACGGCCGCGACTTACGAGTTGTAGGTCGTAGGTTCGAACCCATACAGGCGCTTTACTTTGTGTACATTATTTCATCACCACTGCTCTCAAAACGGCGAAGGAAAACATCGTGAGGAAACCGGCATGTCCTAGAACCAAAAATTCGAAGACATGTGACATCTACCAACCCGCACTGGGCCCGCGTGGTGGATTACGGCCCACTCCCTCTCACAGAGAGGAGGCCGGTGTCCCAGCAGTGGGAACATTAGTGGCTGATTATGTGTGTTATGTGTCAAAATGAAAGCGGTGTGTTACGCAATAACCTTGCTGAAATTTTGCAAGAGTTTTACCAAGACTTTCTGCAGCGTACGAACTTCTCTTAATAATAAATAATTGATTAACGGCTGACGGAAATAATTTCAGAATGTTTTCCCGTTTTTCCTTAATCTGTTCTGTGAGAAGCCAAAGTAGGGGTTGAAGAATTTTTATCTGGATTCACGTTATTTTCCTGGATTTCTTTTATTTGTAAGTGGAATATTACAGTCGTGAGCATAAAAACCTTTTAGCTACGCAACATTCAAATCCGTTGTTCTTGTGAAATAAAAATTGCAACTTTGAGAAAAGACTTATTTCATAATAACTGGTAATACTATAATTTTGTAACTTATGCATAGCAAAGCATAACCAAACTAATATTATAAAGGCGAAAGTTTCTGAGTGTGTGTGTGTTTATATGTTTGTTTGTTACTTCTTCACGCTCAAACGGCTGGATCAATTTTGATAAAATTTTGTATGGAGGTAGTTGACACCCTGGATTAACATATAGACTTTTTATCCCGATATTACCACGGGATCTTATGCGGGTGAAACCGCGGGGCGCAGCTAGTCAGCCTATAAAATGTTCCCGCTGCTGGAACACAGGCCTCCTCACTTCGAGAGGGAGTGGGCTGTAATCTACCATCTACATCAGTGGGTTAGTGCGGGTTGGTAGATGTCACATGTCATGTCTTCGAATTTTTGGTTCTAGGACATATCTACCGGTTTCCTCACTTACCATACCATATATTATCTATCAATACTGAAATGCGGTCGGAGAGACTTTTGAAAAAGCCTAAGTAAAAAGTAGTTTTTCGAGGTTTGGCTCTCGCATATTTCCACCTCCAATATTGGACCAATTTAAAAGATATTTCGTAAACTGATTAAGAAAGATATATACTGTGTCCCTATGTTTTTCTTTTTCCATTAATAGTTGTCAAATTTGTACACTAGGCCTCTGTTGACAGCGGTTTAAATCGGCATTATTTGAGAGTTCTAGTGCTCATAAAAATAATGTATCACCAAAAACGAAAACATAGGGAGTTAGGGACATAGAAGTAGTTATTATTATTATTTATTATTCTGTAAAAAAATCATTGCTTTATGGTCATTAACCAGAAAGAAAACAGGCGAGAGCGTATCTATGGAGAAACGACCACCCGCATCGCTGTTTAAAATATATATTATGCTGGTGCTGACATCTTTAGCGGCAGAGAGAAACTTGAAAATCGTCAATCATAAACTGCAACATTCCGTTGATTCATTCCCCATACAGTACATAACTGTATCTGATGGAAATGAATAGAATTCCGTGTAAATTGAATGCTTGCATTGGGCGAAGACGGGCTAATATTTGTAAAGTTTTATTTGAATAAAAAATCACCAAGTCAATATGTGAACATGCAAAAACTAAAAAATTGTGGCTCGAATTTTTAAAACTAAAAACACAGCTAGAATTTTTTAAACGAAATACCGACTTCAATACCAAAATTCAGTCGCAAAGCTAAGCCGGTTGCCAAAATGTCCGAAACAAAACTAAAACGGCAGTGCAATCGGACAACATATAAATAAAATATTTGTAGCAGATTCAACAAAATACCAAATTGGTCTCCAAAAGTGTCACCGATTGAATTTATTACTCTTTCGGCGTCCAAACTATTTTAGATCAGGTTATCCGGATTAAGAAATAAATGAACTCTGAAAATTTCGTTAATTATTCACAGGGTAGCAGCGGTTTGTGAAATGCTAAGGCTGTGGATACACGTACGCGGCGCGATGAAACGTAATTATGGTATAACTAGCTGCGCCCCGCGGTTTCACCCGCGTATGTGTCGATCCCGTGGGAATATCGGGATAAAAGCCTATATGTTAATCCAGGGTGTCAGCTACCTCCATACCAAATTTTATCAAAATTGGTCCAGCCGTTTGAGCGTGAAGAAGTAACAAACATATAAACACACCCCCACACTCACAAACTTTCACCTTTATAATAATTTTTTTTTTTTTTATTTATTTTTTTTATTTTTATTTAAAACCACAATTATAACACCTTTACAGAATCATCCAAGGCGATGTTATAAGTCACTACGTCTATTCATTTACAAAAATTAAAAATAAAATAAAATCACCTGCCATATAAGCAAAATTGCAACAACGATATAACGCTGCTGGAACCCCGCCCACATGGCATGAATCAATCATTATTATAATATCAATTAGTGTGATAGTACTCCAGACCGAATTTCGCCCATCTTAGCGGACACTAGCCATCTAGGCGGGAGATATTATAGTGCATAAATGTGCGCAGTCACAGGTGCACTCACTTTTCCCTCACTCTCATAGATATGTATTAGAAAGAGGTAAAGTCTGTGAGGGTTAATCTTTGAAACTCTCCGATTCCGTATTGCCAAGTGTTTTTATGTTAAAACAAGAAATTGCACGCGGATGAATTCGCGATACTTTCGTTTTAAAAGTATGCGATGACAAACACACACGTGCGCACACACACACACTTATACAATTGATCGTATTTTCTTTTCTTTTTGTTTGTATTTTTCCTCTTTTCGTTATTAGCCTACTTGTATGTTTATGATGTAAGGGAAGAGCGGAGCCTTCAACTACAGGCATTTTCTATGCCTAAATGGAGACTCCTCGTCATGCAATGTAAGCCAAAATTTTATGAAATAAACTTTTTTTTTTTATATTTGGTTCGAGTAGGTATTGAAGTTCTGTCTGGGAGAGCTGATATTTTTTTTTCGCGATTACGATGTTGATCCCTTGGAGATAGTTGTTCAGTTTGATGATCTGTACCAGAACCTTAAATATGACCGTACATTTCTGATACACGCTGTAAATCGCGGAGCCCCGCGCCGCGCCTGTGCAGCCTGAGCCTTAGCCATGCAAAATATTCATTCTCCCTACAAGACGGTTTGCAATTCCAACGCAAATTCAAATTGTGTCTGTAACGAAAGGGAGGGTTATATGAAAATTCTGGGAAAAACTGCCACTAATTTTTGTTAGTAATAACATAGAATTCTTTGTTTTGTTTTGTAGTTTTTTTTTGTTTATTTGTTAGTGTTCGAAAGAAGTTTTTAAAGCTATCCAATTAAGTTATTGAACGCCGTTCTTGAGATACAATACAAAATCTATTGTTTTTTTTGTTCAACTATTAATTTATAATTCTCCCATCATCGTCATCATCATTTCAGCCGAAAGACGTCCACTGCTGGACTTAGGCCTCCCCCAAGCATCGTCACTTCGACTGGTTCTGTGTTTTTCCCATCCAGCTTATTCCTGCGGCCTTCACAAGGTCATCGGTCTACGTTGTTGGAGTCCTTCCAACGCTACGTCTTCCGTAACCACTTTTCCATTTCACCATAAGCACATTTCCATAAGAGATTGGTGGTTGGTGGTAGACATCTAACTCAGAAAAATATATTAATGATTATAATTCTCTAAATATGTACCTACCTGTTATTGTCGCGAATCATATTTTGATCAAGATACAATCTGACACTGACCTGCAAATTGCAAAAAACGTAGGAAAATTTGAATTTTGCGGTCTACCACTACCCATTCACCTTAATAGCAAAATGTACGAAACATTGCAAATAAATAGTCTCCAAGGAATAAAACTTACATGCTTACAGCCTTCTTTGAAGAAACACGTCGAGGCGACGCCGACGTGCGCTAAACCTTTATAAAGAAGAAAATACGTCGCGGAAGCGCGCAGCGTACGTTAAATGATAAATTCGGTATGTACTAATGCGCTGGGAACGCGACAGGTGCTGCCAAGGCGAATAAATGGCAAAATGCGAATACATTGCGTGTTCACTGAATGCCGAGATGAATAAGCCTTTACTGACACGGTAATGGATGAAAAATGGTACGTAATAGTCGTTTGTTATTTGCCGTGTCTAAGTATTGGCATAGGTATACGGGTGAACTGTAGTTGTGTACGTACACGGACATAACCTAACCTCATTAGGGATGTCCTTCTAAAAGGACATTGTAGGGGCGTTATGTTTGTAACTACAAGAATGTAGGTATAAACAGAAATGTGAAAGTAATCTATTAGTTTGTTTGTTTTAACGCGCTAATCTCTGAAACTACTGGCCGGATTAAAAAAAAAAAACATGTTCTGTTCCCTACATTTTGACGAACTAAACGAACATAAATGTAGGGAACAACCTTTTTTTTCACGATTTCAGGTTTGGTACCATAGTAAAAGTTGTTCATAATGATGAGTACAATGACTCTTAAGAGGTTGTTAATGTTTTACCAATAACCCTGTATATCGATAAACATTACTTCTGTGAGTGTGAAGTTTACACAAAAATAACTGATGTTTTAAGTAACTACACGACCTGTGGTCGTTGACCCATAAAATCGTCTATTATTTTTTAATTGTTTCATCATGTTAAGATATGGATACCCATCAAGTCTGCGAAGTTTCGCTAGCTAATTTAACTTGACCGTGTATTTGTAAAGTTATATCTGTTTATTTTTAATAAACTACTGTTTGTTTTTCCTTACAAAATAAAATAAAATAAAAAAAACAGTGACACCCCAGGAGCCATTTTATTCTTCCCAAAGAAAATGTAGCGCGCGTTGATGTCTTTATAATGGCCAAAACTTAAAACAGAGGTGTCGGTTACGGTGTCGCGAGTTCAATGGTTTTTCCCATCTTAAAAAATTCCCAACGCGCCTGAAGAAGTTTTCACATCAATAAAACCTAAGATCCACTTTAGTCATTGCTACACTAATCCTAGCGATTTTATAGAAAGCACTTATTTCTATTGTCCCACCAACAAATACTTTTGACAATGATTGGGCACTTCTCGTCACAGCCGCGACAGTTTTCGAGGTCACATTCTACTGTAGCCGGATGGAGGAAATCAATTGTGACCACAAAAGGAGCACCCCTAGTCGTGACAAGATTGGACATATAACATGCCTTTGTGGAAGAACACGTTAAATCGACGTAGTTACCGATTGAAGACGGTTTCTGAAATGTCGTAGTTATAGCCCAGTTAGGATTGGTCCTGGGTTGTTCTTTCATATGTTAAATTATATTTGAGAAGGAAAAAATGTTCATTCTGCACAAATATTACGAAAATTATAAAATTAAGTAGCCAACAGTCTCGTATTCGATCATAAGAGTTTTCTAATAATGTCTATTGATGTCGCAGACCAAATAAAAAGTCAAGGCAGCGCTGCGAACAATACAGTGAAGCATGCAAAAACTACACCTCCGCTCTGTGCATACACGCTCACACGCACACATTTACAACCATTTACAATCAAACTACACCTCACTATGTGCACACATGTTTACGAAACCGGCCTCACTTTACTGTTTGACAGCCCTCTAAGGAAGGAACACGGGTAGGTTTTAGTCAGTAAGAGTCTGACACTCCCTTCCGCTCCACCCAGAGCGGGAGGGGTCATATGATGATTTCCCATCCGCAAAAAAAAAAAAGCCCTCAGTCTTGGGTTTTTATTTGGTCTGAGATTGATGTATGCGTTGAGCACAAAACAATTGTTACACTAAGATAATAAACCATTTAAAAATGCGCAACATACGCTCGATTAATTGTCCTGTTATCTACCTAGATCATCATCATCATTTCAGCCGAAAGATGTCCACTTCTGGACATAGGCCTCCCCCAAGCACCCCCCACTTCGACCCGTTCTGTGCTTCTTGTATCCTGCGGCCTTCACCAGAGAGGCATTTCCCCTATTTTTAAGGACGTTGGCATTTTATTCTCAGTCTCAATCTGTCAAAAATACAATCAATTTCCCTAAATTTTTGACAAGTTTTTTACATCGATTGTCGCTGATGAGATTGTAACTTGAATTTAAACGTTTTTTAAGTACGAGAGTTGGCCTTCTGATCATCGGATCGATGATCAGAAGGCCAACTCAACAGACTCACAACAGAGAACATTTTCGAAATGTCTTATTTAAAAAAAGATAACTGGAAATCTGTTTCTAAGGAAAATTTAAAATCGGTCTAATTTGGCTGTAACACTATTTTTCGAAAATGTTCTCTACTAACTTTTTACATCTTGGTATCCTGCTTCTGCGTATGAAGTTTCATTAAAATCGGTTCATTAATTTCGAAAAATAAGGGCTTGAAAGTTTGTAAGAAATGCCGTACGTCGTCAACGCTTTTAAAATATGTATCACTTAACGGCTTACTACGTAGTCAGCTTTAAAGTGGTTCTGTCTTTTGCTATTCATAGCTTACAAATGCAAAACTTCACAATTATGAAATCCGATAACGTTTCAACTGCGCATATTTTAAAAATACTAACTCATTTCAAAGTGGCTTTTTAAATACTACAGCTGGTTTATTTTTCCAAGCAACATTTACATAGGATTACTCAACGTAGGTACTTCGGGACTCAATCTTCCTTTTGCGTAGGTTCAAGTGAACAAGCCTTTCTCCACCCGAAAATGATTCGCCAAATTCCCGTACCCTTTCACCCTTTGAGAAAATTATAAAACAGTTTGGTCCTTTGAGCCGGAGTCCCGGGGTCCGGGATCCTGTAGTCCCGGGGGCGTTGCTTCGATTGTACGCTAATCGCTGGCTTGTTTACTAAAGTGCGTTTGGGCCTGACGATGTGTGCGGTCCGTGTGTGAGCGGGGGAAGAAAATATACAATTTTTCTATAGTTAACAAAAAAAAAACAGTGGCACTCCGGGAGTTCCGACAGAAGTGAAAACAAAACACATACAGAATACTTTCCCATCATTCACTGACATATCGGATAGACATTAAAACCGAGTACATTCCGAGGACAGCCGAACACATCCGAAGCGGGTATTTCTTGAATCGTCATAGAAACAAAACACGCGCGGTGTCGCTTACGGTAACAGTGGCGCGCTACCGCGGTTCTTGAGAAACAGCCTGGGGACAGACAGACGGACGGACGGTCGGACGGACAGACAGCGAAGTCTTAGTAATAGGGTTCCGTTTTTACCCGTTGGGTACGGAACCCTAAAAAAAGAAATTCAACCTGCCAAAACCAACGCCTCAACATGCTTTCCGAGCCACGAAGGGGTGGGTCTCGATATGTAAAGGATGGTCACCCATCCACAGACCGACCTCGACAAGCGTAGCTTAACCTTCAATCGACCCTTGCGATTGTTATTATCTACCCACGATCCCCTTTTGCATTCATTATTTCCTTCCAAATACTTTCCGTAAATAACTTTCCTTGGGCCGGTGAAAACACTCGAATCCATTCCATTTAGAGGAAGATTTAAGTTGGTGCTCCATTTAATTAAGTCGGAATACAATTAATTAAGTAACCTGTTCCTTTTGTTGTAATTAAGTAAGCAGTATATATTGTTCTATTACCCAACGGTTTATCTAAACAATAGCGTTTCGTTGTTTTTCCTATAATTTTCAACAATTAGGGAGAAGAAATAAAGAGCTTTTGATATGTCGATTATGATGAAATTGTTATTGTGTTTATTAAATACTACCTGCGCGTCACGGTTTCATCCGCATAACTCTCGGTCCCGTGGTAATATGGGTGTAGCGGTATCTACAACGCCACATGCAAACAACGCGTCATACTGACGTCACGCAAATCCTACATCGCGCAAGCAGAGTTTACCGCGCAACTAGCATAGATACAACGGCCCGACATTAATCATCGGGCAGTTGCCCGCCAGACACAACACCCTCCTGGTCGGATCATCCTCCCTGAGATTATGAGTGAACTTTACACCCTCTTCCTCATACCTCTATATGGGGATAAAACGTATTCTATGTATGTTAATGACAGGCACTCGAAACATTTGAACTTGTGCTGAAAGTTTGACACTACATACTCGTGCAACACCAAAGTGCAACACCAAGTTTATGTAAACACATTGACATTGATGAATTTTATAATGCAATTATATGAGTATTTACTTTGTAAGGTATTTTTTTTTTATTATTGTGAATGAGACTATGTGGGTCATTTCTGTTTTCCTTCTTAGTTAGTTTTAATCATGATCTGGCAGTTTGAGTAATTTACGCGGCCTACCCAAATGTCCTTTGGTATTGTTCGTCGAATCGTTGAGCTCCTCAAGTTCTGAGTTGAGCTGCATGATTTTTGACAAATGCGTGCACTGACTGGACAGGTCCGCTCAATCTTTGTGGTTCTTTCCTCAAAAGACCATTTCAGACACCAATCTACATGGTCCTCACATGATCTGACCAAGATTTTGTCTGGACTTGGAAAAGAGACTGTGACCTCTGAGTTTGTTTCGGCCTTTCTTCTCAGAGTAGTAAGAAAGGAAACGCCGACCTCATCTAGTTAAAAAAAATATTACTTACAGAAAATAAATCATTTATCATTTATCAAAGGATAGGCTGAGATAACCAGTTTTCACCGGTTGCCGACCCATCTGAAAGTCTGCAAAACTTAAAGATAATTTTTATCTTTTGAAGTTTTTTCTGCTTATAATAGGTATAAAACGCAAATTCTTGAAACTTCGCTCGCACTGTGACCACACACAAATTGTTGCTGACTCACGTGCGACGAAGCAAATGTACTTCGTAGCGTACAGTCAGCGAATTTACAGTTTTTGTATAGCGGCTGTACTTGCCTAATGTTGCTACACATCTGAATGGGATCTTTTATGTCGTGCCTAAATGTACCTGTTTAAAAAGTAAATTATGTGGATTTTTCTTTGGGTAAAGAAGGGTGGTAGCAATTTGTTCAACGAGGTATTTCAGAATAAACTACATGTTGTGGTGAAAAGACTAAACACGTTTTCCTAGAACAGCGGTGCCAGATGGCTGTCACCGCTGATGACAGCCTGATGACAGCTGCGGTCGTTATAATAATATGGATAACGGCCGCAGCTGTCATCAGCCTGTCATGAAAATGATGACGAGCTTGGATTTTACAGTGTCACAAATCTGCCAAAGTGGCCTTTTTAGGCCCCCTGGTCCTTTAAAACAAGACCTTAAACCTCCGGGTCACGAGATCTTCAATTTGTAAAAAGGCACGACCTAAGTACTGACATTACGTTGTTTTAGTCAGCGGAATGGCTCGGTGGAAAGATTCTAACGCCAGTAATAATCGTAACAGTAACATTTACGGAGAACTTTATATTTTATCTGAATATCATCGCGCTGAGTGCAGTGAGGTTTCGTAGTAATATCATTGTTAATTCTTGGATTTTACTTTGATAATTATTTTAATGCGTTACGGAAAGGTACATTTGAAACTAATAGAGGGTCTAATTTTCTCATAAAATATAGTATTAAAGAGTGAATAAATATTATAATACAAATCTTATGAAGGGGTTTCTTGTTACCCAGTAACTGGGTTGTGAGAGTCAAATAGGCAGCCACTCCATAAAAAATACTAATATTCAGTTGCATCCGGTTAAACTGGAAGCCGACCCCAACACTGGGAAAAGGCTAGGTCATCATCATCATCATAATTTCAGCCGAAAGACGTCCACTGCTGGACACAGGCCACCTCCACTTCGACCGGTTCTGCTCCATCGGTCATCTGTTCTGCGAGCTAGGTTCCCTGCCCACTGCCACTTAAGTTTGGCAATTGATTATTAAAATATTACAAATGTATCGCTCTAAAGAAAAAAAAAATCAGAACTACTTACTTACGGAGTAATAATTTTTTTTTTTGTTTTTTTTGTTCACTGCTGGGCAACTCCTCCTTTCTTCCCTTCCACCTCTCTCTGTACAGAGCTGCCAAGGACCAATCTTTATTAAAGAAGGCCAGCTTATCCCGCATCTCATCTCAAAAAAATATTACAAAAAAAAATACAAAGCCCTCACCTGTAGGTATTTAAAAAATCTTCAAAACCAAACCAACTGTAAATCCAATAATTTTAATAACGTCTAGGCATAAGACTCCCTGGCCAGACATTTCATGAATAGGTACCTTATTACAAAACTTACAGTAACAGTAAAAGAATATTACAGACTTAGGTCACCCTTGGGTCTGACCGTCTGTCAGTCTCGAGCTTTTTATAAAAACTAAAATAAAATTTAAGTCGTGTCTGTGACTGTGAAATAAATGCTTGTGTCTAAGCAGTTTTTCGTATTATTTTCACAATGAGTTCTGTGCCAGCTAGCAATATGACTTTCACAATGGCATTTCATTTCTATTTCTAGAACTTTCTAAGTTATAATTGACTTACGGTAAAGAATAATATCAGATAGAATGTATTTAATCAAACCTCTAAGAATTTCCAATTTGTGCTCCTAAAAATATTATTGAACACTAATTATAATTATTGCACCTCTTTTTATGAACTTTAAATTATTACTATTTTGGGGTTCTAAAGCTACTAAATTACAAAGTAACTGCGACCAACCTGGATGTATCGCTCGCCGGTTGCTGCCCGCTCGTCTTGCGCGTGGTTGGTCACAGTTCTTACCTAACCCATTTGGTCAGGGTGCTCAGTTTACGGTTCCTACAAACAGTCGCGCCTGTTTGTAGGAGCCTAGTTACTGCGACTAATTCGGCTCGCGGATGGTTGGTTACAGTTCCAACCTAACCCGTTTGGTTGGGGTACCCTAGCTTAGTTACTGTGACGTACTGTGACAAGATACCAGAACGTAAAAGAGGCTCAATTATTGAAAAAAGTGTTCACGATAAGAAGCGCAATTTTTTTTAGAGGTACATATTTTTTATTTATTTTTATTGTTGAAATGCCTGCTTTAAAAATAATTTTCCATCATTATAATAGAAGGTCAATATGTTTTTAGAGGCTCAGAAAAATAGGTCGTATATCGGATGGGAACCAGGGGGCCTAAAAAGGCCGCTTTGGCAGAATCATAAAAGGATAACATTATGAATCATATTAAGGCGAAGACTGTCCGTGTTTTTCTTTTTTCGATCAAAGAGATTGGAATTGGATTTGGCTTGGATTGATTTGTATTTTAGCACAGACAAAAAAAAATAACTGAAAATCCTTCACCAATGGGATTTGATACGATTAACTTAACAGTTAACTGTCCATTATGATTCATAATGTTATCCTTTTATGATTCTGCCAAAGTGGCCTTTTTAGGCCCCCTGGCCTCAAAAGACCAAAATCGCCAAACGCCTGAGATGAGAAGAGATTTTTGCTCTGCAAAGAGAGAATAAAAGGCATTATTATAACATTATTTATCTAACGTTATTTACACCCTTATTACATTATTGCGTGACAGAGCCTGGTATCGTTCGTTTAAATATATTTTCTTCATATTCTTTCCCGGCTCGTTGCTTGGGGGCGCGTTTCTAAAAAAACTGGTCCTTTTGTTAATACCTCCATTTTCTTCATCAATAATTACGTAATTCTTCGTATGTATGTTTAACGTTACACCTCAATACGCACAAGAGGTGGGCAGTTATGTTAGAATCTATTTATCTTTAGGTCCTGTCTTCTTCTTCTAGACAAAATCAAACTGGTTGCTAATTTAATTTATATTTTTTAAATTTTTATGACATTGATTTTTACATTCTGTGACTAAAGTAACTCACACACTTGTTAAAATCCTAGGAAAATCATCTACTTTTACAATATTTGTAAATATGTGAGCCCCCATGTATCTATCACGTAATTGATTTACCTGTCATTGCTTTATTTTTAACTATTTTTACCTTTTGTGGTAGACTAATTTTATTGTAGGTGCATCGTCTTCACATATTTTATATAAATAATGTATACAAAACCTTGTCAAACATTTTAAAAGAGTAACAGTTGAGTTTCTTGCCCATTCTTCTCCATACAAACACCACTTTTGGAAGGGGCGACCAGAATCAAATCGATTTTATTGTTATTTTTGACATTCAAAAGTGCCTTTTATGTACCTATTTGAAATAAATGATTTGACTTTGACTTCTTCTTCTTCTGCAAGTCGCTGGCACGACTGTATTTTAGAATATGTTGGCCCAACACTTCGCCACTTTTTTTATTTTTTATTTTTTTTTATTACTGGGCCCGCTCTCGACCCCGATCACGCCTGATGGTAAGCGATAGATGAGGTCTATGATGGAACGAGCGTGCCCAGAAGATGCCTGTTCACTCTTGCTTTGAAGGCAGACGGGTCGTCGGTGACAGCGCAGAGGTCACTTTGACTGCATGTTTTGGGCCACAGAGAGCAGGATAGGAGGTTGAGCATGGCTTAGATCTCGTCAAATATACATACACAAACATAAACTCACGCTTTCTTCCCATGGGGGTAGGCAGAACGCCACCTGCTCAGTGCCTGATTAAGACTACTTGATGCCCTAAGTAATCCACGCCTGTGGGCCCCCCTATTCACTAGTTGCTGATGTATAAGCTATATTAATGCAAAGTTTCATCAAAATCCGTTCAGTAGTTTTTATGTGAAAGAGTATTAAACATCCATACATCCCTCCATCCATTCTCACAAACTTTCGCGTTTATAATATTAGTAGGAGACGATTATAAATAGGCACTTAACAAAATAAAGTCGCAGGCAAAGTAAGACTATAATACGACTATGATGTAATTAACAATTATCATTTAAGTAAACGTACTTCACGTGAACTTAGGTACTTAGTTAATTACCTAAGTAGCATCTGGTCAATCCCACGGTAATTCTGTTAAGAAATAATTTGTGATTACGGAATAAAATAGACAGTTATTAATCGGGAGCAGTATTAGTAGATAAAAAAAAATTTGTTTGTTATTTTGTGTTTTTTGTTGTGTTTTGTATTTTTTGTATTTTTGTGTGTTTTTGTGTGTGTTTTTGTGTGTGTTTTCGTGTGTTTTTGTGTGTGTCTTAAAGGGGTAATGTCGTAGAGAAATGAGAGAAATATAAAGTCAAATCAATCTGCCGAGCTTTTTCCCAACTATGTTGGGGTGGGTTTCCAGTTTAACCGGATGCAACTGAATACCAGGAGTGACTGCCTATCTGACCTCCACAACCCAGTTACTGGGTAATAAGATACGCCTTGGTAAGACTGCTGATTGTCGGACTTTCGGGCTTCTGACGACCCGTAACGACTGTCAAAGATCTACGAATGACAGCCGGGATCAACGGCTTAATGTGCTCTCCGAGGCACGGAGGGTCTTTACAAAGACCAATACTTTACATACATGTAAAGATTGCCATCCATCCACGGACCAACTGCGGCAAGCGTAGCTAAACCTGATCGATCGACCCGCCGGCTGTTATCACTTAGCCACAAGCCCCCTCCTCAACCACAAGCCCCTCGAGAAATATGAAGTGTCGAGGCAAATAATCGCGTTGTATTGTACTAGTTTTAAAATTATAGAGCTGCTTACGTCACATTTTGAATGTTGGCAGAAGGAAAAAAAGAAATAAATATACGTTTATTAGTCATATACATTAGTCACGTATTCATTCATGGACTATATTATTACTTTAATGAAGAACTAAAGATATACAACGAAAGATTATTTGTTCAAGAAAAACCACGTTTCGAAAATACGCTTCATTGTCAATACTAACAAGGATTCAACGAAATAAATCTAAACATAAAACCTTGACTGAGTTTCCCTTCACGACATCGCAAAAGAACGCACATTGAAAACGTTCGTACAAAAGAAGCGATTTAAGAAAAAAAAAACACGTTCTTTTCGCAACAGAATAAAAAAAAACATGGAAACACGAGTGTTCGCACTTGTTTGCTGCTAAACGAGGCTTCGGGCAAAAAAATACGAAGCCCTGTTTTTTTCCACGACCCCGTTTGCTAAATCACACTGTTAACTGGCATTTGTTTCGTTTAGATGTCGATGAGATGAGTGCCTGAAGGATGCTCTGTCGAAATATCTTATTAAATGTATTTCGTCCAAATAAGTTTGAGTTAGGAGTAGGTACCTACTGTGCGCGTTGGAGTGGAGTAGGTACTGTAGTTTTTTTCGGCTCGTTGACGAAGTTTCTCTGAGATGTGTTTGCTAAAAGCTATTTTATATGTTGACTATAAAGTTTTATATTATTCTTTGGAAATTATTTTTCTGAAAAGAAAAAATTCTGAATAATATCACCACTGTAATCTTTGTCCATATGGAAACTAATAACACAAAATCAATTAATCAATTGTTGCTAAGTTTTTTTAATGTGTTTAACTAACATAGTTTTGACCTCATATGGACATGCAAAAATAATCTGAATTAAATGAATTTTATTTTTTTAAATATCTAGCTGCGCCCTGCGGTTACACCCGCGTAAATGTCGATCCCGTGGAAATATCGGGATAAAAAGTAGTCCAGGGTGTCAGCTACCTCCATACAAAATTTTATCTAAATTGGTCCAGCCGTTTGAGCGTGAAGAAGTAACAAACATATAAACACACACCCACACACACCCCCACACTCTCAAACTTTCGCCTTTATAATATTAGTGTGATAACAGCCACATGTGTCGATCTTCAAGTATAAGCAACGCATGCCGAGGTTTGTCCGCGACCATCCATCACATAGCGATACCCCTCCATGTCTCGGGAAGCTCTATGGAAGCTCTTAAAATCGTTGGTCCCGGCTGTCATTCGTAGATCTTTGAGAGTCGTGACGGGTAGTCAGAAGCTCGAAAGTCTGACAACCAATCTTTCCAAGTGGTATCGAGTTACCCAGTAACTGGGTTGTGTAGATCATATAGGCAGTCGCTCCACAACTTGGAAATTAATACGCTCTTTTTCAAATTAAACAAAGCACTGACACACAAACAGTATGGCTGCTTAGTACGCATACGCATACTCATGGCTGCGATATGGCGTTATGCTATGGGGAAATAGTGTAAATGTAAATGAACTATTCATATTGCAAAAGAAGTGTATAAGAATTCTAGCCCAAATTGATAATACGGAGAGCTGCAAACCATTCTTTATAAAGTATCAGATTCTAAGTCTGCCGTCAATATATATTATATACTTGACGTTTGCGTATTTGTTTTTAAAAATATCGACAAGTTCACTAAAGTAGAAGACACGCACAACGTCAACACTCGACATAAAAAGAGGTTATGCGCTCCATCCTCAAGAATTAAAATGCTAAGTGATAGCCCATATTATATGGCAATAAAAATATATAATAAATTGCCCAACATATTTAAAACTGAAAAATCAGTAACCATATTCCAAAAAAGGCTAAAACTATATTTAATCCAAAAATGCTTCTACTCAGTAAAAGAATATTTAGAGTCTAGCTTAAAATAGCGATTTTCTTTAATGTACAAAATTGGCGATCTGTCCTATACAAACAATAAGATTTATTCTATCCTTTATAACTTCTTAAATAATTATAATTTGTACTTACTACCTGGAAAGGATGACATTAATATTGCTGAATAATTGTATTTAAAATTCATTATTGACATTTAATTTTGACATATCTATAATTTCTCAATTCAATTGTAATAATATAAAAGAAAATAATGAAGTAATAATAGTGTGTAATGTAATGCATGATATGGGTAGGCGAATGAAAATTGCAATGCTTGTAAAAGGCTGCTAAGTCATAAGTACTAACATAACATAACACCAACATTGTACACTTAGTTCGCAATAAACGTTTTGACTTTGACTTTGACTCCATGTAAAACACTGCCATTCAGCTGCATCCGGTTAGACTGGAAGCCGACCTCAACATAGTAGGAAAAAGGCTAGGTAAATTTGTAATCTTCACCTATAAATTGGCCTCGCTGGACTTAAATCAGTATTAATCATCTCCAAAAGTACCAACGCTTAGAAACGGACAAAATAAAAGTAAATAAAACATTTATACTGACAAACCAACAGGCAATAAAAGAAATAATTCTCCTTTATTAACCAATTACTTCTTAGGTAATACTTTTGTTACTTAATTAAGAATACAACATCTGGCTCCCACGAATGGTCTCGAACTAATTATCGAAGGTTTTCTGGCTAAATAGACGCGTTTCTTTTAGGACCAGACTTGATAAAATATTTTTCTTGTAGGTATCTTGAGGTACTTTTGGTGATTGAAATTGTAAGCGATATAAAGTAGAAGGCACTAATTGGTCTCCAGTGACCGATCTGATCGATCGCGATGAAAGATGTAAGATTCGAAGTGCGTACAAAAGGACCAACTTTTTTCAATATGTAATTTGAAGGTCGGAATAAAATTATTAGTCCAAAGTTGTCGACTCCTGAAGGCCTACTCAGACCCGGACGGCATGACAAGGGATTTCAATTTTTACTAATGGACATTCAAACGTATCGATGCCGATGTAGAAATACGACATAAATTGCTATGCTTTAAAATCGCACCTTCGGTAGAACAAGGGCATAATTGCAGTTTTTGCTATTTTACAGGAGAGCTATTTTAAGATATTTATTGCATTCAGTGAGGTCTTGCTCTGTTAATATTGCTCGAAAGTTTTTCTTCTTTGCATGATATAAACTATAATATAGTTTATATCATGCAAAGAAGAAAAACTTTCGAGCAACTAACTAACTAACTGCAATTATGCCCTTGTTCTACCGAAGGTGCGAAATGATGCCGTGGCATCGAAAGGGATTTCATTGCACGGCATTGAAAGACGCGCCATGCCGTGGCGTCCTGCGGTAGGCCGTTGCATGCCAAGGACTCCGGCGTTCGTTGTGACTTACCCGGGGTGAGGCGGCGAGCGTAGAGAAGCGGGGAAGCCGCTGGAATGCCGCGGTATCTAAGCGGCTAGTGTGCGCTGACTGACGGCAAAATCCCTTGCCATGCCGTCCCGATCTGCGTAGGCCTTGAAAGTACCCTCTGGTAGCTACACCATTGAGTTGGGATAGCAGATCATAGAGCAGTGGTCGCCCAGTGGAAACGACCGCGACTTACGAGTTCGAGGTTCAAACCCAGACAGGCGCTTTACTTTGTGCAAATTGTTTCATCACCACTACTCTCAAAACGGTGAAGGACAACATCGTGAGGAAACCGGCATGTGCTAGAACAAAAATTCGAAGACATGTAACGTCTACCAACCCGCACTGGGCCTGCGTGGTGAATTACGGCCCACTCCCTCTCACAGTAGTAGTAGTATTTAGCTAGGTCTTTCTCAAAAATCTGAACCCTAATCCGCCACAAATCCCTACATTTAACTTCTCTCTAACTTTTCTCAGAACGACTTACTACACGATCTGTGTACAAATACAGAACAGCTTTGTAGTATTACAGACCTTGAAAAAACAATCAGTCTCACAGAGAGGCCTGTGTCCCAGCAGTGGGAACATTATAGGCAGATTATACTTATGCTAAAGGATAACAATGACACCATTCTACACACCCTATTTGCGTCTTTTAGCATCATATCCAAGTGTCATACACATTTTTGATTCCCCAAAGTGGCTCAGATATCAGCCATCTTATAAAAGCATCTATATTTCTCAATTCCCTGAAGAGAAACAGCGATCTATATCTATGTACATAATAAAATGTAATGGCGTCTTATTGATCGTATATAAGATGGTATATGAAGAGATTTTCCCCCAGTTAACTCGGAGACAATGGTAGAAGCTTCCATTTTAAATCGAGCGTGCCTTATTGCAAGATTGTTGCCCTATAACAGCTTGAAGATACATTTTGTCTAAATTGTTCCATACCTTATCTTAGAGCTGGGAAACCTCATTGTTCTTTAATACTTTGTAAATTAACATTTCAACGGATAACAATACATGAGTAAAGAATTCAACAATCGAAGGACCAGATTTTGTTAACCCAAGCCAGATCAATGTCTGACCTCAACCACCTAAGTGCCTATTAACCCCGCTGACTAACAAAACTGTGACAAATCGTATTTTCCACACGAAAATAAAATACCAACTCCAATTTATTCGAGAGGCTCGAACAGGCACGCAGGACCACAAAACTAAGGGCCCCGAAATTCCAACAGAAACTCTCTTCAAGGGCACACCCCATTGCCCTTCATATCTCCAACTCTTCCACATCTAAAGCACCATTACCGTCTCGCAACAGCCCTTTACAAGCGCAAATATTATTTTTATTTTCATTTAATTGTGGGCCTTGCTCGGTTGTTGCCGAAAGTTGTAGTAACGACTGAACTTGCAAACGGTCTCCCGACACTTAAGTTGATTTAAGTAATTTCGCAGTCGCCTTGTGAATTTGGAATGCGACGGACGTCACTGTGGTGATAAAAAGTGGCTTGGAACCTTGTTACTTTGAGTGGAATTTGCATTGTTGTGGATTATAGTGGTTTTATTGAGTTGAGCTGTTGAGAACACCATTTGAATTTGAAGATTATTGATCTAATCTTCATCCATACTATCACACTAATATTATAAAGGCGAAAGTTTGTGAGTGTGTGTGTTTATAAGTTTGTTACTTCTTCACGCTCAAACGGCTACACCAATTTGGATCAAATTTTGTATGGAGGTAGCTGACACCCTGGATTAACTTATAGGCTACTTTTTATCCCAATATTCCCACGGGATCGACACTTATGCGGGTGAAACCGCGGGACGCAG
Organism: Oligia latruncula; assembly: GCA_948474745.1. Classification (NCBI taxonomy): domain Eukaryota; kingdom Metazoa; phylum Arthropoda; class Insecta; order Lepidoptera; family Noctuidae; genus Oligia; species Oligia latruncula. Next base: position 1,942,249 of record OX419707.1, on the reverse strand, counting down.
CTAGTAATGTTATAAATGTAAAAGCAACTCTGTCTGTCAATATGTCTGTATTTTACCTTTTAACGGATTTGGCACACGAATCGACACCTGGGTTAGGAACTTAGGATATAGGATAAATTTTACCTTGGCAGTAGGTTCCCGTGGGAAAATTTATAGCTTCCACGCGCGCGCAGTCGCGGACATAAGCTATTTATGAAAAAGTAAGTCAGAAGATATATATAGCTGGGCAAAGACATTTTCCATTATTAATGTCATAAAAATGATCGATTCCGTTCCACTAGCAAAGATTGTCACCAGCCCGGCCGTACTCACTTAGTAACCGCATATTGCCGAAGTTAAATGAACCACTTACAGAATCTATGCAATTCTGAAATACCTGTCCCGAAGCAACGATTGCTCCTACCCCGATTCGGATCCAAACACCAAATTAATAATACAAGAACTGGCCCACAGGGTACATTGAACTCCAAATCGCTTACAACTTGTATCTCAACTTACCCCACGAGGGCAACAAGCTCTCTAATTGAGGGCATACCTCCCAGGTCCCTTTAAAACTAAGTTTGGACATGTCTTTAAATAATCCAGGGACATTCAAATATATAATTTAACGCTTCGAATAATCCTGTAATTAAAGTTTATTTGTAATGGGGAAATAAGTCGTTCTCCTGTAGTGAACTGAACTTTATTTCTTGGTCTCCAGGGTCGCAAGAAGTTGATCTTGAATTGTTTATGAGTTCGGATTTATACGCTTTGTGTACTCGTAACTGCTGTGTGGTCACCTTAAGTGTCGTAAAAGAGTTAGAAATTATTACAGACATAAAATTTGAGATATTGCTCTTACCAAGTATGAAAGGAATATCACATCATCATCATCATCAACTGCCTAGATTTTCCCAATTATGGGGTCGGCCAGTCTAACCGGATACAGCTGAATACCAGTATTTTACATGGAGCGACTGAATATCACACTAATATTATAAAGGCGAAAGTTTGTGAGTGTATGTGTGGGGGTGTGTTTATATGTTTGTTACTTCTTCACGCTCAAACGGCTGGACCAATTTTGATAAAATTTGGTATGGAGGTAGCTGACACCCTGAATTAACATATAGATATATATATCCCGATATTCCCACGGGATCGAAACTTACGCGGGTGAAACCGCGGGGCGCAGCTAGTATAACATAACATCATTAAGGTTAGGCAGAGGTGTCCCACTTTTCAACGTTTAAGTCCCATGTAATAGGGAGCAAGCCTATCGCCATCAACCGGGCAGAAATTCAGACTCCGGCCCTGAGCTTTCCCTGATGGAAAAACCCATATAACACTTTGCCTGACCTGAAAAGCGAACCCAGGACCTCAAGCTCAGCAGTAGCGCTTGCGACCACTAGTCCACCGAGGCAGGAAAATAAAGGAATTGGCTACAAAATTAAGATACTGGCTGGAACAATATATTATTCAAAGACTCATCTAGTAATAAGGAAGAGATAAAAAAAATTGACGGCCTCTAAGGTTTGTCGTCACAATAGATTCATTCGACTCAGCTTTTTGCAACTTATCCGTAAGTTGATGCAAACCACTTGGTCCTTCGTCTTTTGCCACGCACACTGGTCGTTGGTCCTTCTAGTCAAAGCTTACTACCACTTTAATTTGCTGAATGTTCAAGGTATGACAGTCACACCAGTTCTTTTTGAGGTGAAAACTCCTTGAGGCGCACTTTGTGCTCTCTTTGAATGAACGAAACTGAACCATCACGCTTGGGTCGGTGACGCTGAATCGCGTGTACTCGGATGCAGTCGGTCGGCGACGCTGAATCACGAATACTCGGCTCCAGTCGGTCGGTGACGCTGAATCGCGTGTACTCGGCTCCAGTCGGTCGGAGACGCTAAATCGGGTATATCGGTCGGTGACGCTGAATCGGGTATATCAGACGGTGACGCTGAATCGCGTATACTCGGCTCCAGTCGTAAGTTTTAACTTTTAACTTTTATCGTGCGGTCATAACTTCAAACAACACCCTTTTTTTGTTAAGTTCGATATGTTTTTTTAATAGCAAGTCGATCGCCATTATTTTGGATTACACAGTCCTGATTAATCAAAATCTTGTCGCAATAAAGGGGACAGCCCATTCCATTAATTCCATGAATTCCGATTCGAAATAAAAGATCCCTCTATCGGACAAAAGTCGAATTAACACAGACATTAAAATTCAAATAATTGCTTGCCGTACTTTATCAAAACGAATGGATGCGAGGAGCTAATTTATATTTCATCCCTCCGGATGAAAAACACGTCGAATTTCCCTTTAAAAATATACATGTTACGTGTTTAAGAATCATTTGTGAAGAGCTTTATACATATTTGACAGGCTTTCCCTGAGGTAATCATTTTTTACCGACTGTGCTGAAAAAGGATGGGTACTGGGTTTTGAATTAGGTATTTGTTTATTGTTCGTTTACATATTTGTCGACAATTTGGCTTTATAGGACAGTCTAGACAAAATCAAACTGGTTGCCAATTTAATTGCATAATTTATATTTTTTATGACATTGATCTTACGTTCTGTGGTTCGTCAGACACTTGTTAAAATTTTAGGAAAATCATCTTCTTTTACAGTATTTGTAAATATGTAAGCGCCATGTTTCTATCACATAATTAGTTTACCTATCATTGCTTTATTTTAAATTCTTTTTACCTATTGTGGTACCGTACCGTACCGTACGCTAAATACGCGCTTTGTCGTGGAGTTGCGGAAACCAGCCCGTATTACCTATTGTGGTACCTATAGTAATTTTATTCTAGGTGCATCGTTTTTACATATAATTACTTAATTAATGTGTACAAAATATTGTAAAACATTTTAAAAGAGTAACGGTGGAGTAACTTGCCCATTCTCCTCCATACGAAACTACCTTTTGGAAGGGAAGGTAGGTAAATTTTGACGTTTAAAAGTGCATTTTTATGTGCCTATTTGGAATAAATTATTTGACCTTTTTCGTTATGTTTAGAACGTTATGTATCAATGAGTCAACCAATTTCATAGGTCTCGTACTCAGACCAAATAAAAAACCAAGACAGAGGGCTGTCAACAGTAAAGTGTGGCCGGTTTCGTAAACATGTGTGCACATAGTGAGGTGTAGTTTGATTGTAAATGGTAGTAAATGTGTGCGTGTGAGCGTGTATGCACAGAGCAGAGGTGTAGTTTTTGCATGCTTCACTTTATTGTTCGCAGTGCTATGTCTCATAGGACAAAGTAATATTATTATCAAAAACATTTGGAAGAGTCACGGCGAAGTCCCAAAGCTTTTGATAAACTAGCACAGTAATATTTGCCTTTGAAAATCTCTAATTACTCATTCGTCTTTGCATCCGCCTTTGTTTCACAATTTCAAGTCATAAACCCTTTGCTCCTAAATTCTAAGGTATCCGTGAACCCTCTCATTGTTGCCCGACCAAATATTTTGCCAATCAGTGGCGTATCAATATTAAAGCTTTATCAGCCGTCTCAACCCTAAAAGGTATTAAGCCCACCATTGAAACAACAGCTTAAAGATATTCAAATAATCTTGGCCAATAACCGAATATTATTTACCTGAACCAATTTATCAGGGGTAACCACAGGAGATCTTTTCTTAATAAATCCGTATCCCCTTTGTGTGCTAAACTTATTCGCCTCGGCTTGGTTTTAATAAAATTCCCAAGACAAACTGGCTGTTAGAATATTCCTGTAATAACTGAACGATAAACAGATGCTTATTGGACGAGAAAAACTCATAACTTTCAACTATGTAGCGGTTTTGTGTGAGTCTTTTGAAAAAGAAGTGTTTTTGTTCATGTTTTGCAGTTCTTCGTTTTTAATTTCTCGGTGTTTTTCTTGACTACGGTTAAAAATATGATTTATTCCGGTCTGATACCCTGAACCCCCCCCTCTTCGATCTTCTGCCAGTTCATCTTCTGTTTTAATCTCTGTCTTAACCAATTTATCTAGGTATAGAATAGTTGGTTCGCCCCGCGGCTTTACTTATAGAAGTCTCAATCCTGTGGGAATATCGGGATTAAAAGTATCCTTTGTTCTAATCCAGGTCTACCTTGTGCCAAATCCATTCAGCGGTTTTAACGTGAAAACGTTACAAAAAAAAAATCTTTTCACTTTTCTCATCATTTACAAAATGAAACCATCGTTCCATGTAACGATGGTTTCATTTTGTAAATGATGAGAATTTTTCTCTCGTTTCGACACGAGTTACATCGGAAATAAGTGATGCCGTGGCAAAAAAATTAATTGGCCAGTCAGCGAGGTGCTAACGGGGCTGACCAAGGAACTGCCAGCATAAGCATAATCAGCCTATAACGTTCCCACTGCTGGGATATAGGCACAAAGACCTCTTCTCTGTGAGAAGGAATGGGCCGGCATCCACCACGTGGGCCCAGTGCGGGTTGGTAGATGTCACATATCTTCGATTTTTTGGTCCTAGGGCATGCCGGTTTCTTCACGATGTTTTCCTTCACCGTTTTTTTTTTTTTGCTTTATTTGTTTTCGCTTAGCGTTCTTTCTGTCTCTTCCTTTTGCTCGGCTCCGAAGGGTCGTAGTGTGATGTTAAATAGCCTTTAACCTTTCTCGATAATTGGGTTATCAAATGCAAAAAAGAATTGTTCAAATCGGACTGGTGGTTCCGTGAGGTTACCCCTTACGGCCCCTCATCATCACCATCATTTCAGCCGAAAGACGTCCACTACTGGACATAGACCTCCCCCAAGCACCTCCACTTCCACCGGTTCTGTGCTTCCCGCATCCAACGCTACGACTTCCGTTACGCGGTCGCCACTCCAGAACCTTTCGGCCCCATCGGCCATCTGTTCTGCGAGCAATGTGCCCTGCCCACTGCCACTTCAATTTGGCAATTCTTCCAACGGCCCCTACTTACAAACAATTACCTCTTTATAATATTAGTATCATCACTTCAGCCGTAACCACCTTCACTTCGACCGGTTCTGTACTACTCGCATCTAACGGATTTCTGCGGCTTTCATAAGGTCATCGGTCCACCTTGTGGGAGGCCTTCCAAAATTGATATAGGCGTAGATCACACGTCAAAACAGCCAGGACAGTTGACTCAACACGGAATTTGGAATCCCGAAGGATTATTTAGCACGAAAAGTTCAAACAGTATATCAGGGACATTATCTTTGAACTAATCTCATCCATTGGACTCATCAAAGAGGGTCAAAAGTAGTAAAAGCAGGGGACGCCGCCGTAAAGATAAGGCAGTCTTTTGTGCGACTGATAATACGGTGACGCCGTGACCCTCTGGCTAATTACAGACCTTGACACTGTGTGTGGACTTGTTAGAGTAGTTTTTTGTATGTTTTGGCAGCTTTTAGTTAGTCTTTGAATATCTGGTGCATGTGCACTCGTATAGGTAAGAACTCTTTGGTAAAATTGATAAACAGTCAGTAAGGTAGAGGGGGCTATCTGTGCAAAAGATGTGGGCTTTATTACCCGACTACGGAGGGTATAAGATTTTAACCGGCATGTATGTATACCTACAGCGTGAAATTTTAGTGTTTGTTTTCCCGTGGCAGAACGATTTGTACTCAGTAGTGCTACCGATTCATGGAGTTTTTTTTTCTTTTGTCTAATTATTATAAATAATAATTATAATTATAAAAATATGATCTCCTGTAGCTATACTATTGGTTCGAGATCGCGTTGCCATTTTTTAATACTTTATTTTTTTATAAATCGATTGTACTATCAAGACAAAATCATTTCGCTTCGGGAAAACAACCATTATTTCACGCTGTATATGTGTGTATGTTCATCTGTTTCCTCATAACTTCTAAAGTACTTATAATAATTTGACAAATCAGATATCGTTAGAAGCGTCTTGACCATCCACTGGTTGTAGGCGTCCACTGGATATATGTGACGTCACACTAAATTCAATACGGCGCCCTCTAGAGGACATAAAGTCATGAATTTAAAAATAAATATTTTGGGTTGGTGTCTTGTTGGGTATCAAATGAAAGAGCTTAATTAACACATTTCAAAAATTTAAATATGACTAAAATAAGCCCCAAAATAATTACCTAAATAAAATATAAGTTTAAAAACTAAAACCCGACTACTGAAAAGATGAAACAAGAAAGTACCTTCCCGTGGTCGCATGCCGCTGTACTAACATACGTATCAGCTATGGTAGCATGCGACCACGGGAAGGTACTTTCTTGTTTCATCGTTTTCAGTAGTCGGGTTTTAGTTTTTAAATTTTTAAATGATATGTTTAATTGTATTTTTAATTATTTATACATTCTTAATCTGACATTATATTTAACTTTATCTCTTGAACTGGCATAGGGATAATTTTATCATCAACTAATTAATTTTGTTCCTCAAAAATCCCTAAGCATAATCCTATTTGTTGTTGCTATCTTTTTTTTTAATTTAATTAAAATAATCTTTTTTCAGGTAAGTTACATTTTGGAGAAACAGCAGTCGTTGCACCTCCTACGTGAGAAATTCTTTGTGAGGTAACATTTATACTTTGTTAAATTATATTGATTTTGTTATAGGTCAACTGTGGCTATTAAGACAATTGAATTTGTATTGTTATACTAGCTGACCCGGCAAACGTTGTTTTGCTCCTACACTACTCCTACCCAACTCCTACCCTACTCCCACACTACTCCTACCCTACTCCTACACTACTCCTACCCTACTTCTACCCTACTCCTACCCTACTCCTACACTACTCCTACCCTACTCCTACACTACTCCTACCCTACTCCTACGCTACTCCTACCCTACTCCTACACTACTCCTACCCTACTTCTACCCTACCCCTACCCTACCCTACTCCTACCCTACTTCTACCCTACTCCTACTATAATCCTACCCTACTCCTACTATAAAAAAAAAAAAAAAGTATCCTATGTCCGTCTCCTGGTTCTAAGCTACCTCCCCACCAATTTTCAGCCAAATCGGTTCAGCCGTTCTCGAGTTATAAGTGGTGTAACTAACAGACTTTCTTTTATATATATAGATTTGCAAGATAAAATTAAATATTTGCGCACCATATTACGTAGAATGTAAAGGGGTTTTCATTGTAAATCTAAACCTGGCAAATAAATGAATTTGTTCTGATATTCCGTGCCTCGGAAAGCATGTTTAGCCGTTGGTCCCCCCGCTATCATTCTTCAATCTTTGGCAGTCGTTACGGGTGTTCAGTAGCCCGAAAGTCTTACAACCAGTCTTACCAAAGAGTATCATACCACACCAAACCAAACCAAATTAGGGGGAGAGGGGGGTTACCAAAGGTTGACTGGTAGAGCACGTTACGAAATTTTGTTTCAGTGCGGTTAGTAGAGGTGCTCAGGTGCCGTTCGTCCAAGTGCGGTTTAAATCAGTGCTCTGAGTGGAATACCTCGAAAATGCCTATGACATTAAGTTTATCTCTGTACATTTATGTGCTTGAAGTATTAAATAAATAAATATTGTATTACCCAGTCACTGGGTTGTGGAGGTCAAAAAGGCAGTCGTTCCACGTAAAATACTGGTATTCAGCTGCATCCGGTTAAACTGGAAGCCGACCCCAACATAGTTGGGAAAAGGCTAGGCAGATGATGATGATTAAATCTTTGCCAGTAGAACAGCGTAGGTTGAATAAAATCCAACAACAAACAACAACCAACATCCAACATTCTTTGAGGATTTCTCGTATTGCTCATTTGGAGGCCCTTAAGATCAGCAGTATAGTTCACACACTGATAATATACATAATGTGGATAAGACAGAGATTAAAACAGAAAACGAACTAGCAGGGGATCAAGGGGGGGGGGTGGAGGGGGGTTCAGGGGATCAGACCGGAATAACTCCACGGAACGAGTAAAATGTTGTTTCATTTAACTTCAAAAGAAGAGCAGAACACAAACGGACCCTCCTAAACACTTATGGCCATAAAACTAATTTAATTTCCAACAGTATAATATAGTTTATTTCGCCATTCATTTAATTAAGACCCCTGCGAGCTCTCCCTTTAATTAAACGAACTCATTTAAATGGTTTATTTATTTATCAGTTATAACGAGGACTGTTTTAAGCTTCTTATGAAGTGGAAGTGGCTCCTCGTTACTGTGGATACAAAGAGGGACTGTGCTGGATAGATATTTTTGAGGATGATATTCAATCATTGTTATTTGGTGTTTGTGTCAAAAATGAATCTGCCAACCCTTATACCAACTATGTTGGGGTCGGCTCCGCCGCGATGATATCGCCGTGTGGAGACACGTTCTAAGAGAGTGTATAGAAATACGTGGCACGACGATAATATCGCCGCGATTCTCTCGTTCGTGAAGACGGCCCCTAATGGGTGGAATTTTGAAAAACCATCTCTTAATGGATACCTACTCTTCACAAAGAACACACCCTCCAAATTTCATATTGACATTTAGTGCTAGTGACATTACAGGCACATGAGATATTTCAGCTTTGTCTTTTTAAGCAACGGATTGTTAGGTAAACTCTTTTATGTGTAAACTCTTTGAACGAAAGGGTTCTCGGTAGCAGATTGGAGTCTTGATTTGTGCCCGGTTGATGGCAATAGGCTCGCCCCATATTACGTGGGTCTTCGACATAACTGACGAAATGTGTGAGTACTATAAGTCACTACCTAACCATTACATAGTATTATGTATCTCACGACGATTTTCTCTGTAAATATTATTCCGTAATATTTACAGAAAAATATTAGTCCGACTCGCGCACCGAGGGTTCCGGACCATCATATGTTTTTAAATTTTCATCGGCGAGGCCTATATTCATCAGAGAATTTTAACACTGTGCACTGCGGTGTAGAATATTGCAGTTTTATGTCAGCGCCATCTCTTGACCGATAGTGGAACTAATGTAATTTTTGTTGATGATTTCTGAAAAAGTGTGCAATTTAGAGACTTCGTTTTATTTTTCCTGTAATCTTTACATAAACTTCTATCACATAGAATAATTTCAGATTTTTCTCTTTGCAAACTTCGGAGGTAAGGGGGGGGGCGGTATTTTTTTACATTTTTCATCAAAAGTCGAAAACTATGCAGCCTAAAAAAAAGAAAAAATGTTTGAGAATGTGCAAACTGCGCTCTTTCATATGATACCCCACATGTTCTAGTAGCCCCACTTCGAATTTTTCAGACCCCCTTTCAGTCCCTGTTGCAAAAAAATATAGGTACATATATTTTATTTCTTTCTTATTTGCAAAATAGTTGGGCAAACGTCACCTAAAACTATTCCAAATTTCAAGTTGATAGCATTAGTAGTTCTTGAGATATCCAGCTGTGACAGACAGACAGACAGACTTAGTCTCACCATAAGGGTTCCGTTTTTACCATTTTGGTACGGAACCCTAAAAACATTGACCAAAATCTTGGTGTAAATTTTTCTGTACAGCAACTATCCATCAAGAAGAAAAAGGAGAATTTAAGAAGAAGAAAGAAAGAAGAAGAAGATGATGATGATGAGATGATGGGGATAAGTGGAAGGAGGGAAGGGAGGCCTTTGCCCTGCAGTGGGACAGAAATGGCTGATAATAATAATAACTATCCATCAAGTCAGCTTTTCGCCAGTTTGACTTCTAACCACATTATAACCGGATTAGCGGTCACCCCACTACATTTGATCAATATCTCGACACAGTAACGAGCTTATTATATTAGCTCAGCAAGCGTGCACTTCGCTAGTAGGTACTTAACACCCCCCTCCCCCAATTAAGAGGTATTAAGGCACTACCCTTGCACGCCCCTAGTGCTGGCTAACTAAATTCATTTTAGCTCCAATTTACATAGAAGCGTCTAAATTTTACGACGTGTGCACTTTATGAAATGTGTTCTTCAGTCTGAAGTTTTGTCGGTCAATCACCGGCGTTTTGCTGGCTCGTTGCCCGGGTTCTGAGGTCCTCAGATAAAGTCTGTCTAAGTAGGTATTGGTTCGACAAAAGTTATCTAGTAACACTAGACTCTTTATGATAGTGAAGTTTGTTGTTTTTTCCGTAGGAACCTATTACGCTTTGGAATGGGCAACTAGCTTCCTCTGTCTGACGGACTGACTCCTTGACAATCTACATCTACACTAATGTTAAAAAGAGGAAAGCTTTGTTTGTTTGTTTGAATTTAATAGGCTTCGAAATTACTGGACCGATTTGAAAAATTATTTCACCATTAGAATCCTACATTATTCCTAATGAACATAGGCGATATAATATTTTCAAAAAAGTTAGGAATCTGTATGAAAACTTCGATAATGTAACCCAAGGTGTGAAAAAAATACCAAAAAAAAATCCTTATATCGCGTACGCTGCGGAAACTATTGACAATAGAGCAAAGTGATGTAGTACAGTTTTATAGAGGACATCAATATCTGCAATACGATATGTCTAACTATTACGGATAACTTACAATAACTACTTTTCTATGTTAAAATATGCAATAATAATGCCAAAAAATCCTTATAATCTTAATTTTGTTAAATACCAATGTCTACCCGTGCGAAGCCGGGGCGGGTTGCTCGTTATTTATAAGTGCCTGTAATTGGTTTAATTGAATAAATGCTTTGATGAGCAGTGGTGGCCCACCGGTGACGGCCTCTAACTCGAATTGCGAGTTGTTGGTCGTAAGTTCGAACCCAGACAGGCTCTTTACTTTCTGTAAGGGCTGAATTTATCGAAGGAATAATCTTGAATTTTTGACAGTTCTTCCATACAAAAACTGTCACGACGTCAATTTTTAAATTTATTTGTCGATTGAAAATTCTTTTATTCATTTAATATTCCTCTGCTTGTAACTGGCAACTTGTATCTACATGTTTGCATGGCGGAATATTGATTTCAGGCAGCCGAAGAAGCGAATTTGTGTGCAAGTGACCATCAGGCGTGATCGGGGTCAAGAGCGGCCCATTTAGAAAAAAAAAAAAAAAAGTATTTCTCAATTTATCTGCGTTTTCCACCAACATTATCAACATTTATTTTCTATTCTAACTTTGCCTTCTCGCACAGTCTATATCAAAAATAAATAACCTACGTTATTTTCAGATAGATTTTCCAGTCAGGGTATTTGCGGATTAACTCGAAAAAATAAAAAAAACCGAGAAAATACCGGAGGTCTAAACAATTTCATACTTATCACGGAGCGAGAGGCGTGACCCTCCTTATAGGATATCTTACCAAGAGGCTCTTCGCCAATAAAATTGTCTAACCTTGTGAAAATCAATGGATCCTCACGCTAGGGATGCTTGTCGGAAAATTGACGAGGATATTTTATCCGATCGGATATTTTTTCGGATCTTGTTGCGGATATTTGTTTGTTTCGTCTTTTTGAAAGCTATGTTGGGGAAGAGAAGTTTTGTGTATGAATGTGGATGGCTCTTAGAGTAAGAGAAGTTTAAAAATAAAACAGTGGCACTCCGGGAGTGCCGACAGAAGTGAAAACAAAACACAAACAGAATACTTTGCCATCACTCACTGACATAATTTATCTGATAGGTACATTAAAACCGAGTACATCCCGAGGACAGCCGAAGCGGGTATTTTTTTAATCGTCTTATAAACAAAACACGCGCGGTGTCGCTTATGGTAACAGTGGCGCGAGTTCAATGGTTTTCAAAAAATCAAAAAAAATGCCCATTCACTTCAAAAGTTTATACTTAAAAAAAAAACGATTTATGGATTGTGTGGAAAATCATATGGTGAGAAAGGAGGTGACTACCGAGATAACGACTAATAGAGAAGTATGGAAGAAAGAAACATGTTGCGCCGACCACAAATAAATCCGGATAAGAACAGGACGATGATGATGTTGAAGAAGGCTTCTATAGTAATCAGTTAATTACAAAAACAGCGGTTACTGCAATGACTGTCATCAGTATTTTTAATTAAAACTCCCCGCGGAGTCTATTCTTCAAGACATGGAGAAGTCAGTGTATGTAATGGACTCCCATTATTGAATTTGAAATGGAAAGCGTTACACGTTCTAAAGGTATCTAGCAGGTTGATTGGTTTGCGATTCTTACTTTGCGATACAATTGTAGCAGTATCTACAACGCCACATGCGAACAACGCGTCATACTGACGTCACACAAAATCCTGCATCGCGCAAGCAGAGTTTACCGCGCAACTAGCATAGATACAACGGCCTGACATGAACCATCGGGCAGTTGCTCGTCAGACACAACACCCGTCCGGTTGGAAGATCCTCCCTTTTCTATAGAGTATGAGTGAACTTTACACCCTGTTCCTCATACTTCTATACTATGTTTAAGTCTGACAACCAGTGTTGCCAAGGTTGCCAAGGGATATCGTGCTACCCCAGTGACTAGGTTGTGGAGGTCATAGGCATCCCAGTAGTACTTTTCCGTAGGACAATTTCCGACATCCACTCGGGCAAAACCGCGGGCAAAAGCTAGTATCATTATATGTATCCAGAATGACAACGAATTCGGGTAAAACCGAGATTGATAATAGTTCCCAATTATAATTGGGAATTCAATAAGTAGGTAACCATACCGATCGTATGGTTCTGGGTATAGCGTGGACCACTTACTCCAACTTTGTACTCGTATTAAACTGGAATAAAGGATTTCCAAGAACAATAACTTCTGTTTCGTCCCATCTACTTTTGTATTTCATTGAAATATTTGTATAATGCCACTCAAATCAGCCCAGCCTTTTCCCAACTATCTTGGCAACATAGTTGCGAAAAGTTGCTAGGGGCTTGTGGCTAAGTAATAACAGCCGCTCGGGTCGATCAATCAGGTTAAGCTACGCTTGCTGCGGTTGGTCCGTGGATGGGTGACCATCACACTAATATTATAAAGGCGAAAGTTAGCGAGTGTGGGGGTGTGTGTGGGGGTTGTGTGTGTGTGTTTATGTTTGTTACTTCTTCACGCTCAAACGGCTGGACCAATTTTGATAAAATTTTGTATGGAGGTAGCTGACACCCTGGATTAACATATAGGCTACTCTTTATCTCGATATTCCCACGAGATCGACATTTACGCGGGTGAAACCGCGGAGCGCAGCTAGTCTTAACATACAAAGACCCCTCCGTGCCTAGGAAAGCAAGTTAAGCCGTTGGTCCCGGCTGTCTTTTGTGGATTATTGACAGTCGTTACGTGTCGTCAGGAGCCAGAATATCTGACAACCAGTCTTACCAAGGGGTAGCGTATTACCCAGTACTACCTAACTGGGTTGTGGAGGTCAGATAGGCAGTCACTCCATGTAAAATACTGATATTCCGCTGCATCCAGCCGACCCCAACATAGTTGGGAAAAAGCTAGATGATTATGACTTGGCGATAAGTACTACAAGCCTCTCTCGGATACTCTAATATTCTTGCATGATAGTGGTTTTCATATAACATTGTATATGTTAAGTGACATCGTATTAGTTTAAAATTGACTCTCGTTCGTGCAATATATTTTGCATAAATGGAATCATATTTTGCGGTTCAAACGTTTTAAGAGTATTGCTATTTTAAATTATGCATGTATTTGAAATTTTCAGCTCAATTATTATAATGTTTTAGTCCTAATTATCTATGCTGTTTAATTTGTTATTAAAATCGAGTGTATAATTTTGCCATTATGAATTTGTGAACTAAAACTACTATTTCATTAAAAATCTAATATTTCAACACACATTTATAAAGTTTTAAATAAAATCCTAATGAGAAAAGAGGTAAGGTTGTATATTTTTAGAAATATTATGAGTCTTTAAGGAACAGAGCCAAATATCCGCACATTATTTTCGGATATTATTTAGGTTGAAATCCTTATTTCTCTCATCTCACCTCTAGTGTATTTTAAAAGATATTCTCAAAGGCTCAAGCGTGAAGTCCTAACAGTCACTTTAGAAAACAAATGGAATTACACGTTAACTCGTATCAGATACAGTTCAAAATTGTTTGTGGAGACCTTCTATTTTTAAGAAAACTTTCTTCGATTATTTTTGAAGGCTTTTATGAAGGGTCCCCAGTTTGGTTTATTTATCTTTATTTGTCAGGTCAATGGTTTTGAAATCATGGTTCTTGAACTTTTATCTTTTGTGCTAATGGAATCAGCACCCTAATTGCGTACCACACTATCAATCACAATCTGAATCATTTTGAAGGATATTGGTAATCCATTGCTTCATATGTTCGAAAAATTTGTCAGCTCAACAACGTAAATAACGCAATGAATGTCGTTGAACTGTCAAAGTGAACGCTATTGCTACTGATAGTGTGTTACGCAACTGCCTCTTTAGGGACTAGTTCAGAACGGGGGATATATGGATTTGGAAAGTGCATCATGGTATCGGAAATATTAGGGTTTCGTTCACAATGGTGTTTGGGGGATATAATGGCGTACTTTACTGTGGAGACATGGTTCTCTTATGGTTTCTAAAAAGGAAAATACCATGCACGAAAACAACTTCATACAAGGGATGTTGCTCCAGCCAATTTTTAGATTCACGAAAAAGATTGATATCATGGTTTTCCGCGCCGCGCCCGCCCCGCGCCCGCCCTGCCAGTCTGGCCAAGCACTTACTAACTATGTTAAGGGGATAAGACACTTGATTCACGGGTTCTTTATAAAAGTCAGCACTTGCACTGTACTACCCTATGACATGGGACTTATATATAACTGGCGAATTATGATCAGACTATAGTTACACCTCTGCCTGACCCTTTGGGGAATACAGGTGTGATGTTATGATGCTAGGAGGCGGAGCGCGTGAGGTAGAGGCAATCTTTGCGACCTGATGCCCTAAGTCGCCGCAGGAGACGCCCTGGGCGTCGGGAATCGATAGCTGATTCTCGGCCACCGTAGGCACGGGCTTGCGGACGGCGAGCAATGGGCAGCTCGCCGTCCGGTAAGGACCAGGCCCGGGTCGACAGCGCGTTGTATTCGACGCGCGCCTCAAAGAGATGTCAGCACTAACTGACGGGGTCCGCTAGGGCCCATGCCTGCCAGGGTCGCGAGCTTTTCGAAAGATATGCCGTGGCCCCTGGCACAGGCAACTGAAGGAACACGGGTGGGGTTTAGTCAGTAAAAGTCTGACATGCCCCCCTCCCGCTCCGCCCAGAGCGGGAGAAATTATTTGATTATATCCCAATAAAAAAAAAAAAAGATAATTATGCTGTTTTAAAAATGCTTAAAAAAAATAACAGTCTGTCCCTTTTGCATCACCCTTTCAACCCCCGATCATAGCAAAACAAGTAAATAAAGTCGTTTCTCGTCAAGTGTATGTGGGTTTACGTTCTCGTTTACGAGATAACTGCGAGAACGAGAAGGCGCGGGATGTGTTTTACGTGCGACCAAGTTAAAATAGGTATATATTTTTATGGTGTTGGGGTGTGTTTATGGTGGGGTTGTAGGGCTGACGTTTAGATTTGTTGAAAGGGTTTGGGGTCTAAATGAGCTGTCTCGTTTGGTTACTGAAGTGTCGGCCAATAATCGACGGCGTTGTCTTTGGTAGTTTGTAGTTTTCTTCATCCGTTACTTTCAAGTTATAAGCAACCTGTATATACGTAAAGAAGACAATACGACGGCAAAATATGAAGACACTGACGATGAAATAAATCCTAACCTCGAAATTATTATTTTTTATATTCGATTGAATTTTCTTGTGCAGACTCAGAACGTCATCAACGTCACAGTTTAATTTATTGTCGTACACTGGCGGATTATTCTGCAAAATTCTATGATTTAAAACTGCCAACCCTAAAAAAATCCCCTTTATAGGTGTCGTCGTCCATTTTGTTTTATTCTCCATTTTACGAGCTCTCCTGTGGTTTAACATTCGAAAATCTATAATTTTTGTCAAAGATATTATTATCCTTGTCTTTGCATTTTTTATCCTGCAATCATAAAATAGGTCGACTTAGATCTTGTTACAGGCAGTTTTGTGCGCAAAGTTTTGATGCTGAAGCATGGTGAAAGAAAAACATTGCTGAAGGCAGCCATTCCAGTTTTTCGCACGGCTTCATTAATATAAAACAAAGATGTTTGATATTGTTATCACAAATCGCCGCATGCTGATGGTCTAATGGCGGCGTCAGCGAGCGGAGTTCACGCAGTTGAATACTGGGTCCAAATATGTTTGAACTTTTTGACATCGATATTCTAAGAAGATCATACATTTGTAAAACGAAACGCATATAACATAGGTATTACAATAGAAAATATATAAACAAATTACGCTATACTCACTGTACATAATTATTATAAAACCATAACATAACAATATATTATTATACACCGACATGTAAACTCGTACACATACTACACGTTTAAAAACATGAACTAGTCATTCATTACATAACATATTATTACCTACACTATGATAATCAAGTAATCCAGTAGACACTACACAAATATTGAATAAGTTTAAAATTTCAAAATCTTTCTTTCTGGCGGTTTTAAAAGCAAGTCAACTGTGGGTACTTACCACCTATAAAATATACGCGCCGCACTATGTAGGTAGGTATCATTTTGTCGAAACTCACAAGATGTGTCTTCTCGACATCCGTGTGTCACTAACGGGATGCAGCAGAATACCAGCGTCAGGTATTGTACCTGGCATATGCTGAGCTGGACTCCCATTTGTTGCAACCATGAGACACACCGCCCAGTAGTGATCGACCGATAGAAATGTATATGAGCTAGGTGTTTATATGTCAATTTATCTTTTTAATCTTTGTTATTTTTTTTTTTCACCTTTTTTGATGTTACTTAATACCTGTATTGTGTCTTTTGTTGCACTGAATAAACGTTTTACCTATATATCTATCTAAATTAGATTGCAATTATGACTTGCTGCAGTAGTTATTCTAATGATAGATGCATTATCCAATTTACATGCCAAAAATGTTGATATCTATGTTGACAGTCAAGGAAATCAATAATAAAATAAAATAAATAAAGACTGCAATTAAACACACTCTCTACACATCTCTTTTAATAACCTAAAGATGCTCAACAATACAAAATAAAAACCATTACAAAAATCACTCGTCTCTTCACAATGCCATATCGCACAAACTTCGTACACACACACTCTAACACACAATATCGGTCGTCACGGACCACATTACAGTTTTATTGGAAAAGTTCCGTCCAACCCGACGTGGGGACACCCGCACTAGATAAAAATGCACGTAAGTTATACCTACATCCTGTGTATGAGAGAGACAAGGAGTTTAAAATTGCAGTGGGAATAAGAATGTAAGAGGGAGACGGAAAGTAGTTAGCTATGCAGAATGCCACCTTAACAGACGGCAGCCCACCTTAGAATTTCAAGCCTGCACGAGTAGCGATGGTTCAATGTACGTCCGGGGCACCCTGGACTGTCCTCACTACCACCTTTCTAAGTAACGTGTCAGTGGCTCAGAATTTGCCGAAGAATTGGGCACGTTGATGTGCTGGCGTCTGTATGTTTCTTGAGACAGAAAATCGTTGACAGTCGCTTCCTCATCGGCGATGGGACAGGTGCCTTAGAAAGACAATAAAAAACAAAAGAGAGAGTTTGAAACTTCCTTCTCCCTATCCCGTCATCTTTATCCGAGGTGCGCACAATCTCCGCCTATTAGCATATAAGATAAGTCCGAGGAGCGAATATTTTAACTCGAGAATCATTTTCTTTCGTTCACGTAGAATAAAGGTAGGGCGGTGTCAGGATATTGGTTTGGAAAATGTGCAGTGATGAAGGTGTATTGTTAATGAATGTTTTGAGTAAAGGCATAATATTCCATTAAATAATACAGAAGATAATGCAAGATATATGTGGATGTGCGTTAAGAATTAATTAGTTAAATGCATAGCAATTAATCTGTGGTTATGTTTGTCATTTGTAAGTATATCTACCCCCTTTTTTTTGTGGATGGGAAATCATCAAATGACCCCTCCCGCTCTGGGTGGAGCGGAAGGGAGTGTCAGACTCTTACTGACTAAAACCCACCCGTGTTCCTTCCTTAGCCCTTTAGTTCCGGGCCAGCGGTAACCCTTTCGGAAAATCCCGCTGACCCGCCGAGGCTTCGGCTCTAAGAGGCGGGGTCTTCGATGCTGACATCTACCCCCTTACTAATAAACGTTGTATAGCGTCTGTATAATTACACAACGCTTTGTCTTCTTCGAAAGTCAAATTACTGACGACTGAAAGAGAAAAATCGGTGTGTAAATATTCATCTGATATAATAGCTACGCTTATTAGTGAGGGTATGACATCATTATTTTTCCAATACAAAACACCCCGTAAATTTCGATACTTTTTCACTGAGCCTCCTTTCTCTTAATTCTGCGCGTCCCAACCCAGTCAGCATTACATTCGTTTGTAACTCGATATGTTGCCGGCACGTACCACACGTATGTTAGGTGTCATGTGTTCACGCGTGCTGTCACAAGGGTATCAGCGGGTTGAGAGGTCGCCAGGGATCGATGTGCGATGGATACCTGATGGAAAGCAATGGATCGGAAATGCTGTGAATTTAAATTTGATAAATCGTAGGCTATGATAATGTCTTGATTTTATCTATAGCAACTAACTGTGACACGCACTGTGACTCACATGGAGATTTCTGCAAGATCCGTGCATTTTTCTGGCATAAAAAGTATCCTAAGTTACTTAGGAGTAGTATTAATTATAGTAGTCAATAGCGATCTATAAGTAAAAGATTTTTCTAATCGAATTATTGTTTTCAGTTGTTATTAAATAAAGTTACAAACATAATTACAATTTGCCAAGAATGGTAATGGATGCCGCAGTTTCTCTCCTAAGAGTCATACCTCACCGGGACACCAGAGGCGGGGCAACCAGTTGTACTGGTTAAAAATATGGTTGGTTGCGTAACCGATCGGACGCCTGGTGAGACACCCACCATAAAGCTGCTTTGTTGGCAACGCGACCTAGCTGCGCTGCCATGGCGTCCCCGTTGAAGTTTTGTCTCCTTCCTCCCTTAATCCATCTAAAAGTTGTCCTTCAAAGATCGCTTTTAGCGATAAGATAATTTCTACATTTAATTTTTATATCTGTAATAATTATGGGTTACATAAAAGCATAATCAGCCTATAATGTTCCCACTGCTGGGAGACAGGTCTCCTCCTCGGTGAGAGGGAGAGGGCCGTTATCCACCACGCGGGCCCAGTGCGACTTGGTAGATGTCACATGTCTTCGAATTTTTGGTTCTAGGACATGCCGGTTTCCTTACGATTCCTTCACCGTTTTGAGAGCGTGGTGATGAAATAATTTACGCAAAGTAAAGCGCCTGTCTTCGAACCTACGACTTACAACTTGTAAGTCTTGTCGCGGCTGGTACAGTCAGCAACAAAAGTCGATTAACACTTCAATTTTTTTAAACTCAGTTATTGAGCAAAATATTTGTTCAAAATTGCATTGTTACTTCTGCTGCAATTTGGAATAAATATTTCGCTCAATAACTGACATTAAAAAAACTGAAGTGTTAATCGGGTTTTGTTGCTGACCGTACCACTGGGCCACTTCCATCTATGGCTATAAGTCGCTTATTCATCTATGGTATTTTAGGAAACAGTATGAACAGAGGATTTATTTAAGTCCTAAACCATTCCGGCTATCCTGATTCATGCATCATAAACAACGTTAACCACAAAAGCAAACGTCAAACACAAAGTTATGTTCATTTGTTTTGCGTCTTAGTCAACAAACATAGCCAGTGGTCGTTGGTCTTAGTCCTTTCCCTGTCCAGTGATCACATTCGATTCAACGTGATTGTTTAACCATTGTGTCTGCGGCTCGGACAATAAGTTTGCTAAGAGAAATATGATACTTAAGTCAAGTTTCTCTAGCCAAAGGCTTAGTAATGCTATGGACTGGAAATGAATCCTGTCACGGGTACATTGAACTTGACTAACTTGCGGCCGGACTGCCTTTTTATGGTCTTTCCACCCGTATCAGGTTCAGGGGCGTGTCCGAAATGTGGACGGACCGTGCTCCGTCGGGGGTTCAAAAAAAATATTGGCGTGTAAATTTTATATGAAGTCGTTCACACAAGTCCATGTCTGGCGGGGTAATGCGTAACACACTATTAGTACCAATGGCTTTAATTTTGACAGTTCAACAACATTCATTGCGTTATTTACGTTGTTGAGCAGACAATTTATTCGCGGCGAACTTCGTACCGCTACCGAAATCAGTCAATCCGTTCTTGAGATATCATAAAAAAGCCATTCCATACAAAATGTATGAGAAAATGTGTTTTTTTTTTGTGAAATTTTTCCATGTTTTAATAGTTATTCTGCTATTTGGGATGGAGACAAATCCAATAAATCAAAGATCATAAAAATCGGTCCAGGCGTTCTTGAGTTATAAATGCAAATAGTGTAACTCTAGGGTCCGACTTTGTTTTATTATAGATACTAGCTGCGCCCCGCGGTTTCAACCGCGTAAGTTTCGATTCCAAAAAAAATCTGGGGAGGGCCATCCTTATCACCTAGGGGTGTAAAAAATAGCCTACGACCTATTCTCAGACCTACCAAATATACACAATAAAAATTCATAAAAATCTGTCAAGCCGTTTCGGAAGAGTTCGATAACAAACACTGTGGCACGAGATTTATAAATATAAGATAGATATGAAGCAATGGATTAGCAATATCCTTCAAAATGATTCAGATAGTGATTGAAACTGTGACGCAATTAGAGGGCCGGCCGGTGACGGAGGTTTAGTGCCTGTCCTGTGTGTGCCACGGTCCTGTCACGTCCCGGACACGGCACTGATATGTTTGTATAGACCTTTAGTGGACCTCTCTCCCAGAAGCATTATCTGTCAAATCTATCAGAATGTGTTGTCAGTTAGTTTTGGACATACATCTGCTAATTCTATAGTCGGACTTTTAATTAGCTGCAGTAAAATTACAGCTTTTGTGTTACTTAAATGACTGAAATTGGCGTCTTTTTGTTTTTTCGCGGCCATCAGCCAAATCTTGTTTTTCTAGTACAGAATTGACATGCATATCTCTAAACCTCAGTCTATTATGCAGTGGCATTTTATTGCAGCTAATTAAAAGTCGGACTATAGTTTCTTTCGTTCCGTGCAGGGCTTCTTATCAAAACATTCTCAAATAAAAAAACTCTCACCGTTTCCCTAAGACTTAGCGGTGACACTCTTAATTATAGCAATTACATAGAGTTTAGATTCAAACCGTTATCATTAATTATGTTAACGACACCGCCGGACACATTTACGACACGATCCGATTCCGACAATACTTCGGGAAGCCATTCCGATTGTTAAGTAGTTATTCGGAGGTTTTTTTTACTGGATTAATAGGAAAAATATTTGAGCGTAAAATGTTGGGAATTTTTGGGGTATGGGAATGAGAAATGGAAGATAGATATTCTTAAACGATTGGCGTATTGAAAGGTTTTTCTGGAACTACCTCGTTTTGTTGCTACTGATATCGAATCAAATCTAATCATGTGATTTATTCAAATTAGGCTAAGAATCAGCACTTTTCGAACGTCAAAATTACATAAGACAGTCCCCTAAAACGCCCACCCTTCACCACTTCCTAGTGCTTTCGCTGGGAAGAAGAAGTGGCGCAACTCACTCCCCAGCAGCACAGCTGTCTGTTCAGTTAGAAAAACTTGCTTCTTTAAAATAGTAGGTACCTATACAACATTAGTTTTTGTTTATACTAAACCCGAAAAGGGGACATTGTATTCATCATTTTGAACAACTTTTCTATGGGACCAACCTTGAAATCGCGAAAAAAAAATCAGCTGTTCCATACATTTGTATGGAACAGCTGATTTTTTTTAAAGTATCCTGTGGCCGTCTCCTGGTTCTAAGCTACCTCCCCAACAATTTTGAGACAAATCGGTTTACCCGTTCTTGAGTTATAAATAGTGTAACTATCACGACTTTCTTTTATATATATTACTAGCTGACCCGGCAAACGTTGTTTTGCCATATAAATTATTAAGAAGATCTCCATAGACTCTCTCAATATTGCCTAGATAACAAGTTACAACTCAGCTTACCTAAATGTAACTCTATATCATTTACCAAAAATAAAAATATAATTCATTTCACGTATACCCTGCATGGTTTTGCCTTGAAAAAGGTTGAGTCCACGCGAGACCTTGGAATCTTGCTGGATTCCAAATTACACTTTGATGTTCATATTGATAATGTTATTAGCAGGGCCTATCGGATGTATGGTTACGTCATGAGATCGTCTAAGGACTTTAAAAAAAAATCTACTTTCTTATTTCTATACAAGACCCTGATTCGCTCCCAGTTAGAATATGCTGTTCCTATTTGGAGTCCTTTCTACGACAAATATTCACATAGACTTGACCATTTCAAGTCAGAAAAAATTCCTTCGTAACATGCAGTGTAAATTTTATCACTCTAGAATATCTTATTTAGAACTACTCAAACGGCACACTCTCTTGAGTTTAGAGTCCAGACGTACGCTCCTCATGGCCATGATGCTGCATGGAATTTGTAATAATAAGTTTGATTGTATTGAGCTTACCAATAAATTATGTTACGTAGTACCTAGAACTATTATACGGCGAGAGGTGCGAAGTGCATTCAACCTTTCACACTCAACCGATGATGCGTTAGTGCGTCGAGGGAATAAATAGACGCAATCGCAGTTACGCCCGACGAATTTCCCGTCAGATGTGAACCTTCCCTAAAGTTTACTCATGAAGCTAAGCACGGGCATGTGCTACAAATGTTTTGAAAAAGTGTTATATTTCGTGATTATAATTGTATACTTTATTACGTAAGGCCACAATAGATGGCGGCTTATGCAACTGCAACGAAACTGCCAAATTGCAGTTTGGATGCAGTTACAATGCTGTTAATTATGTGTGTAGCAGTGACTTCATCTGCATAAGGCTTCCCGCCTGCCTGAACTTACATAGATCTGCATAGGCAATCAGTAATTTGGCTGTCGGGTACAATCGGGATGTATTCAGCCCATCTTTGTTAGTGTATCCTTCGATTATCCTTCAGCTGTTTGCTATAAGACCTTCCTGGTGCCGCAATATGACGTTTTACGCCATCATGATTATAATGTAAGAGAGAGATGGAGCTATAAAACAAATGAAACTCTTGTTCGGTCTATTCAATTAAGAATTATTATTTAAAAAAAATAGTTTCAATAAAACAAAATATATACATGACCGAAAGAACCATCCTTTTTATTAAGGACTGAAATCATAAAGGCGTAAATATTTTTAAATACAGCCCCAATTTTTGTACCACGTGGGGCCAATAAATAAATGAAAACAGTGGTCGTACTAGTGCGTAGGAGTATTTTGTAATCTTTATTTAAGAGAGTGTCCTTAGAGTTTCTTGTCCATTCTTCTCCATAGACATACACGTTTTGGAATGGGCAACTAGCTTTAAGTTTTTGACTAACTGACAAACTCCTTGACAATTCAAAAGTGTCTGTAAATGGTTTAATTGAAATCAATGCTTTAAGTTTGAGTTTATAATCATCAAATACCGAAATTCAATAAACGAAATCAAGAACAATGTTTTTTCAAACTATTTAAGTAGTAGGTAGTAACTAATTGGATATTATCTCTATTTGATTAAATTTTTGTTCGTAGATTGGGAATGTCAGTTAGGTACACGAAGTTTAATTTGTGTGTCGTATTGACATCCCAACCCTGAAAACATTTTTATTTATGTGCCTTAGAAATTGGTTTACAAAAAGGGTGTCTAGACATTATTTTTAGTAAACCAATTTCTTCGGTCGTCATCTATATAACTCCATTTTGTACCGAAGTGCTTTTTAGAAAAGCCAAAAATGGTTTTACGTTTAAGAAATAAAATGCCATTTTCTCCAGCCGTTTTATTTGACAGAATACTCTTCACCTTTCAATTGTTAAAGTATTGACATAAATGTGGCTACATTTTTCAGCGAAGCTAGTTTAGTTGAAGTGCTCAATATATCCTTGCAGAACAATTGGTTCCGCACAATATAAATAACAGGACATCGCTCAAAGTGGTTGGGAGTTAGCGTTCTAGCGTTTGTGGTTGGGTCACAGTGAGAGAAACTAGCGGTTTTTGATAAAATCATGAACCTGAACCTGAACCTACCTTAATTAGGTAATCCTTTGGTCCACACTCCACATTAACTTTTTGTCTAAACCTTGCACCAAAGTTGTTTACATAACTTACATAATAAGCAAGCTGAAGTGGCAATAGGCCGGCCATATCAGCTGTAGAACCGATGACCGTTGGGATATTGATTGGAGACAGCGAATCGACCAACGTAAGGTAGAAATTCTTTAGGCTAGATGGAGCGACGATCTTCGCAAGGTGGCTGGTAGCAGCTGGATGAGGGTTGCCGAGAATCGAGCTGAATGGCGTGCAGTTGTAGAGGCCTTTGTCCAGCAGTGGAATGCTGTAGGCTGATGATGACTCCTTTCACGGAGCGAAAATATAATAGTGATTATTAATACTATAAACGGAGGGACTGCTAAATAATAACAGCTGGGAGGGGCCCGTGGCTAAATAATAACATCCGCACAGGTCGATTGATCAGGTTAAGCTACGCTTGCCGCGGTTGGTCTGTGGATGGGTGACCATCTTTAGATACCGTGACCCCTCCGTGCCTCGGAATGCACGTTAAGCCGTTGGTGCCGGCTGTCATTCGTGGATCTTTGACAGTCGGGTCGTCAGAAGCCTGAAAGTCTGACAACCAGTCTTCCCAAGGGGTATCGTAATACTCAGTAACTGGGTTGTGGAGGTCAGGTAGTCGCTCCATGTAAAATACTGGTATTCAGTTGCATCCGGTTAGACTGGAAGCCGACCCCAACATAGTTGGGAAAAGGCTGGGCAGATGACGAGGGAGGGACTGCTATGACCATAAAACAGTAGTGCAGTTATTTGCCAAACCAGATAACACTGTCATAAGACCTTTGTATTACAACTAGGACCGAAGGCATACTGGCTACTGTAGAATCCTGTTGATTCCGATTTAAGTTGATTTCCAAGTGACTCGTGCAGGCACTGCCTCCCTTCAGGCTTTTCCCGCCATTCGTCGTAAATGAAACATGACATTACTGTCAGCAGATACATGTGATGTCTTCTTGTGTGAATGAGATAGTGTTTACGTATCTATTAAATAGATACTCTTACCAAGGCATCGAGGAGTCTCAGGCGTCGCTAGTTTACTATTCAACTACGAGCCTCTCTATCTTTTTTAATAATGATACCATCCTCTCAACACTATTGTGCATTCCAAGTTCCCATTGACCTCATTTGAATCCACTGTCCGCTCCCCGCCCACACTGTACCACACCCAACACTTTTATTGCAAAAGTTTGTACACTCTGACTGCCAGAATTCGCCCAGTGACTGCCAACTTTGCCCATTTGTTGGATACAAATTCAAAGTGTATGAATTGAAAAAAAGCGTTTTCTGACTCTTGATAATTGTGTAGCGCCCATCGTTTTCTTGTTTCGGCCAATTTATGAAACAACTTTGATGTTTTTATTGGGAAATTGTAAAGTGTTCATTTGTTTTTCGACTTTGTGATCTTTTCTTATCGGTTCTCAATACATAGGTAATAAGGCTCATTACTGCTGAAAAAAACACACACACAAAACTTGGGTTGTGGAGGTCAGACAGGCAGTCGCTCCATGTAAAATACTGGTATTCAGCTGCATCCGGTTGGACTGGAAGCCGACCCCAACATAGTTGGGAAAAGGCTAAGCAGATGATGATGACTGGTGATACAAAAAAAAACAATTTAATGCCCTGGTGGAGGTTATGAGAAACCGCTAAGTGCGAAAAGCACAGGACCTCTAGATGAGGCGACGCGTGGGGGAGTCATTGTCCTTCAGCAGTGAACGTCTTTCGGTTGAAATAATGAGGATCTTAAGTTGTTCCGTTCCTCTTCGCTCCTCGAACAGCATGATAAAAGTATTAGCTTATCTACAAAGAGGTGCGCTGGACATGACTTTAAGTATTACTACTAATAGCGGCTATTTTAATGCACCCATTCTCGGTAGTTCAGTTCCATTTTCACCCCGTGCATGTTAACGAGCGGTTGGCATGAAATTACATATTATACGATATGAAAAGTTAACGATTCTTGACCTGTTAACAGGTGGGACAAGGCCCCCGTAGTAACAATAGTCGTTCATTTATTTACATCAATAGTTAAAGTGGTCAAATGATAAGGTAGTCTGCAAGCTTGGTAGGGGGAGATGGATGGAGTTGGAGAAGTTGAACATAGGAACTCAAAACTCAAAGTCTGTCTCTGTCAAGGAGTTGGTCAGTCAAGAAGATGAAGCTAGTTGCCCATTCCAAGGCGTAGTAGGTTTTTATGGACAAGAACGGGGAAGAAACTTTATGGAAAGGTGGATGGTTGGGGATGAAGTTCTGAATGAAAACGGAGTTAATGATAACGTGATGGCGGACCCCATGAGACTACTAGAGAAGATTAGCGATAGTGCTGAGTGTACAGGATACCTACATCACCTGATGCCCGGTTAGTGGCCATAGGCTTGCCCTCCATCCATACTTTCATATTTAATATTATAAATGCGAAAATTTAAGACCAAGTAATATAATAATATGGTCAAGACCCCTCCGTGCCGCGGAAAACACGTTAAGCTGTTGGTCCCAACTGTCATTCGTGGATCTTTGGCACTCGTTACGGGTCGTCATAAGCCAAAAAGTCTGACAACCAGTCTTATCAACAAGGGGTATCGGTACGCAGTAACTGGGTTGTGGAAGTCAGATAGGCAGTCGCTTCATGTAAAATACTGATATTCAGCTGCATGGTATTAGACTGGAAGCCGACCCCAACATAGTTTGGAAAAGGCTAGGCAGATGGTGATAAACTTGAAAGTAACACTGCCAGTCTGTCTTGGTGTTTGCACACAGGTAGACTATGACCTGGATTAGGACTTTTTATCCTGGTAGTATGTTCCTGGTGGGATAATTTCCGACCTTCATACGGGCAAAGTCGTAGGCAAAAGCTAGTTACATGCTCGTATAACTGATGAAATGTGTCTGTACTCTGTACAATATATCATGTCCCATGTCATGTGTGTCTGTGATGTGTGGGGGTGTGTGTGTGAGTGTGTGTGTGTGTGTGTGTTGACATGTCATGTGTCATGTCTCATGTGTGTTTGTGTGTGTCATGTCATGTCTCATGACACACATTTATAGAGAACACATTGTGTTCTCTATATGTGTGTGTGTGTGTTAAGTGTCGGTGTGTGTAATTTGTATGTGTCTCTGTGTGTGTTGTGTAATATGTCTTTGTCTGCATGCCCGGAGATTTTAGGTGCAAATTTAAATACTTCAAATGAAAGCCTCCATTGTTTAACATTTTTCCACAGTGAAGTATTGGACTATCGCTATTTATAACTCGCTTGCCATGTGACCTCCATATAGATCGATCGTGCTGGCCGCATGCCCTAATAATAGGAGAAACTTTGAGGGGAACAGAAAAATAAATTTAGACTAGAAAAAACATGTGTATCTATTATGTTTTGAATCTACCTAGTATGTGTTTCCTTGGAGTTTCTTGCCCGTTCTTCTCCAATGAGATTCACGTTTTAGAATGGGCAAACAGCTTCAATTTCTGACTAACTAACCGACACCTTGATGGTTCAAAAGTGCTTGAAGCCCCCTGCCCCTGCTGTGCCTCGTGCCTGGGTGTGTTTAATTGAAATAAATGCTTTTAGTTTGAGTTTTGTGAAAATCGTGATCATGGGAGATGAAAATCACCCATAAACATCAAAGTCAAATAAAAAGTAGAGGTGGCTTTAAAAAGGACTGTTCTTAAACAATTATTTTAGGTTCCTCTGATGTTGTGTCACTGTCAAAATAAGAGTGATCTTTATTATCATGGCAATAAGGTTGCTGTTCGTTCAGGACTGTATTCTATTTGACAATCGTCGAAAGTTTTGATAGAATTTTGTCTGCACAACTGCACAAAAAACCGTATCTGAATTTCTTTAGTGCAGGAAGCCAGCAGTCAAAATATAAACAGTGACACACGGGTCCTCTGCAGAAAAGTAGGCATTGACTTTTCAGTGGAACAGCAATTTTTTTTATAACAGATGATAAATATCTACGTTCCCGTCTAGAATCATGTGCTAAATTCATGGTTACAGTCTGTGCGTCTGTGTCCATGCCACCTTGTGTAATATACACGGATAAAATGTCTTCCATTTGTGTTGTACTTCGTAGCACTACGATGAACGCATTCATTATAACTTTTGATGGTAATAAAATCCTTTTAATGTATACTATTTATGCCACTAATTAGAAATGTTATACCTCTCAATTATCCTAGATATACAGGTCGTGCTGGGAAGATTCCTTCCCAGCACGACCACGCTAAAATTCTAGCTGGCATATATAGCAAAAAAACATTTTCTGCCTTTAAACAACGCCATCTAGTGTCAAGTACAAAAATCATATACAGGCTTATAGGCAGAAAATGTTTTTTTTTTTTGCTTTTCTAGCAATTTGCGACAATTTACCAGTAATAATAAATTTTAGGCATACTCCTGTTTCATCAACTTTTATGCCAGCTGGAATTTTAGCGTGGTCGTGCTAGGAAGGAATCTTTCCAGCATGACCTGTATATCTTAAAATTTCTAATTAGTGGTATAAAATAGTACAAATTAAAAGGATTTTATTACCATCTAATTCTATAATGCCAGCTTGAATTTTAGCGTGGTGGCCTGTTTAACTACGATAATTGAGAGGTATAAAATTTATAATTAGTGGTATAAAATAGTATAAATTAAAAGGATTTTATTACCATCAAAAGTTATAATGAATGCGTTCATGGTCGTGCTACGAAGTACAACACTTCCATTTTGTTATAATACAACATTATTTTTAGTAGGTATAAGCGAAACCCGAAATACGTTTCTATTATTTTTATGTAAAGAATCTATGTTCAAAATTTCAAAACTGTATCATGAAAAATCACAAAGTCATAAAGCTTGTTAAGTTACCTGTTTGTCCGTACAAAAACATGCTCACCCGCGCCGCTCGCGCCGCGCTCATTGATAATAGTACCTACCTAGGTACCTAACCTTTCGGCGCGGGGATTGGATAACTACTTAGTGACGCTCAGTGTCCAACTTTCAACCTTTTTTAAATATTTTTGAGACAAGATATAACATGCGGTAAAAATTATTGGAATCGATTCAGTTACTTATTCCGGACAAAGTATATTCAGGTTTCGCATATACTAAAAATAACGTTGTAGAAAGCACCCTTTTGTCTGTGTTTTCACCACAAGTACCCTACTAAAACTTTAGTGGCATTTTTTCGTAACCCAACACGTCTTCTTTGCCTATGAATTAGTAATGCACAGTAAAGTTAAACCGCGTAAACATGAAGCTATAAAATTTAATCGCGGCGATAACTTTTTGTGCGTCGAGTGGTAAGCATTGGATCTTTGATGGCAATGTATTATAATATGGGCTGGTTTTCGTAAAACTATGTTGGAGTTGGAAATAATCTTATAAAAAAACCGACTTTCAAAAAAAACACTACAAACTGAAAAAAAAAAAAACACTACAAACTGAAAAATAACTTTAATTTCGGAAGTCGGTGTCTTAGGGATCAGTATTTTAGTTTTTGCCACCGACTTCCGAAATTAAAGTTATTTTTCAGTTTGTAGTGTTTTTTTTTTTTTCAGTTTGTAGTGTTTTTTTTGAAAGTCGGTTTTTTTTTTGTTAAAAAGTTTTTATTTCTCGCTTTTTAGTGGGTCTATTTATAATTTATCTAAGTTACAATAGCCTAATGTCAACTTGCCCATCGCCTTTTTATAAAATATTCCTTTTCTCGATGCAGGGACGTTAATTGTTGAGGAGTTCTCCTTTTATTAGTTTTTAGATTAGATGCTGATAATCCTGGCTGCAGCATCAGGCCAGACTTATGTCAACATTGCATTGAACTTAAAATTAGTCCTGTTTAAAATGAGCCCAAACACGACTACGGTGCTGTAATTTAAAGGTTTGTACTTTTTCTGATGCTCCTGGCTTCAGCATCAGGTCTTCGGTGTTCCTCAGTAACAGTACGTTTATCCACACATCGAGCCCTTTTCAATGAGCCTAAACACGATATATCTGCTGTTAGTTGTCGAGGAGTTAGGTACTCTGCAGACTATCCTGACTGCAGCATCAGGTCATGACTTGATGATCATGAGACCAAATGTGGCAAATGCCCTATCAAACATCAAAACAATTTACTAAAACTTTTTAACAAAAAAAAAAACCGACTTCCAAAAAAAACACTACAAACTGAAAAATAACTTTAATTTCGGAAGTCGGTGTCTTAGGGATCAGTATTTTAGTTTTTGCCACCGACTTCCGAAATTAAAGTTATTTTTCAGTTTGTAGTGTTTTTTTTGGAAGTCGGTTTTTTTTTTTGTTAAAAAGTTTTTATTTCTCGCTTTTTAGTGGGTCTGTTTATAATTTATCTAAGTTACAATAGCCTAATGTCAACTTGCCCATCGCCTTTTTATAAAATATTCCTTTTCTCGATGCAGGGACGTTAATTGTTGAGGAGTTCTCCTTTTATTAGTTTTTAGATTAGATGCTGATAATCCTGGCTGCAGCATCAGGCCAGACTTATGTCAACATTGCATTGAACTTAAAATTAGTCCTGTTTAAAATGAGCCCAAACACGACTACGGTGCTGTAATTTCAAGGTTTGAACTTTTTCTGATGCTCCTGGCTTCAGCATCAGGTCTTCGGTGTTCCTCAGTAACAGTACGTTTATCCACACATCGAGCCCTTTTCAATGAGCCTAAACACGATATATCTGCTGTTAGTTGTCGAGGAGTTAGGTAGCATCAGGTCATGACTTGATGATCATGAGACCAAATGTGGCAAATGCCCTATCAAACATCAAAACAATTTACTAAAACAGTCCTTGCCTGTTCGAGTAACTTCTTACTGTTAAGGAGTTGTACCTTCCATCATCAGCCCAGCTACCTGAGATGGTGACAACCATACACAAATACACAAGATACTTCATAAAATATGCGAAAAACAATAAGTGAGCCTATAAAATTTGAGGGTTGCCCTCGATTTCTCTAAGATCCCATCTTCAGATCCTAACTTGGTGACAATGGGACCACCTCAGAACTATCTACTTTCGAACAAAAAAAGAATTTTGAAAATCCGTCGAAAATTGGCGGAGTATTCGATGAACAAACATACAAAAAAAAAAAAAAAAAAAAAAAAAAAAAACATACAAACACCCGAACATAGTACCTCCTCCTTTTTGTAAAGTCGGTAAAAACAGTCCTTGCCTGTTCGAGTAACTTCTTACTGTTAAGGAGTTGTACCTTCCATCATCAGCCCAGCTACCTGAGATGGTGACAACCATACACAAATACACAAGATACTTCATAAAATATGCGAAAAACAATAAGTGAGCATATAAAATTTGAGGGTTGCCCTCGATTTCTCTAAGATCCCATCATCAGATCCTAACTTGGTGACAATGGGACCACCTCAGAACTATCTACTTTCGAACAAAAAAAGAATTTTGAAAATCCGTCGACAATTGGCGGCGTATTCGATGAACAAACATACAAAAAAAAAAAAAAAAAAACATACAAACACCCGAACATAGTACCTCCTCCTTTTTGTAAAGTCGGTAAAAATAACCAGAGGGCTGGCCTATTTCTTGGCCAAAGAATTAGCATTGCCATACAACGTGGCAATGCTGCCAGCCTTTTGGGCACTGTTCCTGTTGACAGCGATGCGGACGAATTTTTTGATGCCCTATGATCATTTTGCTAATTTTTTTTTCATATAAATGTACATATTATTATTATTGTAAATAGGTATTAGCATAAATTATGTAAATATTAAATAAATAAAATAATAAACTAATACATATTAAAAACCTTAAAACTATGACTATACACGTAACGGTGTTGGCGTCGTGTTTCGCTGCGTGGTGTCGCGTAACCGTCATCGGAAACGTCGATATACGACACCTTTCGGCCAAAAGTCCTCTTTCAGACAGGTCTGCAGATGTTGGGTTGGAACGGACCACGAATGAAAACGAGTATGAATTCGAAAATAATTTATGTTCGTATAACTCCATATCCGTGGTATAACTCGTCAAAATGTAGGGAACAGCTGATTTTTTTCGCGATTTCAGCTTTGGTCCCATAGTAAAAGTTGTTCTTAATGATGAGTACAATGACCTCTTAAGAGGTTGTTAATGTTTTACCAATAACCCTATATACGTCATCGGATACTCTAGCAATGCCTCTTAATCGAATGAAAGTTAGATTAACTGTATATCTACTAAACCTACGTTCCCCAGCTTAATTAATACAAACATCTGATTCTCGCGTCTTACATAAGTTTCTTTTCAACAATTAATTCGTGTAAATATAATTAGCGGGTACAAACTACGCTGAACAAATAGACGTCAGTTAGTCTAATTTATATGAGTCAACTACTGGTAACCAAATAAGCGT
This sequence comes from Oligia latruncula, assembly GCA_948474745.1. Taxonomy (NCBI): domain Eukaryota; kingdom Metazoa; phylum Arthropoda; class Insecta; order Lepidoptera; family Noctuidae; genus Oligia; species Oligia latruncula. The sequence goes on along the minus strand of OX419707.1, from coordinate 1,909,734 downwards.
AAGAGTTGCGCCAACTTGGCAATTAACTTTGTGGGATATGAGCGGAAAGGATGTGTAGCGAATGTGTTGGTGAAAAAGTCAATGTCAAAGTCAAATTATTTATTTCAAATAGGCACTTTTGAACGTCAAAAATTACAATTAAATAGAATTGATTCTAGTCGCCCATTCCAAAAGGTAGTTTTCGTATGGAGAAGAATGGGCAAGAAACTCCACCGTTACTCTTTCAAAATGTTTTGGTCAAAAGGTCTTGTATAAGTACATAATATAATTATATGTGAAGACGATGCACCTAAAATAAAATTAGTCTACCACAAAAGGTAAAAAGAATTAAAAATGTAGCGATGACAGGTAAATCAATTATGTGATAGATACATGATGCTCAGATATTTACAAATATTGTAAAACTAAGATGATTTTTCCAAAAAGGGTTGATATTCTTCTTCTTCTTAGCATCATCATCTGCCTGCCTTTTCCCAACTACACACATCAAAAGTGTCTAGGGATCAAGCATTTTTATGCGGATTTCTTGAGATTGAGATGTGGCTTTGTAATAAATTTATGATTTTATAAATTTATATGGATCCTTTTTGGTGCATTTCATAATTTGAATCAGGAACTGTGAATCAAATTCGAGTAAAAGATGAAAATCAGCTGTCAATATTTTCCCTATAAAAACATACAACGCATTGAAGACATTATTAGTGCTACTGTTTCCCTACTACTGATTAAAACCAACGTTATTATGGAGCGGCGACGTCATTTAAGCAGGGAAGAAATGCTCAGAGCCGTGGGAATGATAGAAGCTGGTTCCCGGCAACGTACTGTGGCTTTAGCTCTGAATACAAGTCAGAGTGTTATCAGTCGACTTTGGACACGTTACCGAAGCACTGGTACCGTGGCTGAGCGCCATGGAGGACGGTATCGCTGCACCACACGGAGACAAGACCGATACATTCAAATCTTAACTCGAAGAGCTCCAACAATAACCGCCATGATGTTAGCCGTGAGGCTTCATCACTCTTCAGGGAACTTAATTAGCGACCAAACAGTCAGAAACCGCTTGCATGAAGTGAACCTTCATTCCCGAAGACCGCTACGGGTACCACCTATAGCAATGCACAATCGTAGGATTCGATATCAATGGGCTCTTGAACACAGAAATTGGGCAGAAGAACAATGGCGTTTCGTGTGCTTTTCTGATGAGTCTCGTTTTGGTATGAGACCGGATACAAGACGTATACGACACTGGAGAACCCCTGGACGCCAACAGCGATTAAAATCCTGCCAGGAAGTCCATCCTTATAGTGGTGGAACCATCATGGTATGGGCGGGTATTTGGATCGGCGGAAGAACTGAGTTGATTTGGATCAGAGGCAACCTCAACGCTCAAATTTATGCTGAGACGATTGTATCAGACGTCATCGTTCCTCTACAAGTGCAAATCGGTCCCTTATTTCAGTTAATGCATGATAATGCACGACCGCACACTGCAAGAGTTGTAAGACAGACTCTCGCCGCAGCTAACATCAATGTCCTGCCCTGGCCTGCTCAGTCGCCAGACTTGAACCCGATTGAGCATGCATGGGATATGCTACAGAGAAGAGCTCTGCCGAATATGGAGGGTATCCAGTCGCAAGAAGACCTTTTTTTGTTGTTGCAACGAACATGGGCGGCCATTCCACAGCGTGATTTGGATGAACTCATTTTGAGTATGCCAAACCGATGTTCTTGTGTTGTTAGTGTTCGCGGTAGAAACACGGATTATTAATTGTTTAAGTTACCCAATACAATTTTAAAGAAAACTGTTATTTCAGTCTTTTTTTCGAACTTTTGTGTTAGTGGTTCAAATGTCAAAAATCCCTTTATTAGGAAAATGGCAAATTTCTTTATTAATGCAAAGGTGACTTGGTTTATCGTTACTGTGACAAACGAAAACACTTTATTTGATGAATCCTTAAAGAAAATTTTAATTAATATCAATCAGGAGAAAAGTTATTGCAAAAATATATGTTGATCCCTAGACACTTTTGATGTGTGTATGTTGGGGTCGGCTTCCAGTCGGAGCGACTGCCTATCTGACCTCCACAACCCAGTTACTGGGTAATACGATACCCCTTGGTAAGACTGGTTGTCAGACTTTCAGGCTTCTGACTACCCGTAACGACTGTCAAAGATCCACGAATGACAGTCGGGAGCAACGGCTTAACGTGCTTTCCGAGCCACGGAGGGGTTTTTTTTTTGTGTATGGGAAATCATCAAATGACCCCTCCCGCTCTGGGTGGAGCGGAAGGGAGTGTCAGACTCTTACTGACTAAAACCCACCCGTGTTCCTTCCTTAGCCCTTTATGTTCCGGGCCAGCGGTAATCCTTTCGCACAATCCCGTTGACCCGGCAGGCTTCCTTTCTGCTGCTGACATCTCTTTGAGGCGCGCGTGGAACACGTACGCGCCGTCCGGCAGGGGCCTGGTCCTGATCGGACGGTGAGCTACCCATTAGGTACTCTCCGCCGTCAGGCCCGCAGGCTAAAATTCGAAGACATGTGACATCTTAACCCGCACTGACCCCGCGTGGTGTCCGACTCCTTCTCACAGAGAGGAAACCAGTGTCCCAGCAGTAAGAACATTATAGGCTGTACGGCTGGGTGGCTATGTTATAGGCTGTGTGTGGCTGTTGTGTGTGTCATTATAGGCTGTTGTGGTTGTTCCTTGTCTACATTATAAAGGGAACCTCTGTGTAAAATTTCAGCTCTCTAGGTCCAAGGGTTTGGGCTGGGCGTTGATCAGTCAGTCAATCAGTCAGTCAGTCAGGACTTTTCTTTTTATTTATATAGATTAAAACGGTTGGCTGAACTTCAAGGCCGTGTGTCTGGGCGGTCAAAACTTTTTCCATTTAGCAGTAGGTATACTAGTGTTTATAAGCAGAGCTGTCGTCTTGCAGACTCCATTGCGATTTAATTTTTATTTTATGCTTGCCGACCGGTTTTTGTGTAGTTTTAAAGATGTTTAAGTTTTTCAATCCGTTTGAATTGGAGATGAAGTTGTGTTTTGTTTTAAGTGAAGGGTTGTGGTTCTGATAGAAGGAACCTTTAATTTGTTTTTTTAAATGTCGCAGCATCATGCTGAGATGCAACGCGAAAGTTTGTTAGGATGGATGGATGGATGTAGGTATATCTCTTTCACGCAAAAACGGATTGGAACGGATTTGGATGAAATTTGGCACACAGATAGTTTATAACCAGCATTAATACATAGGATACTTTTTATCCCGATATTCCCACGGGATTGACACTTATGCGGGTGAAACTGCGGGGCGCTGCTAGTTATTTTTATATAACTTTGTTTTTATTTATTACTAGCTTCCGCCCGCGGCTGCGTCCGCGAGGTATGTCCATAAAAACTATCTTATGTCCTTCCCCGGGATGCAATCTATCTCTCTGCCAAATTTTATCGAAATCCGTTCAGTGGTTTAGGCGTGAAAAGGTAACAGACCGACAGAGTTACTTTCGAATTTATAATTTTAGTATGGATTGTGTTTAGTTTATCTATGTAGAGCTATCACGCGGGCAGTGCGGGTTGGTAGATGTCACATGTCTTCGAATTTTCGGTTCTAGGACATGCCGGTTTCCTCACGATGTTTTCCTTCACCGTTTTGAGAGCATCATCATCATCATCTGCCTAGCCTTTTACTAATGTCGGGTTCGGCTTCCAGTCTAACCGGATGCAGCTGAATACCAGTATTTTACATGGAGCGACTGCCTATCTGACCTCCACAACCCAGTTACTGGGCAATACGGTACCCCTTGGTAAGACTGGTGGTCAGACTTTCGGGCTTCTGACTTCCCGCAACGACTGTCAAAGATCCACGAATGACAGCCGGGACCAACGGCTTAACGTGCTTTCTGAGGCACGGAGGAGTCTCGGCATGTAGAGTAGGTCACTCGTCCACAGACCAATCGCGGCAAGCGAAGCTTAACCTGATCGATCGACTTGTTCGGCTGTTATTATTTAGCCATAAGCCCCTCTCGGGAAACCACATATATGCAATAAATTATACCACATATTTGTTATCGCCTTTTCTGACGATCTAAAAAACCTGGACAAGTGCGAGTCGGATTCGCACATTAAGGGTTCCGTACCACAAGGCAAAAACGCCGAAAAAACACGTTTGTTGTATATTATGGTAAATATTTATTTTATTCTGTTTTTAGTATTGTTAAAGCGGCAACAGAAATACATCATCTGTGAAAATTTCAACTGTCTAGCTATCACGGTTCATGAGATAAAGCCTGGTGACAGACGGACAGCGGAGTCTTAGTAATAGGGTCCCGTTTTACCCTTTGGGTACGGAACCCTAAAAATGAACGAAATCTGTATAATTATGGTCTATAACTTAGGTAGAGATCAGATTAAACAAACCGGGAACAACTTCAGTGATTATGACCCACCCTTCAGTTCCCGTAAGACAAATGTTCCTCAGTCCTAAACTGGTGATTATCATGCCGATACGTAAACGACCACAAACTAGGGTTAACCTTACAAATTACCCTGACAGATGGCTTGACCCGTTTGTGTGCAGCCTAATGGCTGGTCACGACCTTCATCAGTTTATATGTCCAGGGGTCCTAAAAAGGCCACTTTGACGGAATCATTGAAGGATAACATTATGAATCATAATGGACAGTTAACTGTTAAGTTAATCGTATCAAATCCCATTGGTGAAGGATTTTTCAGTTATTTTTTTTGTCTGTGCTAAAATACCAATCAATCCAATCCAAATCCAATCCCAATTTCTTTGATTATACCTACGAGCTACGTAGTGCAGCGAAAAAAAGAAAAACACGGTCTGTCTTCGCCATATTATGATTCATAATGTTATCCTTTTATGAATCTGCCAAAGTGGCCGTTTTAGGCCCCTAGTTCAGGAGATTTCATTAATATTTTTAGTTTTTTTTTTGGTTGAGTATAGTTTACATTCTATTTATTGGTATACTAGCTGCGCCCCGCGGATTCACCCGCGTAAATGTCGATCCCGTGAAAATATCGGGATAAAACGTAGCCTATATGTTAATACAGGGTGTCAGCTACCTCCATAGAAAATTTTATCAACATTGGTCCAGCCGTTTGAGCGTGAAGAAGTAACAAACATTAATATAAACACACATACACGCACACAGTCACAAACTTTCGCCTTTATAATGTAGTGTGATGTGATTGGCATGGTTAGCTGACACAATATGGCAAATAGTTTAATTTTTGCGCCACTTCTTCTCCCCAGCGAAAGCACTAGGAAGTGGTGAAGGGCGGGCGTTTTAGGGGACTGTCTTTTGTAATTTTGACGTTCGAAAAGTGCTGATTCAGCCTCATTTGAATAAATGACTTTTGATTTTTCAGTTTTATTGTCTTTACCACATTCTTAAACATGACCACACATTTCTGTTACACGCTGTCTAAGGCTACGTACGCACTGACAGCAACTAACGTACAGTCCCAACTTATCTGTGAACTGAAAGAGGACGGCACCGTCTATTCAGTGTTGCTAATTAATATAAGGTGCCCAAAATTGAGTAAGTTTTCAAGAAGGAAATTTCGCATTAGACATAATCGTTTAATAAGAATTATAGTTTTTACAAATTAAAAACAATGATACCTATATAAAAATAATTAAATAAATAAAAAGAACATGACGGCCGTAGTTCCAATTTTCGCCATTTCACAGATAAGTTGGTAGGAGTGTACGCTTGCTACTTACTCGTAGCAAGCCTAAACTCACCTTCATCATCATCATCATTTCAGCCAAAAGACGTCCACTGCTGGACATAGGCCTCCCCCAAGCACTTCCACTTCGATCGGTTCTTTGCTTCTCGCATCCAACGGGTTCCTGCGGCCTTCACAAGGTCGTCGGTCCACCTTGTGGGAGGCCTTCCAACGCTACGTCTTCCGGTACGTGGTCGCCACTCCAGAACCTTTCGGCCCCATCCGCCATCTGTTCTGCGAGCAATGTGCCCTGCCCACTGCCACTTAAGTTTGGCAATTCTTCGGGCTATGTCGGTTACCTGGGTTCTCCTACGGATCTCCTCATTCCTGATTCGATCACGCAGGGAAACTCCAAGCATAGCCCTCTCCATTGCCCTTTGGGTGACTTTTAGCCTTCTTATAAGGCCCATTGTGAGCGACTCACCTCAACTCACCTTGCGAGCAGGGAACTGAAATTAACGCTCTAGAATTTTCGCAACCTTCCGCACTGCGCGCTTGGCGTCTTCGCTAGCACCTAGTATATCAAAGCCTAACGGATCTAACCACCCAGGTTGCGCCAGATATACCGACAAATATTGCAAGATTATGCGAACAACAAAGTCGAAAGTTAATAAAACCAAAAAAAGTCTCAAGTTTCCACCGATTTTCTTCAAAATCAGCATATTTTTATAGACGAATGGTATATATAATCTTCAAATACATGACTTGGACAAGGATAGTTCGTTCTCGTCTACATATAAAACGGCTCACTAATAGTCATGTTTTATGCATGTAGGTTGTATATTAGCATAATACTTCTTTTATAGTTTATTATAATTGCCTTGGGTTGGCATAGAATGTGTAGTTGTAGAATGGATGTTGTTAAAAGTCAATACAGTTTTATTATTTGCCTATACCGGTTTTTAAAACATGTCTGAAATTGCTGCTCAAAGTAACTAGTTGTGGTGGACGTAATATTTTGACACCAATACATTTACATAATAATCATCCTATAATGTTCCCACTGCTGGGATACACGCCTCGTCTCTGTGAGAGGGAGTGGGCCGTAATCCACAACGCGGGCCCGGTGCAGGTTGGTAGATGTCACATGTCTTCGAATTTTTGGTTGTAGGACATGCCGGTTTCCTCACGATGTGTTTGTTCCTTCACAGTTCTGAGAGAATTTTACAAAACAAAAAGTGTAACCCTTGTTGCTACAGAATTAGCATGTCGATGACGCCAACCCCTACCAAAAATCGGTCAACGCGCCTAAATAAGTTTTCATTTAAAAAACTGAAATCGCCACCACGGTATAACTAAACGAAACAGTACAGTGTCTCCAAACAGATAATTATAATTGTTATGATTTGTAATACATTCTGGTAAAATGTCACAAATGTCAATTTAAATGAACCAAAAATACAAAAAGTATGCAATTGTAAAAGTTATTGACGTGAAAACAAGACTTCTTTAGATGCATTTTGCACTCGGCTCCAGTCGGTCAGTGATGCTGAATCGGGTATACTCGGCTCCAGTCGTAGTAATTCTTTTTACAACCCAAGACTCAAGCCAACTCATTACCACTCCCAAACTCAAATATTCAAAGCTCCTCACTTCCATTTTTATATGTAAATCCAGGGAAACACTATGAATCACCCTAATCCCTGCTTATAACGAAGGCAAGCCAAGGGGATGGGCAGCCGCGCCACAATTATGACTAATGACACCAATGACTTGTGCCAACTAATACCACCCCTGTGTGCTTGTCATGGTCATCATTCTGGAAAAATATTTTATGCGGATATATTGAAAAAAAATTGGTTTTTCTATTTCATGTAACTTGTTAAGTATGTAGAATAGGTATGAGAATTAACATTTGGTATATGTTTTTTGAATTATCATGTAAAAGGAATACACGATTCAATGAATTTTTCTCGATACAAAAAATTGCATAGTTATATCTATATTTTTACTTTTTTCGACATCACGGCGTAACGCCTAAGAGTTATTCAATGGAATTTACTTTAAAACAATGAGAATTCTTATATCAAAGTTTACTTAAAGTAGTTTTAGATTTAATTTATTTATTTTGTTAAGAACGAGTAAAATCGTTTTGGCACATACGTTGTTTTATTCCGAGCGCACGCACATTATAGCCATCTCTCTTCTTTTGCATTTCAAAAGTAATTGCATCACTGTCACTCTCTAGTAGATCAGTCGCTACGATTAATTTTCGTGGTAGCACCTTAATGCTTTTTTATTTATAGGAAGAGCGGCAACGTTGTGTGAAATTCTGATGTAAAAGTCATTTAGCTAGTCTGAAACATGCTCCACCATCTCAATCAATCTACCTTTCCCAAACTATGTTATTGTTGGCTTCCAGTGTAACCGGATGCAGTTCAATACCAGTATTTTACATGGAGCGACTGTCTATCTGACCTCAACAACCCAGTTACTGGGTAACACGATATCCGTTGGTAAGACTGGTTGTCAGAGTCTTGAACTTCTGCCGAGTAGTCGGTAGTAATGACTATCAAAGATTTACGAATGACAGCCGGACCAACGGTTTAACGTGCTTTCTGAGGCACGGAGGGGGGTCTGGATACATGTTATGAATGGTCACCATGACATGAGTGCTACTCCTTCATATAAGTCAGAACGGGCTTAGGTTTTGTAAGCATTTAAAAATATTTTTGCAGTTTCCACTTTGCTGCGATACGTTTTTGATTGTTCCACGACGTAACCTCTTTTGCGAAGCACAACACTACTGTTATAGTCCAGTCAATAAAGGAGTTGTAGAATGCGTAAGCAGATAACTATAAAGTGATTCCTGTAGACACTTGTTCAGGGTCCTTAGGAAGTAAACATACTAAATGTACTGACGTCTAGGTGAGTCAGAGCCCACACACAAAGTTCCCACTTTTAAGTTTTTCGCATATATCTCAAAAAAATTAGGAATTTTAGAATACAATAAAAATGACCATGTCCTTATTGCCAAACTTTAAAGCCTTCTTTCCCTGTTTCATGATGATTCATGTCCAATCTTCGTCATCTGTCTCCGGATCATCGAACTACAAGTGTATAGAGACCTCGATGGTTCATAGTTCTCGCGCCCCAAGAATGTCTCACCAATAAAAAATGTCCGACAATTCAAATTAAAAGATTATACTTTAAAATCAAAACATCTCCATACGAGGGCTATAAAGTGTGTCAGTACATTTATGACAGCTTAACCTTACTTAGACAGGTAACTTGAATGAATGGAGTTGTTCAAGTAACACCGGTAGTGCTAACTTGTCAGGTTGGTAAGACGGCTTATGTTATAAGTAACGTTTATTGGCATCTTGGTAATACATTCATAATTATTCAGTTAGGTTTCCAATGCTTTACATATGACAGACTGTAAAGGTGAAAGTTTGCGGACGCTTAATTTGTCATTTGGAGAGGCAAATTGTTGCTCCCATCCCAGTTTGAAGTTAGTTAAGTTAAACGATGAGTATTAATTGGTGGACGATTTTAAATAGAAAACAAGTGTAACATTAAAACATTTATGTAAAATATACGCAGTAATAAATGGAGGTATGACCATACATACAGAGATAACAAGCTACAGCAAGCACACTGAGGCTTGAGGGTTCATTTAATAATGATACAAATTAAATAAATAAAACTTAAATAAACAAGTATTTAATAATGATGATACTGGAATCTGGACTTACCAAGGGGCATCGTTTTGACTGAGTTGTGGAGGTCAGATAGGCAGTCGCTCCATGTAAAATACTGGCATTCTGCTTCATCCCGTAAGACTGGAAGCCGAACCCAAAATAGTTGGGAAAAGTCAAATCAGATTGAATGATATTGGAATCTAGTCTAACAGACCAATTATATTTGAGCCATGGTCAGGAAAATTTAGAAGGTGGAGGGGACGGCTTAACCAACGACTGCAAAGCAAAGACGTATGTAAATGACAAAACAAAAGAGGTTGATAAGACAATTTAGATATTGTCAAAACGTTTATCTAAAATTATGTGACATCTGTAAGCTCAGTCAATTATTCAGATCAAACAGAAATAACTTACCCATCCGATTAGAAATCGACTAAATTAATAATAAATAAGAATACCAATAAATCTTATTCTTTGTCAATACCCACAATTCGTTGTACAACTCTGGGATTGTTTAGAATTCATAATAACTTCACGAAACGTTGCTTTATGTTAAGTAGTCGATTTAAATTCGATATTAAATCGATTCCATTGAATGATAGGCGAGTGATCTCGTGGCGTTAGTTAATTAAAGTACGATTATTATAATTCGATTGGATAGTTTAGTTGATATATCGAGTTTTTTTTTGTTTACCTGTCAAGTTTGATTTCAATAACGATCACTTGTTCGACAACATTTTTTGTTGTGTTGTCGTGTGCTTGTAAAAACTTGGGAATTTTAAGTGTATCATAATTTTGGAGAGGCGGCGATATCTATTTATCCGATAGAGTCAAATGGGTCTCGTTGGGCTCAACGAATGGTGCGATACTAACGGGATAATCAGAACATTTGGAAGCCGGATTGGTAATCGTAATATTATTGGTATATCTGATAAAATTCCTGTGCCGTCTCGTACGATATTGATGGAAATGAATGGGAGTATAACTTAGAGACGTGTTTATCCGTATCAGAAAGTACATGATCAACTCTTTTATCTCAAATACGGGAAGGTATAACCAGGGCGTATCTGATTGTATAGTTGTATATGGTTGTATACGTTGCTGCTGTCTTCTGAATTTCTCGGGTTTAATATCAAATCAAAACAAAAGTCATTCATTTAATTAGGTTGAGAATCAGCACTTTTAAACGTCACAATTTACATGAGATTGTCCCACAAAACGCCTGCCCTTTGCCACTTCCTAATGTTTTAATTGTGAAGGAGAAGTGGCGCAGCAAACTTCCTACAGAGCTAAAAATCTACCAAGTCAAATATTTAATGCACGCCTCGTAAATCAGGAAAGGATCATCTTGGAGTGTGACATACAGCGTAGGTATATATACTGCAAAACCTTAGTGCATCTTTCAGCACCTGAATTGCGCAACACACTATCAATCTCAATCTAAATCATTTTGATGGATATGGCTAATCCATTGGTTCATAATTATGTTCGAAAAATGTGTTTGCTCAAAAACGCAATGAAAGTTGTTGTACTGTCAAACAAAATTAAAGCCATAGCTACTGATAGTGTGTTACGCAACTACCGCGCAGGTGTCTTAAAGTATATTTTACCAGTAACCATATCGTGGAAACTTTAATTACTTCCAAAATTAAAGTTGCTTCAACTTTAATAGTGAAAATTAACACTGGCTACTGCAGCCGCTTCATATTCATAGCTCCATCAACAATTTAACATGCACTTATTTGCTCATGCACTCTTGTAACTTCGCACTTTAGTTCAGAAACTAAGTTGTATTTGTTTTATGCTAGAACATTTATTAGAAGGTAGGTTGTGTTATGAATAGCGTACCTTATGACATAACAATGTTGTTGTTTAGGAGTTAGTTTAACGTCACAAACATAAACATACAATTTAATATTATATTTTCTATCTATCTTTCGTTTGTGATACTATACAGGGTGTTTTAGAGTCCAAAAGTAAAACTTTTCGTCGGTTATCAAAAACAAATTGTTGTTTCATCGAAAAGTATGAAACAACAGATTTTTTTTTTCGTTTTTGTTTAGTCGTTCCATAAATTTTGACCGCGCAGATCATAAGGGGTCAAAATGTATGAAACAGCTAAGTTCTTTTATATAACCGACGAAAAATTTCAAAGCAGGGGTTTAGAATCATGTACTGTATCTATGTTAACAGGTTGCGCTTCGATGTTCATGCCACCCAGTTTGAAGCCGTTTTCCAAAATACAAGAGGAAGGGACTTGCCTTTCATCAACTCTTCTTCAGTAATATCCGTGGTTATAATAATTATGGCCGGTGGTAGCGCAGACGTCACTTTGACTGCATGTTTTGGGACACAGAGGGCAGGATAGGAGGTGGAGCATGGTTTGTGACATAGCTCCACAATCACACCCTACTGCCGTTCTGTTAAGGTAGCCCCACTTTACCAGATTGGAGTTACATCTTCCCACTTCGCTGTGGAAGTGGCAAAGTTTTGGGAATACAAGATTTAAACTACAGTCATGCCAGCAACACGAAGAAGAAGAAGAATAATTATTGTGAGGTACAACAGGGACTGGGGACGCAGTAGGCTAAGAAGAAGCTGGCGTGACGAGTGAGACTCCTACCTAAAGGATTGGACTCAAATAGATAGCAAAATGGAAAGACGAAAAGGAGGCCATTTCTCTACAGAAGGACACAACAGGCTCATAATCATAATTATGGTGTAGTCCTAATATCTAAAGTTCACATGTTTAGCCAAGTTTTATGTTCTCCCGTTAAACCTTCCCTCCTTGACCCTTTATTCGCTGAACCCAGCAGAAAACATTCGTAAAATGCGACCACACACAAACAGTTTGCTTACACTCGTTCTCAACTTAACACAATTACATTAATATGCTCATTTTACTCATATTGTACACGTGTTGGCTGTTTCAGGGCATTCTGAGGCCCTTTTTGTTTACAAGGCAATTTGGGACAAAGAATATTGTTATAATGTTTCGCACAAAATATTTGTTACTCGTTTTGTGAGGGTGAAATTATTATTATTATCATTTTACCTTCAAAATGTAGTCGCAATTTCATCTCGGCGACAATCAATGTCAAAAACTTGTCAAAAATGTAGGGAAATTAAAGGTATTTTTGACTGATTGAGACTGAGATCAGACTGTGAACGTTCTTAAATTTACAGCAATTGCCCCCCAGGAATGTATGGAATGTCAAACTCCGATTTACGATGGCAATCATCATTATAAACCAATTCATTAACAAAGCGAAAATTGGCAAAAGTTTTCAAATCATCGAATAATTTATTTCCTTGCAATTGGTAAGTAGTACGTGGTTGCCCATTTTACTTGGCGTAATTCCTCACAAAGACACGACTGCTACCAGACCTCTTTGTCCTAATTAGATTCTGATTCTGATTGATAGATCTAGATAGGGCTCAATGATTTCAATTAATTCCACCTGAATGCTTACAAATAACATTATTGAAATGTCGATCTTGAAAATTATATCAACGCACAGAAACGTCTCTGAGATTCAGCAAGTTTGCTCTATAAATGTTATAAGTAGGACTAAAGTTTGTCTTCAATTTGAAGAGGAGTGTGGGAACCAATTCCTGTAATATCTTGAGCCGATTATTATAGCTGGACGGACCTAGTTTTTAATAGTGTTATAGAGGTATGAGGAACTGGGTGTGAAGTTCACTCATACTCTATAGAAAAGGGAGGTATAGATGATTATTACAGACGTTAAAACGAAGACGAAATGATACAGAGTGGTAGGGTAGAACTGAAGCTAAGTTATACAAGACAATAGTGATTTTATGAGCGAGTTTAAAAGCACAGGTTTTATAACACAACTTTGTTGAAATATTTCAAGACATTCTCACACTAACCTTAAAGAATATTTCATATTTCTATCTAATAGCAAACTGGTTAACGGTATCGTAAACAAAATATTTTTTATTATATCATGACCAGTCTAATTTGATCTCTGTACCCAAATAGTTGTAAGTGTCAAGGGTGTCAAAGAATTCTGGTGATTTGTGTTAAAAATGCAAGTTTGAACGAAATCTATTAGGCGAATTTTGTGTAGAAAGTTTAGGAAAATTAATGGTGTTAAGATCATAGGTTGTGATACATTATCCCGTATCTTCGCTTGTATGCAGTAATGTTTGTTTTTCTCTTGAATATTTGATTAAATTGATAAGTTCGGACCCGCCTGTTGAGGCTATGCATAATTATTAAGATATGGATACAAGAGATATTGTGATTTTTGTCGGAATTTATTGGTAGTTACGACCATGTTTTCGGGAATAGAGCTTTAGATACTTGCATAAGTGTTATAAATTCCCAGAAAAATTATAGGAAATTGACGTGTAAGTAGGTACTACCTATTTGGTTACAAATATCTTACTACTTCTTAGTATTTAACTCATCATCTGCCTAGCCTTTTCGGTCGGCTTCCAGTCTAACCGGATGCAGCTATAATACCAGTATTTTACATGGAGTGACTGCCTTTCTGACCTCCACAACCCAAAAACTCTGGGTAATACGATACCCCTTGATAAGACTGGTTGTCAGACTTTCGGGCTTCTGACGAGTGTAACGACTATCAAAGATCCACGAATGGCAGCCGGGACTTCCGAGGCACGGAGGGGTCTTGGTATGTAAGATGGTCACCCATCCACGGACCTACCGCAGCAAGGGTAACTTAACCTTATCGATCATCCCGTGCGGCTGTTATTGCAGAGCCCAAGCCCCTCTTTACTTCTTAGTATTTAACTATTGGAAATATTAAACTTATCCTCTAAAAATTTTTGCGCTTCTAATGATGCCCACTTTTTTTTAAATAGTTGAGCCTCTTTTTTGGCCTTTTCTCACAGTTGGTCAGAGTCTCATAGCTAGGGTAGGTACGATGGCAAGAACGGGTTGGTTTGAACTTTGACCAACCGCGAGCGGCAGCGCACGAGCGCTACATCAACAAGTTGCAGTTACTTGGCTATTTATGACCCCAAAATAAGAAGAAGTGAAATCATTATATTAGAGGTTCGAAAATATTTTTAGGAGAGCAAAATGGGCATTATTAAATGTTCGATTTAATTACAACTATTTATAGATATGTTGTGGATTTATAATATAATCATGGTTAAGCAGATAAGATATGAAGATACCTCGATCCGTGAGATACCTCCAAGAAAAATGAGCTTTAAAAACAATATCTAAAAAGCAAATCCTAACTCCTAATCTTTTAAAGCCAATCTCATTTACTTAGTTACTGTAGCAAAAACATCGCTGTATTCATGACGTTCTTAATCTACAGAAAAGCACTACACAAACTGCGGTACAGGCATGCTTTTATCTGATAGCATTTTGGAAGCTGTACATTATTTTACGGGGTGGGTGGACAAAACATGTTAACTACCATCATCATCTCAAATCATCTGCATAGTCTTTTCCTAACCATGTTGGGGTCGGCTTCCAGTCTAACCGGATGCAGCTGAATACCTGTATTTTACATGGAGCGACTGCCTATCTGACGTCCACAACCCAGTTAATGGGTAATACGGTACCCCTTGGCAAGACTGGTTGTCAGAATTTCGGGCTTCTGACTACCCGTAACGGCTGTCAAAGATCCAAGAATGACAGCCGGGACCAACGGCTTAACTTGCTTTCCGAGGCACGGAGGGGTCTCGGTATGTAAAGATGGTCACCCATCCACAGACCAACCGCGGCAAGCGTAGCTTAACCTGATCGATCGATCTATGCGGCTGTTATTATTAAGCCACGGATCCCTTACTTTCCAGACGGTAATAAAACTTATAAAAATAAAACAACCATACCATGTTGCCCCCTTGTCGCTACGTCACTATGTGCTAGCGACCGTTTCCGGGGGCCCATTATTGAGTGTGCAAGTCACCCCCTGCCATTTTATCCGTGTATATACAAGGTGTTGATTTGCATCCTCGTCAAATTTCAGGAGGTTGTCATAAAATGCGTTTTAGTACTTTAGTATTTTAGTACTTAGTAAAGTAAAAGGCGTTTGTTTGTGTGTGAAAGCGCGGTTATAGGCTAGTAACAGACGAGCCGCGTTTAAATACGGCTGGTTCACTCTTACGGATTTCCGTAAATAAGAAAAAAAAAAAACCTACCCATTTTATTGTTGATTTGGGTCGAGAATCATTAGCATAATTACGTCCTTGTATTTGACTAGGATGCAAATCAACACCTTGTATAAAACATTGATCAGGCAGGGGTAGCAGGGGGGGCAGTTGTTCCATAGTTCTTGGTAACCAGTCCACTTTTTATTTTTCCATATCCTGCAATAGTCCTACACCCACCGGGGTTATCCTTGGGTGCACTTGCATAGCGCATACAGGGATAATCGCCGGTTGGTGCCACATTTCATTAAAATTTCCTAAGGGACCTCTGCGAGTTGGCTTCGGCCCCTCGTACGCCTTCCAAAGGACCAGGAACCCATGTTCCCGAGATATATAAATTCATAAAAAAACAACCAAACCAAAGTTCTTGATTTTTTACTTTTTATTACCTACCCCAAACAAATTCGTATCTACACCACTACTTGCTATGTGTAGATACGCTTGCCGCGGTCGGTCCGTGGATGGGTGACCATCTTTACATACCGATACCCCTCCGTGCCTCGGAAAGCACGAAAAGCCGTAGGTCCCGGCTGTCATTCTTGGATCTTTGACATCATTACGGGTCGTCAGAAGCCAAAAGTCTTACCAAGGGGTATTGTGTTACCCATTTACTAGGTTGTGGAGGTCATGTAGGCAGTGGCTTCATGTAAAATACTGGTCCGACTGCATCCGGTTAGACTGGTCGACTTCCAGTCTAGTTCTTTTCCCAACATAGTTGGGAAAAGGCTAGGCAGGATTTACTTGCCAATGAAAGAAACTTATAATAACATCATCAACATACACAAAGAGGATTTTTTAAATTTTTTTTTTTTTTGGATGGGAAATCATTAAATGACCCCTCCCGCTCTAGGTGGAGCGGAAGGGAGTGTCGAACTCTTACTGACTAAAACCTACCCGTGTTCCTTCCTTAGCGCTTTATGTTCCGGGCCAAAGACAAAGAGGATTAGGTATAACTCAAAATTCACTCATCAGAACTTAACATAACCTAAATAAAAATTTTCAAAATCGCTCTAGAATTGAAGAAGTATCATTATATAACACACATAAACTATTCAACTCTATTCACCAACTAAAAAGTTCAACAAAATCATATACCATCTTAAAAAATTTCAACATATGGCAGCGCGTTAAAGCGCTTTATTTAACGCGAGCGCTTCCATTAAAGTAATTGGGCGCACACGACGTGTTGAACAAATGAAAAAATTTACTAACTCGCTTACACTGACGTTGCGAAATAGCTGTTAGAACACATTTGTGCTAACAAGGTGGCTAGGACTTAGGGATGTCCGTTTTGGACATAGGTACATTCTTGTGTGAACGTGAGTTTTCTCTGTAGTTGCTTGTTCTTTCATTAATATTCGCAGTATTAAGGTTATAGCACACGTATCAAACCGGAAAGGGATCGGCACCGTATCAACTCGAGCCGTTCAATATTCTTTGTATGAAACTCTCTACTGCAACGCTCACTAATCGGAATCGTAACGTAATCGCTTCGCCTCGACTCACGAACCGCGGTGCGGTGCGTTACGGCTCGTCGTCCCCGCGCTTACGTCTTTCCGTACCCGAGCTTAAGTTTCTTTGTCCACCCTAGCCCTTCTCACCCTCCGGCCTGCCTGCTGCACCATCAACCAGCGGTCGGCGAGCCGTAAGCGCAGCGTCGTCTTGCCGTAGCCGAGTCGACGTATCGGAGCTTCTGATCCGCTGTGGTTACGTGCTTACGTTAGGTTGACGCCTGTTTGACGGCGAGGCGAAAGGCGATACGGTGCCGATCCCTTTCGGATTTGATACGTGCGCGGTAGTTGGTCGTTGGCGTTTATTTCGTACTAACGTATTCCTCTGTTTTGTCCCTGGTTAATGATACTATAGCAGTGTTCATAATCTCAGATAATTTACTTTCCACCGCCACTTAATCAGTTAACTACTTAAATTCTTAATTAGTTAACTACTTTAATTAAATGTACTCTAAGTTGATTTTTGAGTAACCATTTGTAGCAAAAAGTCCTATGAAGTTTTTGGTTGCAATGGAATTTGAACTTTGCTAAATTTGACATTCAGTTTGTTGTTCCATAACTTGAAAATTATCTCAAATTCCAAATATTATTTTACCATTTCAATGTATATCTACCACTTCCATGTCCCTATGTTTTGTTTTATAGCGAAAATATATGAATTGTAGATTATATGGTAAAAAAATTTAGTATCATTAACCAGGGAAAAAACATAGGAATAAGTACTTAATTATGGAATGCATGCCAACAACCTCGTGACCGCATTTCCTCTTAAAGCTCCTGTTGTATCCAGAGAAGTTATATAGTCCTACTAGCTTCCGCCCGCGGCTTCACCCGCGAGGTATGTCGATTAAAACTATCATATGTCCTTCCCTGGGATGCAAACTATCTCTCTGCCAAATTTGATCGAAATCCGTTCAGTGGTTTAGGCGTGGTTTAGTCTGAAATAAAGTTTCATTTAATTTAATAAGACTCTAAATGCATATCTGTGCTTGGCTAGACTGGCAGCGCTGGCGCGGAGCGGGCGCGACGCGGCGTACTCAAACATAAGAACTTCATTTGAGTGTCCATAGTGGGCACGTGGGCGCGATGAGCGGCGTGGGCTGCTCGGAGCTCGCGGGTAAATCACGCCATTGCTCGTTCATTCAAGTGGACGCAGTGGGTGCGTGGGTGGCCCGCGTGCCCACGTTCAAGCTTTTTTCTACTGAAAATAAGTCTTCTTCATCCATATTATATTTTGACAAACACTGGACATGACAACACGTAGAACGCAGCCGCGCTCGACTGCGGACAGGCCGGATATCTATGGGACAGGCAGATTGCGCGCGTTCCCGCACCCGCGCCGCTCCCCGCCGCATGCTGCCAGTCTGGCCAAGTACTCTTAGTTGGACGATGTATTGACCGCTCCCTGTATCAAGCAGATGTTGATAGATGGCATTATTCAGAAGTTACTTACCACTAGATGGGCTTACGGCTTATTTGATACAACATTTTGTTATGCGCACGGCCGAAGTATGGAATTCCCTACCAGCGCCTGTTCCATTCCACCTATAACCCATCAATTTTCAAAGCAAGAGCGAACCGATAAGTTTTCGACACGTTTGTTTTTTTTTTGTTGGGTAATTATCAAATAACTTCTCCCGCTCTGAGCGAAGCGGGTCCCGGGCGTGTCAGACTTTTACTGACTAAAACCCATCCATGTTCCTTCAGTTGCCTGTGCCAGGGGCCACGGTATCTCTTTCAAACAACCTGCGAACCTGGCGGGCATCGGCCTTAGCGGACCCCGTCAGTTAGTGCTGAAATCTCTTTGAGGCGCGTGTGGAACACAACGCGCCGTCGACCCCGGCCTGGTCCTTACCGGACGGCGAGCTGCCCACTGCTCGCCGTCCGCAAGCCCGCGCCTATTCTGTCGTGCACCTCATCCAATCGTTTTGCATCAAGCGAGATTGAGGGTAAGGTTTAGCATGCAATACTAATAAAAAATAACAAAAGGAGAGTAACGACTGCGTCGTTGGTCTAGTGGTCGGAAGGTCCACTGCTGAGCGGGAGGTCCTGGTCCCCACTGCTGGGACAAAGGCCTTCTCTCTCTCTGCCTCATTGGTTTAGTGGTTGCAAGCGCTACTCTTGAGCATGAGATCCTGAGTTCGATTCCCGAGTTGGGCAAAGTGTTATTGGGTTTTTCCATCTAGAATCTCTCAGTAGCAGCCCGGAGTCTAGAAGTACGCCCGGTTGATGGTATTAGGCTCACCCCCTGGTACAGTCAGCGTCAGAGAAATGGAACCCCCCCAAGACTTAAAGACTATCGCCCGAGCACGCTCGGGCCCGCCGTCGCTCGTCGCTCGAGCGACGCGGCGCCGGGCGGCGGCGCAGCGGCGCTGGCGCGTCACGTGAGCCTTGAGCAGCTCCCTCCCCCGCCGCCGCACCCATCTCTGCCCGAGCGCATCCAACGGTCCGCCTCAGATATTATTTGCAAGTTTCATTCAAGTTTTTAATAATTCTTCGGCTTCCTTCTGGCCGAACCGTATACCAAGAATAACTTACAAAAAGACACTTTGCGTGCGATTAAGATACGAACCCGCATCACCAGGCGCCAGCCGATCATCGAGACCGTGTCTTATACTACTAGGCTATTGGCTCAGTTGTCAACCTCAACGAAAATTGGAATAGTATTACTCCATAAAACGAACAAGGTTATTAACGGTCTAATCTTCTAGATAATAAGGTTTAAATTTCAACTTTCGTTTTATATTTAATACCTTAGTTTTACAAAATGCAATACGCATTAACTCCTCAATTAACTAAAAGATAAGGTTGAAATTAGCTTGTTTGGTTGAGTATAATGTGTTGATTCCGATTGTTGCACTACCGTCATTTTACTTCAGAAACTTAACTGCTGTATGAACTGCGAGTTAAGGTTGAATTTAGAATACTTCTTCGCTTTATTTAGTAAACTGTGATTGAGGGCATAATTATTTTTTAAATGGTTTCGTTTTCGTGCCGATTCGCTTGTGTGTAATTATCTTCGTCGTAATATTATCAAATTTATTAAGTTTTTGACCAGTTGATTCTATTAACCGATGGTATGGTTTGATTAACAACTTTTTTGAAGGCTAAAATTGTTGTTATCTGGGAACAGGAACAAAGCATAAAGAAAATACCACGAGTTATGGGCATAACGGTAAGATTTATGTTATACTTCCACATATTACCTATTTATTGTTGCAATAATGTTGCATTATTACTTACTAGTTGGATGTTTTTATGTATTTCTAATATTATTATTTTCATTGCAGAGAAAAACAGTTCGTAGATGGATACAAAGGTATCAAGCGACGGGTGATGTGAAATGTGATCGCCAAGGCCAGAGAAAATACAAATGGAGCGACAACGTAATATTGTGAAAGTTCATTTAGTGGCACCCATAGACATATATATTACTAGCGTAGTGGCACCCTTCAAAACTTCAAGAAGTGATAGACTGTGACATCCTCTCCGTTATTATAAGGCAATTTACTCGGCAGATTGATTGTGTAACGTATCTGATAAAATTGCGTTGGAACATATAATATATGAGCAAGTGTTATTAATTCCCAATATTTGTGGGATCCATAACTCGTAGTTAATCAAAAACAAACAACTTTTATAATTATTATCAATCCAGATAATCTGGTTTACAAGTAGTCTTGTAATGTATTAACGATGCACCATCTGACCTCACATATTTTTCTAATGTTGTGTTAAATAAGGGTTATTAGAAAATGTGATAAAAGAGAAAGATGTATATTGCTATATTATTATAGTTTAGCATGTTGATTCTTCCTCTGTAATGCACAGACACAAAAGACAAAATTTCTTTTTTTTTAAAGGTTTTTTTCCGATAAGTAAGTATAAAAAAAAATCTTTTTTCACAACTTTAAATAAATATATATTATTGTAGTTATGTTTCTATAAATATATATATAAACGAACCTTTATCTAATGTTAAACGTTCTAAACCTCATCCAGGGTATCTCTTTTGTGTTTAGTTAATATTCTAAGTAAATAACCCCAATTTAACACAGATAGAAAACTGTATACTCAACCTGCAAGTGGATTCCATGAAGTCCTAGAAATGTAATTAGAAAAATAAATGAATATTGTTTATCAAAATGCCTAGCTTTTATTACAAACCTCCATTTGATTTCTTAAATAATAATTAACAAAAATCACCTAATAAAGAAACTAAAAAAAAGGGTAAATAAATAAATAAATAAAATAAAGGAAAAAGAAATATTCTCATCCGCGGATTTGAACTCGTAACCACCGCATCGCCAAGCCGCAGTGTTAACCATTAGACCAACACGCCACTTACGTTACATTACGAAAAACTTAAATAGGTTTGATGTCAATACCAAGGGGGGTACCTTATTTGTGAAGCGAACTGTACATAGGACTTTAACTGTCGTATCTAATGGTTGTACAGACGGCACATCAAGCTACTGGAAACTGTAAAATTTTCTCAATCAACTTTGAACCTTATAAAGTTGAAAATCTATTATAGAAATTTGACAGATTGTAGTAGCTTGATGTGCTGGCGTCTGTACTATAGGTGTATGATGTTCCCCAGGGATGTGCCTTTCAAGTGTTTCACGGGGGGGTTCCGGAATTGGTCTTTTAAGAGGAACCGGGACCACCCCTATGTGCTGATGGTGATCACCGGGGTGGTTTTAGTGAGGTAAAAATCCCACACTATCTGGTCTTTTTCCCCAAAGTCCAGGTGCTTTTTGAAGGTATCCCCCCGACAAGAAAAAAAAAAGGTGTATGATGTTATGTTATGAAAGTAACGTTATGGCAGCCTTCCTCTCAAGCAGTGTCACCTATCCAAGATTGTGATCATTAGGTAAACACGCACAGATGACCTACTGCATATGCAAATTAGTAAACTTCCCACTTACCTTCCAATATTTGATTTGTGATTCAACCATTAAAGATCTTTAGTTTTACGCCCACTGGCCAATCACAGTAGAGATTGAGCTATCAGAGCTTATTTATACGACTAAAAGTAATGGGAGATCAATAAAATATGCATATTACAAATCTGTGTTTTGTAAAATTTATAGGAAACTACTGAATCGTTTGTGATGTGGTCTTCATTTATTGATTGCGTCATTGTAATCTTAATTGATAACTGCGTATAAATGAGAGGCTGTGGCACCTCTGGTTAGAATATAGTGATTTGTGTGAGACCGAGTATCGCTATTGATGTGTTATGCCTGATTCCGAATTGGGAATATAATTTAATGCATATAGTTTTGGTTTGTATGTCCAATCTAACACTTTTAGTTATGATTGCTGTGACTTTATTCCCATGGGGAATCTATGTCACACGTTTTATCTATGTCACACGTTTTATCTATGTCACACGTTTTATCTATGTCACACGTTTTATCTATGTCACACGTTTTATCTATGTCACACGTTTTATCGTAAGAGGGAATGCGGTTGGAGAGACTTTTGAAAAATCCTAAGTAAAAAGTCGTGATTCGAAGTTTGGCTCTCGCCTATTTCTTCCTCCAATATTGGGCCAATTTAAAAGATATTTCTGAATAAGAAGGATATAATACTGTAGGGTAGGAGTAGTGTACGAGTAGGGTAGGAGTAGTGTAGGAGGAGGGTAGGAGTAGTGTAGGAGTAGGGTAGGAGTAGGATAGGGTAAGGGGTTGGACACCACGCGAACGATAGCGCCGGGCAGCTAGAAATAATTTATATGGCAAAACAACGTTTGCCGGGTCAGCTAGTTTCTGAATAAGAAGGATATAATACTGTGCCCCTATGTTTTTTTTTTTTGATTAATAGTTGTAAAATTTGTACACTAGGCCTCTGTTGACAGCGGTTTAAATCAGCAGTTTTTGAGAGTTCTAGTGCTTATAAAAATATGATACGTTATTTTTATAAGCACTAGAACCCTCAAAAACAGCCGAGTAACAAAAACTACACAGTAACTGGGTTGTGGAGGTCAGATAGGCAGTCGCTCCATGTAAAATACTGATATTCAGCTGCTTCCGGTTTGACTGGAAGCCGACCCCAACATAGTTGGGAAAAATGACATTAGAATACTTACCTATCTAGTTTTAAGTAACTTTTAATATGTAATCTCTGTTGCTATGCTGGTGAGAAAGAAACAATTTTAATTTAATTAATTTAATTTATAACAAACCTACAGACATATTAATTTCCCTAACATGAAATATGATTTGTTTGCATAATATCAAGCGAAACCAGGTGAAAATCTTACCATTCCGTATCTAACGCAACCTGACAGATATGTGTATGGTATCAGCTTTCATCCCATACATCATAGGTACATACATAATGTATGGATACATTAATATTTTAATGTTATAATTATTAACCAGTTATCTTGGCTCACTTATTTATGGAGTTGTTTGATATCATTTAAAATATTATAGGTACTCAGTTTCTGCACGCGACTTTGTTCGCATGAATTTTCAAATACAAAATTTAACAACAGCTAGTCCATCCTGTAATTATGTAAAATCTTAAGGAAATTACGAGTACATTCCGAAGATGCCTCACTGTGATCTTGCAAGGCTTCTTCAGCACTTCAAAGTCACTTCACCTTTTTTTTTTGTTGGGTGGGAAATCATCAAATCATCGAATTCCCTCCTGCTCTGAGCGGAGCGGAAGGGAGTGTCAGACTCTTACTGACTAAAACCCACCCGTGTTCCTTCAGTTGCCTGTGCCAGGGGCCACGGTTTCTCTTTCGAACAACCCGCAACCCTGGCAGGCATCGGGCCTAGCGGACCCCGTCAGTGCTGACATCTCTTTGAAGCGCGCGTGGAACACAACGCGCCGTCGACCCCGGCCTGGTTCTTACCGGACGGCGAGCTGCCCATTGCTCGCCGGCCGCAAACCCGCGCCTACGGTGCACGGTGGCCGGGAATCGGCAGGTCACTTCACCTGCCGAAGATGCCTCACTGCGATACCTCGCGGCCGCGGCTTAGCTCGCTACCTCAATGTCACCTCCATGAAAAACAAATGCATGCTAAAAGACACACGCACATGCCGAAGAATACCTCACTGCGATACATCGCGGGCTGTCAAAGTCAAATAATTTATTTCAAATAGGCACATTAAAGGCACTTTTGAACGTCAAAAATTACAACTAAATAGAATTGATTCTAGTCGCCCATTCCGTAAGGTAGTTTTCGTATGGAAAAGAATGGGCAAGAAACTTTATCGTTACTCTTTTTAAATGTTTTACAAGGTTTTGTATAAATTATATGTGAAGACGATGCACCTAGAATAAAATTAGTCTACCTTATAAGGTAAAAATAATTAAAAACGAAGCAATGAGCTTTTTGGGGGTTTACCTCGATGGCTGGCATGTTTGTGCGACTGTGCGTGTCCTCTCAGTTCGTCTACTATGTGTCATTCGAGATGAAATTGAGGTAGGGAGCTAAATTGCGATCGCGAGGTATCGCAGTGAGGAATCTTCGCCATGTGCCATGTAAAGTGACCCTGAAGTACTGAAGAAGCCTTGAAGCTGACATTCCAGCTGATGTTAGAAATTTACCCTATTGACAGCTAAGTTTTCACGGAATCTATGGATGATTTCCCACACTCGGGGTTGATAAAAAAATTGCTATGTCCTTCCTCAATGTTCTAGTTACCTATGTACAAAATTAGCTGTAATAACGTAACACGTATCGTGAGGGGCCCGTGGCTAAATAATAACAGCCGCACAGGTCGATCGATCAGGTTAAGCTACGCTTGCCGCGGTTGGTCTGTGGATGGGTGACCATCTTTACATATCGTGACCCCTCCGTGCCTCGGAAAGCACGTTAAACCGTTGGTCCCGGCTGTCATTCGTCTTTGACAGTCGTTACGTGTAGTCAGAAGCCCGAAAGTCTGACAACCAGTCTTACCAAGGGGTGTTACCCAGTAACTGGGTTGTGGAGGTCAGATAGGCAGTCGCTCCATATAAAATACTGGTATTTAGTTGCATCCGGTTAGACTGGAAGCCGACCTCAACATAGTTGGGAAAAGGCTAGGCAGATGATGGTGAACGTAACAAACATACATAAACATTTTCGCATCTATCATATAAGTATGGTTGTTACTTATTAATATGGACTGGTTCGATATAATTTGATGAATGTAAATTATATGTGTTAGCTCGACTGATGTGGTGTCGTCAATCGTCGGTAATTATAGTAGAAATGTTTTGATTAGGTGCTGACTACCGTTTATAGGTGGGGCAAGTTTTTTTTGCGTAATAATTGGCGGTCGGTTTGCGAAATGTATCAGACCACCCTGTTTGTATCCGTGTGTCTGTCTTACATTATTATGGTTGATAAATGATGTGAAAAATATCATACATTGATACATTTCATGAGGGGCTCGTGGCTACATAATAACAGCCGCACAGGTGGTTGGTCTGTGGATGGGTCTTTACATACCGTGACCCCTCCGTGCCTCCCGGCTGTCATTCGTGGATCTATGCCAGTCGTTACGGGTAGCCCGAAAGTCTGACAACCAGTCTTACCAAGGAGTATCGTATTACCCAGTAAGTGGGTTGTGGAGGTCAGATACTATAGGCAGTCGCTCCATGTAAAATACTGGTATTCAGCTGCATCCAGTTAGACTGGAAGCCAACCCCAACATAGTTGGGAAAAGGCTAGGCAGATGATGATACATTTCAGTAAATTCAAAGAAAAAGTACAATATTGTCACTTAAAAAAAGTGGACATACTGTGTGGCTATTTCGTATAAAAGTTGTGCCCAAGGCATTAAGTCCGCCTTTGTACAGTTTTTTTACTTGTGCATAAAGTTTTAATAAATAAATAAATAAATGATCCAATTTTTCGGTGAAAGATGATACAAAGTGATTTCAACCATATCTACTCTAAGTAATTTATATTTATATATATACATATATATAAAAAAATGTAAACTTAATACCTAACTGGAAGATCTCTTTAATTAGTCTGTGGAATATTACTCCAAGCTTTTTGAATATATAGGTATACAAATAATACCACACACGATACCATTGAATGAAGCTTAAGAAACTTCCCATAGTTTGTAAATCTCATATGCACATATTAACTTAACATCAATTGAGGCTCACAAATACTTTCAAATTATATATATTTATTCATGTAATGGGTAGTTCTTCGAAATTTGATTCTTTGACTGATCCATATGGCCAAAATTTAATTTCACTTTCAGCTCTGTAACACATGTTCATATGAAAATAGGTATACTAAATAACATATATTTGAATGAGGGACTCGTTTTTATAAAGTAGTTTTCAAGATATTAATTTTGTGCCCAGATGAATCAGAATGTGTTACATATTAATCAGAAACAGAAATAAAAAGTAATAAATACACCGTTAGTTATGAATGTAAATTCTAAACAATAATTATTAATTCTTAAATAGGACTAAGACATATCAAAAGTATCATATTTAGAACAAGATTATACTCCTGTAATTTTTTATTATTCAAAAGGTTATAGCTAAGTAAATAATAATAAATAAGATTAAAACTACTGACTTGTACACGGTCAAAAATTGGACAAGGAGAATTACGCAACAAAAGCGCTCCTATCGTGCTGGAGAGGGGAAAAACTAATTTATTTTATTATTCATATGGGGTTTTGACCATACGAATCAGGCACAGATGAATCAGGATTTTGCCTACAATCATGCATAACTCATCGTACATACAGACTTCATTATTTTCATTTTTCTACAAGAATCTATAACCCAAAAGCATCACACGAAACACAGATTGAAGTTTTAAAACAATAAAATAAATTTTATAAAGTAGGCATTGTAATCAGGATGCCACCTGAACCAAACACAGATGAATCAGGTATTTTCCTTCGTAACACCGGATCTAAGCCAACCAGCCGCACATCCACCTTCTAGGTCGTCCGTTGCACGACTGGCTTCCCCCCGCGCTGGAAGCCAGACTCTCATTATTATTACCCGACCAAGTACGGTCAAGTGCAGCTTACGCCACATTAATCAGTATTATACGCCGGACACTTCTTTTTTACTTATTTATAAACAGACTAACGTAGTTATAACTAATACACATTTTTTTTGTAAGAGGACAATTCATTTCCTTTCGATATAATTATAATTTATATTGATGTATCAAAGGGAAAATGCGACATCGACCATTTTGTTCCGGAAAATGGCAAACGGACGCGCTATATGAATCAGAAGAACGACCTTCAAATATTTTTATTTTGTACCTAGACAGCAATTATTAAAAAAAAATCATTTGTCCTAGTAAGGGATAAAGCTAAACTGTACAAAAAAAAATATTACATGCCGTTTTTTTAGTTGGTTACAGAAATATACCCACAGACATCGAAAATTTTGTCCCTGAAGAATTACCCTAATCCAATAAGGCGATTAATAAGCCAAAAATATTGCTTAACACGAACAAAATTAAAAAAGAAACTAGGTCGGAATGGCTATAAGTTAATCGATTAATTTACGATTACATAAATAACCGATTCGAACAAAATCGAGAGGTTTTGGGTGTGAGCGCTGTAGGGGGGCGCTGACAGAATTGCGTACCCGTGGTGATGTACAGACACCAGCTCATCAAGCTACCCGAAACTGTCAAATTTTACCAATCTACTTTGAACCTTATGCTTTAGTATTAAAGTTGAAAATCTATTAAAGAAATTTGACAGATTGTAGTAGCTTGATGTGCTGGCGTCTGTACTTTAGGGTCGGTACAGACGGTATTGAGCGGAGTTTGAGTTGCTGCAGGCTGCCGAACCACCTGGTGGCTTAGTAGCATCGGCCCCAACTTACGAATACGGTCCTGAGTTCGAACCCAGGCCACTTTGCGTATAATTAATTTAATCACCACTGCTCTCAAAACGACGTAGGAAAACATCGTGAGGAAACCGGCATGTCCTAGAACCAAACATTAGTAGACATAAGATATCCACCAACCCATACTGGTCCCACTGCCTCTCAGAGACAGAGAGGTGGCCTGTGTCCCAGCTGTGGGAATATTATAGGCTGATTATACAGGCTGTTGAAATACCTTTCGATCTTCTTCAGTCTTCGTTCGTGTGAATAACTCAGTTATTTTGCTGTGCCCGACATGGCCCTTAAGATCTAATTATAAGTGTACCACCTAAGAATACCTACATGTGGAATGCAATAAAAGTATTGAGTCATCATCCCTTTGGTATCCTGGTTCCCTGGTCTGTGCTAGTGTAATCCAGGTCTTTCCCATGGTCCTGTGTGTGTGTGTGTGTGTGTTTATATGTTTGTTACTTCTTCACGCTCAAACGGCGGTACCGATTTTGATAAAATGTTGTATGTAGGTAGCTGACACCCTGGATTAACATATAGGCTACTTTTTATCCCGACATTCCCACGGGATCGACACTTATGCGGGTGAAACCGCGGGGCGCAGCTAATAATAGAGGCAACCTACTATTCAGTTATAATAATAAGAATATTTTAAATGTGTTTTTATAAAAATATTTATTAGCAATGTATTTAATAAGTATGAAAATAAATTTAATAAACGAAATAATAATTGAAGAAATTTAATATCAGTCTGTAACTGTTAGCGATCTTCATCTTGATCTTTACGGGGGTCCGCAAACTAGGCGGCGCGGCGCCTGTATCATGAGAGGGGGGGGGGAGCGTCTTTACATAAAACTAAATTAATATTGAGATCAAAGTGACAGTAAAAACTGAAACCCATACTAATATTATAAATTCGAAAGTAACTCTGTCTGTCTCTCTGTATGTTACCTTTTCACGCCTAAACCACTGAACGGATTTCGATAAAATTTGGTAGAGGGATAGATTGTATCCAGGGGAAGAATATAAGATAGTTTTTATTGACGTACCTCACGGGCCAAGCCGCGGGCGGAAGCTAGTCGTAAATAAAGCTTAATTTGAACTGAACAAAGCTCTAAAGTGAAAATATTAATTTAACTTATTATTTACTTAACTCTAAAGGCTGCTCCTGCCATCTTTTCCTTTGATTATTTTAAATGTTATCATAGCAAAATTCCGCTGTAAAATTAGATACTTTCATTGATACGCTGTAGATACCTATTACCACAAACCGCAACGGGTGGTATGCAAGTGGCGTTGGTTCGTGCGATATTTAGAATTTGTAAAAATTCATGTTTAGTCACGTGAGCAGATCGAGTAATTATCAATTAGAACTGGATACATATTCAATAACAATTTAATTATATTTTGCTCACCATTTTAACTAGATTTCGCCGATTTAGAGTTATTATACAAAGGGAAATTTCAAATGATCCTCTTGAAACTTATTAACTTTGTACCTATTTGAGAAAATGCTCTCCTATGTACTCCACGGTATATTTTCCAACTGCAAATATGAGTTTGTAAACGGAAATAAAATTAGCTTCAAGGGACCGCAGACCTATAGCCGACCTGAGTATATGGTTTTAATTTCAACTCGATACCTCAACGAGACAAAGGACAGACAGACAGACGGACAACAAAGTGATCCTAAAAGGGTTCCGTTTTTCCTTTTGAGGTATGCAACCCTAAAAATACAAAAAGCTTTATTGGGAAAAAAAAACAGTGGCACTCCGGGAGTGCCGACAGTAGTGAAAACAAAACACAAACAGAATACTTTGCCATCACTCACTGACATATTGGATATACATTAAAACCGAGTACCTACATCTCGAGGACAGCCGAAGACATCCGAAGCGGGTATTTTTAAATCGTCTTATAAACAAAACACACGCGGACAAGCCTAAAGAAGTTTTCACTTCAAAAATCGAATTCCCAGTATCTTTATGACGAATAAACTATTTTTTCGCAGCCGCCATCTTGAATTTTGATTATGACCTCATATTCGTTGTCAGCACCCTCGAAATCCTTGGAAACGACACCCATGATGAAAAATTTTAAAATTTTCGCAGCCGCCATCTTGAATTTTGATTATGACCTCATATTCGTTGGCAGCACCCTTGAAATTCTTGGAAACGACACCCATGATGAAAAATTTGAAAAATTTTGCAGCTGCCATTTTGGATTTTCGTTTTGACTGCACTATCGGGTTTAGCGTCCTCGAAAGCCATGGAAATGTCAAGTAAAAAAAAAATAAACTGAAAAGAAAAATAATACCTAAGTAAAATAATTAGACAAAAATTTTCTCCATCCGTCTGACGAATTTTCGATCAGGGTCACGTGTCCTGAGTAGTCCTGACGCGAGTTTATAATTTTTTACCCATTACAAAAAAAGTGTACAACGACGCTAAAGAAGTTTTCACTTCAAAAAGAAAAGGTTATGTAAATAGTAGGCTTACATTTGACACTAATAAGTTTGTACATCACATGTTCTGGTTTGACCGTTGATCCCCAAACTAAGCAGGGCTATCTTGGGGGTCAATTTTTGTGGAATACAGGGGTCATGATTACCAGTCTTACCAAGGGGTATCGTATTACCCAATAACTGGGTTGAGGATGTCAGATAGATAGTCGCTCTATGTAAAATACTGGTATTCAGCTGCATCCGGTTAGACTGGAAGCCGACCCCAACATAGTTCACATTTGAAGTGTATTGACCATTGAAATTCAATTGTACCTCGGCCAGTTTTGGCACTCACCTGAAGCAATATCCCTGACGTCATTCCATCTGGCTGGGAAGCGTCCCAAGTCACGTGCGACGCTCACAGTGTCCACTTATCGACTGGTATGCTTCAACAGCCATAAGCCTTTGACTGCGAGAGCTTTGTGCTATGTCCGTAAAGATCAGGGAGACAGGAATACATACAGCTCTTTGATACAACTCAATAGTTAGACAGAAAACCTGTTTAATTTCATCTATGTATTGTCAAAATCTCATGTCGATTTGTTGTTCAAAATCGCAGGCAAGAGTCATTTATTCGTTGAAAACAAGGTGGGTTGGCAATATTTCCTTCTGCACATGTGGCTTCCCTGGCACCTCATTATCGGCATAACTATGTAAATGTCTACTATCTGCTCTCAAATTACGATGTTTTTTTTTATATACTTCGTTTATACTTCTTTGATAGAGCTTTGTATCAGCTGCTTATGCGTATGAAGTTTCATTAAAATCGGTTAATTCATTTCGAAAAACGAGGGCTTGAAAGTTTGTATGAAATGCCGTATGTCGTAAACGCTCTTTAGTCAATGCATCAATGCTGCACTGCAGTACATAATACGTAGGTATATTTCAGCCATATATCGTCAAAACGCTATACAAACAGTGTCGCAGCGACATGAAACCGTGTGGAAGGTAACTTAGATTGGACAGGGCCGCCCCGCGGAGCGCGCACAAATTATATTTTTATGTGTTTTCTGACAAATTGGGTATTTTACGATGCCACGTCTGTGTAGCCGTGTTGACATCTGACAGAAATCATTAAAGTTGAAATGATTAAAACTACTGTGTTGAAAAAATGCGGATTTTAATATAGAGATATGCATAAAATTATGCTTTGGAAGACGGGTTTGGCAATTTTAATTACCGAAGATATAGATTAAATCAAGGTTTAATTTTTATGTAGGTATAATCACGATATATTCAACTTTACTTTAACCAAATCTAAAAATAATATAATTAAATCCTAAATTAACTAAAACTATACAGAAACTAAAAAAATTGCGTCGAAAAATTCATCCGCAAATTAAATTAAATCTGGTTTTGCTAAATTAATATTAACTTATTTGCTTAAGATCAACAACAGTGGAATGTTACACGTATATAATTTTATTATACTACCTCGTTAGTTTAGTGGTCGCAAGTGCGATAGCTGAGCTCGAGGTCCTGGGTTCGATTCCCAGGTCGGGCAAAGTGTTATTTTTTTGTTTATTGTTGAATGAGCCCGCTCTTGACCTCGATCACGCCTGATGGAAAGCTCGTTCCATCATAGACCTCATCCATTGAGGTCTATGATGGAACGGGCGTGCCCAGAAGATGCCTAAGGCCCTGGAACTCCCACGCATCGACGAAACACAGCAGGTTGCTGTACGCCGGTGGATGGGTGGTCGCAAACCAGGCGGGCGTTAGCCCTAGCAAGGGAAGAATTGGCCAGTCAAATAAGGTGTTGAATGTGACTGTCCAGGATGCGCCGAGCGCGAGCGTTCAGTTGAGTAACTGGCGGAACAAACTGCGCTACACGAGGAGGGTTCTTCATGCATCCCAATGTTATTTGGTTTTTCTATCAGGAATTTCTCAGTAGCAGCCCGGAGTCTGGATTTGTGCCCGGTTGATGACAATAGGCTCGCTACCTATTACATGGGACTTAAACATAACTAGCGAAATGTGGGTGTACATACTATAGACAAATCTCTGCGTATCCCTTCTGGGAAATATTATAGGCGTGATGTTATGATACATGTACTTAATAATATATTTTTCCATTTTTCAGGTAAGTATCCTGAGGACAGACCTTCTGATCCTGCTGGTGTAAGTCTTCTACATATTTTAACATAACAGTGACAGTAATATCCGTAAATACCTACTTCATTTGAAGCCATCTTGGATTTTAATCAGCGAATAATTTTGTACAGATTGTGGTATTTTAATTAGGCTAATTAGCACCTAACGATACCTACATTTTGAATATACACTGTTTTAAGCTCTGGAAAATCTGAAGCGAACGTGTAAGCGCATCCCACGTGGATGAAATTTACTCGCGCCGATGAAGTCAAATACCTTGAACTGACACCGTCGTCCTAAACGACCACGTACTGCACGGGATGGACCTCAGTGTGGCCAAAGCTTTGCACAAACTGTCCAAAATACCTTCTACCAAAAACCTTTGACTGCATCCAGTTACATGTAACAACATGTAAAAAAAAAAACTGGCCAAGTGCGAATCGGACTCGCACACGAAGGGTTCCGGACCACAAGGCAAAAACGCCGAAAAAAACACGTTTGTTGTATGGGAGCCTCCCTTAAATATTTACTTCATTCTGTTTTTAGTATTTGTGTTGTTAAAGCGGCAACAGAAATACATCATCAGCTGTGAAAATTTCAACTGTCTAGCTATCACGGTTCATAAGAAGTGGTGACAGACGGACAGTGGAGTCTTAGTAATAGGGTCCCGTTTTTATCCTTTGGGTACGGAACCATAAAAACACAGAGCCCCAGCGCTGGTTTTTACCGACAGTAGGCATTGACGTGATGACGTCAACCGGTGCATCTTAGCTAAGTATGTCCCTATACTTCATAAGATCAACAAATGCAGTAGCTACTTAGTCACAAGTACCATTTAGAGAGCGATATATATAAAATGTAAAGCAAGACACATGTACACATAAGGCTGTATACACACTCGTGCGCTTGCGTTTGAAACTTTCAATTCATCGTGCGTCAAAAATTCCTAAATCTTTTATTTCACATAAACCTACATGAAACAAAAAAAATAACTTTTTTACATAAAAAAAACAACCGACTTCCAAAAAATATTACAAAGTGAAAAATAACTTTAATTTCGTAAGTCGGTGTCAAAATCGAAAATGTGGAACCAACGACACCGACTTCCGATGATTGTTCCGATATTAATTCCGATATGCGATAGCAGCAATCGCGGTTGATTTGCTGGCATTTATTGAAGAGTTCCGTTGTCTGTCTCCGAAACTCCTCATCAGATCTTTATGAAATTTGAATGGGACCGTCTCAGAATAAACTTCTTTCGAACAAAAAAAAATCTTTTGCAGATCTGTCTATTTATGACGGAGTTATGTCCGAGGATACATACATAATATATATATATATAGACATCCGAATTGAGAACCTCCTCCTATTTAGAAGTCAGTTAAAAAAACTGTGCCATAGGCTTCTACTCTGACCCTGTTTTTGTCCAGACCGTAAAAAAGTCAACCGGTATAAACGCAAGAAGATGAAGTGTGTTGGTGTGGACATAGCTTAACAACATTCGCGTCTGGAATCTAGTCTTATCTTATACCGGATTCCGATCGTTTAAAACGAACGACAACCACCTCTCATTATCATTATAAATGATAATTTGATTCGAATAATTAACGGAAATTTTCATACAAATCGTGACAAATTAATTATTGTATGATTTGATTGGCAGTGTATTAAAATAATCATCGCTCTGCTATACCTAATGTGAATTCATAGATGATATTAATGCAATATGCATATTATGAATGTTTAATTTTGATGGAAATCTATGTTCTCGATTTGTAGGTAGTTTTAGTTCTGTGTCATTGATGTGTATATTCACTCTTGATATGGTGTAATATGCATGTAATAAGAATTCAATTGGGTCATCAATTTATCATATGACCACTTACAGGAACAAAAAAATAACCAGTGCGCAAACTGTAGCCATGAATAACCAGAATATAATTCTAGACGTAATCATATACTGAACTGGCTTCTTCCCGCGACTTCGTCCGCCACGCTTCGTCACGCTCCCCCATTCAGCCTCTTAGGGGTGGAATTTCGAAAAACCTTTCTTTGTAGATCCTACTCTTCACAAATAACACACCCTCCAAATTTCATGTCTTTAGGACCAGCGGTTTAGGCTGTGCATTGATACATCAATCAGTCAGGACTTTGAATTTTATATATATGTATAGATAAATTCATGGTTGCAGTTTGCGCACTGGTTAAAATTGTACCAAAAAGTTTCAAGGTTTTCATCTTTTCGTATGTCACACAAAATGCGTTCCTAGCGGGAATCAAACCTGCCATGCTTCTGTCTTTAAAATTTTTCTAATTGATTCAACGAATATACATATCTGCCTATTGAAAATTATACCGTACTTATCAATACATCCCCCTATTTCCAAACAATAAAAGATGGATTTAAGATTTACTAATTGAGATAATCTGTGACTTGGCCGTTTCGCTACCATCACATGGGCGTAAGGTGAAAAATGTATTCACTGTTCATTACTTTTCTGATAAACAATAGTTCTTGTAGTAACGAAACGGCCAAGCCTCATATTTCGACTAAGGTGTAGAGGTAGAGTTTGTGAAGTTAGGGCGTGTAGAGTTAAAGCTTGGCTCTACATAAGATCTGATAACCTTTTGGCAGTGCGAGCCATATGTGGTCTCGTCTTGGCAACATTTTACATGAAAATGTTTTTGGTGGGATTTATTTTCCTTAAACATTTCAAAAATTGAATTCATGCTCTCAACAATTGCTGTCATCTGATGGCCACATGGCTTTGAATGGCCTTGAATATCCGGACGTTCTATTAGAAAAACCAATAACTTCTAAGTTTTTTGAGAAGAACAATTCTTAGACATTAATTTGGGGATGACCTTTTCACAATACTATTTATTCTGTCTTCGTCTCTAAGTACTGTATTTTAACTACTAACACTAGTACATAAGATTTAGTATTGTTTACTAACACGCTGGATCACTGTTGTCCAAAAAAAAAATATTACAAGGTATCCTTTATTTCAATGAATCCATAGGTATAAATTATATTTTTAAATATTAGAATAAAATAAAAAATAAAAACATTTAAAAATATAAAAAATAGTAGCCCACCGGTATCGCAGCCAGGGTCCAAGGTCCAGGGCTCCAGAGAGAGGAACCTCCTGACAATGCGAGCCGTGTCCAGACAGAAGTACTGCTTTCTGAATCAAGCCCAAGATCTAGCTGCCCAACGAGAGCCTCTTATTATATATTATTTAGGGCTGATGAATCTATGAGATCTTTCCATTTTGCTGTAACTTTTGCTAGATATTAAATTCCAGTAATTTCTAACCCGGCAAATACACTATTTCCAATTTTACGTCATATTCAATTGACGCACAACAAAAAGGTTACGACGTTTAGTAGCGAGTGGGGGATGAAGGGGGATGAAGGGGGATGATGGGGGATGGGGGAGTCTATGTTGTACAATAAATCGTTGTGGACGGGGATGATTTGTGGGCGATGTGGACGACATAATAAACACTTAGAGGACCAATCGATTGGGGGATGGGGGATAAGATTTTGCGCTGCGATCTGCGGAATGGCGGTTGTAAAGAAAAATGTTGGGGATTATTCGATTAATTTATCAACTTATACCCACTTAATTAGACATCTACCAACCCGCACTGGACCCGTGTGGTGGATTACGGCCCACTCCCTCTCATAGAGGCCTGTGTCCCAGCAGTGGGAACAATATAGGCTGATTGTGATTGTAATGACGTGTAAGATATCGTTAGTAATTACATAAGTTACAAAATAAACCGAAAGTTATCTTTATAAACTACAAGCTGACCC
This sequence comes from Oligia latruncula, assembly GCA_948474745.1. Lineage (NCBI taxonomy): Eukaryota > Metazoa > Arthropoda > Insecta > Lepidoptera > Noctuidae > Oligia > Oligia latruncula. The sequence goes on along the minus strand of OX419707.1, from coordinate 1,873,393 downwards.
GGTGAACTTCGTACCGCCCCGCCAGCCGCTCTCTGCCCCCGCTGTTTAAATGTCTGATATCTTCTAAGATAGTCATTTTAATGATATGCTGTAAAGGGCAATTTTGATTTCCATGAAATGCACAACGTATTTATTGTATTTATTTAGATAAAGATAATACTGTATTGTTCAAAATAGCTTGGTAAATAGCCCATAATGTTTTTGTAATATGTAAAAGATAAAAATGGTTACTGTGGGTTATCCTTAGGAGATAAACATATACCACCGCGAATTCTTTTATCGGTATTTTTAAGATATACAATTCCGTAGTAATAATTACCGTTTCCGTAGTATTAATTTGATATATCTCGTAAGGTTTAGCCATCGTTTGCAAAGTAAGCGCACACAAATATGTTTGTTACGACATCACATTACAAATCTTTGAATTTCTCGGTTTTTCTCTACTATAATATGCATGTATTATAAATATAAACCTTCCTCTTGAATCACTCTATCTATTGCTGAAAACTGCATTAAAATCCGTTGCGTAGATTAAAAGATGTAAGTTAACAGGGAGCGGAAGCGACTTTGTTATATATCTTTTATGTAAAGAAGATAAAGATGTTGAAATGATTATGTTTTGTGTTATGTTCCTGGCCATAGATTTAACATAGAGCTGTGCTGTTTGAGAGTAATGAGGGTACCTTAGGGGCACCTGAGTATAAAATATCTAATCTAATCTAACTAGCCTGTAATGTCCCATGGCAGGGCAAAAGCCTCCCTCTCCCTTTTCCACACAATCCTGTCTTTCGCGAGTGCCGGTCAGTCCCTCCGGTAGGGGTCAAGCTCATCCCGCCATCTTCGTATTGGCCTGCCGTCTAATATAATTATATTCAAATTAATTTTTAACCGACTTCAAAACAGGAGATTTTGTATTCCACCCGTATGTATGTATGTTTGTATGTCCGCGATTTTCTCAAAGACTAATGAAGCAATTTTGATAATTCATTAATTTCATTAATGTGATCTACATACTTTCAGGAAGGTTTTAGTATATAATACATTAGGTAATTATCCTTATGTACGAAGTTATATACATAAAGGTACTGCATCTCCGGCATTTCCATGCGAATTTTGATGATTCTTCTAGTCGGTGTGAACTTCATACGCATAAGCAGGATACAAAGGTTTAAAAAGTGAAGTTTAAGTTTTTCGAAAAATAGTGTTACAGCCAAATAAGACCGATTTTAAATTATCCATAGAAACAGAGATTTCCTGTTATCTTTTCATAAATAAGACATTTCGAAATTGTTCTTAAGTAACTTTTTAGAACTTTGTATCCTGCTTAAGCGTATGAAGTTTCATTCAAATCGGTTCATTCGTTTCGAAAAACAAGGGCTTGAAAGTTTGTATGAAATGCCGTACGGCGTAAACGCTCTTAAATTACGCAAATACCTACTTATTAAAAACTGTGACATAATAAAAATAAGTGAGGACAAGAATTAACTATCGCAGCACGCGTAGCATGAGCACCGATTTGTCGACGGAAGAGTAGACAAAGATGACCACAGACTAAGAAAGAAGAGAAAGATGACGTTCCGTGTAGACAGTACGACGGCAGCAAAATAGAAAGAGTCAACTGCACTTTTTACGAAATTCACTCCTTTACATAATAATTCTTTGTTGTCATAGGATTTTTTTTGTTTTTGATTCTATACTTTGTGGCCGTCGAGTACAAAGTTTTCTATTGCATTATGTAGTCTGTGGCGATTACAAAATCTCTTAGACAACTGTCAGTTGTCAATGTGATTTTGACAGTTGGGATAGAAAACTTTCTTCTGAAATAGTCTACATGTAAAAGGACCTAGACAAAGATCGTTTAAAACGAAAGACAAAATGACAGATTGTAGAAAGATTTCTAGGCGGTATGTCAAAAATGAAGAAAAGAAATGTCACTTTGTATAGAAAGCAATGTGTCTTCTCTTCGTAGAGATAGAGATTTCATACTACGCGTGCAGATGGTTACCTTGCAATGATAGATGTAAGAGGGAAATTATATAAATAATGAAATCTCACATATTAATATATTAATATCTCACTTCTTTAAAACTTGATCCCAAAACTTCACCCATACCGTAGACAGAGTACCTAATCTATAGACTCATGGTATCCGTGTCACCGAAAGGGACAAAAAATTCCGGCAATCTTCATCATACTATCATTTTTACAGCTTATTACACTGCACCTTACCATTTTCACAGTTGCGCAAATGTACAGTCACGAGCATAAGTATGTATACACTTGGCTTTATTCAAAGGCAATTTTCTCCTTTATTTCTTAATGAAATTTTATGTTATTACGAACATAGTATTTTCGAATGCATAGTGTTAATGCATTCTTCTAGAAGTCGGCTCAGCAGGTCTCTCCAATAAAAGATGTTGTTTTTTGATATTTAAGCTTTCCATATATTCATAATTAATAATTACAAGATTTAGTTTCGAGCTGCGTAATGACCGTGATGTGCGTTCGAGTGTCGCCGGCAAAAGGGAAGAGTATGGCGGTCAGTGTGTTTCCGGCGTACGCGCACTGACGTTTCGTTCGGAAACTTATTTGTGTGCCAAAGGGCTTAGTGCTTGAACATGCCCCCGGCCTTGGAAGCACTCGCGTCCAACATCGTGTCAGCATCTTCATCAAACAGAGGACAAATTCGAGGAAATGCGCGTCTGATGACCCCATTGGAAGTTTGGATGTCAGCTACTCGGCACACCCCATCTTTTCCTGGCAGTGTGGCTATGATGCGTCCTAATCTCCATTTCAGTGGCGGAGTGTTGTCCTCTTTGATAACAACCAGAGTATTAGGCTGAAGATCAGTCTTGTTCTCCTTCCATTTTGTTCTTACTTGCATTTCTGAGATATACTCCTTGCTCCATCGAGACCAAAAATGTTGTCTGATCTGCTCTAGTCGTTGGTAGCGTGTTAGTCGACGGACAGGAACTTCGGTCAGCTGTTCAGTGGCAGGCGCTGTCAGGAGACGACCAACCAAAAAATGGGCCGGACTCAACGGAAGAAAATCATTAGGATCTGTCGACATGGGACTAATAGGACGGGAATTGAGGATGGCTTCAACCTGATATAACACCGTGCTAAACTCTTCGAAAGTTAAGTGTGCATTACCGACTACGCGTGACAAGTGATGCTTGCACGATTTTACTCCAGCCTCCCAAAGTCCACCAAAATGAGGAGCATACGGTGGGATAAAAGAAAATTTAATGTCCTGACTAGTCGCATAATCAATTAAATTTGCAGAACAACTTGATAAAAATTTTGAAAATTCATTGGCAAGACCTACAAAATTCCTACCATTATCGGAAATAATTTCAGCAGGTTTGCCACGCCTAGAAATAAATCGCTTTAACGCCAGTAAATAAGCCTCAGAACTAAGGTCACTAACCAATTCCAAATGTATAGCACGAGTTACTAAGCAAACAAATAAGCATATGTAGCCTTTTAGTAACTTTGAGCCCCTGCCTTTACGGTTCAATACGTACACTGGCCCAGCGTAGTCCACACCACTACGTATAAATGGAAAACCTGGAGTGATTCTCTCCTGCGGTAAGTTACCCATAATAGGTGATACAGGTTTACCTCTCAAACGTGCACAAGTTACGCAGTCATGTACAGTGCGCTTGGCCAGATTCCGGCCCCCTATTGGCCAGTGTGACTCGCGTATATTGTATAGCAGCGCTTGTGGCGCAGCGTGCTGCAGTCGTTTGTGCTCGCTGCGGAACAGTAAAACTGAAAACCAATGTTTTGATGCTATTAAATAAGGGTGTTTTTTATTAAAGCTAAAATCAGATGAACTCTTTAACCTACCTCCAACTCGTAAAGTTTTGTCAGTATCCATAAATAGGTTTAACTTGCTCAAACTATGCTTACCCTTTAGACTTTGACTATTCAATAATAATTTATATTCGTCTGCAAAAGACTGTTGCTGACTCAACCTTATTAATAAAATGTCAGCTTCTCTTAGTTCAGCTACAGTCAGAGGTCCACGATAAATATCATTTCTATGGCGTATGTTGTGAATAAAACGCAATACATACGCACATGCTCGTTTCATACGATTGTATTGGGAAAATCTTTCAAAGGGAAATACTGATATTTCTGTTGTGGTAAGGAATAATTGAACAGCCTTTACAGGTTTTGTCTCAGGCAACTCAGCCTGAGGAACGTCCGCAATTGTCGAAATAGCTTGATCACAATTAAAGTTAGGATCATGAAGGAACGCTGGCCCTTCCCACCACAAATTATTAGATTTAAGATCTTCTAGCCTGACTCCACGGGAAACTAAGTCTGCTGGGTTGTCTTTACCACGCACATGACACCAAGGAAGTTCTTTAGTTAATTCATGAATCTCAGCTGCCCTGTTTTGGACGAACGTTTTTAATAAATTAGGTGCCATGTGTAACCAACCCAGTACAACAGTGGAGTCACACCAAAAAATTATATTGTCAAAGTGACAGTTAAGCGATTCGCGTACCTTACTAAACAGCCTAGCACCTAACAAGGCTCCGCATAATTCTAGCCTCGGAATGCTAACAGGATTTAAAGGTGCAACCTTTCCCTTTGAACAATATAACCTAACAGTAACGCTTAAATCACGACTAATCGTACGTACATAAATACAGGCCCCATACGCGGATTCGGAGGCATCTGTAAAGATGTGTAATTCTACACGCGCAGGCTCCCTGCCTACGACATGTCGCCGCACGCGTATATCTTTGAGAATAGGCAGAGAACTCGCAAAGCGCTCCCACGTTTGCACGACATCACGAGGGAGTTCATCGTCCCAACCTATTTTCAAGAGCCATAATTTCTGCAATAAAATTTTTGCTATAATTATCATAGGGCTCAATAATCCTAGAGGGTCAAATATTTGAGAAATCTTTGACATAATATAACGCTTAGTAATTAATTGGTTATTAGTGTTTTCAAACTGCGTATTAAAATGAAATTCGTCACTAATATTATACCAACTTATACCTAAAGTTTTTGAATGCACGTTTTCGCCTAGTGCTAATTCTTTAAATAATTCAGACGCATTATTTCCTGTATTATTTAAATTAAAATTAAACATCCACTTGCGCAGTGGGAAACAACCCGTTTGTAAAACGTTTGCTACCTTTTGACAAATATCTAACAAGCTTTCTTTGTTATCATTTCCTGTTATCATGTCGTCGACGTAAAAATCCTGGTTAATGATTCTTATGACGTCAGGATCCGTAGAGTCGGCCGCTAACTGTTTTAGGCACCTACAACTAAGAAACGGTGCAGATGCGGTCCCGTACGTGACTGTATTTAACCGATAAACACCGATGGGCTCCGACGGATCATCACGCCACAAGATCAGTTGAAGGTCACGTTGATCTTCATGAACTAAACATTGCCTGTACATTTTCTCGACATCTGCACATGCGGTGTACGTGTGCTGCCTAAACCGTAGTAAGATGGCCATCAGATCGCCTTGTATTGGCGGGCCTACCATTTGCAATTGGTTTAGTGATATATTACTACTGGTGGCAGCACTCGCATCGAACACGACACGCAACTTGGTGGTCGTGCTATGCTCGCGAAACACACCGTGATGCGGTAGAATGTAATGAGGCGTCCCATAGGTGTCAACGCGACTCATGTGACCTAAGCGAATGTACTCATGAATGAAGTCGATATAGAGCTTTTTATAATCAGGATTACGTAGTAAACGTTTTTCAAGGGCTAATAACCGACGTTCTGCTTGCGAGTAACTGTCGCCTAATGTGTCGGGGTTTTGTTTAAAAGGAATGCGTACACTAAACCTGCCGTCGTTATTGCGCGTAGTATTATCGACGAAATGCATTTCAGATGCACGTTCCTCATCCGTGCGCATATCCCGACGCATGGAAGTCTCCTCAAGCTCCCAGAACAACCGTAACTGCAAATCAAGTGATTGTGAAAAGTTACACTGAATGTACCTATCATGATGCGTAAAATTAGAAATAGGTCCGCTTATTATCCAACCTAATTTTGAATCTAATAAGAAAGGTCCATTCGGTAATCTTATTTTCTTATTATTTATTAAATCCCAAAATTTGTCTGCGCCTATTAATATATCAATATTTTGAGATTCATAAAATTGCGGATCTGCCAATTTAATATCATCGGGAATATTAAACTGTGCGCATTGTTTTGGCATCGCTGGCAACGCCGACGTAATGTTAGGTAAAACAAAACATTGTAAACGCGTAGTGTATCCAGGGTTGGTCCGCGATTTAATCTCAACGTCGCACATTTGCGTAGACTGTGTGACAGAGTTACCAACACCTCGTATTTCTTGAGTGGACTGTATTACTGGCGCATTTATTAAATCGCATAATGATTTCGTAATAAAACATCGCTCACTACCGCTGTCAAGAAGTGCTCGCACTAAATGGTAATCGTTACTATTACCTAAAATCTCAACTAAGGCAGTCGACAATAAAACCGGTTTCATAACAGCTGATTGAGTGCATTGTACGTGGACTTTGTTTGCTTGGATCGTAGATATCATATTGTTTGACGTGGAACAGGAGGCCGAGCAGGGTGCAACAGGCGAGGAGAGGGGCGCTATCCCCGTATTCGCTGGAGCCGGCGACACCTCATTAGTATTGCTATTCGACACATGAAGTGAAACAGACTTGTTATCATCCGTATGAATCAAGGAGTTATGTTTTTGGTTACACTTTCTACACGGTCCAAACCTACAGTTCTCTATTGTATGACCCGAACGTAAACAATTCATACACAGTTTGTTGTCATTAATAAGTTTAAGCTTAGTTTCTAAATCATATTCAATGAACTTGTGACAAGAATAAAGTGAATGACGTGTATTACATAGCAAACAAAGTCTCTTATTACGGTTACGCATAGATTGTTCCTGTGGCTTATTCGTGGAAACATTGCAGTGAATTTTAGAATGACTTTGTGTGTTATTATTTTGTTTCTTGCTATCACTAGTCTTGCTATGTGAGTGTGACGCATGCAATGTTTCCAACATGTCTGCCCGGAGTTTTAAAAACTTTACTAATTCATTCACTGTGAGTTTTTTCTTTGAATCACTACTTTCAGAAAATAATGTGCCTTTGTACTGTTCCCATTCTCTTTCTGTAATTTGATCTAGTTTAGATTCTATAATGTAGATAACCAATGTGTCCCATGTATCAGTGGGCTCATTGAGTAACTTTAATGTGCGTAGATTCTTTAAAACAGTGTCTATTAATTTCCTAATTAGAACAGGTGATTCCTTATTTATACTCTGCATAGTGAACAATGACTTGACATGATTATGCACTAACAATCTGCTGTTATTGTAACGATTGAGAAGTAATTCCCATGCAACTTCATAACTATCGCTTGAAAATTCAACTGATTCTATGACTAACGCTGCACTTCCTTTGAGCGATGATTTTAAATAATGATATTTTTCTATGCTACTGATTTCATTAGAGGTATGCACTAAAGATATAAATGAATCTCTGAACTCTAACCATTGCTCGTATGAACCATCAAAGGTAGGCATAGAAATAATTGGTAATTTAATTGACGTTGCTCGGTGACTACATGCATTGGAACTGGCAGTACCCTGGCTCTGATTTAATAAGTACTCGGCTTGTGATAACGCTGTGTAATAGCTATTTTCAAATGTTTCTCTCTGCGTTAACTGCTCATCTAAGTCAGAAACTGATGCCTCAAGGTTATTTTGTATGGCATTAAACTCATTGTACAAGCTAGTAGCTCCCTGAATCCGTAACTTAAGATCGATGCGTTTTTGATCAGATAGACTTTCACCTTCGATACTAGACAAATAATTCGAAAACTTAGTGAGACGACCTTTCACTATGGCACGTTTTTTAACTAATTCCTTTTCCTCGCTCATTTTTGACGGACAATAAGGAGGATGGAGTACTCACGGTTTCCGGAATGGACGTGAAGGTGATGCTGATGCACTGCGCTTAGCACCGATGCTTCGCGATCGCGGCAGAGTTGAGCACGCAAACAGGAACCAGGTTACTAACAGCTGCTGAAATCAGGTTATAGCACGGTATTACAAAGTGGACAAGGAGGACGTGAGGTAGAATTGGGATGGCTGGCCGTACCTTCTATGCGCGTTTTCCTTAGCTCTGGACTGGATCCGACTCGTAGGACCATTATGTTAATGCATTCTTCTAGAAGTCGGCTCAGCAGGTCTCTCCAATAAAAGATGTTGTTTTTTGATATTTAAGCTTTCCATATATTCATAATTAATAATTACAAGATTTAGTTTCGAGCTGCGTAATGACCGTGATGTGCGTTCGAGTGTCGCCGGCAAAAGGGAAGAGTATGGCGGTCAGTGTGTTTCCGGCGTACGCGCACTGACGTTTCGTTCGGAAACTTATTTGTGTGCCAAAGGGCTTAGTGCTTGAACACATAGGTTTATGTAAAGTGTCGTATTTCAACGTTGCATTCGTCATTTCACGAAAAAATCGCAATTGAAAGTTTCCAAGTGTTGACATATTAGTGCTCGTGACTGTACTATTATTGAATTATGCACGAAAAAGATCTTATTTTCCGTTAAATCGCGGTGTAGTTTTTATTATTTCATTCACAAACGTCAAACTTGTTGTGCACATTGATGTGCTTAGCCGACACGCAGTAAGGGGCAGAAATATTCTTACTTCGTCTCTTTTTTTGCTAGTGACGTAAATATTTTTTTTTTGTTCGAATGAAAAAGAAGATATGCAGCAGTCTATAGTTTACTGTCTACGACCCTTACACATTCCCATCAAGTCAAACTCAGTCTCTAAGACCTTTACACATTATGTCGCCCAATAGTAACAGGAAACACTTCAAACAGATCATAGGCAGTAGGTTAAAATATCAAGTTTCCCCACGTTACGAGGATTAGTATTCGATCAACGAATTACCATAGATCTTGAGATTCTGATAGGGAGGGAGCTTAGGTGTACGAGTAGTGCGGGGACGTGAGTACTTATCGATACATTTGGTAATTGATTTTCTGTGACGCAAGTGTGAGTCGATAGTTTGAGAAAAAAAAAATAGGTAAAACCCATATTATATAAAATAAAATTTCGCAATATTGTAACTGAATTAATTAGAATAAAATAAAATGTCAATCCTTTTTTATGGTTAAATGGAATTGCGAATTCTTTGGTCAAAGAATTTAGCAATGCCATTCAACGTGGCAATGCTGCCACCGGCTAAGTGTCCTGTTATTTTTGTGTTTATTAAGTATAGTAAGTTAGTTAGACTTTTAATCTGTTATTAGTTGTCTTATATTATTATACCTATTAAGATATACCAACAATTAAATAACAATGGAATTAAAATAAACAAATGAAGAAAATGAAGGTTTTCTTTTGTTTAAAGGAGATTCGATGTGATTTGACTGACTCGTTGAAGTAACAATATTGAATGCTGAAGCCTGGAGTTTTGGGTACGATCCCCAAGTTGACAAATTGTAAGCAATTAGGTTTTCAACTAGGAAATTCTCAGTAGCAGCCTGGAGTCTTAATTTGTGCCCGGTTTATGTTAACAGGCTCGGCTCCTGATACATCATCATGGGACTTATTACCAAACTACACACCTCTGTTTGTCATACGCTTCTGTGTCTCCCTATAGGGAATACAGGCATGGAGACCATATGTAACGTTATTTGGACATTTCTCTCGTTTCTCTACCCTCAGGAAGGAAAGAAAATACGTTTATTTGCGGTAGCCATGACGCTAAAAAGAATATAAACACAAAAATAAATAAGAAAAGGTTGGGGGAAAAATGCGTCGTCACATTCCACGTAAAACGGTTTTCGGTTAATTATTTTTTTGCAGGCTTTTCATTTTCTTTAGACGCAAGGCAAGCAGACTTACAAACACAACTATCAATAGTTATCTAACTCAGCCTAATGCAGTACATTGCCGGAAATAGGCTTCTCCCATGCTGCACCACAACACCTTGTCCTCCGCCTTCCGCATACAGTCTGTCCCAGTCGCCTTTTTGAGGTCGTCGGTTCATTTAGCCTTGGGGCTTTTTTTTTTTGTGGATGGTAAATCATCAACTGACCCCTCCCGCTCTGGGTGGAGCGAAAGGGAGTGTCAGACTCTAACTGACTAAAACTCAACCGTGTTCCTTCCTTAGCCCTTTATGTTCCGGGTCAGCGGTAACCCTTTCGGACAATCCCGCTGACCCGGCAGGCTTCGGCCCAAAGGGGCCCCTCCTCGATGCTGACATCTCTTTGAGGCGCGCGTGGAACACGTACGCGCCGTCCGGTACGGGCCTGGCCCTGATCGGACGGTGAGCTACCCATTACTCTCCGGCCGCAGGCCCTAGCCTTGGGGCTTGGCTTAGGTAACTATCGATGTTTACGTAACTCCCCATCACTAAACTTAAGCGCCACGTCATAACACATAAATAATATCGTCTTGATCCATTTTGTCAAACGGTTACGAAATAGTATTAGTGCCATAAAACCCTTAATTGCGTCGTAAATATCGATTAAATGAATGTATAAGTAATTGAAATGTTTCCATACAAAACCGTGCATTTAAAGTATTTCAAATGTGTTAGTTTTATGGGGTTAAAAGTTCATTGGCTTGAAGTGAAAGTTAAGTATTACGTTCAATGTAAGTTCGTTGAAAATTCAATTAGCGCTGCTTTGCCTGATTCGTTTTCTCCTCTACCGATATTTTTTTTCTCCTCTCAGTTCATTTTGTTTATATGTACGTATCTATCATCATTTCCTTGCTATTTATTCCGTATGTTGCACATGCCATGTTTTGTCTCTGCATCACCCTAAGGTTGACTGGTAGAAAATGCATCAGGCATTAAGTCTGCCTTTGTACAGTATTTCTTTTACTTGTGCATAAAGTTTTAATAAATATTTTTTTTTTTTTTTTTGATTTTTTTATTTAAAAAACATTGCCCCACACTAGGAATTTCTCCTGTATTGTGGGTGCGTTTACAAACACTTAAACTCACATACACAAACAGCCAGATCCGGAACAACTACTTGTATGTCATACAAATATTTGTTCCGTGCGGGAATCGAACCCGCGACACGCAGTGCAGCAGTCAATCGCTTAACCACTGCGCCATCCGTGCCGTCAATTGGAGAGACGTCTTCGCATATCGATGATTTTTTACCAAAGGAACATCAATGTATATTATTTTTGTACGGTAAAAACTGGGTGGCACCTATCGACGCGCAAAGTCTAACCATGAAAACAGGCCCCCCTAGCGTAGAGAAGTTTCGTCGGTTATTAAAAAAAACTGGCCAAGTGCAAGTCGGAGGGTTCCGTAGCACAAGTCAAAAACGCCGAACAAAAACACGTTTGTTGTATGGGAGCCCCCCTTAAATATTTATTTTATTCTGTTTTTATATTTGCTGTTAAAGCGGCAACTAAAGAAATACATTATCTGTGAAAATTTCAACTGTCTAGCTATCACGGTTCATGAGATAAAGCCTGGTGACAGACGGACAGACGAACAGTGGGGTCTTAGTAATAGGGTCCCGTTTTACCCTTTGGGTCGGAACCCTAAAAAGTGCGCATAATTCGATAAGTGTAAGTGTGTGTGTGTGTTGTATGTGGTCAATAAGTTTTTAGTGGTTCAGCGAGGCACTGCGCAGCGAGTCGTGCACTTCAGAGCCGTTATGAAGTTTGAATCGGGCTGAATGTAGTATCTTTTTATAGTGTGTTTGCTTAGGTTCTCAGCCACTTCAAGTTCCTATTTTCAGATATTCCCTTTGCGGGATGTTGTCAAAACTGACTCTGGCTCAACTGGTCAGAGTGAGCTTAAGTATGCTAGTTCAATGAAGAATATTTCGCAGAATTAAGTCGAATATTATAGAATAGAATAGAAATACTCTTTATCTTTTTTAAATCTTTTATCTCCTTTTTTTTCTCTTTATTTCTCTTCTTTTTCTCTTTATTTCTCTCTTTTTTTTCTCTTTATATTATTCGTCAAACTCGAGCCTATCAAAAATAATAATGATGAAAAAGCGATCAAGTTTAGTGCTAGTCGGACTCGCACACGAATATCTCCGGGGTACAATATTTTACACCACATAGGTAGGTACCTAATATATTTTTTCATTACTTTAGTAAAGACACGAGGGGCTTGTGGCTAAGTAATAACAGCCGCACGGGTCGATCGATCAGGTTAAGCTACGCTTGCCGCGGTTGGTCCGTGGATGGGTGACCATCTTCTCATACCAAGATCCCTTCATGCCTCGGAAAGCACGATTAGCCGTTGGTCCCGGCTGTCATTCGTGGATCTTTGACAGTCGTTACGGGTCGTCAGAAGCCGGAAAGTTCGACAACCAGTCTTACCAAGGGGTATCGTATTACCCAGTAAATGGGTTGTGGAGGTCAGATAGGCAGTCGTTCCATGTAAAATACTGGTATACAGCTGCATCCGGTTAGACTGGAAGCCGACCCCAACATAGCGCGTGCCCACTATGAACAATACATGGACATTCAAATTAATTTCTCATGTTTTAGTTCACCGCGCCGCGCCCGCCCCGCGCCCGTCCTGCCAATCTGGCCCAGCACTTAGTAATAGGGTCCCTTTTGGGTACGGGTCCCTAATAAAGAAGCTACCAAATCAACAAGTAATAAATTACAGGCCGGTCGTCGAGAGACTGCTTTCCTAACACCTGTCAGTGCGATAATAATAGCAGCTAATAAAGACCAAATTCGCAAAACACGTATTCGTTTGTATGAAAAAAAAAAATGACAGGTGTCAAGAAAGTATTCTCTTGTCGGCCGCATTGTAAAGAAACAGACAGACAGGGAAACAGAAAAAAATATCAGGGAATTTTCTTAAATCTACAGGTACTTACTTCAAACGGAAACCTTTTCAGGAAAGTTATTTCAATACTTCCTTACAAAGTTTATAACACAGCTCATTAATATAAAAAGTAAAAACGTTTTAAACTGTGACGTGGGCTGACGTCAGTGACGTCGGCGTGATTGATGACGTCGCCCGTACACTTACTGATACAATTATTGGGCCCAGTGGGAATTTATTTTTTTATTTTAGGTACTGAAGCACAAAACCGGTCGAAGTGGCGGTGTTTGGGGGCGGGTATGTCCACTAGTGGACGTTTTCTGGCGGTTAAGATGATGATGATAAGACCTAGTATCATGGGATTTTTTTAGGTTTTAGTTAACTTTAAAGCTAGGTTATATTTTAAAAGTGTAAAACGAAATGTTTTTTTTTGTAACCTGTGAAGGTTAGTATATTTGTTTATTTATTTATAATGGTATAATGAGAGTTTTTGGGATAGTATTTTTATAATGAACTTGTCTTAGGCTGGTTTCAAATTGGTTCCTATGACCTGATATTTCTGATGGAAACTACACCATTTTGTAGTAGTAATCCTTTATTGTAGTTTATTAAAATCAATTATTTCTGTACAATTATCATCAAAATCAATCATTAAAAGTTTCTAAACATCATAAATTACTCCAATACTATTTTAATTTTATTAATTCTTCTTCAATAATATCGGCTCAATAAACTATTGATAACATACTAGCTTAACTAAATATTGTATTATTAGAATTCGGGGATCGCCTCCGTTTTATCTTAGTACTTGATATAGATCGGCTCGGAGTAAGGGAGCTGAACTCCCATAAGATATAATTTGGTTCTGCTCACAGATATAGATACACCTACTAGAAAGAGCAACTACTTCGCGTGCCAAAAATCGCATCAGCTTACGTACAAAAATCGTAAGCCGCCACTTTTGCCCTCAGTCCTGTTTACTGCTGGCTGGGTGAGCGTGAGCGCTGGCGCTAGGCCCCGGGGGTGAGGCGAGACGGGTATTTGAATCAATTTGTTTTTCCCATCAGTAAATAGTGTTTGTGACGTCATAGTATGCAGTCAAAAAATAGCACGCCTGGTTTTCATACAGATCGTGATACTTGCGTTATCTAGGTATATCTATATCTGTGGTTCTGCCGTAGTGTCATTGAATGGATAAACGTCAGAAGGGTCATTCTGTCTACTTATTTAATTATGTAGGCACGCGGTTAGTTTATCTTGGACGTTTCTGACATCAGTGAAAGAAAAACATTGTGAGGAAACCGGCATCGGTTTACTTACGATGTTTTCCTTCACCGTTTTGAGAGGAGTGATGATGAAATAATTTACACTAAGTAAAGCGCTTGCCTGGGTTCGAACCTACGATCTACAACTCGTAAGTCACGGCCGTTATCACTGGGCCACAACTGTTCTATCGGTTACACAGACAGACACGGAAAACGACTTCAAATATTTTTTTTTTTTTATGGTGCGCGGTGGGTTTCCTCATGATGGACTTCCTCCATCGTGGGGGTGACAGAAAGGCATGCCGGACTCTTACCGGCTAAAACCACCCCTGTTACCTATGGCCGGGGGTGCGGGATTCGCATAAGCATTCACTCGACCCGCTGTTCCTCAATCTTTTGCTGTCCCCGCAAAATATTAAGTAAGTATGAGAGAGGAAGAGCTTTTATAGTTTTCCTTATTATTAAATATTTATTACATATTTAACCTTTCTATCTGTTTTAACAATAGTATTTGTTTTTATATATTACTAGCTGCGCCCCGCGGTTTCACCCGCATAAGTGTCGATCCCGTGGGAATATCGGGATAAAAAGTAGCCTATATGTTAATCCAGGGTGTCAGCTACCTCTATACAAAATTTTATCAAAATTGGTCCAGCCGTTTGAGCGTGAAGAAGTAACAAACATATTAACACACCCCCACACCCCCCCCCACACACACACTCACAAAATTTCGCCTTTATAATATTAGTGTGATTTAGACTAACTAGCTATGTTTTTCTGATATCTAAATCAAACAGTTTTAATATTTCATTATAATATTTTTATCCTCGAAATTGAACACGAGTTTACACGAGTTCCATTTAGTTTTGGTATCGTTCGATACCAAGGCAGTTGCGCTATAAAAGTTTAATAGCTTGTAGGAATCCTCGGTAATTTCTCCAGAATGTTGTCGTATAACTGGAGTTAGTATCGCTTCGACCACATGGGACAGGGGAGTGTAGATGTGTCGCAATTTACCTCGGACTACATTATCTCTGTATAGGGACCACCTTTGGGGAAAAGCCCTGTTACGGTTCGAATTATCTCTGCAGGACTGACCTCCCGTTTCAGCCGGTCGATTCTGTAAAAATCTCATCGTGAAAACTTAGGTGAAATGAGTTTGTTTTTGCTAGGAATTGACACTACTGTCAGCTCACTCCACGCTCACTTCACCTAAGTTTTCACGGTGAGTCTTTAACAGAATAGCACCGCTGGACGCCTATTCTATTAATATCAAATGTCATGTGTGACTGCCTCGTTGTTCTAGTGGCTGCAAGCGCTACTGGTGAGCATAAGATCCTGGTGAGCATAAAGTCCTGGTGAACATGAGGTACAGGTGAGCATGAGGTACTGGTGAGCATGAGGTACTGTGGAGCATGAGGTACTGGTGATCATGAGGTACTGGCGAGAATAAGGTACTGGGGAGCATGAGGTACTGGCGAGCATGAGGTACTGGCGAGAATAAAGTACTGGTGAGCATGAGGTACTGGGGAGCATGAGGTACTGCGCGCGATTCCCGGGTCGGGCAAAGTGTTATAGGGTTCTACTATTAGGGATTTCTCAGTAGCAGCCCGGAGTCTGGATTCGTGCCCGATTGATGGCAATAGGCTCGCCCCCTATTACATGGGACTTAAACATAACTGGCGAAATGTGGGTGTACTATAGGTACACTTCTGCCTACCCTTTGGGGGGCATAAGTTTCAAGTTATGTTATGTCAAGCACAGCGTGAGAGTTCAAACTAGAACTTTACAGTAACAGTCATTGATTGCGCCAACGTTGAGGACCTACCTATTTTGTATTTTTTTTTTTGCGTGGCGTTATCTCTTTACCGAGAATCATTCTGTCTAGCCTTTTCCCAACTATGGGGTATGCTTCCAGTCTAACTGGATGCAGCTGAACTAGCCTATCTGACAACCCAGTTACTGGGTAATATGGTAAAACAGGTTGTCACACTTTAGGGCATCTGACTACACGTAACGTCTGTCAAAGATCTACGAATGACAGCCGGGACCAACGGCTTTACGTGCTTTCCGAGACACGGAGGGGTTTCGATACTCGATATGTAATGAATGAACATCCTATCCACAAACCAACCGCGGCAAGTGTAGCTTAACCTTCGATAGAACCCTACTGCTGTTACTACGGCACAAACACGTCCGTTGCCATTCAGTCAGAAAACTTTCTTGAACAACTCCAGCATTATCCTTTACTGAACTAAATTCATTTGCGTACAGTTACGAGCAAAAGTATTATACACTTGGCTTTATTCAAAGGCGATTTTCTCCTTTATTTTTGAATGAAATTTTATATCATTAGGAACATAGTATTTTCGAACCCATAGGTATATGTAAAGTGTCGTACCTATTTCAACGTTGCATTCGTTATTTATTTGTAGGTCGTAGGTTCGAACCCAGACAGGCGCTTTACTTTGTGTAAATTATTTCATCACTACTGCTCTCAAAACGGTGAAGGAAAGCATCGTGAGGAAACCGGCATGTCCTAGAACCAAAAATTCGAAGACATGTGACATCTGCCAACCCGCACTGGGCCCGCGTGGTGGATTACGGCCCACTCCCTCTCACCAAGAGGAGGCCTGTGTCCCAGCAGTGGGAACATTATAGGCTGATTATGTATTCGTTATTTCGTGAAAAAATCGCAATTTAAAGTTGCCAAGTGTTGACATATTGGTGCTCGTGACTGTACAGTCTGCTCGCCATCTTGACAAGCTCCTGAGATGAAGATAATCTCACAAGTTTGCAGAGACTGATAACATCGGCCGGTGAATGACTGACCCGATACAGGAAGAGGGATCAAAACTAGAGGATGTACAGTCAACAAAAGAGATAAGTATGCAGGATCGTCGGATATAGTTAAAGTTTAGTAAGAAACCGATGGATGTTCTCTAATAAAATGTAATTTTAATAATAGAATACTCGATTCCAAACTATGCCTAGATTTACATGTTAACAAAATTATAAGTAAAGCTTACCAATTGTATGGCTTTATTATGCGATCTACCCTTGACTTCAAGAGAACTGGGTCATATCTTTGCTTGTATAAAGCCCTAGTTCGCTCACAATTAGAGTATGCAGTTTCAGTATGGAACCCCTTCTACAAAAAATATGCTGAAATGGTAGAAAATGTTCAGTACAAATTTTTACGTGCCATGCACTACAGGTGCCATAAATCCTACCTACCTTATTCTCAGTTACTCAGCAAGTACAAGCTCCTACCCCTTAGCTCTCGAAGAAAATACCTTGAAGCCGTTATCTTATATAAAATTGTCAGAAATAAATTCAATTGTATAAATATAAACAACATGATTTGTTACGCTGTACCTAGAACCTTTCACAGACGACAGGTACGCGCAGGTACTCTTTTTGCAGTGAACTCTTGCCGGACTAATTCTGGCGAGCGCTCACCAGTCCACCGTATGGTTGACTCTTATAATAATACTTTTGAAAATATTGACATCTTTAATTGTTCAATGAGTAGATTCAAAAGCCTCACCCGCTCTACTTTATAAAATAAAACCCATGTGTGTACCCTCTCTGAAAATCTTCAACCTCACTAATGTCTTACTTAATTATATATCTTAACATTTCTGTCTAAATTTAAACTTTATTTTTACTTATTATACAACCAATCAATGCACGTACTGCTACTAATACTTCTAGCGATTACACTTTTTTTTTTTCTTCTACACTATTTTGTCTACCTGTGGACAGCGTTGTGGGTTATATTATTACTAAAATTGTTTTTGTTAAATTAGTTGTAAGTTCTTATAATGTAACTGTTTGCTGTTCCTTTAAATAAAAAATAAAATAAAATAAAATAGAAAACAAACAGCTCGTTTATCAAATTAAATTTCAGTCGACAACATCCATCGGTTTCTTACTAAACTTCAACTGTATCCGCCGATCCTGCATACTTATCTCTTTTGTTGACTGTACCTGAAGTTGTGTTGAGCTGGCCTTTTCGTATGTATTAAGATCATTAGAAAGGATGTCAGTAGAAGGATCATCATCTGCCTAGCCTTTTCCCAACTATGTTGGGGTCGGCTTCCAGTCTAACCGGATGCAGCTGAATACCAGTATTTTACATGGAGCGACTACCTATCTGACCTCCACAACCCAATTACTGGGTAATACGAAACCCCTTGGTAAGACTGGTTGTCAGACTTTCGGGCTTCTGACGACCCGTAACGACTGTCAAAGATCCACGAATGACAGCCGGGACCAACGGCTTAACGTGCTTTCCGAGGCACGGAGGCGTCTTGGTATGTAAATATGATCTCCCATCCACAGACCAACCGCGTCAAGCGTAGCTTAACCTGATCGATTGACCCGTGCGGCTGTTATTACTTAGCCACAAGCTCCTCACAAGAACACTTACCGTAAACGGAAAAAAACTGTGACCCAATAATCTTGCACGGAAGTGTACAAATAGGTACAGTCACGAGCACCAATATGTTAACACTTGGCAACTTTAAATTGCGATTTTTTCACGAAATACGACACTTTACATATATCTATGGGTTCGAAAATACTATGTTCCTAGTAATATAAAATTTCTTTAAAAAATAAAGGAGAAAATTGTCTTTGAATAAAGCCAAGTGTGTACAGTCAACAAAGGAGTTAAGTATACAGGAGCGTCGGATATAGTTGAAGTTTACTGAGAAACCGATGGATATTCTCGAATAAAATTTTAGTTTATTAATAGAAAACCAACAGCTCATTTATTAAATTAAATTTCAGTCCAGAACATCCATCGGTTTCTTAGTAAACTTCAACTATATCCGACGCTCCTGTATACTTAACTCCTTTGTTGACTGTACATACGAGTACTTTTGCTCGTGACTGTACATATGTCCTGTTTTCCTCGCATAGAAATATTATATTATAACCAAAACGCATTAGCCCACAAAGGCAGGGTACGTCCGAATTAATGACTTGTCAAAAATGTTTCTTGGGCAAAGTTTCACTTAGTTACGCAGTACTAAGTGGTTTATTTATTTGTAAGGAGTTTTTTCTTGTCTGTTGTCAGGGGAATTTAATTTTGTTAGACTCTTTTAAAACACAAAGCATTTATTTAAATTAAACCAATTACAGGCACTTTTGAATTATCAAGGGGTCGGTCAGTTGATGCTAGTTGCCCATTACAAAGCGTAGTAGATTCCTATGGAGAAGATTGAGCAAGAAACTTCACGGGTAGTCTTTTAAATCAAAAATATTTTTACGTTTAACAGTTACTAAACTAACTGACTGGCTGAATGGCGGTCCGTAATAGAAGTTGTTCGCGCTTTCAGTAACACGTTTATTAGTGTATTTATTTTGCTGTAATGTCAATAAACGCAGTTTTCTTTCTTTTATTTCTTTCTTTCTTTTAAAGAAAGAACCATACAAATCTGAGTAGACGAGTCCAGTCAGTGCACGCATTTGTTTGTAATCGACTAATCGTGCAGTTCAACTCAGAACTTAAGGGCTATATTTCACCGGGACACCATGGCGGCGCAACCAGTCGCCGCCACCAACAAAATGTATACAGCTCTATAGAGCGTTACTCACCTGGTGTCCGTTTGGTTGCGCAACCAATTTGGCGGCGCGACCAACTCGGACGCGTGCACAGAATGTTACTGGTTGCGCCGCCACACTGGTCGCGCCACCACTAATTACTATAGCGCTGTATGGTGTCTAACTCACTCGGCCGCCAGTCTGGCCGCCAGTGACGGTCTTCAAGATCCATTTTGATACTGTCTCAGTGTGGTGTGGCGACGCTGGTGTCTGTATGGTGTCTAGTTTGGTAGCTTACGGACACCACGGTGCTGTAGTTTAAAATTAAGCGATTTCAATACTTAAAGACGCCGTTTTCATTATGTATTCGTATTTAATAATATTATCAGTACACTCATGTAGGTACAGGTGAATGTTTATGTCACGCACGGAAAGTTAGCGGTGTGAATATGAATGAGCTGTACATACTTATTATCACGGATATCATGCTTATTATACACTAGCAGCGCCCCGCGGTTTTACCCGAATAAGTGGCGATCCCGTGAGAATATCGGGATAAAAACTATCATATGTCCTTTCCCGTGACTCAGACTATCTCTATGCCAAATTTCATCTAAATTGGTTCAGCGGTTTAAGCGTGAAGAGGTAACAATCAGACAGAGACACTTTCGCATTTATAATATTAGTATGGGTTAGTATGGATTGTAGGGGGTCGTGGCTGGATCTCTTAGCAATAACAACATATAGTAGAGGATTAAGGTATTGGCACGAGCTATTTTTAATGAAACTTCATACGCGTAAGCAGGACACAAAAGCTCTAAAAACTTAGTAGAGAACATTATCGAAAAATAGTGTTACAGCCAAATTAGACCGATTTTAAATTTTCTATAGAAACAGAGATTTCCAGTTATCTTTTTTTATTATCCACTTAAATAAGACATTTCGAAAATGTTCTAAAGTTACCTACTTAAACTTTTTAAACCTTTGTATCCTGCTTATGCGTATGAAGTTTCATTAAAATCGGTTCATTCATTTCGAAAAATAAGGACTTGAAAGTTTGTATGAAATGCGTACGGCGTAAACGCTCATAAGGAATGATCATAATCATTAAAATTACAAGGTGCTCGTGTATATTCACACCTCATTATATTACTGTCGTTACCACAAAGAGGGTAGCAATAATCATTCCAGTAGATATATTATACCGCTGACATCAGAAAAAATTATATTTAAAGGTAAAAGTATAAAAACTCAATAATATCTGTTTACCGCCAGATCTAACGATATCTTCGGTTACAGCTAAATTCCGTGAAATCCTATTAAAACAATCCAAACGATTCCAACCCTTATTTCACAGGCAATAAATTCTACAATCCCGCAAAGAAGTCGGTCACATGTTACACCGTAGCGGAACATATGTAAAAAGTGTAAGTGATGTTTAGTTAACGTTTGCACATAACGGCTTGGTCGTCCCGCGGAGGCCCCGAGCAATTTTCGTCGGAATTTTCTCTTGGGTATTTTAACGTTGCGCTGCGGTGTGATTGAGGAACAGTCGCGGGGCGAGAAGCGATTTTCAAATGTTTTTCGGCTTAAGGGTGTAAGGAAATTGTGAGGTGAAGGCTTATCGGTTCTTGTGGGTAATATAATGTCGATAGCAAAGTGTATATAGCTTTAAATAGAGATATTTACTAAGGTAGGTAAATTCATATTTTGGAATGCATGAAGAAGCCTCCTCGTGTAGCGCAGTTTGTTCCGCCAGTTACTCAACTGAACCGAGCGCTCAGCGCAACCTGGACAGTCACACCCAACACCTTATTTGACTGGCCAATTCTTCCCTTGCGGTGTGGTAGGGCTAACGCCCGCCTAGTTTGCGACCACCCTCCCTTTTCTTTTTTTTTATTGCAGAATGAGCCCGCTCTTGACCTCGATCACGCCTGATGGAAAGCGATGGATGAGGTCTATGATGGAACGAGCATGCCCAGAAGATGCCTGAGGCACTGGAACTCCCACGCATCGACAAAACACAGCAGGCTGCTTGAGGCCAGACTCCGGTGGGAGGGTGGTCGCAAACCAGGCGGGCGTTAGCCCTACCAACGCAAGGGAAGAATTGACCAGTCAAATAAGGTGTGGAGTGTGACTGTTCAGGATGCGCCGAGCGCTCGGTTCAGTTGAGTAACTGGCGGAACAAAGTGCGCTACACGAGGAGGCTTCTTTATGCACCCCAAAAATAGGCTAGTCTTAATATAGCGCTTGTGATAAATGGTGGTGCGGTTCCACTTAAAAACCTATATGATAGATTTACCATCATTAAACTAACATTTGTAAGCATTTAAGCTATTCAACAGCCACCTCCTCACTAGCGCCACAGACACAGCAATTATATAAATCCTACACGATACCCGCTGCCTCTTGTAACATGGGCCTTAAAAACTTGAATAAGTGACATCACTCACAACTTTTACTGAAATCCCTTATCTGTCAGAATCGCTGGAGTTATACCACGTTATACCAACTGTGGACTGTCATGTAGCCATGATTGTGATGGAGCGAGGGACAAACCTGTGACGTCACCGCTGACGTCGGCGAAGTTTTTATACGGCGGCGAAGAAAGGTGGGTTTTTTGCTTGATGTATACTTTTAGTGGGTGAGAATTTTTTCGTGAAGGAAAATGGAGATTGTGATTTTGGGGTTTTTCTTAGTTTTCGTTTGTGGTTTTGCTGGATTTGTATTTTAGACTGGGCTGATTGATCGACTTTCAAATGTTTGCGAGGAAAGCTAGGGATTGCGGAATTTGCTAAGTCATACGAGTAATTTAATCAAAATGAAAACAAAATAAAAGATATTCCACTAGGTAATAAAATAATGATGCATGAATGATTTATTTTTGTATAGAATCTTGTTTTCAAAATTAAATGATTCCTGATTCATTTCTGTGTGGTTTCCGACGCACATACAAAAAATATAAAACAATACCAACAAAATAAACTTTAATAACCATCGTTTCCACCGTCACCAAAAACGTAACAACTCCGATTGCCAGTCAGTTCCACAATAAACCATTTCCACGCCGAGCTACCCAATTGGAAAGAACGTAAAAACGAATAGTCTGGGACTGTCCACTAATGTGTACGAAAACAGAGTCACCCTGTCCCTCGTTGGGTAGCAAATAAATGTAGGGGATAAGTCATTTGCGTTCGGCCCCGGTTATAGCCAGTTACAACCGGTTAGATCCGGTTATGGCTAGTACTTATCAGTTTTTACTGGATTATTACGCGACCAGGTAGGGGAGCTGTAAAGTTTGTGAGTGTAGTTTTAGAGTAAAAGGGGTAAGAGATTAATAATGGTGGAAAGTTGACATGTACTTACAAAGATATTCTTCAAAAAAGAACTTCTCCTTTTTATCGATGGAAAAATTCTAAACATTTTTGGCCCAAAATTCAGCTGTCCGTACTCCATTCACTGACGCAGTCATAAGTTCATCAAGTGCATAGGTGAAAACGTTAAAAAAGTATTGTGCCTATAACTGAGCCTAAAATGAACCCAGTTCAGCATAAATGTCATTTATATACCTACCAATCCTTTACGCACAATAGTGGTGCAATAATTTCCAATTAAAAAAGTTTCTCTACGAAACTTCTACTAACCCACACAACGATAAATCGCCCACAAATATAATAAAACTCCCCCCAATTCTATCACTTAACGACGACATAAAATAATATATTATCCAATCCATCACCAATTCACCACCTTAAAACAGACATCTACAAGACAAAACGCTTATGTCTAAAAAAAAAGAAACGTTGCATAAAAAAAAACAAATTCGTGCGAATCACAGATAATGTTTTATCCGCGCCAAAAAGTTCCCGCCTTTTCTCTGCTTACAAAATGGCGCCTCCCTTTATATTGGACAAAAGCGATTTGTATAAAAAATGCTATTGTTCATACGGACAATATGTCAAAATGTTGCTTTTAGCAAAATTACTTATTTACGTAAGCTATGTAGGCCGTATTTTAATGTCGGATGAGTTATGTACTGTTTTGCAGTTTATTTAGCTTGTAATGTATATGAGTTATTTTGTTAAGTTTATGGGTTTGTTACGTGATGCTTAAAAAGCAACAACATAGGAATTCTGTCCTTTAATAAATTCAGTTGGTTTGGTGAAAGGATTGGTAACCAAATGAGTATATATGGTTTCAAGTTATATTTCAAGTTTTTAACTCAAACTTTAGGATCTGATAACTCAGCCTATATTATTGTTATCTGACGAAGCGACGCGCACTTTACTTGTGGTTACCATGTGTAAAAACATGCTGTGAATGTGTGCGTGAAGACGATTATCGTCAGTATATAACACACACACGCTTTCGAGCTTTGCATAGTAGACCCTCCCATATGGAAGTAGCAATCACAGGAAAAATTTGCCTATGAATTTATTTAAAGAAAAAGAAAGGAAGAAAGAAAAATTGTTTATTCTGCACAAACAAAACGCACATTGCCAATAAAAAAAAGAAAAAAAAAAGACAAAATAAACAAACACAACGTAGTCAAAAGCCTCGTACTCAAGCTTAAAAAAATGTTTACAATTTTGTCCATTGCTTGATGTCAGGGCCAGGGACCAAAGACAGACAACACACATTAATAATATGTATAATTATGCCTAGTTTGGCAATAAAACAATGCTGCCATTGCTTGGTAAGCAAAACGATTCGTTTCTGTTTGAAGGAACTGGGGGCCTAAAAAGGCCACTTTGGCAGAATCATAAAAAGATATCATTTCATTATGAATCATAATATGGCGAAGGCAGTCCGTGTTATTCTTTTTTTCGCTGTACTACGTAGGTATAATCGAAGAGATTGGGATTGGATTTGGATTGGATTGATTGGTATTTTAGCACAGACAAAAAAAAATAACTGAAAAATCCTTCACCAATGGAATTTGATACGATTAACTTAACAGTTAACTGTCCATTATGATTCATAATGTTATCCTTTTATGATTCTGCCAAAGTGGCCTTTTTAGGCCCCCTGATCATAAAGTCTACAATATATTTTTTGTTGATAAATTTGTTGGTTGGTCTGTAACGAGCTCCAAGAAATAGCCAGTCGATCTCCTGTATAAATATTAATTAGTTAATGTCTAAAGACTTCCTAGTTTCACCTGGCACCACTTAGCAAAACCTAACGTGTAGTTATCTAAATCTTATTATGTATGGTAATTAATTCATAGAGTATGTAGCGAGTTCACAAAAATGTGCGACAACCATCTTGTACCTACATAACCGTAGACAGAGTAAACTATAGACTGCTGCATATCTTCTTTTTCATTCGCACAAGAAAAAGAGAAATTATTAACGAAAAGAGACAGAGTAAGAATATTTCTGTCCCTTACTGCGTGTCGGCTAAGCACATCAATGTGCACAACAAGTTTGACGTTTATGAATGAAATAATAAAAAATATGAATGAATTAATAAAAACTATACCGCGATTAAACGGAAAATAAGATCTTTTTCGTGCATATTTCATTAATAGCACATTGGTGCAACTGTGAAAATGGTAAGGTGTAGTGTAATATCTAAGCTGTAAAAATGATAGTATGATGAAGATTGCCAGAATTTGTTGTCCCTTTCGGTGACACGGATACCATGAGTCTATACATTACTCTGTCTACGTACATAACTGTACTGAGTTGTGATGTGGTTGTGATCCAACAATGTTGTTAGCCTATCATTTTAACGTCATTCTGTATAAATTAGCAACTTGGATTGTCTCGGTTTTGTTGCCATATGAGAGGACGGGGCCTGCGAGGAATTTGAAAAATAGGTATTTGAAGAAACTATTGCCGTCGCCTTACCTCAAGTCTGCCCCCGTAGGGTGTGATAGGGATAGCTGCAGCTCAGACCGAAAGTATCATAAAAATTTTGACGAGATCGACGTTTCGTATTCCCCTTTTTCTCTTTGAAAACTGAGCCGATTTAATTATTTTTTACATTACTTAACATTTTAAGAAAGGGTATGTTCAGGTTCCTATATTTTTTTTATGTTAAAAACTTTCTAATTTGTCTGGTAGTCCTCTAATCACGGCGGTAAAAATAGGGTATTTTTTGTAATTTTTAGAGGATTATATTTTCTTTACTAATTAGTTGCTGAAAAAAGAAAATGACAGGGACGTGTTTCTAGCAGACCTTGATTTGTCTTAGTTTGGTTTTAGTTTTTAACTTCTTTTCTTACTCATGGCAACACTGTCAAAAAAACAAAAACAAAACGGTGTAAAAGTAACTGTTCCTAATTTAAATGTTTGGAATGGAATTAAAACAAGTGGTCGGGAATTCTTCCACCCACACACTGGCTTGAAATAATGCCGAGTACTCACAGATACGTATCGCTGGCACGTCGTTTGTGTCCCACGTTTTTATTGGCCGATCATTTAATTAGGTTATTTTATTTTAAGGGCCAGCACCCACCGGCGGCGCGGCACGACAAGGGATTTTTATTTTTATTTTATGTACACAGTAAAATACATAGGGTTACGACATAATTATAATTTGAGTATAAAGGTACTGCTTATTTGTTATGAAATTTTTTTCAGCAGACCTGCGCTGTGAAAGTAGAAATAAAAAATAAAATAAATAAATACAATGGTGTGTAAGAACATGAAGAGAAAAATATGAATATAAAACCAAAATATTAAATATACGTATAACGCAAAAATTTTGTGACGAATAGGAATGTAACTTAATAGTATATGACAATAAAATTGAAATTTCAATGACACGACATGCCTAAGTATACCGCAACTTGGTTTTTGTACCTACGATGATTAATTATCATTGATATTTCAATTTTATTGTCATACTATTGCCGTGAAGGGATGCTCTACCAGGACATTATTATAGTGACCTATAGTGACATATAGTGGCTATGTTCTTCAGAAAGCTCAGGTGCGTAGTACTCGCAACCGTCGTGTGTGCATGACTAGATGTATCAACGTAAACGAGGCAAAAGTGTTCCAAATAAAATATTCTTCTTTCTTTTCTTTAGTTTTTTAGTTTCTTCTTACCTCTATGGGTAGAAGGCATGAGTTTATGTATGTATCAAGTTCCTATTCGTCGCATAAAAATCCCGTGCCGTACACCAGTGAGCGCAGGCCCTAATAAGATGGCCGATGGGAGTGAATGATTGTGTGTGTACGGCTTAAAATTGTGTGAGGTGTTGCCAGTCTAATTATTTAAAAGTGTTGCTTGAATGGGTCGTAAATAAATAATTTAATGTGTGTGGTAAGCCCTTTCATACAATATTATCTATTGAAATTGATTAAGTTAAGTAACTTCTTCAGGTACAGAACAATTCACTTACGAGCGTTTACGCCGTACGGCATTTCATACAAACTTTCAAGCCCTTGTTTTTCGAAATGCATGAACCGATTTTAATTAAACTTCATACGCATGCAGGATACAAAGGTGTTACAGCCAAATTAGAGCGATTTAAAAACTTTCCATGGAAACAGAGATTTCCAGTTATCTTTTTTTAAATAAGACATTTCGAAAATGTTCTTGTTCCTTTTTAGGCCTTAGGATCAGGTTAAGCTACGCTTGCCACGGTTGGTCTGTGGATGGGTGACCATCTTTACATACCGTGACCTCGTGCCTCGGAAAGTACGGTAGGGCCGTTGGTCCCGGCTGTCATTCGTGGATCTTTGACAGTCGTTACGGGTCGTCAGAAGCCCAAAAGTCTGACAACCAGTTTTACCAAGGGGTATCGTATTACCCAGTAACTTGATTGTGGAGGTCAGATAAGCAGTCGCTCCATGTAAAAATACTGGTATTCAGCTGCATCCGGTTAGACTGGAAGTCAACCCCAACATAGTTGGGAAAAGGCGGCAGATGATGACTAGGTTTCGAAATGGGGCAGCCGCGGTATCATGGATATTGATCAGTATTGTGTTAATTTCTAGAACAGATCAGTTACATAGTGGATAATATCTTGGCCTAGATCCCTCCCATGGGACTAGAATCGTACCCGAACATGATTTGCAAACCCTAGTTAGAATAGAGGTCAGGGAAACTGTCTCCCTAGGCAATTCTAATCTTGTTACTTTTGAAGTTACTGAATAATAGGTACCTTTAAATTGGCATTTTGAGGGGCTCGTCGCTAAATAATAACAGCCGCTAGGATCGATCTGAAAGGTTAAGCAACACTTGCCGAGGTCTGTCCGTGGATGGGTGACCATCGATAACATACCGAAACTCCTCCGAGCTTCACAAAACCGGATAAACAGTTGGTCCCGGCTGTCATTTCTAGATCTTTGACAGTCGTTACGGGTAGTCAGAAGCCCGAAAGTTTGACAACCATGGTCCTACCAAGGGATATCGTGTTACCCAGTAACTGGGTTGTAGAGGACAGATAGACACTCGCTCCATGTAAAATACTGGTATACAGCTGCATCCGGTTAGACTGGAAACCGAACCAACATAATTGTGAAAAAGCAAGCAATTTTGATTGATTAATAAAGAATGAAAGAAAGAAAATAGGTTTATTTGTCACAGGAACACACAAACATACAAAATTTATGACAAGTGTAATAAATATGTCATTCTTGATTCATAGCTATCACTAATACGACCAATAAATTGGTCACCGAGATTTAAAACAGTCCGTTTACACCAAACGGATAACGAGTGTTTAAACTAAACGCACTATTAAACCCAGTTTAATGAAATTGAAGATCAAATGTTTACCTACTTGGTCTCGTCAGATTAACGGATTGTACACACGAGTTAAAACTCAAAGAATGTGTTAAGTCACATTGTTCAGCACATTTTTGTTGTACTTAACTACTGTGTGTGGCCAGGAAGTCAGTGAGTTCTATGTAGAATAGTTTTTTGTGGGTATGCTATTGTGTGGTTTAAAATGATACAGAATAGTTATACTTTTATAGATACGGGGTAGATACTGTTTATAATTAAATAGCATAATCAGCCTATAATGTTCCCACTGCTGGGTCACAGGCCTCCTCTCTGTGAGAGGGGCTGTAATCCACCACGCGGGCCCAGTGCGAGTTGGTAGATGTCACATGCCTTCGATTTTTTGGTTCTAGGACATGCCGGTTTCCTCACAATGTTTTCCTTCATCGTTTTGAGAGCATTGGTGATTAAATTAAATACACAAAGTTATGTGCCTGTCTGGGTTCGAACTTATGACCTACGAATCGTATTATGTGGCCCATCGTTTGTGCTGGCGTCTGTACTTTTCATTAATTTTTTTCCTCAGTAGATCGGAGGGTTATGTCGGACTCATACCAACAAACCCCACTGTTGCTTTTACTACCACAAGTCTCGGGGGCCCGGGAGATACCTGTACGTGTATATTCGCCGCACTCCGCACCCCCCGACCGGTATCAGTATCGCTTGTACCTGCTGACCATGCCAATTGACACGTTCTTTCATCAGCAAAATACTTATCGAAAAGCTCAAAATATTAAACAGGACTGTGCGACATTTTAAAAGGAATATGACAGTTGAATTCTCTCTTATACCTCATTAAAACACTTTACAAAGAATTGCAGTAACAAAATACACAGTGTTATAAATAACTTGTTGATAGCACGCGAGTTAAAGATAAGAATCGTGTCTTTCTTTTGTTACAAAATACAGCAATGACCGAGAGAGGAAATAAAATGAAATGAAGTTGCATCCCACTCGAGTTTTTTAAAAAAGCGGCTAAGTGTTAGTCGGACTTGCACTCGAAGGGATCCGTATCACTGAAAAATATTTTTAACACTACATGTTTTTTTTAAATAGGTACATAAATCAAACATTTGATCTTCAAATCACAAAAAAACACGTTTCTTGTATCCCATATTTAACTTTATATTGTTTTTTTTATTATTTTTGTTATGTCATTCTATTATTTGTTGTTGTGAGCTGGCCATGTTTGTCGAAGGTCCGATTGCCAGTGGTGCAGACGAGTCCTGGAGTGGAGACCGTGTATCAGCAAACGTAGTGGGGGGCGCCACCCAGCTAGATGGACGGACGACCTAGAGAAGGTGGCTGGGACTGGATGTGGAAGGCGGAGGACAGGGTGTTGTGGCGCAGCCTGGGAGAGGCCTATGTCCAGCAGTGG
The DNA here is from genome assembly GCA_948474745.1 of Oligia latruncula. Classification (NCBI taxonomy): domain Eukaryota; kingdom Metazoa; phylum Arthropoda; class Insecta; order Lepidoptera; family Noctuidae; genus Oligia; species Oligia latruncula. The sequence continues at coordinate 1,843,615 of OX419707.1, read as the reverse complement.
ACTGCCGGCTGAGTTGATTTGAAGTTATAGCGGCCATAGTAGTACATACTCTGTGATATTTTCAAGTGCCTACCTATTACGGTTCAAAATATACAGCCCTGTGACACACGGACGGACAGCGGAGCCTTAGTAATAGGGTCTCGTTGGCCCCCTTTGGGTACGGAACCCTTATTAAACCGGAGTGCAATGTTTATTGACAAGTAGTTTTATCTTAAACTCATTAAATAAGTGTTTTAAAACTAGTGCAGTAAATTGCATTAATTAACCATTGCATTAACACGTACAACGCCATGTCGGACATTGCTGGGCGACACTTAACTTACCATATAAGCCATACAAAATATTTTAAATTAACAAAATCTCAAATTTTTGTTTTATTGTTAGTGTTATTAAATATGAATTTCTAACTTACAAAACATTGACATAACTACAGAAATCTTTATAAATGTGAAGATAATTCATGTCGCCCAACATTGTCCGCCATGGCTTGCTGCGTATATTTATTTGAGTTTTCTTCCGTTGAAGCCGCGCGGGTCAAAGTGTCGCCCGCTCCCGAGCACCCGCGCATCCCCCGCTCTAGCGCAGTGAGCGCGAAAAATAAAGTAAAAAAATAGTAATTTAAAAAAATTAAACCGACTTCAAAAAGAAATCAACTCAAAATTATGAAATAACTTTAATTTCCGAAGTCGGTGTCTTGGGATCTGTAGGTATTTTAGTTTTCTGCCACCGACTTCCGAAATTAAAGTTATTTCATAATTTTGAGTTGATTTCTTTTTGAAGTCGGTTTAATTTTTTTAAATTACTATTTATTTCGTAATTTTTAGTTTTTGCACTAGAATTTGACCAAGGTTTTGAGATGTTTTCCCTTTGACACTACACCCGTAGCTCGTATCAATACGCCAGGCCGTCACACTTACACGTATTAGTCCATCTTGAAAATTACTGAACCGATTTTGATGAAACTTGCACTGTTCCCTAAGTTGAAGTAAATGTAAGCTAATACAAAAAAAATGGTCACGATCCGATTAATAGTTGTGAGAGAAAACATTGGTCAAATTCTAGTGCAAAAACTAAAAAATACGAAATAAAAAGTAATTTAAAAAAATTAAACCGACTTCAAAAAGAAATCAACTCAAAATTATGAAATAACTTTAATTTCGGAAGTCGGTGGCAAAAAACTAAAATACAGATCCCAAGACACCGACTTCCGAAATTAAAGTTATTTCATAATTTTGAGTTTATTTCTTTTTGAAGTCGGTTTAATTTTTTTAAATTACTTTTTTTAATTTATCTATAAACCGAACACTAACTTTTTCCATAAAATCGAAAAAACAAATCAAACTTGCATTACACAATTTTTTATGTAGGTATGTTAGTAAAATAATATTTTTAGAAAAACTGACGTAACTTTTTTATTTATATACGTTTTTAGAGTGCTGATGTGATTACACTAATCTAGGAGGCCGCGCGGGTCACGCTGCGTACAATGTTGCCTTGTATTGTTGACCGACAGTTTAATAAAGACATTTAAACATAGCTCTGACTGTCGGACAACATTGTCTGACACGGCCCGAACGGAGCATATCGGTGTCACCCATCATTGTCCGACATGGCCTGAATGGAAATTTATCATTTTATTTCGTGGCGTTATACGTGTTAAGAGAGGTTTTCTTATTTTATTGAGCGATAAACAAGTTACCACCGATGTATTTTTTGCCTGACGTGCTCATTGGCCTCGACTAGACTGGTCCAATCTATATGGTCTTCATAAGATCTGACCAAGATTATGTCTGGATTTTATAAGAGACTTTGATATCCTATCAATGTCCTCCGTATCACCTACCACAAGGAGCCTTATTTTCTATGGCACAATGAACGAAACCGCGCGAAATAAACGCGAGATTAGCTGGTTTTCCTAATGTGTTGACGTGGTTTCGAGTAAGGAATCGTTAAGTGGTCATAATGAATTATACGCTCCATTGGCCAAACGTACACCTTGACCAAACACACCCTTGACCGACCGCCACGAAAAATTAGTTTGCAGCCCGACCTAAGAATGAATGACATCACGATTTTGACAGTTGTCACTACTCCCCATGTGTTTTGCCCGTTAATTATTCGGGTGTAGGGTTCACTCCGAAGTTTCGAATTTCTTGTAGACGAGCCTGTATCTTCGTTGACAGACTTTAGAGAGCAGGGCCCCCGTGTTTCGCCTACTTTGGGTTCCGTATAAGTAAAATGTAATAATTGACAGTTAGTTAGAAGTTGACAGATTTTTCCAGTAACTGAGATTAGGTTTCAAACGTTTCGTCTGAAACAATGTAAATTCCCGTTCGTCCCACCAGGGGGACGAAGTCGGTGGGACGAACGGGAATACACGGTTTTATTTAGTGCAATATACGAATATCAGACCTATAATTTCATGAAATATTTCAGCTGACCTATTCTGTAAAAATCTCATCGTGAACACATAGATAGATGAAGTGAGCTGTCACTAGTGCTAATCCTTAACATCCAGGTAGAATGACAGCTCACTTCTAACTCACTTCACGTAAGTTTACACGGTGAGATTTTTACAGAAAAGACCGTCTGGTCGTTTCACTTACAAACTTCGGTGATACGAGGGGAGAAAGATTAATAATTAATTTATTCGTAATGTAAACATAGGGTACAATTATACAGATGTTACACAAAAAAATGTTGGTCCATGCTATGTCCCGCCAAAAGGCATTCAGAATATCAATTAACAAAACAAAAATAAAGTCAATAAGGTAAGTAGATGTCACAATTTCATGCAATAGTTAATCTAATATGTCAATAAATTAAAAACGGCACATAAACAAATAGGTAATAGGTCACAATTTCGTATACAATAATAAATGTCAATAAATATTATTATCTTACGAAAGCAACATTTGTTGTGAAATGTTTTAAAATTGCTGACATTTCCGTTCACTTACAGGCCCAACACGAAGTGCTAATTTCAAAGTAATTTGTAACTATGGGCCCGCCCGTTTGTTTAAAACGATGATATTCCAAAATCCGCCATTTTAACAGAACGACATAGTTTACCAATTTAATGATTTGTGTGTAGAAACTCGAGGAGGCACATTATTGTTTGTTTTGTAATAAATCGCTCGTTAGTTAATCTACCGATTAGTTGAACGGTTAACGGCTGATTGCACCATTACGTTAAGTTCATAACAAGAATGTAGTAATGGTCAAATTATCTTTATTTAGTACTTAAATGAATTCAAAAAGCCTCCATTAGCTTGACCTCGTTGGTTTAGTGGTCGCAAGCGCTTTTGCTGAGCATGAGGTTCTGGATTCGATTCCCAGATCGGGCAGTGTTATTGGGTTTTTCAATTAGGAATTTCTCAATAGCAGCCCGGGCTCTGGATTTGTGTCCGGTTGATTAAAGTTGATTTAATACAGGTGACAAACTTAAGCTTACTTAATACACATGACAAACTTAAGCTTACTTAATACACATGACACACTTAAGCTTACTTAAAACAGGTGACAAACTAAAGCTTACATAACACAGGTGACAAACTAAAGCTTACATAACACAGGTGATAAACTTAAGCTTAAATAATACAGGTGTCAAACTTGAGCTTACTTAATACAGGTGACAAACTTAAGCTTACTTAATACAGGTGACCAACTTTAAGCTTACTTAATACAGGTGACAAATGGAAGCTTACTTAATCAAAAATTATTGCCCAGTGACAGCAACAAAATGACAAGGTACCTAATAAAATACCCATATCTTTAACAACACCACTATAATATTCACATAATTACTTCAATATTATAATAGTTTGGCAACACTGCTATCCAGGGAGGTATAACTCACGTTGAATGACGCGAGCCGTCAACTTCGTACTATACGACTAAAGTTGGCCTCGGGTTTAGCACCCCTGTTAATTACTGCCTTTTCAACGTCAAGCTATTTTTGAAGTGACACGAGAATAACTGGTTATGATGTAAAGTGAACTACATAATAAGTTATTATTAATTGCAAGTGTGATATTTTTTTTATTGCCCTATGATTCTTTTGCTTCTTTTTAGGGTTCCGTACCCAAAGGGTAAAAACGGGACCCTATTACTAACACTCCACTGTCCGTCTGTCTGTATGTCACCAGGCTGTATCTCAAGAACCGTGATAGTTAGACAGTTGAAATTTTCACAGATGATGTATTTCTGTTGCCGCTATAACAACAAATACAGAATAAAATATATATTTAAAAGGGGGCTCCCATACAACAAACGTGTTTTTTTCGGCATTTTTGCCTTGTGGTACGGAACTCTTCGTGTGCGAGTCCGACTCGCACTTGGCCAGTTTTTTCGTATATATGTAGGTATGTACATTTATTATTATTTTAAATCTGTTAGATTATATTATGTAATTATTATCTTGATAAATAAAAATATTACATGAAGGTAACACACACTTTCATTTTGTGGTTAGGTTATAAAATGTGAAAAGACTATGATGTTATCTAACCTAAGTAATAAAGAGAAAAGATTTGATTTTTAGTATGTCTGTTTCTTACGCTTTCACGCTAAAACGGTTGAACGGATTCGGATGAAATTTGACCATGACCTGTATTAGGACATAGGACACTTTATATCCCGATATTCCCACAGGATCGAAACTTATGCGGGTGAAATCGCGGGGCGCAGCTGGTCCTTAATATAATTATAATAAGTTTATTTCAATAGTGGTTTACAATTATTATACAAAGTAATAAAGTCTACAAATGAAAGAAATAATATATCTGAAGCCGCACTATGAAAAAGCCTGTATTTCGGCTATCAGCGCCAATCTCCTCAAACAAAAATAGCCATAAAGCAGAAATCTTAACATTTTGCAGGAAATTTTTAATAATTACATTTATGTAAAATTGTGCACGTCAATCGGCCTGTTCCACCATATTCTTAAACGAATGTTTAATGCCTTAACCAATGCTTTGATCTCTGGTTTCCCAAACCATCTAAAATAAACTCAATAAATTGTGCCATCAGCTTCATTACACGTTACAAACACTGATATAACATAATCACATGTTTACATGAGTTTCCCTTCGTTTACACGGAAAATATGAGCCGTGTCTAAATAAGATACATTTTGTGGCGCAAGTGATAAACGCACACAATAGCATAATCAGCATAATGTTCCCACTGCTGGGACACAGGCCTTCTCTCCGTCTGAGGGAGTGGGCCGATAACCACCCCGCGGGGCCAACCGGGTTCCTCACGATGATTTCCTTCACCATTTTTGAGAGCAGTGGTGATGAAATAATTTACGCAATGTAAAGCGCCTGTCTGGGTTAAAACCTTTTTTTTTTGGGTAGTCGATTAGCAAATAACTTCTCCCGCTCTGGGCGGAGCGGTGTCAGACTTTTACTGACTAAAACCCACGCATGTTCCTTCAGTTGCCTTTGCCAACACCATAAATACAGTAATTTCTTTCCATTTCATGAAGTCTTGTTAGTTATTTTAATTTGAACTTTATTTATTTATCTTAAATTCAAGCACATCGCCCATAATTTTGTTTAGTATAAGCTCTGTTAGTCCAATTAACTAAGACACAAACATAAACAAATTAGGAACAATAATATGAGATCTGACATCTCCCAATCCGCACCGGGCCCGCGTGGATGATTACTGCCCACTCCCTCTCCCTCCTAGGAGGCCTATGTCCCAGCAGTGGGAATGTTAATGCAAATCCTACTGTTTCGCATCCAAAACTAAAAACCCTTTCTCGCTTCCCCTTATCCCTTGCACCACAGCCTCGTCCAATATAATCGTAACAACAACATATTCGCCGCTCCTTTAATTATTCCCACCACATCACGTGCGTCTGGTCAGCCTCACTGCCACTTGTTTTCTGTCTCTTTTATTTACTCTGACGTATTGTTTTGATATAAGAAAGACGTTTCCGTATATTGGGTCACCCGGCCCTGTTAGGGTTAATGGATGACCACCAAAGGAAAGACCGTTCTAAGGATTTCAATAATACGCTTATTAATCCTTTTATTTATATATTGGAAGGTGTGTTTAATAATGAGAGTTAGAATGAATTTTATGTTTCGTAAAACGTTGACTGGTATCGCGATTGGATCAGCATGTAGAATTAGTGCAGAAATTGCTCCATTGCAGGTTATAGGGCTTTTAATTTGCGTATGAGTTCTGAGCACCTTGCTTGCTCATTACCTTTAGGTGATTCCAATCTGTTGTTAGGTCTAACGATGGCACACTACTCAAATATAGTATTTTTATCTCACGAAGCAACACGAGCTTTACTTGTGATAACCAAAGGTACCGAGACCAAGAGATCCTGCACTTTTTTTTCGGCTGGGAAATCCTCAAATGACCCCTCACGCTCTGGGTGGAGCGGAAGGGAGTGTCAGACTCTTCCTGACTAAAACCCACCCGTGTTCCTTCCTTAGCCCGTTATGTTCCGGGCCAGCGGTAACCCTTTCGGACAATCCCGCTGACCCCGCGAGATCCTGCACTTACATACAGCGAGTTTGTGGGTACACTTGGTAACCACAAGTAAAGTTTTACTATCTAATGTTACATCCAAAAAATGTGACTATCCAATGTTACATCAAATGTTAGCATTTGATGTCCAATAAGTAATAGGACTCGCCCTATCACACTCTATTGTTGAACATCAGCACAGCTCTCTCATGTTGCGCCACAACACCCGGCTCTCCGCCTTCCGCATCCAATTTGTCAAAAGATATTGTGTGACATGACGCACCCAACTTTAAATTACACCCTTCATTGTCGTACCCAAAAAACTTTGAAGGAAAGATTTTTTCCGTCAAAAGTTTTTACACAAATCAATCCTTGGTGGGACTAATTCAAGATTTTACTGGCTCATGTTAAATTAAAAGAGTATGTTCTTTGAGCAGACGAAAATAATAATAAAAAGTAATTTAAAAAAATTTAACCGACTTCAAAACGAAATTAACTCAAAATTATGAAATAACTTTGATTTCGGAAGTCGGTGTCTTGGGATCTGTATTTTAGTTTTAGTTTTTTGCCATCGACTTCCGAAATTAAAGTTATTTCATAATTTTGAGTTTATTTCTTTTTGAAGTCGGTTTAATAAAAAAAAAAATTACTTTTGTATTTCGTTATTTTTAGTTTTATGTAAAAACTGGAATATTTGTTTGTACTAAGTAGGTAATAGTTTTGTTGTAAATATTGCATTAGAATTTGACCAAGGTTTTGAGAGGTTTTCCCTTTGACACAACACCCGTAGCTCGTATCAATAAGCCAGGCCGTCACACTTACACGTATTAGTCCATATCTTGAAAATCACTGAATCGATTTTGATGAAACTTATACTGTTCCCTAAGTTGAAGAAATGTAAGCCAATAAAAAAAAATCATTACGATCTGATTATTAGTTGCGGAGAAATGCGTGGACAAACATACATACATACCTACATTACATCTATACATTTTTGTATATTTGGTTGGAAGCCCTAATAGATTGTCATATGTGAATATAATGCAGTTCCAATAATAATTCATAAATATGTGTCGAATTGATAACCCTCTTTTTAAGTCGGTAAAAGGTACGGAAAGGAGGATTATGTACTCTGTCTTTTCATATTATGCATGGTATACAAACATCCATTTATCATCTTGCCCACTTGGAGATGTAAACGAAACAGGGTAATGACATTTACCATTTGGAATTGTTGTTCGTTCTGAAGCAATGTGACTACCGACTTTGACTTTATCTATCTTTGGTTGCTGTCTTTGCTTTAAATCTTCATAATTTTCAGCCGAAAGATGTCCACTGCTGGACGTAGGCAAGCATCGCCACTTCGAGCGGTTCTGAGCTTCTCGCATCCAGCGGATTCCTGAGGCCTTCAGAAGGTCATCGGTCCACCTTGTGGGAGGCCTTCCCACGCTACGACTTCCGGCACACGGTCGCCACTCCAGAACCTTTCGGCCCCATCGGCCATCTGTTCTGCGAGCAATGTGCCCTGCCCACTGCCACTTAAGTTCGGCAATTCTTCGGGCTATGTCGGTTACCTTGGTTCTCCTGCGGATCTCTTCATTTCTGATTTGATCTCGTACGGAAACTCGAAGCATAACTTTCTCCATTGCTCTTTGGGTGACTTTTAACCTTCCAATAAGGCCCATTGTGAGCGATCACGTCTTACGTCCATTAATATTTACTTTCACTGCTCCATGTGTACTCCATGTGGTTTAACAACGTGTGCAACATGTGCTTTAAAAGAACCAAAAATTCGAAGACGTGACATCTACCAACCCGCACTGGGCCCGCGTGTTGAATTACTGCTAATTCTTTCTTTATATCCTCTTCTTTTATACCCTCTATCTTCTAACTGGGTGTTGTTATTCCATTCATTGCAGTTAACACTAAATTTAATGTTCAGATACTTAGAAAAGGCTTTCCGTAGACAGGAATAGACGCGACTCGAACAATGTCTATGAAAACTTAAAAACCAGTCTTACCAAGGGGTATCGTATTACCCAGTAACTGGGTTGTGGAGGTCAGATAGGCAGTCGCTCCATATAAAATACTGGTATTCAGCTGCATCCGGTTAAACGGGAAGCCGACTCCAACATAGTTGGGAAAAGGCTAGGCAGATGATGACACTTTTCCTAACCAGGAGTGATAAATTTCAGACCATGAAACCACGCGAAATGTCTTGGCAAAAATCCACAGCCTTTTAAAAGAGGTCATCTTTCTTACTGCATTCATCAATCTCAATCATCATTACTGCACCTAATTCAATTATTACGTTCATTCGTATAATTCAGTTCTTCGCCTCAAGGAAAAAGCGAGGGAGCCCGCCAGCTTTGTGACGTCAGATGGTAAACCATTTATCTGAACCCGCAAATTATGTGCCGCCAGGAGTTAAGGAGAGGTCACTCCGGACAGTTTGTACCGAGAAACTTGTCACTTTTAACAGTTTTAAAGCAGCTTTATAAAGTAAGAGATTCAAAATGAAACCAGCTGTAGTTTTTTTGTAGAACTATAATTGTGTCGCATTGCTCTGGCATTTTTATCCAATTCCATTTACTCTTTTTTTACTCTTTTTGACGTGCGAAATTCATTTTTAGGGTTCCGTACCTCAAAAGGAAAAACGGAATCCTTATAAGATCACTTCGTTGTCCGTTTGTCTGTTTGTGAGACTTTTTTCTCAGGAACGCGTTCAGTTATCAAGTTGAAATTAATATCAAATACTCAAGACTGCAATCCCTTGAAGCAGTGAAAAAACCAAACCTGTGAGTCAACGCAATCAAAAGATACGGGCGTTTATGTTCCGAAACCAAAACCTATAGGGTACAGTCACGAGCACTAATATGTCAACACTTGGCAACTTTCAATTACGATTGTTTCACGAAATAACGAATGCAACGTTGAAATACGACACTTTATATAAACCTATGAGTTCGAAAATACTATGTTTCTAATAATATAAAATTTCATTCAAAAATAAAGGAGAAAATCGCCTTTGAACAAAGCCAAGTGTATACATACTTATGCTCGTGACTGTACTTCCCGTTGACCTAGAATCATGAAAGGCAAGAAGCAATGACATGTAGCACAAGTAAAGGAAAAAATTCGGAAACCGTGTATTTGTAGTTACAATAAAAAAAAAACATTTTAAACTATTTACATACCTACAAATTTCTACGGAGCCCTCAGTGCGCGAGTCCGACTCGCACTTGACCGGTTTTTTTCTTTTACCTCTGTTTTGAAAACGGTAAGATCGTAATTACAAAAACAAAAGTTTTTTTTTTTACTATTACAAATGGTTTTTTTTATTACCAACTATTTACACTAGATACTAAATTAAATGACTAACTAACTTAATATACAAATAAATACAAAAACAAAGGACACTTAGGCGTCGAAGTACTCGTCCGCATCGCTGTCATCCGGAAACGTGCCCAGAAGACTGGCAACATTGCTACGTTGAATGGCAATGCTAATTCTTTGGCCAAAGAAAAAAATGTTTATTTAAATTAACACCCTACTAAGTGCCAATTTCACTAATGAAACTGAACGCGATCTCGGGACTAAAAAGGCCACTTTGGAGAATCATAAAAGGATAACATTATGAATCATAAGAGAATAAAGTGGCCCCAGTTATCAGTCTATTCTAGAAACTACAATAAATTATTTACCTACCACAACCGATGCATATACTGTCACCTTTGTTTATTTACTCTCTTTAAGCGAATCAGACTGCAGGACTCCGTATTTATAGAACAGTGACCACAGACTAATGAATAATGAAACCTCATATAGCTTGACGTATCATGGCAGAACAGAGTGCATTTACTCTGGATAAGCAGTTACTGTTGCAAAGTAAGCAAGCTGAAGTGCCAGTGGGCTGGCCATGTTTCTAGACGTACCGAAGGCCGGTGGATCAGACGAGTCCTGGAGTGAAGACCACGTACCGACAAGCGTAGTGTGTGGGACGACCTCCAGCTAGATAGACTGACGAATATAAAAAGGTGGCTGGAACAGTCTGGACGAGGAAGGCGGAGGACAGAATGTTGTATTTCAGCCTGGGGGTGGCTTAAGTCCAACAGTGAACGGCGATAGACTGAGTTGATTAATTGATCGAACTAGGGTTGTACAAGGAGACTAGTCATCATCGTCATCATAAACAGCCTATAATGTTCCCACTGCTGGGACACAGGCCTCCTCTATGTGAGAGGGAGTGGGCCGTAATCCACCACGCGGGCCCAGTGCGGGTTGGTAGATGTCACATGTCTACGAATTTTTGGTTCTAGGACACGATTTCCTCACGATGTTTTCCTTCACCGTTTTGAGAGCAGTGGTGATGAAATAATTTACACAAAGTAAAGCGCCTGTCTGGGTTCGAACGTACGACCTACAACTCGTAAGTCGCGTCCGTTACCACTTGGCCACCACTGCTCTCAAGGAGACTAGTAGTCACCTTTTGAGCCAATAAACTAAGATTCAGCAAACAGGATCTGGATAGGCATAAAACTGAGATTAAGACAAAGTAATGAAGTCGTCCTCATATTTATTTTAAAGTAATCACCGTTTCTTTACTATCAGATTAATGCAAAACACAAAGAATTACGCCAAGTTAATTGCGCGGACTACTTAATGTAATGAAAAGTGTCTCGCTTTAAATATCGTCTGTTTATGCTCAATCTGCATAATGTTCGCACGAAATAGACAGATACAGAAGGTCAGCTCCATAAAATTATAGAGGTACTAGCAGCACCTCGCGGTTTCATCCGCATAAGTGTCGATCCCGTGGATTCCCACGGGATCGACACTTATGCGGGAGGATACTTTTTATCCCGATATTCATCGGGATAAAAAGTATCCTATGTGTTATTCTGACGTATAAGCTGCTCTATCACTGTGAAGTCTCATCAAAATCCGTTCAGTAGTTTTTGCGTGAAATAGTAACAAACATACATCCATCCATCCATCCAAACTTTCGCGTTTATAATTTTAGTAGGAAGTAGGATAGAATAGGATGAGCAACAACATTTGGGCTTCTGACTACCCGCAACGACGCATGGGGCTGATCTTCTGTACCTACCTATTCCGTGATGGTAGTTCTGAAGATATGGACGTGAAACAAGAGCTTCTTTTTGTCAAAGGCGTGTGTTGCGTGACTAGAAAATATTAATTACTTAGCGTTTGCTGTTACACTGATTTGGGAGTGTTTGACTTTGTTTGATAATGATGTGGGGAGGTCAGGTCGCGTTCGACGAAGGTGACTGGCGATTGAGAGGTTAGACGTTGCGTTTTTGACGTGACTTCAGCACCCTTATTGCGCAACACACTTTCAAGCATAATCTGCATCATGTTGAAGAATAATCCATTGGTTCGAAAAAAAATGTCTGCTCAACAACGTAAATAACGCAATGAATGTCGACTCGGCTACGGCTAGACGACGATGCCGCGCTTACGGCTCGCCGACCGCTGGTTGATGGTGCCGCAGGCAGGCCGGACGGGTGAGAGGGGCAAGGGTGGACGAAGAGACATAAGCTCGGGTACGGAGAGACGTAAGCGCGGGGACGACGAGCCGTAACGCACCGAACCACAGTTAGTGAGCTTGTCCCGAGGTGAGGCGATTACGTTACGATTCCGATTAGTGTGCGTTGCAGTAGGGAGTTTCATACAAAGAATACTAAACGGCTCGAGTTGATACGGTGCCGATCCCTTTCCGGTTCGATACGTGTGCTGTGACCTTTATGCTGAGCGATGGCCGTTTTGCGTGGATGTAACGCATATTGTCTCCCAACTTGTTAAATATATATGCAGGAGCGTCAGAAGGGGCCTCCTAGCGGTCTTGGCTGTCGCCATCCATCGTGAGCGTTGTAACGATCGGAATTTAAAAATAAAAGCACATTTGTATTGTCCAATATCTTATTATTTGATTTTCTCACAATTTTATACAAAATCACACACAATTAACAGGATGAAACTAGATTGCGAGCTAATATGTCAGCACGTATGCACTTCGTTCGGCAGCTGTCAATCGAATGACCGCCGCCATTACTCGTAGTCACACTTCCTACCCTATTCGGGGTTACCCGCTCATAATTCTTATATTATCGATAAACTAATCGACTAAAACTAAAACAACATTGAAAAATCGAGTTGTGATTAACAATAAATCGTAAAGTAATAATTGCGTATTTTATAATTAAAACTAATTCATAATCGGCGCGCCGTCATATATTTTTTGTGTTTGTGTTCTTTCTTTGCGTCAAGTTTACTGCAAATAAACGTATTTGTCTTTTTTATGTGCTGATCGGATTTAGTTTCAGCAGTAAAATTCGCCCTTAAAGTTAACGTGCAATTTATTTCTTTCATTAGTACGTTTTAGGTCCTCAATGAATTAAGGGATAGTCACCCTGATCACCACGCTTGACATACTATCCACTCAAGCAGACACACAACTGCTTTTAAATTAAACATTTTCTAAAACGACCCTTTCACGATTCCAGCGTTTAAGTAGAAAATCTTTCAATTTTAATTTCGAAACAATTTGCTCCTGCTCCTTAAGGGGCTTACATGACCTAAAGCGCGGTCACTGTCGAACTGCATAGAAAAGAAAGAGAAGCGCGATGACACAACGCTGGTAATTTATTGCTATTATTTAATTACAAAAAATCTATTATTTGGACGAAAAAATTAAAACACTAGTATTTTGCTTGTAGAATAATCTGACAAAAAATTAGAATGATTGTATGTATATTAGTATGGTTTTTATTAAAAAGAAAGTTTTTAGAGGTATCTTCATGTTTTTTTTCTATCGTATCAAATTAGTTGTATTAAGTTTCGACACACTTATCTACCAAGCATATATCCTGAAGAATATCGTATATTTTTCTGATTTTGTTTACTCTAGTCGATCATATACTAAAACTTGCGTTTCTTGTGTTTAAGTCCTGTAAGCCCCTTAAGTAGAAAATCTTTCAATTTTAATTTCGAAACAGTTTGCTCCTGCTCCTTAAGAGTTCGTCTCAAATCGATCCCGTCACCTGCATCTGACGTAATTACAATCTTCACGCTTACGGCTCTAGTAGAAAAATAGCTCCACAGAGGCTTCATGAGATTGGAAAATTCTTCGAGAAAATTCTTCGGATTTCACGCTGAGAACGAACTTGATAAGATATTTTCTGGTTTGTACGGGTTTATGACTGTGTGTGTGGTTGTGTGAAGGAATAGAATAATAATTTATTTGCATATAAAGTAGGTACAGTCGGCAACAAAAGTCGAGCAAAATATTTGTTCAAAATTGCATTGTACTACTCACGGAATAGATAAATAAGGTTACCTATATGTTATATTAACCTTATTTATCTATTCCGTGGTACTACTGCTGCAATTTTGAACAAATATTTTGCTCAATAACTGAGATTAAAAAAAATGAAGTGTTGATCGATTTATGTTGCTGACCGTACAAAAAAGTATATGTTTTATAATTAGAGATCCTTACATTCTACCTTAAATTCGGCATGCAAACATTTAGCACAAGTACCTACTGTCAATATGAAAATTCTTTTAATATGGTCAATAAAATTAAATAAAGAATTAAAGATGTCAGGATAAATTAGGTAGCTATAAAGTTTAATCATTTAGAAATTCACAAATGGAGTAATAACATTTATTAATTAATAAGACTGACAATTTATTTTTAAACAGTGGAATGGACTCGTTTTTTATTCCATCGGGTGTTTTGTTAAAGATAATGGGGCACATACATATAACACTTTTCTTTAATAATGCAGTGTTATGACTACTAACACGTAGCATGTTTGTATACTGCCTTCTGCTTGGATAGGGGTAAGCAGAAGCCTCAAATTCACTGTAGTCTTAGTTGTTCACTTATTCACTGTAGTCTTAGTTGTTTGTTGTACTCACTTATTACAGAAGCAACATGAATAATGTGGTACCCAGAATTTTGTAATATCTTGATTTAAAAGAGTATCCTTGGAGTTTCTTTTCCATTCTTCTCAATAGAGATTTAAGCATGATTCTCCTGCTCATATATCAATTTATTTAGGGTCACCGCGACATGTCTTTTTCTTCCACACTTCTCTATTAGTTGTCATCTCAGTAATCACCCCTTTTCTAACCATATCATCATTCACACAGTCTATCCATCGTTTCTTTGGTTTTCTCTTCTTCCTTTCTCCTCCATAGAGATCTACGTTTTGGAATGGGTCATCATTTCAGCCGAAAGACGTCCACTGCTGGACATAGGCCTCCCCCAAGCGCCTCCACTTCGACCGGTTTTAAGCTTCTCGCATCCAACAGGTTCCTATGGCCTTCACAAGGTCGTCGGACCACCTTGTGGGAGGCCTTCCAACGCTACGTCTTCCGGTACGCGGTCGCCACTCCAGAACCTTTCGGCCCCATCGGCCATCTGTTCTGCGAGCAATGTGCCCTGCCCACTGCCACTTAAGTTTGGCAATTCTTCGGGCTATGTCGGTTACCTTGGTTCTCCTGCGGATCTCCTCATTCCTGGAATAGGTAACTAGCTTCCACTTTCTGACTAACTAATCTGTGCGATCCCACATTTAACCCGTCTGCCTTCAAATCAAGAGTGAACAGGCATCTTCTGGGCACGCTCGTTCCATCATAGACCTCATCCATCGCTTTCCATCAGGCGTGATCGGGGTCAAGAGCGAGCAAATTTAGCAATAAAAAACAAAAACAAGAAATCTGACGTACAAAATTGCCTGTAAATTGTTTAATAGAAATAAATGCTTTGAGTATGAGTTGTTTTAAGTCCTTGACTTAATTGTTAATTAAAACAATGTCAAAGGGAGGTCAAGGATTTCTCAAATACACAAAAACGTTGAACAAGTATCTATAGAACAATGGACGACTTACATATTTCCTTTGTAAGATTCAAATTCCCGACACGTAGCGCAGAAAAAAATAGCTCAGCTACTGCGTCATAAAAAAAATCAATATTATAATGAATGTACCTACATACATACGAGTACTTACATCATCATCTGCCTAGCCTTTTCCCAACTAGGTAGGGGTCGGCTTCCAGTCTAACCGGATGCAGCTGAATACCAGTATTTTACATGGAGCGACTGCCTATCTGACCTCCACAACCCAGTTACTGGGTAATACGATACCCCTTGGTGAGACTGGTTGTCAAACATTTTGACTTCTGACTACCCGTAACGACTGTCAAAGATCTACGAATGACAGCTGGGACCGACGGCTTAACGTGCTATCCAAGTCACGGAGGGGTCTCGATATGTAAAGATGGTCACCCATCCATGGACCGACCGCGGCAAGCGTAGTTTAACCTTATCGATCGACCCGTGTGGCTGCCATTACTTAGCCATGAGCCACTCTTGGAGGCCAATGTTTTAAAATGGACGATTATGGGCTTAAAAGACGATTTTAACAGACGACAATAAATTAAAGTTAATTATTTGACGAAATACCTACCAGAACATCAATGATACTTAGTTAATCTTTCAAGCTCTGTAGCTACTCACGTATTGACAATGGAGAGAAGTCGTTATCATAAGAAATATTGTCCTTGAAGATCCATTAGTATATCTTAATACTATTGTGCGTCAGGGCAGATTTGCACAATCTCCTTTGAAAGCTCAACCTAGACAAAAACTTGTAACATAAGTCGTAAGTCATGTATTTCAAAACAAAATTCATTGTGTTGAAAATATTACAGTGATGATAAATAAAATTCAACCATCAAATGTGAAAGCTTAACCTTTCAAATAATTACAATAAACTGGATCGGAAATAAGTGTTTAACGTTCGCTAAACGTACACAAAAAGCTCACCTCACTACAAATTCGGAACATTCCATTACCATTGACTGTTTTCACCTGAGACTACTACAAATAAACCTAACAAACTCTTCAATGGATGTCTAACGAAGTATAATTATCTCGTTAATATTTGATTTACAGTACAGGTATTATGCGGAAGCTTCGCTAAGCGATAGTTAACTCGATAAGGACTAATTAACTATCCGTTAATGGTTATTAGCGCGTTAACTGATATAATTGGTTGCTGTGTGACCAGAGTTGGGTAGGGTTGGCAGTTCTTTTTGGGAGACGAGAAATTAGGTGTTAGAAATAATAGGTGTTAGAAATAATAGTTGTTAGGAAATACTATGCTTTTATTCAGAATTAAAATAATATTATCATCTGCCTAGCCTTTTCCCAACTATGTTGGGGTCGGCTTCCAGTCTAAACGGATGCAGCTGAATACCAGTATTTTACATGGAGCGACTGCCTATCTGACCTCCACAACCCAGTAACTGGGTAATACGATACCCCTTGGAAAGACTGGTTGTCAGACTTTCGGGCTTCTGACTATCCTTAACGACTGTCAAAGATCCACGAAGCACGGCGGAGTCACGGTATGTAAAGATGGTCACCCATCCACATACCAACCGCGGCCAGCGTAGCTTAACCTGATCGATCGACCTGTGCGGCAGTTATTATTTAGTCACGGGCCCCTCCAGAATTAAAATAATATGTACGTAAATAATAACGAATGCTTAATTAATTAATAAAAATAACTAAATTATATCATAACTTAACTAAAACTATACACAAACTAAAATAATAGCGTCGAAAATTCATCCGCATCGCTGTCGACTGGTAATGTACCCAAGAGACTGGCGGCATTACCACGTTGTATGGCGATGCTTAGCCTCTGGCCAAGGTAAAAGCCAGCCCTTGGGTCACGGGAAGTGTCAGTTTGTAGGTACATTAATATTACGAAGCGAAACAAAAATTATATATGTTTTTGAAAAAACTAATTACGTGTCTGTGGTCATTTACCAACAACTCCATCTACTATTAAAGTTTTTTAAATTTCCAGAGCACTTTGATATCTGGAAACGTAAGTTAAAAAAAAAGAATTTTCCAAATCGGTTTATAAA
Source organism: Oligia latruncula (assembly GCA_948474745.1). NCBI lineage: Eukaryota > Metazoa > Arthropoda > Insecta > Lepidoptera > Noctuidae > Oligia > Oligia latruncula. The sequence goes on along the minus strand of OX419707.1, from coordinate 1,826,151 downwards.
TGACAGCGAACTGAGGTAACAAACATTAAAAAAAAATACAACCGAATTGAGAACCTCCTCCTTTTTTTGAAGTTGGTTAAATATAACAAATTTCTTTGGTTCAGTAAACATTTCTAACAATTTGGGCTCTTCTCGGAACCAAATAATTAAAATTCACTGAGCATCTTGCCCGTGTCGGTAAGGCGTGCTCAATCTTTGTCCACTTTTAAAATTATGATAATAAAAAAGCACTTCCTCTCTCCTTAAACATCATCATTATAATATTTTCTTTATTCCTGTTTCATAATTATTATAAATAATAATTATATTTGAGGGGTCCATGGCTAAATAATAACAGCTGCACAGGTAGATCGATCAGGTTAAGTTACGCTTGCCGAGGTTAGTCTGTGGATGGGTGACCATCTTTACATACCGTGACCCCTCCGCCGTTGCCGTTGGTCCCGGCTGTCATTCGTGGATCTTTGACAGTCGTTACGGGTAGTCAGAAGCCCGAGAGTCTGACAACCAGTCTTACCAAGGTATTACCCAGTAACTGGGTTGTGGAGGTCAGATAAGCAGTCGCTCCATGTAGCTGCATCCGGTTAGACTTTTTATCCCGACATTCCCACGAGATCGAAACTTAAGCGGGTGAAACCGCGGGGCACAGCTAGTAAAATATAAAAAAAGATTGGAGGCAACCAATCATTTACCTTACCAATTGGTTGCTAATCTCAATAATTTGCTTCGGAAATGGTTGTCCAAACGATCGTGCATCCGATACGAGTTATGAAGATTAGCGTCTGGGTTCGTGGGTTAGTTGTTTGTACGGAGAAATGGTGTGAGTGCTAATGAATGCATCTTCGAATGTTTTAGAAGAAAGACCAATACACAAGGCGCGGCAAAGATGGAGGCGAAGTGAATTAGCTAATTATGTTATAGGTGAGTACCCGTGGATGACAGGAATTACGTATCGTTTGCTCAATTAGGTGGCTAGGATTTCTATAAGTACTGGTTTCTCACATTAATATAAGATACCAGGGGGCCTAAAAAGGCCATTTTGGCAGAAGCATAAAAGGATAACATATTGGACAGATAACCGTTGAGTAAATCATTGGGGAAGCATTTTTCAGTCATTTTTTTTGTCTGTGCTAAAATACCAATCAATCCGATCCAAATCCAATCCCAATCTTTTTGATTATACCTACGTAGTGCAGCGACAAAAAGAAAAACACGGACTGTCTTCGCCATATTACGATTCATAATATGACCTTTTGGGATCCATCGCGATTTACGATTTCGTGCGTTTGTGTTGTGGGTGGCGGGTTCGAACCCAAGCAGGCACTTTACGTTGTGTAAATTATTTCATCACCACTGCTCTCAATGCTTTGGGGGAGGCCTATGTCCAGCAGTGGCCGTCTTTCGACTGTCTTTCGGCTGCTTTGCTCTCAAAACGGTGAAGAAAAACATCGCGAGGAAACCGGCATGTCCTAGAATCAAAAACTCGAAGACATGTGCCATCTACAAACCCGCACTGGACCCGCGTAGTGAATTAAGGCCCACTCTCTCTCACAGTGCTATTATTATTAGTAGTATTTAGCTAGGTCTTTCTCAAAAATCTGAACCCAAATCCGCCACAAATCCCTACATTTTTAACGACCAATCCAAACAACTTCTAACTTCAGAATCCTCCATCTCTCAGCATCCCTATGGCATGTATCTGAACTTCTGAAGGACAGACGGCAGGTTAGCCCAGTTACGACTGTAAGTAATTTTGATAGCACCGACGTGCCGAGAGAGCTAAGTGGACCAAACCTTCTGGGAGCCACTAAGTTCACGATAAGGTCAGCTTGGTACTGAATCTTAAGAATGGGTTTGGAGGAATAATCAATGGATTTAAATGTCACTGTTTCGATTAGAAAGAGACTTTAAAAATCTTTTCATTCGATTTTTTATTTATGCTATCACTAACAGCGCCCCGCAGTTTCACCCGCATAAGTGTCGATCCCGTGGGGATATCGGGATAAAAAGTAGCCTATCTATTAATCCAGGGTGTCAGCTACCTCCATACACAATTTTATCAAAATTGGTCCAGCCGTTTGTGCGTGAAGAAGTAACAAACATATAAACACACACAAAAACTTTCGCCTTTATAATATTAGTGTGATTATATATTAGTAGGATTAGTCGTCATCTCTGTCATCATCATCATCATTTCAGCCGAAAGACGTCCACTGCTGAACATAGGCCTCCCCCAAGCACCTCCACTTCGACCGGTTCTGCGCTTCTCGCATCCAACGGGTTCCTGCGGCCTCCACAAGGTCGTCGGTCCACCTTGTGGGAGGCCTTCCAACGCTACGTCTTCCGGTACGCGGTCGCCACTCCAGAACCTTTCGCCCCCATCGGCCATCTGTTCTGCGAGCAATGTGGTGTCCACTGCCACTTCAGTTTGGCAATTCTTCGGGCTATGTCAGTTACCTTGGTTCTCCTGCGGATCTCCTCATTCCTGATTCGATCACACAGGGAAACTCCAAGCATAGCCCTCTCCATCATCTCTGTAGTCACCCCGTTTCTAGCTATATCATCTTTCACATAGTCTATCTATCGTTTCGCCCCTAGTTTCCGAGATACAGTTAAAAAATCACCACCAACCAACACTAAAATTGAAGCCCCAAAATAAAACCGTTTATCCCCTCATGTCTATGTCAATGATCAACAATACTTTAACGTGCACAATACTGGCCATTTAACTCAATTCACCTTTACATCTTAAAATAGAATAGAACCTCTTTAGTAGGGGTCTACACGATTTCTATATTTAAACTAGGGAGTTAGTGGCAACCTTTACAGCCTTTCTCACGTATCCTATTTTTGTGCTCGATTTACAAGCTAAAAATAAGTTATAGGTTTTGTAAAGAGTTTTAATATGTTTTGACCTATTTATATTTTTTTACCGACTTCAACTTCGTGAGGAAACCGGCATGTTCTGGAACCAAAAATTCGAAGACATGTGACACCTGCCAACCTGCACTGGGCCCGCGTGGTGGATTACGGCCCACTCCCTCTCACAGAGCAGGAGGAGGAGGCCCGTGTCCCAGCAGTGGGAACATTATAGGCTGATTATGTTAAGTACCGACTTCAAAAAAAAAGGAGGTTATCAATTCGACACGTATATGTGATATTAATGAAACTGCATTATATTCACATATTGCAAATTATGGCTTCCAAACAAATATAAGTACAAACTTTTATAGATGTATGTATGTATGTTTGTCCACGCATTTCTTCGCAACTATTAATCGGATCGTGACCATTTTTTTTATTGGCTTACATTTATTTCAACTTAGGGAACAGTGTAGGTTTCATCGAAATCGATTCAGTAATTTTCAAGATAAAGAGTAATACTTGTAAGTGTGACGGCCTGACTTATTGATACGAGCTACAGGTGTAGTGCGAAAGGGAAAACCTTGGTCAAATTGTAGTGCAATATTTATAACAAACCCTACTTATTACAAACAAATATTCCAGTTTTTCATAAAACTAAAAATTACGAAAAAAAAGTAAATTAAAAAAATTCAATCGACTTCAAAGAGAAATTAAAATTTATGAAATACTTAACTTTAATTTCGGAAGTCGGTGGCAAAAAACCAACACTAAAATACAGATCCCAAGACACTGACTTCCGAAATTAAAGATATATCATAATTTTGAGATAATTTATTTTTGAAGTCGATTAATTTTTTTTAAATTACCTTTTCGCAAAAATACTAAAAATAATGTTGTATAATAAACGATAGGTAATAAATGCAATCATGCCATGTCAAATATCGAATCATGGTATATGTCATCATAAATACAAACTAAAATCTATAAAATACCAACATTGCACCTATATTTTCTGTGCTGCAGGTTTCCATAAGCTTTCCACCAAGTACAGTGGAAGCCTACATTAGTAGGCTTCCACTGTACTTGGTGGGCATTAGCCCACTTACCAATCTATAACAAAAGCGATCTTATCCATTTACCATCAAACCTCTATAAAGGATCTAAATACTCAAGTGACACTCAAACTTAACAAGTACTACTTACAAGTATTTGTGAAGTACTTTAACAATAGCTTAACAAAGCAGCCTGCGCACTTCCTTAGGTGACGGAAACGCTTCTGTTCACATAAACGCCGGGTAAAAACGTCCAGTATGTAAGCGACCTTATATGACAAGTACAAGAGGAAGCGATCGAGCGTAGAATTCACATTACACGCACAAAGTTTGGGGTAACGAACCCGGGTTGGGTAGACGAGCGGGCGAAACGTCGGCGTTTTTTTGCCCGCAATTTCTGAACTGTGAAGGACCACTTGGTCACCACTGCTCTAGTCTCCTAGAGCAGTGGTGACCAAGTGGTAACGGCCGCGACTTACGAGTTGTAGGTCGTAGGTTCGAACCCAGAAAGGCGCTTTACTTTGTGTAAATTATTTCATCACCACTGCTCTCAAAACGGTGAAGGAAAACATCGTGAGGAAACCGACATGTCCTAGAACCAAAAATTCGAAGACATGTGACATCTGCCAATCCGCACTGGGCCCGCGTGGTGGATTACGGCCCATTCCCTCTCACCGAGAGGAGGCCTGTGTCCCAGCAGTGGGAACATTATAGGCTGATTATAGTAGTATTATAGAAGGAGACTAAGCCGTCACGCTGGGTCGGTAAAGCTGAATCGGGTATACTCGGCTTCAGTCGGTCGGTGTCGCTGAATCGCGTATACTCGGCGTTGAATCGGGTATACTCGGCTTCAGTCGGTCGGTGACGCTGAATCGCGTATACTCGGCGTTGAATCGGGTATACTCGGCTTCAGTCGGTCGGTGACGCTAAATCGCTTATTTTCGGCGCTGAATCGGATATACTCGGCTCCAGTCGGTCGGTGACGCTGAATTGCGTATACTCGTCGTTGAATCTGGTATACTCGGCTCCAGTCGGTCGGTGACGCTGAATCACGCATACTCGGCTGCAGTCGTCATCAGAGAGGCAGTTCTCGTAATTTTAAATACGTTCTCTCAGTCTCAATCTGTCAAAAATACCTCTAATTTTCCTACATTTTTGACATTGATGGTCGCTGAGATGATATTGCGACTAGATTTTGGAATTAGCCTTCAGATGTCACCGGCCATGTTGACTAGTTTTGTTTTTTTAATCACCGTGCCATATTTCTCAGGAAATTAAAATCTCGCATCGTGGCATCTATATTATTTTGCTGTCGACAGAAAAATATCACAGCACAAAAAAATAAGTTAAAGGTGTAAATTCTTGCTTACAGTAACACTTAATCAAATCTTACACCACACGCGACTAATCAGTAATCAGCCAACACTTTAGATTGCTCACAGAAACCCAAAACCGTTTAAAATTAATTTCATCTTATTAACATATCATTATGAGAAGTATCAATCAAAGTCGTTGGGTAAGCGCCTACAAACCCATTATTTTTTTTCTAACACATAGAACTCGATACATCATGGGTTACCTAAAAGTGCCATTTAAAATGTAAATACACGTTTATTCCATATAATTTACAAGGAAACTAATTTATATTTGCTCTGATTTGTCACTTCTATTAATGAAGACAATTTATTACGGCTTTTAGTACTGTTGGATGAGGTCAAAACCACGAAATGGATAATGAAAGAAGGCCCAGTTCACACATAATCGTTAATCTCTGTATTTTTGGGGTATAAAGGGCAGGGTATATTATATAGAACATCCTCAAAGAGATGTCAGCATCAATGAAGGGCCGTTAGGGCCGAAGCCTGCTGGGTCAGCGCGATTGTCCGAAAGGGTTACCACTGCCCCGGAACATAAAGGGCTAAAGAAGGAACACGGGTGGGTTTTAGTCAGTGAGAGTCTGACACTCCCTTCCGCTCACAGAGCGGGAGGGGTCATTTGATGATAACCCATCTTCAAAAAAAAAGATATATTATATAGGACATAGTTTGTGCCACAGGTCCACATCTACACCCTATTGCCTTACCGTCGATGTAACCCCACTTTGCAAGGTTATAGTTGCATCTTCCCGCTTGGATTCGAAGGCGGTTTAGCAACTTCCAAGTGGGCCACGGAAGGTGGGACGCGGCAGGAAGATGCTCGATTAGTAGGTATTGAGTGGGTATTGGGTGAGGTTGTTCAGCCACAGCAATCTGTGCGCTGCCACCGATGCCGTGATAGTGGCGAAGTTTTATTTTTATTTTGATAGCCTATGCTGTCCCACTGCTAGGCGAAGGCCTCCCCTAAATCCTTCCAGGAACTCTTTTCCTGCACCACCTCCAACCAGCCCTCGCGGTACGCGTCCAGGTCATCTCGCCATCTCTTTCTGGGCCGGCCTCAACGACGTCCACCTTCAGGCACCCATGTTTTAGGCCAACAAAATTTGATACACTGTAGTGCCAACAACACGACGAAGAAGAAGATTGCTCTTCTCTCTTGCTCTTATAGCTTTTGCCCAAAGCACCTCTAGCTGTAAACCTTCTGTCATTTTTCTGTATTTTGCACTAACACCGACATAATCACGTCATTCTAATAAATTTTCTAAGGATGTTGTATTTAACAAACAATAACAGTTATTCTAATGGCGTTCATAAATTAGGCGGCTTATTGTTGTGTTTGTTTAGTTACCTAATCTTTATTTCTAGTTAGGTAACTGCCTTATATGTCGGAAAAATCAATCCAGCAGTGCCCTAAGCTAGTTCATTAAAAAAACCTCGAAGTTTACTTAATGACTGTCTTGTTACCGTGGCACCTACCACTGGTGGGTCTACTGGGGGTACCACAGTAAACAAAGGTTTCTAAAAACCTGTCCTAGCACTTATGATGAAGCGACTACCAACGATCTTATAACTCAAGAAACGTACAAAATATTGTAGGTTCCGTGAAAGTAAAAGAGTTGCATTATATCAATAGATGATCGCTAACTGTTTATACCCGCCGGCGAGTATTTGTTTGTCGCAGCGAGAAGAGCTATCAAAGAGAGCGCTCGCTTAGCGATACTCGCTAGGTAGGCAGAACACTTGCTGAGAGACTCACGTTTGGTACATTCGCATACCAGCGAGTTGCTCGCTAACTCGTTTGTAGTTGCTAGCTCTACTCGTTTGTCGTTAATCGCCGCGCCGGTGGGACAGTTGCCTTAGGTTATTTACATTAACTTACTTCTTCAATAAGCTTTACGCAAGCCTTAATTAAAAACACAAATAAAATACACGCCTACAAATAAAACGCCCATCTGGACACCAGCCTAAGGGCTTGTAAATGAAGTAGCGTCCAAATGTCAAATGTTTGTCGTCGATAGAAAGAACGCGTATATACACAACACGGGCCCAGGCGATAGATTCACGAACACACACAAATGTTTGTATACTACAGCACACAGTACTCATGTGTACTCTATGATCATTAGAGCTAGGTACCTACTGTCACAGCTCTTGCGAGCTCTCCGTAACAAACAGATTGTCATGCAACTTTGATACTAATTCTTAGAACGGATTTACGTTTATATATTTTTTTATCACATGTATTGAAAAAGAGCTAGTGTATTCTTCGTAAACAGGGAAATAGCTCTTTTATCCCTAGGGACTAAAAGTGATTTGAATTTGGAATGTGGATATTGTTAGTAAAAGTTCCAATCACCAAATCAATCACGAACATTGTATGAACAAGTAACGGGCTGTATAATAAATTAAAAAGACCGCGAGCCAAATTTAAAAAAAAGTTTGTGTAAAAATAAAAAAACTCGCGAAAAGCATTCTGCCGTCGTTCGTAATTGTTTACTCAAATTAGGATTTTACTTAGTTTTATAAAAAACGAGTAGGTACGAGTACAATGTCTTCCTCAAGTAGCGCTAATGAAATAAATAAACGTACTATTCTTATTCATAAGTTGCACTTACTTATTTTTTCATTGATGGTGATCATGTATCCGCACATCGATCGCTTTTAAAGTGGTTACCTATCCGGCAGCGCAGAGCGTTGAGGGCTTTGACAACCCTATTTTCTATCCTTCACAAACCCACTTCTCCTTCTTATCTGACTTCTCTGTGTCAATATTTATGCTCTGCACACAGCAAGAATCTTCGGTCAGAGAATAATCGTCTTCTTCGTTGTCCTTCTCATCGCTCTGGTTTTATAAAGTCTTCTTTCTTTGTCCAGGCGGTTTTCCTTTGGAATGCGCTCCCTCAGAATATCAGGACGGTAACCAATCAGTTCACATTTAAAATGAAAGTTCGAGAACACATTCACAAGAAGTTGGCAGATTCGTCTCAAAATTAAGTTGTTGCAGGTTTTCTTATTTATCTCTCATAACTTTTTATTTTATTATATTTTGTTGTATGTATGTATCTAAGTATTTTTTTTTTTTTTTTATATTCTAGTTATCTTCTAAGCTGTTTTCTGTTATTGCACCTACTGTGTATTGTCTCTGCATCACCCTAAGGTAGACTGGTAGAAAACCCTCCGCCTTTGTACAGTTTTTACTTGTGCATAAAGTTTAATAAATAAAAAAAAAATAAAAAAAATAAAAAGTAGAGTGTTCACCTCGGGAGCAACTCGAGTGACGGAATTTGAATACCTCGCTGCGCTCTGGATTCAAAGAAATACTTTGCCTGCAATATAGTTGTTTGCTCCCTTGGCAAGCAATCTAGAGAAAGAAATCTGATTCGCGACCGTAACAAAAACAAACTACGCGGTGAAGTGCAGTACCTACTCAGTCAAAATGTATGGAAAAGCGAATTTTTTTTGATAACACACGAAAAATTTCTTCCCTAGGTGGTCTACAATCATGTGCTGAATTTATAGTCTCGAGTTAGTTCGTTGATGTCCCCGCCATTCTGCATAATAATACAAATATGCCGTGTGTGTGAGAGTACATTAGGTAAATGTTGAATAAGAGAGGAGGGAAAACATCGTGAGGAAACCGGCATGTCCTAGAACAGAAAATTCGAAAACATGTGAGATCTATCAACTGGCACTGGGCCCGCGTGGTGTATTATGGCCCACTCCCTCTCACAGAGAGGAGGTCTGTGTCCCAGCAGTAGGAACGTTATGATTATGCTAAGAGAGGGTGAGGGTGTGTATTGTGTCTGTATGTGTGTGTGTTTAACTAGATGTTAAATTACTAGGTACTTAAACAAGCCTTAGTTTGTCGACATTGTGTGACCAGTAATGTTCCTACTTTCCTAATAAGTGTTTATTGTCAATCATGGCCTACAAGTGATTCAAGTGAAATTAAATTCCGACAAGCCTGCCTGTGTTTGTTCCGGTGTATCGAGAAATGCTAAACGAATTCTGATTGATGTTTTCACATTTGGACCTGCTTTAAAACATTTAATTGGTTGCTAATATTTACTTTGATTCGGATACTGGGAAGCCGTCATCAGTCTTTGACAAATGTTGGGTGGTGCCTCATGTCTAATAAAACGGGAAATATATAAGTGATCCTCTAAAAACTTATTGCACTTCTATTGATGCATGTTTTTTGTACTGATTTTAAAAAAAAGGAGGTTATCAATTCGACATTATATTTGATGACAATTTAAAGCTTCCAAACAAATATACAAATTTTGTTTTTTTTTTTTCAGGTATGTATCCTGATGACAGCCCTGCTGATCCTGCTGGTGTAAGTCTTCATCATATTTTGACATTACAGTAACAGTAATGACAGTGTATACTTTATTTGACTCCGGGGAATAGGTACTCCCAAAGGATTGCCTCTTCAACCGGTTCCGCGCTTCCCGCATCCAACGGAATCCTCCGGCCTTCACCAGGTCATCGGTCCACCTTGTGGGAGGCCTTTCAACGCTACATCTTCTGGTACGCGGTCGCCACTACAGAACCCCAACAGCCATCTGTTCTGCGAGCAATGAGCCCTGACCGCTTAAGTTTGGTTATTCTTCGAGCTATGTCGGTTACCTTGTTTCTCCTACCGATCTCTTAATTTTTTAACTTAGCGTGCCAACGGAACCCTATTACTAAGCCTCCGCTGTCTGTCCGTCCAACCGTCCATCTGTCAATCCAACTGTCCGTCTGTCTGTCAACGGGCTGTATCTCATGAACCGTAACAGGTAGGCCGTCTAAATTTTCACAAATAATAAAAATTAAATTAAATATCAAAGGGGTTCTTCCTTTGATCTTTAACTTTATTTTATTTTTACCATAAGAGAAACTTGTTTTTTCGGCGCTTTTTTGTCTTGTGGTTCGGAACCCTTCTGACTCGCACTTGACCGGTTTTTTAACTACACTTACCTACAACTAATACAATAATCTGTTATTGTCTATAATTTCTAGAAATACACACCTAACTAGCTTACAGGTTTCAGAGAATATAATGCTGAAAATAACAAACAGCTTAAAGTATATTTGTTCACGGATTAAAAGAATAACGATCATGGCGTTCGTTACCCGGATAGCCGAAGATAAGAAGTTCATTAACTCAGCGATGTTTTTCTTTCTTTCTTTCTTAACAACAAAATAAATAAAGAAACAATGTAAACTTCTTACTTCGTCAGAGCTTTTCTACTTTTCTTTTAACCCCTTTTTGTGAAGTAGCCAAAGAGAAAACAATAAATGAAGTGCTAGCTAATGTTCAGAACGCTAATTGCGTAACAGACTTTCAACGACAGTCCGAAACATTTTGAAGAAAATTGGTAATCCATTACTATTTATATCTGAAAAATTCGTGTGTTGAACAACATAAATAACGCAATGAATGTTGTTGAACTGTCAAAATGAAAGGCATTACCATTGTGTGTTACGCAATAACCCACGAGAAGTTACCTACCGTCTTTTAACAAACGTATGATATAACCATTCAACGCATCACAGGCACACAAAGAAATGTCTTAACAGTCAAACTCAAACTCAAAGCATATATTTTAATTAAACCATTTACAGGCACTTTTGAATTGTCAAGAAGTCGGTCAGTCAGAAAATATGAAGCTAGTTGCCCATTCCAAAGCGTAGGTACCTATGGAGAAGAACGGGCAAGAAACTCCATGGACACTCTTTTAAATTATTAGTTACATCATTAATGTTGAATTTAAAATTATATGTGAGAACGATGTAAAAAAGACGTACACGTTAAAAGCGTCCAGAGTACAGCAAATAGCAAGAAAACAACAATCCAAAAATAAAAGTAAGCCGAGGTAGCTAAGTGATGACCAGCCCCAACTGACGGCGCCCGTTCACGAACATGACGCATAGATCAGTAATGTACTAGATCTGTGGCTTTTATACACCTCGCAAATTAGATGAAAATCCAGAAATAAAATGTAACCGTTTAAGAACTCCATTCGTTTAATACTCCACGACACTATCATAAAGTTATACACTTTAACCGTATCTGGTTCCACCACTAACTGCAGTTTAAAAATTTCCACTTGCACAATTCAAGAAAAAATCTTCAGAGCAATTTTCATAGGAATTACGGCAACAATGGGTGCACTGCAAGATTCCAACCCAGCCGAATAAAATAGGTCGTTCCACGGCACGTAATAAACTGACACGGGGTGAGATGAGATTACCTCTATATTTGGCCGGGTTATCCACGGCTGCAGTGGAGTCAAAGATTAAAACGATAAAGCATAGATAGGTAAGTTCGATAACAATGTACTTGAGGGATCCGGATTCGGGAAGATCTTTTGTGACCTGGATTGTTGAGATATAGGGCAAAGTTGTACTCGTAGTTTGCAAGTTGAACATTTTCTAAGTATTTTTGAGATTTTATTACAGATTGTTTGACGTAAACGGAACTGTTGACTGCAGCAGTTGGTTAATTTTACTCAAATGGATAAATAAATAAAAACTTTATACAGTTCAGAAAAACAGGGTACAAGTACAATATATAAAAAACAACTAGTAACGTTACGTAGGAGTCCTATATGTTAGATTTATACAAATTCCTTGGACCCCACACTAGGATTCCGTGTCGAGGGGTGTAGTCTCTTCTCAAGTTAGGCAAACATTTTCATTAATTTAGGTAAAGTAATTAATTTAAAAAACATAAACAAAAAAAAAACAAAACAAAGTATCCAAAGTAATCGACAATTGACATGTTTGAATGAGTAGGTATTCGGAATTTGGAGATTCTTAGTGAAAGCAAAATTGCTTGGAGTAGTGAAGCAAACACCTCAACGAAATCAAACCAAACCGTATTTTGACTAGTTTTAAGACTCAATTTTGACTACAGATTTTAGTTATTCTTTCATTTAAACGCAACTTCTCGCACCTGCTCGTCTGATAATCTTTGCCCCCACAAGAGACACAGAGCCGTCAGCATCAAATTAAACAAATCCCCGCGGAGTTATGACAATATTTGTATTGCGAGGTGTCCCACTGAGGCTGTCGTGAACTTGCTATGAAACGCTCGGAAGTATTTTAGGAAACACGCTGTATAATACTTAATTAACAATGAAGGAATATTTTGCGAAGATTTTAGTGGTCGTTTCAGTTCTATTACATACATCACATAATCAGCCTATAATGTTCCTACTGTTGGGACACAGGCCTCCTCTCGGTGAGAGAGAGTGGGCCGTAATCCACCACGAGGGCTCAGTGCGGGTTGGCAGATGTCACATGTCTTCGAATTTTTGGTTCTAGGACATGCCGGTTTCCTCACGATGTTTTCCTTCACCGTTTTGAGAGCAGTGGTGATGAAATAATTTACACAAAGTAAAGCGCCTGTCTGGGTACGAACCTACGACCTACAACTCGTAAGTCGCGGCCGTTACCACTTGGCCACCACTGCTCTCCGTTCTATTATATTTTTGCATTTTTCACGTACGCCAGCACATCGAGCTACTACAATCTGTCAAATTGCTCTAATAGATTTGCAACTTTATCGCTAAAACATAAGGTTCAAAGTTGATTGGGTAAATTTGACAGTTTCGGGTAGCTTGGTGTGCTGGCGTCTGTACATATACTTCTTCTTCTAGTGACCTTACTGGTGTTCTTTAGGAAGGTCAGGTACGTAGTACTCGCAACCGGCGTGTGTATGACAGATGTATGAACGTAAATGAGACAAAAGAAGTATGTAGGGATCGTAGCAGGTGGCGTTCTGTAGTTTCTGCCTAGTTTATAATGAGGCGTGAGCTTATGTAGCTATTTTTTTTATCCTGCGCTGTTCCACTCATGGGCAAAAGCCTCCCTCCACTCCTTCCATCTTTTGCGAAAGAAATGAATGAATGAATGAATGATGGTTGAAGGTACTGTAAAGGTTGTCCACTAAAGTCAACCTCATGTAGTGCAGGCTGGCTGGCTATAATTTAGCGCGTGTTCCATTCGAACATCCAAACAAGTTTAGAACGGGATGTCAAATATTATATTAGGTTTTTTTTGTTAAAGGTCATTATAGCATACTTAACAACTCGGAAAGTGATCGTTCCCGTATCACCTGTGAAATTGCAAGTGTCTACTTATTACGGTTCAAAAGATACAGTCCTGTGACAGACGGACGGACGGCTGGACGGACAGCGATGCCATGTATTAGAGTGGTGTAGGCAAAATAAAAGAGAACTGTTCGATTCAACGATTCGTGTAATAATGCCAATAATTAGTGTGTTAGGTGAGCTGCCCATTACAGTGATAGGGTTCTGTAAGCACACTTTGGGTACGGGACCCTAAACATTAATTGCTGGTAATACATTCTCGGAAGAATGTCAAATATTTACAGCTAAAAGGTCTAATCTGTTTATTTCACAGATGTTACTGTCCACTCCTAACCTCACCATATTCGGATACAATTGTAAAGAAACAGTTTAAAAACCAATCGTCACTAAACCGCCGTTTACTAACACAAGTTTGAACTATTTCCAAGCACTCCTGCGCACCTTAGCATCCCACACGCCAACTGTTTGCTCAACTGTATTTGGCATTTCTAAATCATGGGAATTTTTCCGTAAAGAGGTGTGGCAGCACTTGTCATTGCTTGTTGATAGATCGACGACACCATATCAGGCTCTTCATGATATAAGATTGGAAAGTGTACGATAAATGATTCGTAAATACTACTACTATGAAGTACTACCGACCCGCCCCCATCACACACGGATGCAATTAACTCATATGACCACAAGTCAACACATCGAGATGCTATACATGTCAAGTTCTTAATGCGATGGCGCTGACCATAGATATCCATGGTGCTGACAGAATTCGGAACGTTGCGTTCCAAAACTGCGTTAGGAAAGAAGGCTGCCTGACTCAAATTGGATTGGGCGGATCATATCAGCTGTAATGCGCGATGACCGCTGGGCAAAAATCTCCACACAACACCACTCTGCCACATTACTAACCTATGTCTTAGCACTGGTATTTTCCCCAAAGGCCTCAAAACCACCATCATAAAACCACTCCATAAAAAAGATTGTAAAGAACAAATGCAAAATTATAGACCCATTGCCTTGATACCAGTTTTCTCGAAAGTGATAGAAAAAGTGATTTATGAAATACTAAACTCATATTTGACCAAATTTAATATATTATGTGATGAACAAATGGGATTCCGTAAGAATAGAAGCATCAATATGGCAATATATAATCTTATCAATCATATAATTTCTAATGTTGACAGAAAAACGCCAATATGTGCTGGTTACGCCGTTTACCTATCACCAACGTGTGGAATGAAAGAGAGGCCCGACTTTTGTCTCGCGCGAGGTGGGAGGCGACGAGCTTATAAAAAGCTGCGCGAGCGCAGAAAAAGCCGCCATAACTAATTTTCGTAATCCGCAAGTAACCAGCTCGCAGCCAGAACATAGACCGGTCTATTGGTTTTGCTGAGCCGTGATCCAAAAGAAGCTTCTAGAACAGAGCATCTTCGGGGCGCCCCAGAAGTCATCCGCCGCCAGCCAGAGTCAAAGGTTAGTGCTTATCTTGATTTCTTCATGTTGGTGAGATTTCTCGGCTGCGTGTCCTCTGCTCATACCCATTTGTTATAGGATTCGCGATATCCATTAATCTCCGCAAGTTCTAGAATTGATTCTCTCCGCCTTCGCCCAATTTAAAAATTAAACCACCCGCTAATATTCACCCGCTTCACCATTTTTGGTCACTTCGAGCCATATTTATATAAAAACCAGTACCTTATAAGTCCAACATAATCATAAAAATATTATATGTGTAATATACAGTAATCAAAGGAAAATAAATTCCCGTAATCAATAAAAAACAAATTACCTACATAGGTTGCGATTGTGACTGTCCGCGACTGTTGACCTTGCGCAAGGTGACAGGCATATTTTAAATAAAAACCGTTAGTGAAAACTTGTTCGATAACGGAGTGTAGGTAAACCCTAAGTAACAATGAGTTACGAAGCAAAAATAAAAATACTGGCGGCTAAGAAGCAAGCCGTATTCGCAAAAATAAATGAGTTATACGAGTCGGGAAAAAAAGTGGTTCCAGTCACTACAAGCACAAGAAGCGTACAGGAATTTCTTGCTGCAACTACGAATGTAGAAGAATTATACCGTAGTTTTAATACGCTATGCGATGAGCACAATGAAGTTGTTTTAAAGGTGGATCCAGAGTATAAAATCAGCTTCAGTGACTGGAGTGCATTTGAGTCACTTTATTCCCAGGTCAAGTACATAAGAAACAACTTGATTGAAACTCAACGCATAAAAAATCCCGAGGTACCTCCCAAAGAAACGTACTCGCCAAGACTGCCCGCTTTAGAATTATTAAGTTTTTCGGGTAATCCAGAAAACTGGCCGCTGTTCTACGAGTGTTTTAAAGCTAACGTACATGACAATAAGATGTTAACAGACAGTCAAAGAGTACAATATTTGGTAGGTAAACTTAGTGGAAATGCACTGAATATATTCGCTGGAATTATACCAAATGAGAAAAATTATGCGTCAATATGGAACTCATTAGTGTCGAAGTATCAAGACAAACGATTATTAGGGTCCATGTATTTGAACAATATACTCGACATAAAAGCGTCCACCGCCGCGTCAGATCAATTAAACGATTTTATCGAACGAATGAATTCGTCGTGGTCGGCGTTAACAGGTTTAAATATTCCGGACTTGCCTGATTTTATTTTTACGCATTTGATGCTAAAAAAGCTGGATGCTCAACTAGTACAGACCTTTGAGTTTACAGCCCGCGCTAGTGAATTACCGTCAAGTGAAGAATTAATAAATTACATACGGAACCACATCAAAATAATCGAAAGAACAGCCGCGGTACATCAAATTAGTGCGACAGAGAATAAAACGAGAAGCTACGATAAGTCACGTAATCGGAATACGCCGCGAACTACGCATAGTTTCGCGATAACGGACAACAAAACGAGTTTTTCGTCTACCTGCATATTCTGTAAAGATGCCAGGCATACTCATTTGTACGAATGTTCAGAGTTCAAGAAACTTGCCGTTAGAGATCGCTTTAGGTATGTCAAGGATAAAAGGTTGTGCGTTAATTGTTTTAGTGACAAACATACAACGTTACGATGTGCGTCAAAACATACCTGCAATCGGTGTAATAAAACACATCACTCATTACTACATTTCGATAACAGTGAAGCGGCGGTAATTAGCACTAAGCCACCTGTTGATTCGCAACCGTTATGTTTGATGACGCAATCGGCCGCCTCATTGCCAGATGCGCCGGTAAATAGCCCACATGTGGTAAACTCGACCGCCTTTTACGCGGAAAATAATAACATTCTATCTTGCACACAACTGGACAGTACTATAATATTGCCAACTGCACAAGTTTATGTGCCAATAGACGGGCATCGTTTTATAATGAGATGTCTGGTTGACAGCGGGTCTCAAAACAATATTATCACGCTTGAGTGTTGCAGCCGATTGAAATTGAAAGTTAAGCCGCTAGTTAATTCGTCGCTAAAATCAGTTGGCGCCATTTCGGCACCTATACGAGGTTATGTAACCGTCACTATACAATCTCGAGTCAGTGACGCGCAGTATAGTTTAACCATGCTGGTAATCGACCACATCGCCGACCCATTGCCTAGTAGGGTAATACAGGCGTCGGCTATGGATTATTTCAAAAACTTACCATTCGCGGATGATTGCTGGAATTTACCAGGCAATATCGACGCCATATTAGGAACGCAAATGTTCGCGTTCATTTTGCTAGGTGGTAAAATAATACCCCCTCCATTAATGGAATCAGCTGATGTTAGCGTTCCCGCGGGCTCGGCACCTCACGCTATAGAAACCACGCTTGGTTACATTGTAATGGGAGAATTACCTGCGGTTACCTCCAACAATGTCGCCTGGTCCTTCGGCCCTCTTGTGAGTGGATTAAATGCTACGCTATTGAAATTTTGGGAAATAGAGGAGGTGCTGCCTACAAAGATAACAAACACAGAACATCAAGTCTGTGAAGAATTTTATAAATCCACGGTATTAAGACATCCCGGGGGTAGGTATGTCGTGTCTTTGCCTTTCAAGGTCGAACCTACCTCATTAGGTAACTCATTCATACACGCTCAACGCCGGTTAACTGCTTTAGAGCGCAAATTTAATTCGCTCCCCGCTTTACGTCACGCCTATAATGACGTCATTAATGATTATTTAGAGAAAGGCTATTTATTGGAAATACCTTATTCCTCCTCCGCTATAACCGAAGGGTACTTCATACCCCATCACGCTGTCGTTCGGCCTGATAAGTCAACGACGAAAACCCGAGTAGTATTGGACGCCAGTGCCAAAACTGACTCCGGTAAGTCACTCAATGACATACTGCATACCGGGCCTAATTTACAGGCTGACCTTTTTTCGCTTCTGCTTAACTTTAGATATTTTAAAGTGGCAATAACCGCTGATATACGTCAAATGTATCTTAGGATTTTGCTGTCAGAAAATGATCGCAAGTATCAGAAAATATTATACCGCTTTAGCGACTCCGAGCAGGTTCGCATATTCCAGTTTAACTCGGTGGCCTTTGGCCTCCGGTCCAGTCCATTCCTAGCAATGCGTACTATTCACCAGTTAGCCGCAGACCATGCCGAAAGCCTCCCTCTCGCTGCGGAGGTGGCCACAAGAGAGCTGTACATGGACGATTTGACTACGTCCGTACCTTCGGTAGAGGATGGAACTCGGTTAGCCGACGAGTTGCTGGAGCTATTCCGTCGGGGCGGATTTGAGCTTGTCAAATGGGCGAGTAACTCGCAAACTTTACTGAAACATTTGCCTGAGTCCTACCGTGCGGAGATCGAGTTCACAGATGATGACGAAAACCTGAAGGTCTTAGGTTTAAAATGGATACCTGTATCTGATGTGTTCTCGTTCGTCGCATCTTCGGAAACGGCAGGTATAACTAAACGTACTATACTGTCCACTATTGCTCGCCTCTTTGATGTGCTCGGACTTGTCGCGCCTGTCATTCTTTATGCCAAGCTGCTTATCCAAGAGCTCTGGCTCGCTAAAATAGGATGGGATGATAAACCTCCTGAAAATATTGTTAAATGCTTCTCTAAGTTTAAAAACGAACTATCGTTGTTGCCCACTTTACAAGTGCCGCGCCATCTGGGCGTCGCGGCCGGTTGCGTGGTGAGCCTAATCGCGTTTGGCGATGCTAGTATGAGGGCTTACGGTTGCGTCATCTACTTACATGTGGTGAACCCTAACGGGAATATATCCGTTCAGCTAGTATGCGCTAAGTCTAAAGTGGCTCCGTTAAAGACAGTATCGTTGGCAAGGCTAGAACTATGCGCCGCATTACTTCTAGCTAAACTTGTCCAGCAGGTACGTAGTATTTTCCATACCCGCTACCCAATACAGGATATATTTGCCTTTAGCGATTCCACGATTGCTTTATCATGGATTCATTCATCTCCTCACCGATGGCAAACCTTTGTTGCCAATCGAGTGACTGAGATCCAGGAAAACTTATCTCCTGAACGCTTTTTCCACAAAATGGGACAGATAATCCTAGCGATTGTCTGTCAAGAGGCTTATTGCCATCGCAGATAATTGATCACCCCTTGTGGTGGAAGGGTCCGCCCTGGGTCTGTCGCCCCATAACCGAATGGCCAACAGTGCCATTCGAGCCGTCCCGAGTTGAAGGTCCTATACCTGAGACAAAGGGTCCTGTCACACTGACCGTCATCTCCAACCGGGAAACGTCGGTAATCATTGAACTAACCATGCGGGTTTCTTCGTGGAAGAAACTACTACGAATAATGGTATACGTTTTGCGCTTCATTCGCAAGTTACCTACCTCCGAAGTAATTCAAGCGACAGATCTAGAAGCCGCTGAAACAGCAATCCTTCACAAATTGCAAGAGGAATGCTTTGCAAGTGAAATACAAAACATAAAAAAAGGCAATCTGCCTTCGCATCCTTTAAGAAAACTTAACCCTTTCGTCGACGAAAGCGGTCTGCTTAGAGTAGGCGGCAGATTAACTAACGCCAATATCCCATTCAACAACAGGCACCCGATACTACTGCCCCGTAGACATCACGTAGTCAATCTGCTAATAGACGACTGTCACCGCTCTAACTGTCATACAGGTTCCCACTTGCTTATGTCTTTACTGAGACAACGATATTGGATTATATCTGCTCGTAATATTATACGACAACGAATACGTCAATGCAACTTTTGTTTCAAGGTGTCTCCGCTACACCCTACGCCCATGATGGCTAACCTGCCCCCAGCCAGAGTCCAGGAAGCCAAGGCTTTCACGCACACAGGGGTAGATTACGCCGGGCCCATAAACATTACGCTCACGCGCCGGCGAGGTGTGAAAAGCCAGAAGGCTTACATTTGTCTCTTCATCTGCCTGACTACTAAGGCCATACATATTGAGATCGCTTCAGACTTGAGCTCAGAAACCTTCCTAGACGCTTTTAAGCGCTTCCTAGCTAGAAGAGGTCCCGTGTCTACATTGTATTCAGACAACGGAACAAACTTCATAGGGGCAAAACGTCAGCTGGACGAGCTATATACTTTCCTTTCGTCCAAAAGCGCTTCTGTTGCTTTTCAAACTGAACTAAATAAACACAAAATAACGTGGCGCAATATCCCGGCGCGCGCGCCCCATTGGGGGGGGCTTTGGGAAAGTAACATAAAATGTATAAAAACACATCTATACCGTTGCATCGGCCAACAGCTGCTATGCTATGAGGAGCTGCTGACCGTTTTAACTCAGATTGAGTGTTTGCTAAACTCGCGTCCACTGTGCTTACTAGCGGACGAGCCACACTCGATTCTGACGCCCGCACACTTCTTAAACACAACACCACTACAGTCCTTACCTGCCTGCGAGGTTGACGCATCCGTAAGCCTCCATAACAGGAAGAAATTGTTAGATAGCTTAGTGCAAAGCTATTGGAAACGATGGCATGTGGATTACCTACACACCCTTCAATTACGTCAAAAATGGAACTCGCCTGACACACCCATACAAGCGGGCACACTTGTCCTAGTACACCAGGATGACTCACCACCGCTTCGTTGGCCCACTGGCGTTATTGAACAAGTATACCCTGGTAAAGACGGGGTTGTAAGGGTGGCTCTAGTACGTACCGCGCTGGGAGTTTTTAAACGTCCCGTCGTAAAATTATGCCCACTGCCTTCGCAATAATTCAACCAGTCATTGACCTAGTCACGGTCGCACCTGTAGTATTTAAGTATTTATTATTATTATATTATATCATTCCCGCTAATTACCTTCAGTTTAACATAACAATGCTGTTACTTCCAGCTAGTTGGACCTCCTCTCACTTGCCATCGCCCTTGGAGTTCCTTTATGTTTTTCTTTCGAAACCCCTACGGAGTTTCAAAGGGGGGAGGATGGTTACGCCGTTTACCTATCACCAACGTGTGGAATGAAAGAGAGGCCCGACTTTTGTCTCGCGCGAGGTGGGAGGCGACGAGCTTATAAAAAGCTGCGCGAGCGCAGAAAAAGCCGCCATAACTAATTTTCGTAATCCGCAAGTAACCAGCTCGCAGCCAGAACATAGACCGGTCTATTGGTTTTGCTGAGCCGTGATCCAAAAGAAGCTTCTAGAACAGAGCATCTTCGGGGCGCCCCAGAAGTCATCCGCCGCCAGCCAGAGTCAAAGGTTAGTGCTTATCTTGATTTCTTCATGTTGGTGAGATTTCTCGGCTGCGTGTCCTCTGCTCATACCCATTTGTTATAGGATTCGCGATATCCATTAATCTCCGCAAGTTCTAGAATTGATTCTCTCCGCCTTCGCCCAATTTAAAAATTAAACCACCCGCTAATATTCACCCGCTTCACCATGTGCCCTGTTCACTGACATGACAAAAGCGTTTGACTATGTAGATCATAAGACACTAATTGACAAACTAAACGCTTACGGTATAAGGGGAAATGCTTTGGAACTATTAAAATCTTATTTAAGTGACCGCAATCAATGTACTGAAATAACTAGAATCAATTTAAATACGAAACGGGAAATAAAATACCTATCAAACTGTAGGAAACTTCAATATGGTGTACCTCAGGGCAGTGTGCTTGGGCCACCATTATTTCTTATATATATTAATGACCTGCCACGTCAACTAAACCATCCAATGATTCTCTTCGCTGATGACAGTACAGCAATAATTAAATGTTCCAATAATCTAACTTATGAAGAAGATGTAAATAACACCCTTAAAAAAATAATTGATTGGCTTGACAGAAATAATTTGGTTATTAATATACAAAAAACCAAGCTATTGCATTTCTACCAAAGACTAAAACCCAACCATTTAAATGTTTCATATAACGGACAAAGTGTAGAAGAGGTAAAAGTAGCAAGATTTCTTGGCATTCTAGTTGACAGCCAACTAACGTGGAAAATGCAGGCAGACGACATATGTACGCGGCTAAGTAAATCTGCTTATGCTCTTTTCATATTGGCAAAGAAAGTTAATTTACAAACAGTACTTATAGCATACCATGGCATTGTTTCCTCAGTATTGAGATTTGGCATAATATTTTGGGGCAACTGTGCTGAAAGAGAAACTATATTTAAGACTCAAAAAAGATGTATACGATGTATGGTAGGCCTAAGAACTACTGATACCTGTAAGCCTGTTTTCAAATCATTGAAAATCTTGACTTTCCCATGCCTATATATATTTGAAGTAGCAGTGTTTGTCAAATGTAACCTTAACTTGTTTCCTGCGATAGTAGATACTAGAAAACGAACCACTCAACTTAGATCCCAATACAAAACCATGTTGTGTACAGGTAAATACAAGACAGCACTAGCAAGGAAAAGTATTTTAGGCATGGGTCCGGTTATTTACAATAAAATTCCTGATAGCATAAAAAATGAGAATTTGCACAACTTTAAGAGAAAATTAAAGAATTTTTTAATAGATAAATGCTATTATTCAATCGCCGAATATTTGAATGACATGCTGTTATAAATTTTTTTTTTTGACATTTCTTAAGTAACAATTATTATTGACCTTCCATAATGACATTTAATTTTAATTTATGACATCATTCAATTTCTTTGACATTCTATAAATAAGTAAGTGCTGACAATTTTCATTTTAGTGCAATAACTGTGACATTTTTTAATTTTCTCAATACACAAGACATAATTTATCGAGCTAACTTATCGACATTGTTCAGTGAGATGATCTAACTTATTTACTTGTTGTGCTTCATGTAATGTCTATATTAATTTATTGTTTTGATTTTAATTATATTGCATGCACTGCTTTACTACCTACTCTTGTACGCCCTAGAGGCAAAGCATAGCGCCCTCAAAGTATCAACAAATAAGAACTTATAATGTACCTATGTTTTACAATGAATAAATGATTATGATTATGATTATTATGATTATGGGTGCAGAAATAGATGGCCAGATGACCTAGACACGTACCACGAGGGCTGGTTCGAGGTGGCGCGAGAAACGAGTTCCTGGAAGGATTTGGGGGAGTAGGTACCTTTGCCCAGCAGTGGGACAGTATAGGTTAACAAAAAAAAAAAGCCTTTGGTGAAAATAGTGTACCTAGTTAAAACTGATTATCTGACCAAGATTATGTCTGGACTTTAAAAAGAGACTGTGACTTCTGAGTTTGTTTCGGCCTTTCTTCTCAGAATAGTCAGATAGGAAACGCCGACCTCTTCTAGTTTTTAAAAAATATAATTGACGTGTAAATTACCAAACGGGAGCGTTCCCAAACGGGAGTAACCCAAACGTTTATAATTACGGGAATCAGCCTTGAGATAGTAGTTATAACATAGCATAATATAGTTATAACTGTATCTGAGCGCTAAGCTATTAGTCCAAATAGATAAATTGATGATCTGCATTCGAGTTGCCAAAAATGTAAACAACTAAGGTGTTTATGGAAAAATAACTTTAATTCCTACACAATAAAGTTCAGTTTACGCTACAACTTAAAACATTAAATTACCATTAAAATAAAGTTGTAACTTTTAAGGTGTTTAACTTGAACGAACATCATTTGGAAAAATAAATTTGAATGTACCTTAGTTTCTGTTTCTTTTCCATACCTTATTGGTCTTACGAAAATCAACTGGACCCAGAGTCTAGTCCTCAGAAAAAGAACTTCAACATTAATTTAAGGCTAAAATAAACGTTTTGTTCTGCCACAGTACTTGTATTTTTTAGAATTTATAACCTCCTTTGTTTGGTGGAGTTAGAACATTGTTCAGAAGACTATGTTTTCTCTGTTCTTAAATTAAGTCTAATGTCGTTTGGAGCATTGTAATAATAGTAGCGCTCTGTTTTGGGAGCTTGTGGCCGCTTGAATAAATGACATCTGGAGTTTTCGCGTTTGTGTTACATAGAGGAAATATAAAAGACTAGCACTGCCCCACGGTTTTACCCGCATAAGTGTCGATCACGTGGGAATATCGGGATAGAAACTATCCTATTCCCTTTCCCGGGACTCAAACTATATCTATACCAAATTTCATCTAAATCGGTTCTCGTGAAGAGGTAACAGAAAGACAGACTGACACACTTTCGCATTTATAATATTATAGTATGCATGGAGAAGGGTCAGTTAGGATAGGAAATATGGTATTGTAGAATTGAATTCACTAAAATTCATATTGAGAAAATAATGTTTTTCGAATTACCAGTAGTCAATAAAATGGTAGGAGATCTGGCTCTCTGCAGTCGAAATTATGGGCACTAGCATTTTTATAACTCTCTTGCAATTCAATCAACTCAGCCTATCCCAGTCCACTGCTGGACATAGGCCTCTCTCAGGCTGCGCCACAACACCCTGCCCTCTACCTTCCGCATCCAGTCCGTCCCAGCCACCTTCGTAAGGTAGCTGGGGGGCGTCCCACACTATGCTTGCCGATACGCAGTCTCCAGTCTTGGACTCGTCTGCTCCACCGGCCATCGGTCCTTCGACAAACATGACATCTTGTAATTGATCATCTTTATTACCGTCTAATTTTGGTCCAACAAGAGGTTTCAAGCTAAAATCAACATTTATCAGACCATCAACTTGCTTCAAACAAGCGCGACACGCGATAAAATCACGCGCGACACAAAGGCACCGCAAGTCGTACAACGAGCGGTGCCTTTGTGTCGCGCGCGCGATTATATCGCGTGTCGCGCCTGTTTGTAGGAGCCTTTAAATAAATTCTATCGTTGAAAAAACAGACAAAAAAACATCCTAAAACGCCTGAAAAAGCAGCTCGTCTTTTAGAAACACGTATTTTTCAAAGTTTTAATTAATTATTCGGCACACACACGGAACCCAGCCATTTAAACAAAATGCTTCCACACACGTTGCTACCTTGAGAAACAACAAAGAGAGACTCGAAAAATACTACGGTACCATTGTAATTAAAATATTTCAAAGCTTTGAATACATTAAGCCTTTTATATTCGTACCCCACTGGATCCTAAGGCTATTTATAATTTTAAAAAGTTTCCCACAACCTAAAACGGGCCTTAAACTTTTTAACACAAGGATTAAATTCATTTAATTAATTCCGCTTCTAGTATTCCAAACATGCTTTATCGTAAGCACTTTCGTAATTAATATTCAACTCAAAGTTTTAAACCATAAGGTTTTATTTTGATTGAATCGAGTCCCTATCCAGTATTCCAAGTATGCATCACCAGACAAACTTACACAGGTATTTTATACAGACCTTATATCAAAGTAATAAATGCTATTTTCTCTTGAAGAGGTGATGGAAATAAGTTTGTTCTTGTAGTTAAGTGGTTGTTTACTGAAGGTGTGAGTGTGAAAATGCAGTTATGTCTATATACGTCGCCGCGTGTCATCGTGTGGATTCAGTAAGTGTAGATACGGCGTTATTCAATGTCAGTGTAGATGATGTTTACTAAACAGAATAAATCTTTTCTCTTTTTTATGAAAATGTCTTAGCAAAGAGTGTTTTGTTTTCCATACCGATGAAGACGGACAGACGTGCTTCTTTGCTGGAAGATCTTTTGTGGAATATATTTTGGTGAAGGTTTTCCCGCTTGTTTTGGCTGTCATTTATAGATCTTTGACAGTCGTTACGTGTTGTCTGAAGCCCGGAAGTCGAATAATCAGAAACCTAATTGTAAAACTCACTTTCTATCACAACCCGAGTTTTTGTAAGGAAATACTTCATATGTTTGAAAAAATTGTCTGCCACGTATTTCATAGAAATACATAGAAACCAGTAGAAGACATGTCGTCTGCAGTCGGCTACGAATTTGCACCTTTATTCTGTGTTTGTGCGAATGTATATTCTTCCACTGTCGCTTGGCTACTAACTGAGCCGAGTTTCATTAAAGGAAACAGGGCGTCATCCTGCGATTAAAAGCTAAAACGAATCAACATCATTATCCACCATCCTCATCACCAACTGAGCCATTTTAAATCCAGCCCTTCCCAACATCGCTGTTGCGTAAAAGCTGATGATAATTAGACCTCCAACACTCCCGCTAATTGCCAAACTGAGTTATAGAGGTCACATGGCAGATGGCAGACACTCTGGGTAAATTATTGATTTCAACTCGACCCAAAATAGTTGGGAAAAGGATAGAAACATCATAACTTCACGCCTCTAATCCTCGAAGGGTAAGGCAGAGGTGTCATCATCATCATTTCAGCCGAAAGACGTCCACTGCTGGAATTAGGCCTCCCCCAAGCACCTCCACTTCGACCGGTTCTGTGCTCCTCGCATCCATCGGGTTCCTGCGGCCTTCACAAGGTCGTCGGACCACCTTGTGGGAGGCCTTCCAACGTTACGTCTTCCGGTACGCGGTCGCCACTCCAGAACCTTTCGGCCCCATCGGCCATCTGTTCTGCGAGCATAAGCACTGCCCACTGCCACTTCAGTTAAGTTAGTTAGGCAGAGGTGTACCTACAGCAAACCCATATATCGCCAGTAATATGAAGTCCCATGTAATTCGGGGTGCTACTAAGAAATTTCTAATGGAAAACCCCCACAACACTGCCCGACCTGGACATCAAACCTAGGACCTCGTGCTCAGCAGTATCGCTTGCGATCACTACACCAACAAGGTGGTTACATATTCCTTTTACTTCGTTTACGTTCATAAATAAGTACTCGACACAAAGTGCAAAATACACGTAACGTTCTCAGTTATCTTATAAGACAGTGTGCTTGTCTGTTTGTCTGTCATTTAATGCCGTCACAAAGGATTGTAAGACAAAGAAACAGTTCAGAAAGCCGACGGTAGGATAAATTATACAGTGCGTTGTGTATTGTGTTTCAACAAACCCTATTAAACAAATCAAGGCCCGAACTTCTCACTAAAAAATCACATGTTTTCATGCAATCGGACCAACTGAAGCAACTCAACTTGAGCAGGCTGCCGTAAGATGATGTTGATGATGATCTTAGCCTTTTGAGGAGTGGTCTATTTGGTTGCAGCAACGAAGACAATACAGGGTCAGCGCCTGACACTAGTCCATACAAGTTTAGACGTGATTACAAATCTACCTATCAACATTACGCCAATAAACGTCAAGCGCTGATTAACTTGACAGGACTAAACTAAAATTTATCTTCTGTCCTTTTCTTAATGAAATAGAAAGAAAAAGAAGTCAGATAGGCAGTCGCTCCATGTAAAATACCGGTATTCAGCTGCATCCGGTTAGACTGGAAGCCGACCCCAACCTGGTTAGGAAAAGGCTAGGCAGATGATGATGTTAAACATCATCATCTGCCTCTGTAAGATGTAATATGGGACAAGCCAATTGCCATCAACCGGGCGCAATTCCAGGTTCCGACCTCCTACTGAAAAGTTCAGAAATCCGAGAATTATTTTCAATTGCTTCGATAAATACTAATCTAAGCTTTAATTCCATAACATGACAGAACCCATTTCCACAATTTAGGTTCTCCATAGAAAAGCTAAAAGCAAGTTGCACTATATTTGAGGTGCAATGTTAAATGTCTAAATGCTTTTAAAGCGAGTGCACACAGTAGTCTGCGTTTCGTTTCACGTACAACTTCGGGATTCCCAAAATGTTACGTTATTTAGTGAAATATTATGATTTTAACATATGAAAGGTAGAAAAGGATCATTTATGGAATGTTTAGAGATTTAATTATTTTAATGAGCTAACTTTGTAGCCAGAGGCACCTATAAAGGGAGTGAAATAATTAGACCTTGATATCTACACACTTCTTTACTACAAGTAAGTTGGAGTTTAGACCAATGAGTCGAGCACTTCAATTACGGAACACACTTTTTATCGCAATACTTAGGATTATGAAGGAAATTCGTGTTCTCTGAGTCCCAAAACATGAAGTCAAGTGAACAGTGAACTCTGCGCTGCCACCGACAACGCCGTGGAAGTGGCGAAGTTTTGAGCCAACACCTTTCACACAGTCCATTCATCGTTTCTTTGGTCTTCCCCTACTTTTACTACCACATTCATCTGCCTAGCCTTTTCCCAACTATGTTGGGGTCGGCTTCCAGTCTAACTGGATGCAGCTGAGTACCAGTATTTTACATGGAGCGACTGTCTATCTGACTCCGGTTCTTTTCCGGACAATTTCATTCCTGATTCTTAATAGTGATTGTTTATCTCTAAACAAAGTACAGTAGACATTATAGACTTCCAGGCTTCAAATAGGAATAACAAAGTCTGAAATTTCACAATTCCTGTAAAAATCCGCTTGAGTGCTCGAGTTTAACCTACAGAACCTTGCTTTGAGCAAGAATAATAAACCTTTAGCTTCGAGTTTCTTTGAAGATATTTTTTGTAAAGGTTATTCATGTGTGATCGATCAAACGTGAAAACCTTTGTACCGAAAACATAAGAACTTACTTGTGACATTGTGTCAAACGAAAATGGGTTTTGTGACAATGGAAGAAGGATTATTGTTGAGTGATTTATTGGGGGGCAAAACGCAAAATGTCAATGCTTATATTTTTATAGAAATAGGTCGTTGCGTATAAAATGTTAGGGTTATAATAATTATGAGGGGATGTCATAAACTGTCAAGGACAGGAAATGTATTTGTTTTTTAAACAAAGACTACCTTCTGCTCGCGACTTTTTTTTTCGCGTGAAATTTCTTATTCCTCCAACCCACCCCGTCGCATCGCATCGCCTGCTCGCGTTATTACTTCGTGTTAGCTTAGCGTTCTTTCTGACTTTCGTCGGATCATCCAACGCTCGTGCAAATTCGCTCGTAGCAAACTTCGCTGCTGCTTGCAGCGCTACTTTGTGGCCTTGTAAATAATAGACATACATTTGTTTTTGACGCTCGACGCTGACGCTTGCAGCGCAAGGCGAATTCGCTTGGAGCGTTGCATTTCGTGGCCCTCGGGTAGAGTCTTCGTACACGACACGGTTTCTTCACGCCGTAGAAAAAACGTGCCCGTTAACAAGCTTTCATAGTGATCCATACAACACTGACGACCGTGCCTACGCGGCGAATAAACCGCATTTTTTACGGCAAGAAAAACGTGCGTTTAGAGAGCCTTACTTCTCTGAGAATAGTATCAGAGGTTGCAGCCAACCCCTCAACAAAATCCCCTTGTAACAATTCTATAGTTATGCCCAATAAAATTCGCCGGGAAAGCCTATAAAGCCGGTGAAGTTACAACTAAACTAGACATCGAGAAGGAATATAAAACGTAAAATATTATGGTTATATCTTAAATGTAACTATAACCTTGGTGGTTACATGATATTTTCAGGTTTCATCCATGCTAATATTATAAATTCGAAAGTAACTCTGTCTGTCTGTCTGTATGTTACCTTTTCACGCCTAAACCACTGAACGGATTTCGATAAAATTTTGCAGAGAGATAGATTGCATCCCGGGAATGGACGTGGGGTAGTAATAACTAATAATTAATATAAGTCTGAAATCACCAACCTGTCCTGAGCAAGCGTGGTGATCAATCCTTCTCTGTAGCAGAAGAGACCTTTGTCCTGCAGTGGTATAGTTTTTCAATTAGATTGAAAAGGTAAGTTCTTGCAAAACGGACCGCGCGTGCTATGTCATACCTTTGTATTTACACTAACCATTTTGAGCCCTTTTCAAGCTCCCCTGGGAAGGGTGTAGGTAAGTTTAATTACGTAAACTGGACTCGGGAACTGAATTTGCATAAACAAAATTGTATCACCCTGTAAGTTGTCCTGCTGCTTACCTCTTAAAAACCTTTAGCCAACAACAATTATAATATTCTGCCTAGAATTTTCCGAACTATGTTGGGTCATCTTCCAGTCTAACTGGATCCAGCTGAGTACCAGTATTTTACATGGAGCGACTGCCTATCAGACCTCCACAGCCCAGTTACTGGGTAACACGATACCCGGTGATAAGACTGACTGTCAGACTTTTAGGCTTTTGGCTACCGGTAACGACTGTCAAAGAGATCTTTGTTGAGTTGGTTAATCATAAATTTTTGTTGTTTGCCTAAATTGCAAAATTAAATCCAAAACCCGTGAAGTACTCTCAGAACTTGCCTGGTTCTTGCTATTTTCCCAGTTTATCCAGCCGTTAAAAGCATTTATATGTATGTAAAACCTCTATCAGAAACTTTTGAAACTGTCAAAGGGCTAGGTTAGGCAATTCAATCAAACTTCGAATAACTAACTTAAACGAGTCGTTTTCCGACCTTTGGCTGTTCAAAAGGCCCATAAATAGTTCGTCTGATCTCCGAATAAACCTAATACATAAACATTTACACCCAAATCTAATCAGTAATCGCCGATTATCTTATCTCTCTCGTGGAATTAATTAGGCATCACGTTTATCTTGCCTCCATCTCGACTTTAGACAAAGAAAAGTATAGACGGCGGGTAGCTCCATTTCATTTCCACAAGAAAAGGATAAAGTATTGAGTTACTATAAGTAACAGAAAAGGATAAAGCTAGGTATACTATTTCCGTCTCTCAGTGCGTGCCAGTTTTTTCAAGGCAGCTACATATGTAGCCAAGTTAGTTTTTTGTCTCATGTGTGGCCGCGCTAACCGATGCTCTATAACTTTCTTACTCTAAGATCTCGACTAGGCGACAAATGTCAAAGATGTTCAGCTGATAACCGAGATGTTTTGTGATAAGGGAGTATTAGAACATTTGTTTTGATGTTTATATCCTCATTTAGGTTGATAGCCTTATGGGACACGTAGAAGAAACTTGGTTTTTCTTCCCACGTGTGTGAATTAGATGTATTTGGACTTCTTGGGTTTTTGAAGTGCGAAAAATAAAGTGTTGAAAGTTTTTAATTGATTGTGTCCACTTAAACGAGTATTAATACTATCAGATAATTTACATGCCATCGCCACTTAATCAGCTAATCACTAAATCACTTTTTTGAAAGTTGTTTTTTGAGCGAGAATTAGTAACAAAAACCGGTCAAAAGCGAGTCGTCCTCGCGCACCGAGGGTGATACCATCATATGTTTTTAAATTTTCATCGGCGAGGCCTATATTTGTTAGAGAGTTTTAACACTGCGATGTAGAATATTGCAGTTTTTTAAAGTCAGCTCAGCTAGTGGAACTACTGTATTTTTTTTATAATTTCAGAAGAAGTGGGTTATATAGAGACATCATTTTATTTTTCCTGTAATCTTTACATAAACTTTTATCACATAAATTATTTCAGATTTTTCTCTATGCAAAATTCGGAGATAAGGGGGGAACGGTATTTTTTTTTACATTTTTCATCAAAAGTCGAAAACTAAGCGGCCTTAAAAAAAGAAAAAAATGTTTGAGAATGTGCAAACAGCGCTCTTTCATAATTATGATACCCCACATGCTCTAGTAGCCCCACTTTCAAGTCACTGTTGCAAAAAAATATATATATTTCTTTCTTATTTTAGTTGAGCAAAACGTCATATAAAACTATTCCAAATTTCAAGTTGATAGCATTAGTAGTTCTTGAGATATCCAGCTGCGACAGACAGACTGAGTCGCACCATAAGGGTCCTTTTTATTACCATTTTGGTACGGAACCCTAAAAAGGTCCTTCTAAGTTTTTGGTTGCAATGGAATTTTAACTTTGTTGTGTGTAGGTATTGTAGTTTGTTGTTCCATAACTTTAAAAATAATGATGTAGAGTGTTACTAAGAAATTCGCAATGGAAAAACCGAATAGGTAACAATTTTGTGTCCGACTCGGCAATCAAACCCTCACGCTCAGCAGTCGCGCTTGCGTCCACTAGACCAACGAGGCAGTCAAAACACATTATATTTTCTTTTTTTTTTGGGTGGGAAATTATCAAATAACTTGTCCCACTCTCGGCGGAGCGGGAGGGCGTTTCAGACTTTTACTGGCTAAAACCCACCCGTCTTCCTTCAGTTGCTGTGCCAGTGGCCACGGTATCTCTTTCAAACAACCCGCGACCCTGGCAGGCATCGGTCCTAGCGAACGCCGTCAGTTAGTGCTGACATCTCTTTGAGGTGCCCGTGGAACACAACGCGCCATCAATCCGGGCCTGGTCCT
Source organism: Oligia latruncula (assembly GCA_948474745.1). NCBI lineage: Eukaryota > Metazoa > Arthropoda > Insecta > Lepidoptera > Noctuidae > Oligia > Oligia latruncula. The sequence continues at coordinate 1,794,264 of OX419707.1, read as the reverse complement.
TACCGGACGGCGAGCTGCCCATTGCTCACCGTCCGCAACCCCGCGCCTACGGTGGCCGGGAATCGGCAGAAATTCGGCTGCCGGGCCTGGATTTGTTAAATAAGATTTTTTGAAACACAGCACACTATAATTTATCCTACCGTCGGGGCAGTCAAAACACATTAAGAGCGTAGACGGGCTGCGCGAGAATTGAGTATTTGAAGAAACTATTGCCGTCTCTCTCTCTCTCTTGTCTCCCCCCGTAGAGTGCGATAGGGATAACTGCAACTCAGAACGATTTTACCTAGAAAAAATCATGACCGATCGACGTTTCGTGTTCCCCTGTTTTCTCCTCGAAACCTAAGCCTATTAAAATATTTTTGGTATCAAAATTTAAAGGAAGAATAGATCTATGCCCCTATCATTTGTTTTTATCTTAAAAACTTTTCAATTTTCTTTGGTAGTCGTTTGATTACGTAGGTAAAAAAAAACACTATAAAGTGAAAAATAACTTTAATTTCGGAAGTCGGTGTCTTTGGATTTGTATTTTTGTTTTTTGCCACCGACTTCCGAAATTAAAATTATTTTTCACTTTATAGTGTTTTTTGGAAGTCGGTTGTTTTTTTTTGGAAAAAAGTTTATATTTTTTACTTTTTAGTGGGTCTTTTTGTAATTTATCTAAGTCACAATAGCCTAATATCAACTGCAACTTAAAATTTAGTCCTGTTTAAAATGAGCACAAACACGACTACGGTGCTGTAATTTCAAGGTTTGTACTTTTTCTGATGCTCCTGGCTTCAGCATCAGGTCTCTATGTACTTCGGTGTTCCTCATTAACAGTACGTTTATTCACACATCGAGCCCTTTTCAATGAGCCTAAACACGATATATCTGCTGTTAGTTGTCGAGGAGTTAGGTACTCTGCAGACTATCATGACTGCAGCATCAGGTCATGACTTGATGATCATGAGACTAAATGTGGCAAATGCCGTAACAAACATCAAAACAATTTACTAAAAAAAAAACCGACTTCCAAAAAAAACACTACAAACTGAAAAATAACTTTAATTTCGGAAGTCGGTGTCTTAGGGATCAGTATTTTAGTTTTTGCCACCGACTTCCGAAATTAAAGTTATTTTTCAGTTTGTAGTGTTTTTTTTGGAAGTCGGTTTTTTTTTTTGTTAAAAAGTTTTTATTTCTCGCTTTTTAGTGGGTCTGTTATAATTTATCTAAGTTACAATAGCCTAATATCAACTTGCCCATCGCCTTTTTATAAAATATTCCTTTTCTCGATGCAGGGACGTTAATTGTTGAGGAGTTCTCCTTTTATTAGTTTTTAGATTAGATGCTGATAATCCTGGCTGCAGCATCAGGCCAGACTTATGTCAACATTGCATTGAACTTAAAATTAGTCCTGTTTAAAATGAGCCCAAACACGACTACGGTGCTGTAATTTCAAGGTTTGTACTTTTTCTGATGCTCCTGGCTTCAGCATCAGGTCTTCGGTGTTCCTCAGTAACAGTACGTTTATCCACACATCGAGCCCTTTTCAATGAGCCTAAACACGATATATCTGCTGTTAGTTGTCGAGGAGTTAGGTAGCATCAGGTCATGACTTGATGATCATGAGACCAAATGTGGCAAATGCCCTATCAAACATCAAAACAATTTACTAAAACAGTCCTTGCCTGTTCGAGTAACTTCTTACTGTTAAGGAGTTGTACCTTCCATCATCAGCCCAGCTACCTGAGATGGTGACAACCATACACAAATACACAAGATACTTCATAAAATATGCGAAAAACAATAAGCGAGCCTATAAAATTTGAGGGTTGCCCTCGATTTCTCTAAGATCCCATCATCAGATCCTAACTTGGTGACAATGGGACCACCTCAGAACTATCTACTTTCGAACAAAAAAAGAATTTTGAAAATCCGTCGACAATTGGCGGAGTATTCGATGAACAAACATACAAAAAAAAAAAAAAAAAAAAAAAACATACAAACAGCCGAACATAGTACCTCCTCCTTTTTGTAAAGTCGGTAATAAAACAGTCCTTGCCTGTTCGAGTAACTACTTACTGTTAAGGAGTTGTACCTTCCATCATCAGCCCAGCTACCTGAGATGGTGACAACCATACGCAAATACACAAGATACTTCATAAAATATGCGAAAAACAATAAGTAAGCCTATAAAATTTGAGGGTTGCCCTCGATTTCTCTAAGATCCCATCATCAGATCCTAACTTGGTGACAGTGGGACCACCTCAGAACTATCTACTTTGGAACAAAAAAAGAATTTGGAAAATCCGTCGACAATTGGCGGAGTATTCGATGAACAAACATACAAAAAAAACATACAAACATCCGAACATAGTACCTCCTCCTTTTTGTGAAGTCGGTAAAAAAGGGGCATTTTTTTAGATTTTCGGAAAATCATATTTATTTTTGTAATAATTTTTTTGAAACAAAAAAATGACAGGGGCATGCCTTCAATAGAACTAGATTTTTATAAATAAAAATGATTACTCTAGAAGCATTATCCAGGAAGAGCATAGGGGAATACGTTTGTATGGAAAAAATGCAGCCCGTCTACGCTCTTAAGTATACTAAGTTTTAAACCTTGCTTGAAAAGTGGTTACGCAATCGTGAGAAAAAGAAAAACCAAACATATTTCACAGTATCCAGTTTAATGTGAATTACATGCCAAACTTAAGTACGCCAAAAAAAAACAAAAATAATACAGAGTTTCATTTACCGTTGTATTTATTCCCTTCACCTTCTTATTCCTTGTTCAGCCTAGTTATAGTTGGAGGGAACTTGAGTGCGGTGAGTGGCTGCGACGATGTGACTGCAGGTGCAAGTTGTGTGACTGCTGACTGTTCAACCGACGAAGGTTCAGCGAGTTCAGTAGGTTGTTCGTTCTCAAATTATTGTTCAAGCTGTTTTCTTGCAAGTTATTCAGCAGATTGTTATCTTGCAAATTATTCAGAAGGTTGTTTTGACGTAAATTATTATTGTTTAGGCTGTTTTCTTGCAAATTATTCAACAAGTTATTCTGTCGCAAATTGTTGTTGTTCAGATTATTTTCTTGCAAATTATTCAACAAGTTATTCTGTCGCAAATTGTTGTTGTTCAGATTATTTTCTTGCAAATTATTCAACAAGTTATTCTGTCGCAAATTGTTGTTGTTCAGATTATTTTCTTGCAAATTATTCAACAAGTTATTCTGTCGCAAATTGTTATTGTTCAAATTATTCAACAGGTTACTCTGTCGCAAATTGTTATTGTTCAGATTATTTTCTAGCAAGTTAAGGTTCAAGTTGTTGTCTTGCAAATTATTCAGCAGATTATTTTCTCGCAAATTACTGTGCAAATTGTTTTCTTGCAAATTGTTATTCAAGTTATTCTCCAACAAACCATTAAGAAGGTTATTATTCTGACGCAAATTATTGTGAAGATTATTTTCTTGCAAATTATTGTTTAGGTTATTTTCTAGCAAATTATTCAGTAGGTTGTTATTATTGGATCTTAGATGCAATTGCTGGTGATTTAGAGGACTGGCCAGCCCTTGGGCCACCACCACGAGAGCAATGCCGATCACAAGTTTAAACATGGTGACTGATCGAATCGACTAAAACAAAAAACTGTCGTAAATCGAATGTATTATCCGGATTTGTGCGGCTTATATACCTTATGTATTAATCAATTTGCTTTGTAGTTACATACCGTTAAGTAAGTATCTCGAATCGATTTAATACATTTTGATTATTCGGCGCTGTTTATTTGTAATTGAGCGAGTAAGTGTAACCTTAAATTGTGATAGTCATTTTAACAGTTTTCGGTGTGAGCATGAAGTTATGAAAAAAAAATTGAAAACTGACAGAAAAATTGAAAGACCCGTAAATCCTCCAATCCACATTGTGAAAAATGTAAATTTTAAAAGAATACACAATATTAAAAAATATTGATTGAATGTCTGTTTGTCAATCTTCGGCTGTATGTTTTTTACGAGTTTTTAAAGAAAGAAAGAAAATACATTTATTTAGCACAGACTAAAAGACAAGGGTTTTTAGGGTTCTGTACAGACGCCAGCACATCAAGCTACTAAAATCTGTCAAATTTATTCAATAGATTTTCAACTTTATCGCTACAGCATAAGGTTCAAGGTTGATTGGGAAAATTTTACAGTTTCGGGTAGCTTGATGTGCTGGCATTTGTACCAAAATTCTGTAAAAACGAACCCGCATTATGCTACTTCGTCCATTGGCCTGTCAGCACGTCACAGCTGATTTTTATGAACTCCTAATACTATATCGAATTGTCTGAATCAGTTTTTTATTAATACCCTCGTATCAAGTGAAAGAAAAAAGATTTTTATTTTCATTGCATCACCATCATCATCTGCCTAGCCTTTTTCCCCAATGTACTATACTATTGGGATCGGCTTCCAGTCTAATCGGATGCAGCTGAATACCAGGAGCGACTGCCTATCTGACCTCCCTCCGTAACCCAGTTACTGGGTAATACGATACCCCTTGGTAAGACTGGTTGTCAGACTTTCGGGCTTCTGACTACCCGTAACGACTGTCAAAGATCCACGAATGACAGCCGAGACCAACGGCTTAAAGTGCTTTCCGAGGCACGGAGGGGTTTCGGTATGTAAAGATGGTCACCCATCCACAGACCAACCGCGGCAAGCGTAGCTTAACTTACTTTCATTGCATCATAGGCCGAAATATGAAGTGGAAATGGATGGAGATGGGGGTTGAAATTTCCTTTTTTTTAATCTATAAAAAAAAGCTGTACAAACAAACGTATTTGTGGAGTCCCAAAAAGTTTTTTTTTTCATCTATCCACGACGTATACAAATACAAAAAGTTTATTGTAACATGTACCTACCTACAACTTTTACAGTAAATCTTACATAGGGACCTTCTTTTAAGTAAAGATATACCTTTGCTAATAGGCCCCGAGATTTTAAATACGGAAATCCTTTAAATGTTTGGAACCCTCGTTGTGAAAGACCGGCTCGCACTTGGCAGGTTTTTTTAATTAATTAACCGAAATTGAAACAAGTAAAATCATGTCTTGTGTTATTTCTGCAATGTCGCCTCGTGTTCTCAAAAGCGTAAAATCGATTACGATTAATATTCAGTATGAATGTATTATTTTGTGTTATCAGACTTGTAATCAAACTCCATTATAGTTTAACAATAAAATCAACAATTTCTTGTGTAATTTGAAGGTACATTTTGTAACATCTGGTAAAATTGGGATATTTTTTTTAAGGTTCCGATCAAATCACAATTGACATTAGTATTGTGTATTGGTTTTGTAGTATTTGGTTTGTTTTTTCAGCTGAAATGATAATTGTATATTGATATAATCTCGCTATTTGTTTAAAGTATCTGTGGCATGCAAAGTACTGTCATTTTTTCAAATGCGACGACGCATAGAAGAAATTGTCATCGTAACGTTTTTCTGGAAGTCTTGCCACTCGGCAAGCAGAAATTCTAAAGAATATGTCTGTCGCTTACAACATCGTCAACTGAAAGTGACAGCATGACACTTAGGGCCCGTTCACGGCCCCGACCGATGCGACGAGCTACGCAACTTACGTCAAGCGACACACGCGCGCGTCATCTGTTTCAGTCTCCTCAAGTCGCGTCGCGGTGACTCGTGGCATATCCTAAACAACTTTTTTCATTTGTTTTCCCTGCAGTCACCATCGTAAGACGCGTGACGCTTCAGCGTGTAGCTCGTGGAAATTGGGTTGCGTAAGGGCGTTTGTCCACCGCCACCGTCAACGGGACGCCACCGAGAACGAGATGACGGTGCCGTAGTTGCGATACATACATTTACTATGACTGCGTCTCCACCGCACGTCCGTCACCCGAGCATCAGGATCACGAATCTGAATTTTCGAGTAGTTCGTCGCGACGGCTAGATCTCGTCCCGAGATTGCGATGGGCCGATGATAAGACAGAGATTAAAATAGAAGACGAACTTGCAGGGGATCGAGGAGGGGGTGGAGGGGGGTTCAGGGGATCAGAACGGAATAACTCACACAAAACACGTTTGATCTTGTCTTTTGTTTTATCTGTATTATCATACTGAACCGCCGAGTTCGGTCGCGGTAGCCAACGGTACCCGTCACCAGGACGTCACGTTCGTTACGAATAATCTCGTTTCTCGTTGACGCCCCGGTGACGGCCGATTTGGACAAACGCTGTTAGCGAAATCGGCCGTTATAGTCGCCTTTTACCCACGGCCAGAGGGAAACGACCCTTTTCTTTTGCCACCACAATCACTTGCGATATTATCTCAACATCATTACTGTGTTTTAACCCTCACTTCCAATAACACAAACACCTCGAACCGCTTAACCTAACACTACCGAAAAACATTATCGTTGCAAGACAGGCGTTAGGTGTGGCCGAATCTCGGATATAACCCTTAATACGGTGAATGTGCCGCATTATGGAGGGTTAGGGAATGCGGTCACGGTACGAAGGTGTTGTAATTGTGTTTGTTTTTTGGGGTTTTATAAATGGCGGAGTAGGGACGGTCTTTGGGACTTTGAAGAATACCAAACTGCTTCTACAGGGTGTTAGGTAAAATGAGGGATATACATACTTTAAGGGAGGATGTTAGGTAAAATGAAGGATATACATACTTTAAGGGAGTGGAGTACGTATGTAAATGAACAGCTTTTACTATGGGACCAATCCTGAAATCGCGAAAAAAAATCGCCAGCTGATTCTCGCATAAGTCGACAAAGTGTATCCCTATATTTTGTCGAGTTATGCGAGAATTTTTTTTAACAGCAGATTTTTTTTAAACGAAGTTCTGTACGCGGCTTGTTGTAATAGTAAACTGGTAGAAATCTTCAAGTAACGGAAAATCGGGAAAAATTAACGTGTTTATCGAGGCACGGAGGTATCTTGGTATGTAAAGATGGTCACCCATCCGCGAACCAACCATAGCAAACGTAGCTTAACCTGATCGATCGATCCGTGCGGCTGTTATTACTTAGCCCGAAGCCCCTTATTACCATTACCATTTAACCTAACTAAATGGTGAACGACCTGAACAAGCACCAAAAGGTATAAAACAGCTTGTTTTCATTTCAACACATCTAACGTTTCCTCCGGCATGACAAGAATGTCAGCTATGTGAAACAGCGGCTCATTACTGTCAAAGTGTCCGCCCCAATTATATGACAATAGTAAACTGGAGGCAGGAGTGACAAGCAATTTGTCATTAACAAGTCTGTGGTTATTGGAGGCTCTAATGTTTTAGACAAGTAAAGAGTGGGACGTACAGCTAAATGGTATAGCCCCTTATTGCCAGTATTAACAATTAGACTCTTATTTCACCACCACTGCTCTCAAAAACGGTGAAGGAGACCGGCATGTCCTAAAACCAAAAAATCTGCAAAAATGAAGCACTGGGCTCGCGTGGTGGATTACAGCCCACTCCCTCTCACTGAGAGGGGGCTTGAGTCCCAGCAGTGGGAACCGTATAGGCTGATTATGTATGTTATGTAAGTGAACTTGACTTGAGACGGGCTTGTTGGCTAAGAAATAACAGCCGCACGGTTAGATCGATCAGGTTAAGCTACGTTTGCTGCGGTTGGTCCATGGACAGGTTACCAAATTTACGTAGGTACCAAGACCCCTCCGTGTCTCGAAAAGCACGTTAAGCCGTTGGGCCCGGCTGTCATTCGTGGATCTTTGACAGTCGTTACGGGTCGTCAGAAGCCCGAAAGTCTGATAACCAGTCTTACCAAGGGGTATGGTATTACCCAATAACTGGGTTGTGGAGGTCAGATGAGCAGTCGCTTCATGTAAAATACTGATATTCAGCTGCATCCGGTTAGACTGGAAGCCGACCCCAACATAGTTGAGAGAAAAGGCTAGGCAGATGATGATGTAAGTGAACTTGACTTATAAAGAACACGTGAATCAATTGTCTTATTCCTCTTAACTTATAGCTTTGTAAATGAAAGACGTTATTGGATGATTTCTTAATTTTATAGCAGTTTAAGTTACATATTTTTTAAGTTAAATATATTACATTATTAATTATTTTTAAATTACTTCTTAGTTAAAGGCTAGATAGTAATGTAAATAAAGTATCAACAATTGTGATACATTAAAGAGGAAAAAAACTCTTTTAGTTACATGCGTTTCCTCCTTCCTCATCATAATGCTAATACCAAAGAAACTACAAATTATGTATTTCTTTCTCTCCCAGACTCCCAAAACCCCGTGATTTACAATAACTCTAAAACGATGATAAACGCGCGCTGTGATTACAAAGACAGTTTCTAACAACACTGGTGACTTATGACGCCGGGCCATTCTATACGATTTTAATTTTGACTCTAAACATATCGTAAATTATGGTTTTAGACCGTACAAGTGATAGGAGACAGCGACATAAATTATGGTGAAAGAAAGAAAATACATTTATTTAGCACAGACATAAAAGACACACAAAAATGCTGCTAATGGTGCTGAATTTTTTTGGTATTATTTATTTATAAATAAGTACGTTACTCTGCGAGCAATGCTCGCAGAACAGATGGCCGATGAGGCCGAAAGGTTCTGGAGTGGCGACCGTGTACCGGAAGACGTAGCGTTAGAAGGCCTCCCACGAGGTGACCCGAAGACTTTGTGAAGGCCTCCGGAACCCGTTGGATGCGAGAAGCACAGAACCGGTCGAAGTGAAGGTGCTTGGGGAGGCCTATATCCAGCAGTGGACGTCTTTCGGCTGAAATTATGAAGCACGTTATTAAATTGTGTTACGTTTCCAAAAAAACTTCGATCGTTTTCTGAAAAAGTATGTTGCAGTTTTTAAATCCTGATATTTTTTATCAAAATTATGCGTTGGCAACCACCAAAGAGAATATGGTTATATCGTCGTTGGCAACAAACTTTGAGAGCGTTATAAGTTTGTAACAATAGACTATGTTTAAGAACAAAGGTGCCCAAGAATCGGTACAATATTATCATAGATATATTTCAAAGCAAGGGGTATCGTATTACTCAGTAACTGGGTTGTGGAGGTCAGATAGGACTGCCTATCTGACCTCTGGCTCCATGTAAAATACTGGTATTTAGCTGCATCCGATTAGACTGGAAGCCGACCCCAACATAGTTGGGAAAAGACTAGGCAGATGATGATATATTTCAAAGCAATCACCACTGCTTATGTACGTGAAAATAGCGAGAAGAATAGCTTTTGCTTTGCCGGCCTTGGATTATCCCCAGAAAGAAGGAATGGCTTACGCTGTTCATCACAAGCGTGCACATTACCCGCTACATCTTCCAAATTACACCATTCGAAAAGCAGCTTATAGAACCAGTAAATAAACATTATAATTTCTCAATCTGACTGTTGTTACGACCGACTGTTTATAAGACCAATCATTTACACATAATAGGCGATATAACTATACTTTAATATGAAACTATGCTTATAATTACATGGACAAATATTCAAAAAGAAAATTATATTTCCTTCGTAAATAAACTGTGTTTAAATAACTGTTAGTTTTGAGAAATTATGTGATTGGTGGAATGTTTGATTTTAATATTTCCCGTTGGTTTTGTAAGAGGGCACTTATAATGAGAAATGGTCTCTCTTTAAAGGACTCTCGTTTCTTGAAGAATCATGATCGCAAGTTGACTCCCAACCAAAATTGCCCGTGTATTCAAACCATAACAGCTGTTAACTTGACAGTTGACATTCTGTCATTCACGATTTTTTTGAAGTGAAAACTTCTTTAGGCGCGTCGGGCATTTTTTAAGATGGGGAAAAAACAATTGAACTCGCGCCACTGTTACCGTAAGTGACACCGCGCGTGTTTAGTTTATAAGACGATTAAAAAAAAATGTGTTCGGCTGTCCTCGGGATGTACTTGGTTTTAATGTATATCCGATATGTCAGTACCTAAGTGATGGCAAAGTATTCTGTTCGTGTTTTGTTTTCACTTCTGTCGGCACTCCCGGAGTGCCATTGTTTTTTTTTTAGGCTACGTTTCTGTTTTGTTTAATTATTTTATATCGTCAATAAACACCACGCTGCACTCCAAAACGGGCATCGACGTAGGCAAAAGGCTGCCAAGCTGAAACGGGATTGGGCAGGGCACATCGGGCGCATGCACAGTGACTGCAGGGGTTGCTCAGCGGTCACTGCATGCAGCCGAGTCTCCACACACTGTGGGTGCCTAAATATGAACGGCGCCAACGAGGCCGGCCAAGAAGGAGGTGGCGAGACGCCCTAGACGCGTACCGCAAGGGTTGGATTGAGGTGGCTCTAGAAAGGGATGCCTGGAAAGATTTGGGGAAGGCCTTTGCTCAGCAGTGAGAACACAGATATAGATAGACCTATATAACACAAGTATCACGATCTGTATGAAAACCAAGCGTGCCATTTTTTAACAACCTACTATGACGTCATAGAGCTTCTATTTCGTGAAAGACGCCGCCGCGTGCGGCACCCGTGTCGCTCCACCCCCGGGGCCTAGCGCCAGCGCCCACGCTCACCCAGCCAGCAATACACAGGACTGAGAGCGAAAGTGGCGGCTTACGATTTTTGAACGTAAGCTGGTGCGATTTTTGGCACGCAAAGTAGTTGCTCTTGCGTGATCTAGGTTTATCTATATCTGTGAGTGGGACAGTGTAGGCTAAATAATAAAAAATAAAACCATGTTGTCGACAAGTGATAGAATTTAGGGGGTGTTTTATTATATTTCCGGGTGGTTTATCGTTGTGTTTGTTAATAGAAGTTTCTTAAAAACTTTCTATTCGAAGCCTTGGAATTGGTAAAATAATTACTGAAGCACTATGTGTTGTAGATATGTATTTGCCGCAATGTATGAAATAGCTATAATACGGCAAGTTAACGATTGATTCAATTTGATTAGCAATTATTTTCTCTGGCGGTACTTACATTGTCATTATAAGTACATCGTGGCACACATTTTAAGTATCTGATAATTATAGTCCGACAGACTAGAATAATGGAAGTCATTGTTAATAATCGTAGGAACCATGAAGGCAAAATTTTTAAAACTTTTTAATCATATTAAAAAGTTTTTAGTGAAAATGGCCGTGATAAAATAAATATCGGGAGAAAATAACAGCGAAAAAGTGAAAATAATAAAGTGAAAAACTGGAAAACAAAACACGTTATCGTTACTATCTACTAACTTTATTTCTTGAAATGTCAACTGAAAAAGCTAAGAAAACTTTTAAAATATTTGCCAACAAGAAAATATTTCAGACAGAAATCAAGACATAGGATCAAACTCTCATTCACCGAAAGTCTCACTTTTGCTTGTTTTCGGAGTTCCGTAACTCAATAGGAAAAACGTAACCCTTATAAGATCACTTCGTTGTCCGTCGGTCAAGACCCTTTTTCTCAGAAAAGCGTGGAGTTATCAAGTTGAAATTGATATCAAACACTCCTGGCTGCATTCCCTTGAAGCAATGAAAAACTCAGACTTCTAAGTCAACGCAATCAAAAGATACGGGCGTTTATGACCCGGAAACAAAACCTATAGGGTACTTCCCGTTGACCTAGAATCATGAAGTTTTGTCATGAAGAAGCAATGTCATGTAGCAAAATTAAAGGAAAAATCCACGTGTACGGAACCCCCGGTGCGCGAGTCCGACTCGCACTTGACCGGTTTTTTTAACAATTTAAAAATATTTATTTACTGAGACAATATGATGTTATATTACGTATTTGTAATGAATAACTAAATAGTCAAATTTTAGGTGGGGCATCTGCTAAAACCATCACCAACTATTTCCGTAATTAATTCATTATTAGATCCTCAACTAGATACAGACAATTTCAATTTCTTTAATAGATTTTCAACTTTATTGCTAAAGCATAACGTTCAAAGTTGAATGGGAAAATTTGACAGTTTCGGGTAGCTTGATGTGCTGGCGTCTGTACATTCCGGTCGTCGAGAAAATGGGTTCCTGGCACCTGTCAGTGCGAAAATTCTTGTAGCTAATAAAGACCAAATTTGCAAAACACGTATTCGTATCTAACAAACTGACACATGTCAAAAAGGCATTGTCTCGTCGGCCGCACAATAGAGACGACATTTATCACACTAATATTATAAAAGCGAAAGTTTGTGATCGACATTACGCGGGTAAAACCGCGGGGCACCATGTAGTTACCACGGGGTTACCATGTAGACACTAATCACCTCTTTAGCAACCTTGTAGACTTTGCTAACCTTTCACCATAACATGAGCTATTTTCTGACAAGCAAGACGACATGAAAAAGAAGTTAACTGAGAGAGAGATAGCACATTTTAAGCAAAAACTACCAATTCTCTTAGTTCCTCCTCATTTAAACTTTTCCTCATGCCGCATTTACACATTCGTGCGAATCGCGAGGCGAATGGCGAGGCGAATAACGAACACGCATATGTAAACAGTGCGCTCACTATTCGCCTCGTGGCTCGCCTCGTGATTCGAGCGCTTGCGTTGTCAAAATAATTCACCCCGGGAATGTGTGAACAGTAGTTCGCGACAGCCCTCGTATACGAATGTTTCGTCGAATCGTTCGTCGAGTTACGAGGCGAATGGCGAACACGATTGTGTAAATGCGGTATCATAAAGCGAGGCTCGACAACACAACGCATAGTCAATATTTTAAGTTGGACGACTGAAGACAGTTACATTTGAGAGGACGCGGATCGGGACTCAGCGACGAGTGAAATTGACGAGAGATCGCGCTTCAATAGTCAAAGTGATGTTGTAGAATAAGGTCGGCTGCTCATCGGGCGAGGGATTCGTGTTGGAGATATGTTGCCCGAGATACAGGCAACATTTTGTGATGACAAGGGGCACAAGGGAGACAAGGGGCTCGTGGTTAAGTAACAACAGTCGCACGGGTCCATCGATACGGTTAAGCTACGATTGGTGCGGGTGGCCCGTGGATGGGAGACCATCTTTACATACCGAGACCCCTCCGTGTCTCGGAAAGCACGTTAAGCCGTTGGGCCCGGCCGTCAGTTTTGAATCTTTGGCAGTCGTTACGATTCGTCTCGTGGAGGGGGAGTTCAGGGGATCAGACCGGAATAACTCTTTTTTCGTTTGTAATTTTTTTGTTGAGTCCTTTCTGCTAAACTACGTCCAATTATAATAATTGGACGTTCCGTTACTTTACAATAATTAATTGTAAAGTAACGGATGAATAATCTATCCAATCAGATAAGGTGGACTATTGATATTATGCAGTGACTGATAGGTCTACCTCGTTGGTCTAGTGGTGGCTACTGCTGAACATAAGGTCCTGGGTTCGATTCGCGGGTCGGGCAAAAGTGTTATTAGGGTATTCCATCTGATATTTCTCAGTAACCGCCCGGAGTCAGGTTTTGTGCCTGGTCGATGGCAAGTCGCCGGCTCCCTAATACATGGGATTTAAACATCACTGGCGAAATGTGCGTGTACTATGATGGGGATAGGGATTTTGAACTCTCGTTATTGAGGCGAGCGTTGGGAATCCAACAGAGCGCATTCCAACGCGTCATAAAAACACACTGTTGAATTTTCAACCCTAGGCGCTCCTACAGTGCGTTGAAAATCCAGTGCGCGTTAAAAAAATCGGCCGTGGATACGAAAGCTTAGTCGCCGAATGAAAAGAAAGCTATATATAGTTTCCATTTTTCTCAGAACTGTGTCGAGAAGGCTGTCCTTTATACAGACGAGTAAGTAAAAGAAACCTATCGAGAACCTGAGCTATTTATTGGTTCTGTACAACTTTGGTCTTTGCTTGTACTGGAGGCTACTTTTTACCCGACTTCGGCAAAGCCAAAAGTAAGGGTTGTGATTTTAGCAGTCTATGTATGTTTGTATTTAAGTGTGTTCCACGTTCCACTGTAGCGCTTAAACTATTTATGTCAACATTTTAAACAGTTATCTACCCAAAGTCAGGAAGTGTGTGTTTATATGTTTGTTACTTCTTTACGCTCAAACGGCTGGACCAATTTTGATGAAATTTTGTATGGAGATAGCTGACACCCTGGTTAACATATAGGCTACTTTTTATCCCGATATTCCCACGGGATCAACACTAACGCGGGTGAAACCGCGGGGCGCAGCTAGTTACTAATAAAGCTGTTTTTGTAGAGCTGGTCAAGACATAAAAAATATGGCCGGTTTTGATGAATGAGGTGTTAATAGATTTGTAATAATGGTCCGGGTGCACTGACCTGTATTATACACTTGTATGATTAGAGGTCAGGGTCCGGCTGACACAGGTTACATAAATTCTCCGTAAATTTGGTGGATTTTACACGTTCTGACCTCGAAAAAAAATACATTGAGATGATCATGATATGTCAAAAGAAAGAAAGAAAAAAAAAAGAAAAATCAAAAGAAAGGTCTTGACGAGCTTATCAACTATACAGCATTAACCCAAAGTCTTATAATAGCAAAAGCTATCTCATAAATTACTGTCGCCCAAACTTTTTCATCGACATGTAAAACCTTAAAAACTGGCCAAGTGCGAGTCGGACTCGCACATGAAGGGTTCCGTACCACAAGGCAAAAACGTCGAAAAAAAACACGTTTGTTGTATGGGAGCCCTCCCCCTTAAATATTTATTTTATTTTGTTTTTAGTATTTGTTGTTATAGCGGCAACAGAAATACATAATTTTTGAAAATTTCAACTGTCTAGCTATCGCGGTTCTTGAGATACAGCCTGGTGACAGACAGACGGACGGACGGACAGACAGCGAAGTCTAGTAATAGGTTCCCGTTTTTACCCTTTGGTTACGGAACCTTAAAAAGAAAAGTTGAAATTTGACACCTATGTTGTCTGTACTTTTATAACAAGTTGTAAAATGTAATACTTTTCACCCTAGGTACGTAACTAGTTAGGGCTATCACATTCTTAACTCGGCACCGAAAAAAATACACATTTTATCCGCAAGTACGTACAAATCCCATACAATCTTGGTACAGGACATTTTACGATGGCTCCGCTATCCTTTTATATCCCAACCCTGATTGCCTCGCCCTCAGGGTACAGCCAGCAAATGAAATGGGGATACAAATTTACGACTGTATTTTTTTTACGTTACAACCCTAAGGATTTTCATAAATGGTAACAAATCGGTTTTTGTATAATACGAATTGGGTGTTCATGTTTGGTTGTTGATCTTAGATTTAAAAGGGCGTTTGTCACTTAAAATGGCGGTTATTGTAATGGGTTTATTGTTGTGGAATTGGGGTGGGTTTATCTGTGGTCTTTTAATAGTACATCATTCTTTTTCAGTCAGCAAGTGCCCGCGCTTTGGGTCATGTAAGCCCCTTAATGACATTCACAATCAGCCTATAATGTTCCCACTGCTGGGGCACAGGGGAGGGAGTGGGCTGCAGTAATCTACCACGCGGGCCCAGTGCGGGTTGGTAGATGTCACATGTCTTCGATTTTCTGGTTCTAGGACATGCCGGTTTCCTCACGTCGTTTTCCTTCACCGTTTTGAGAGCAGTGGTGATGTCTGGGTTCAAACCTATGACCTACAATTCGTGAGTCGCCGTTACTACTTGTCCAGCGTGGCTTAATTGTTATGTCAATTTACCAATCGAACGGAAAAATTATTGAATCTCTATGGTAACTTCATAATTTGAGTTAATCTGCTGACCGTACAAGTCATTTTCCTGTTACGTCTATAGATATTCAAGATAGTAAATTACGCTAGCCTGTTTTCCTGTCTGTACGTCTCACAGCTTATGATGTCAATTTGAGACGTAGATAATTTCTTTATTAGTTTATTGAGCACTTTTCTGCGGTCGCTACCTCGTAAGTTCCGTGAGATTTGCTCTATTTATAAGTACAACAAGAAAAAATAACAGTTGTTCTAATAATCTTCGTGTTACAATGGCTTTTGTGTAATAGTTGTTTTCCTTCTCTACTTCTTATTATCTTTTATTTGCACGAGAACTAAGAGAGTTGTTCTTAGTTAGTAAGGTTAAGGGTCTTACAGGACCTTAACACAAAAAACGCAAGTATTAAAAACATTAACAAGTATATCGTCGACCGTAGGTTCAATTGAGGTAACTGACAAAATACCCAAAATGAGTTGAGTATACAGTTTTGTTCAGAATTTTGCGCTCTTTCGAATGGTGTATATATGAAAAATTTCTAGCTTAAAAAAATGTCCCTTACCCTACTGATTTTTGGATTCAAATTTCGAATCAGCCCCATAATAACAATGTATCTGAAAAACTATGCAATATAGCAACTTGAAATGGTGTAATTACCGCCGCCAATCCACTTCACATAAGGCAAGGGTCTTCCCAATCAACGAATTATTCCTCATACATTTTTTCAACAAGACCTTTTACACAATTTTTTCATTATAGATTGGATCCAACTTAGAGATCAATTTAATGTAAGGGACAGGACTACAAGATACTTCGTCAGTAAGGGACATTACTAACAAAATACGTTGGTGTAAGGGACGTCTATTTTGTTAAATAGCTAACTTATTTAAATAAATGTTAAACACAGGTAGATAGAGCACTAAAATACAAGATTATGTGTGAAATCAGACCCGAAAAAGGTTAATAACAAAAAAAGTTATAGGCGATTTAGTCCAAAAAAAAAAAAACTTTGTCGGCCTCTCCTGAAAAATCGTATTTTGTCCCTTACCTCAATTGAACCTACGGTCGACGATATGATCGACTACAGTAAACAAAATCAGAAAAATATATGATATTCTTCAGGATATATGCTAGGTAGGTAGTGTGTTGAAAACATAATACAACTAATTTGATACGATAGAAAAAAACTGGCCAAGTGCGAGTCGGACCCACACACGAAGGGTTCCGTACCACAAGGCAAAAACGCCGAAAAAAACACGTCTGTTGTATGAGGGCCCCCCTTAAATATTTATTTTATTCGGTTTTTAGTATTTGTTGTTATAGCGGCAACAGAAATACATAATTTGTGTAAATTTCAACTGTCTAGCTATCCCGGTTCTTGAGATACAGCCTGGTGAAAAACGGACAGACGGACAGTGGAGTCTGAGGGTCCCGTTTTTACCCTTTGGTTACGGAACCCTAAAAACCGTGCAAAGCAGGGGCGGGTCGCTAGTATGATAACATTTCAGTAAAGTATGAAGCCCTTGCTTGTTATTCGTTTTGAGGGTAAACAGAGCCATAAGACGTAACAACTTGGCGACAGTTCGACTGTTACATTTTATATTGCTGAGAGCTTACTGAGAGTAAATGATACGTCTGAATAAATAATGTTTATTTATCCAAAGCAATACTTAGACACAAGTGGTGTGTGCACAGTGGTAGACTACTAAAATAATATAATTAATATCAATACTAATCTATATAAATAAAAAGAAAAGTCCTGACTGACTGATTGACTGACTGACTCATCAACGCCCAGCCCAAACCCTTGGACCTAGAAAGCTGAAATTTTGCACAGAGGTTCCCTTTATAATGTAGACAAGGAATAAGGAAGGATTTTTCGAAATTCAACCCCTAAGGGGCGAAATTTCACGCGGACGAAGTCGCGGGCAGAAGCTAGTAATATTATAAAAGCGAAAGTGTATCTGTCTGTCTGTCTATTACCTCTTCACGCTTAAACCGCTGAACCGATTTAGATGAAATTTGTTATAGAGATAGTTTGAGTCCCGGGAAAGGACATTGGATAGTTTTTATCCCGATATTCTCACGGGATCGCCACTTATGCGGATGAAATCGCGGGGCGCTGCTAGTAATAAATATAATTGTTTGTACAACAGTTGAAGGCTATATAAATCTAAACATATAAACAAAAAAACTATAAACCCTATCCCTTAAACTAGGAGGCCTGTAACTTACGAGACAGTGTTCGGCCAGATGGTTCCGTAAATTGAGTCGTACCCTTTTAAGGTCATAAGGTTGAGAGTTTTCCGGAGACAGATTCGTAGACGTCTTAAGAGCGTAGACGGGCTGCGCGAGAATTGAGAAATAGGTATTTGAAGAAACTATTGCTGTCTCTCTCCCTCTAGTCTCCCCCCGTAGAGTGCGATAGGGACAACTGCAGCTCAGAACGATTTTACCTAGAAAAAACCATGACCGATCGACGTTTCGTATTCCTCTGTTTTCTCCTCAAAACCTAAGCCGATTAAAATATTTTTGGTATCAAAATTTAAAGGAAGAATAGATCTTTGCCCCTATCATTTGTTTTTATCTTAAAAACATTTCAATTTTCTTTGGTAGTCGTCTGATTACGTAGGTAAAAACGGGGTATTTTTTTAGGTTTTCAGAAGATCATATTTATTTTTGTAATAATTTTTTTGAAAAAAAAAATAACAGGGGCATGCCTTCAATAGACCTAGATTTTTATAAATAAAAATGATTACTCTTGAGGCATAATCCAGGAAGATAATAGGGGAATACGTTTGTATGGAAAAAATGCAGCCCGTCTACGCTCTTAAGATCACAGCACACGTATCAATTCGGAAAGTGATCGACACCGTATCGCCTTTCGCCTCGCCGTCAAACAGGCGTCAACCTAACGTAAGCACGTGACCAAAGCGGATCAGAAGCTCCGATACGTCGACTCGAATAGGCTACGGCTAGGCGACGCCGCGCTTACGGCTCGCCGACCGCTGGTTGATGGTGCAGCAGCCAGGCCGGAGGGGTGAGAGGGGCAAGGGTGGACGAAGAGACATAAGCTTGGTACGGAAAGACGTAAGCGCGGGGACGACGAGCCGCAAGCGCGGGGACGACGAGCGAAACGCTCCGCACCGCGGTTCTTGAGCTTGTCCCGATGCGAGGCGATTACGTTACGATTCCGATTAGTGTGCGTTGCAGTAGGGAGTTTTTTTGTAAAGAATACTGAACGGCTCGAGTTGATACGGTGCCGATCCCTTTCCGTTTTGATGCGTGTGCTGTGATCTTAAGACGTCTACGAATCTGTCTCCGGAAAACTTTCAACCTTTTATCCTAAATTGGTCAAATAAAGAAAAGAAAAAGAAAGAAAGAAAAAAGTATTTATAGCGACTCGTACAGGAAGATCAAAAACTAAACTAAACACGGTCAAAAATAAAAAACCAATTTATACAAAAAAAATAAAGTAACAAAAAGAAAAATTAAACAGAAAGTCTTATACGAGGCCAAAAGGCTCCTATCTCAGACATACAAAATAAACACACGATTGATTAATATTTATAAACCGCCAAGTTGAAAAACTTGTACAGCACATCAACCTACTACAATATGTCAAATTTCTTTAACAGATTTTCAACTTTATCGCTAAAGCATAAGGTTCAAAGTTGATTGGGAAAATTTGACAGTTTCGGGCAGCTTGATGTGCTGGCATCTGTACTTTTCCGTGTAATGGTAAATGTAATCTATACATATAATAAATCTGTAGACGAGGCGTTTCTGTACATTGAAAATATAAAAAAAAAAATAGTTGGGGTGTTATAGGATAACCAACAGATGCCATTTCATCAATTTTTAGAATTTTTGTCTGTTTGTCGGTTTGTCGGTTTGTCTGTTTGGATGTGACAAAATTTCATTTGAACAGGTGCAACGTAAAAAGTACCAAACCAATATGGTTAATTTTTATACTCAAATATAGTGTAGAACTCGGAGTAGTGTTTAGTTTTTGTTTCATCGCAATCGGTTCACTGTATCAAAAGATATAATCAATTTAAAGTATTCTACAACAACTTTCATTACGTAAGTTGGATACACGTAATGACATCTATTGGCGCTTTATAGTACTAACGAAAACATAATTATTGTGTTTATAATATGTGAATAATCACGTCATGCAGGCTTACCTATAAGATGACTATCACAGTCACTTCTGCCTGTGTTATTTGAAAAAGTAATGATAATGATTACATAATGTTGGTTGATTAGTGGCGCTAAAAGAATTTCAAATAAAAAGTGAGGATAATGTAAGATTGCGGGACCGTACGATCCTTCCGCAACCCCCGACTGGTGACGGCAAAGAGGGGCGCGCGTGGGACACTACGCGCCGCCAGCTTAAGTCCTGATGTGTTGGCGGTGACAGACGTCCCCGAATTCGTCGCCCCTGGACCCGTTTAGTGGGCTGGAAGAGGGCGTTGTCCGCCCTCCGCCGACGCCCGATGCGCCTACTGCGGGCCGGGTGAGGTGAGGTGATCTCCCTCTACCTTTCCATAGCCTTTCGAGACGACCGTTTCGCAGAAGGAAACCACCGCGTCCCAGGACTCTTCGCTGCCGTCGACTCGACTACGGCCGGCAGCGATACGTCAAGGTGCACACCCAATACAAGTAGCACTGCCATGTCGTAAAAAGGTATTGTAAATTATGTCTTCGAGACAATAACTAAATTTTTAGCCATTGTCTTGGTTAAAACCATATCGACCCCTTTTTTTTTCGGATGGGAAATCATCAAATGACCCCTCCCGCTCTGGGTGGAGCGGAAGGGAGTGTCAGACTCTTACTGACTAAAACCCAGCTACCCATTACTCTCCGCTCGCAGGCCCGCGCCTACGGTGGCCGGGAGTCGTCACGCGGCTCCCGACGCCCGGAGCGTCTCCCACGGTGGCTGATACGGGAGGCTCTCTCCCTGAGCCATCCCGCCACCTCCTTTGCTAGCATGACTTCTTCGCAGAAGGAGGTGACTGCCTCCCACTCCCTCTCGCCCCGGACCATGACTCGCACCAGGGCCGGACGCGAGAGGTCGCCGCCGCTGCCGATCGCCTCTACGAGGACACGGCGGTGCTCCGCACAAGCGGGGCAGACCTCCACCGTGTGCTCCACCGTGTCCTCTGGGCGATCCTAGCAATGGTGACACCCGGGCGTTTCCTCCCGCCTGATGATGTGCAGGAACCTCCCGAAACTTCCGTGTCCGGTGCGGACCTGCGTCAGGCGGTAGGTGAGAGCGCCGTGGCGCCTCTCTAGCCACTCCTTAAAGAGGGGTCTTATCGCCGCTATCGCGGCGTGCCCTGCGCTGGGTAGCGACAGTCGCTCTTTCCATGCCGCCATGAGATCGCGCCGGAGATCTGTCCGCTCCGCACCGATTTGCCGCGGAAGCGAATCTTCCCCCCGGCGTAGTGCGTAGTTAGCAAATGTGGGCACAGGTTTACAGAATAAGTTAAGAAAGACTTCAAACTACTTTTCAGATAAACTTCAGTAGGTACGATTTAAGAGTAACACCATTGATGTATTCTTCTTTTTATCTTCTAGATATCTCGACGCTATGATAAAGTCTTAATATTGGTATGTAAGATATCTACAATACCAAGTTAAGAATTTCTAAATTTATCGCAGAGCGGCAGAGAAGAAGACAAGACTTATAAAAACTAACTTCAAACTTCACCTACTAATCTCAGATATACTTTAGATAAAATGGTGGTATGATTTTACGATTTATTCCGGTCTAACTTAGTATTCTAAAACAAATGCAAAATAAAATGGACATAATATGGCTATTTGGTCAGACAATCAGCCTCGAGCAGGCGCTTTCATTTTTATTTATCCTCAAAAATCAAAGTGACACTTCGTCGCATTGTCATTATGAACCCTGAAGACGCAGTGACTGCTGTACAGTCGAAAGGGCTATGGTTGAGAACCCCAGGCAAGGGAAGCGTTACCAGACAAGATCGGAAGATTCTTCCTTTTACACCTTTCCTAAGCGACACATTATTGTGTTCCGACATCCACGCGAACGAAGTCGCGGGCACAGCTAGTGGTAAATATAAGTTCGCACAATTTATTAACTGACCCAGTTAATAAAACTCCTTTTCCGAAAACCATTTACTAGCCGGAAAAGCTAACAAAAATAATAAAAATAAATTGGATGCATTTCAGCCATAACAATAGTATTCGCGAAAAAGCTATGACGACAAAATATGACGACAGAACGGGCAACCTGTAACATATTCACAAACAGAGGTCCTTTGGCAGACTTGGCGGCGAATCCGTTGATAAATTGAAACCGTTCAAAGTAAATCACTTCATTGAAACAGCCGACCGTCAGTTTATTTTTACAAAAAAAAAAAACGATAAATAAACTCTTTCATAAACTCTGTTGTATAAACAAATTGGTCAAGTGCGAGTCGCATTTGCGCATTAGAGGTTTCGCAATTTTTATATGTTTTTGTAAAAAAAAACAACTGTCCAGCTGTTGCGGTTTTAAAGATACAGCTGTGTGACAGATAGACAGACTGCAAAGAGACTGTCAAATCAAACTCAAAGTATTTCTTTCTAATAAACCAATTACAGGCACTTCTGAATTGTCAAGGGGTCGGTCAGTCAGAAAGATGAAGCTAGTTGCTCATCCCGAAGCATTACGCTTTCCTATGGAAAAGAACAGACAAGAAACTCCACGGACACTCTTTTAATCAAAAAAGGAACCCTTTTTTTGTTTTAGGTTTCTGTACGCAAAGGTGACTAAAACTTTTGGATACGGAACCCTAAAAACAAAAAAATACAATAAATAACAACGACAACTCTTTTACCACAAACTCTTTTGTACAAAAACAAAATTGAGAACAACATGTTTTTGTTTCTGTGATGTCACGGGATTTGACGGACGAAAAGCGATCACAAAGAAGGAAAATTAATTTGGAAGGCGGTGACCGCTGGTAGTGACGTGCGATTCATTACGTTATAGAAAATAGCGGATAAGGGTCGGGATACAGTGCTCAGTGGCAGCGATTAAGTGAGCTTGATGAATTGTGGTTGGAGAAAGAAAATTTATTAGTTATTTTTTACAGTCAGTTTTTAATTTATTACATCACGCTTGTAATTCCTTGGAGGAGTCCGTGGCTAAATAATAACAGCCGCACAGGTTGATCGATCAGGTTAAGCTACGCTTGCCGCGGTTGGTCTGTGGATGGGTGACCATCTTTACATACCGAGAAACTTTTGGGTTTTTCCATAAGGGTTTTTTTCAGTAACAGCCCGGAGTCTGGATTTGTGTCTGGTTGATGGCAATAGGCTCGCCCCCTATTACATGGGACTTGGTGTACTATAGGTACACTTCTACCTAACTCTTTTGGGGAACAAGGCATGATGGTGTATGTGTGAATGTTCATATTTTGGACTAGCAGCGCCCCACAGTTTCACCCGCATACGTGTTGATCCCGTGGGAATATCGGGATAAAAACTATCCTATGTCCTTCCCCGGGATTCAAACTATGTCTATACCAAATTTCATCTAAATCGGTTCAGCGGTTTCGGTCAGACACACTTTCGCATTTATAATATTAGTATGGATTAGTTTGGCCTGCTTAGACGTCACTGGAATGAGGAGATCCGAAGGAGAACCATGGTAACCGACATAGCCCGAAGAATTGCCAAACTTAAGTGGCAGTGGGCAGGGCACATTGCTCGCAGAACGATGGCCGATGGGGCCGAAAGGTTCTGGAGTGGCGACCGCGTACCGGAAGACGTAGCGTTGGAAGGCCTCCCACAAGGTGGTCCGACGACCTTGTGAAGGCCGCAGGAACCCGTTGGATGCGAGAAGCACAGAACCGGTCGAATTGGAAGTGCTTCGGGGAGGCCTATGTCCAGCAGTGGACGTTATTCGGCTGTAATGATGATGATGATGATGAGACGTCTCTGGTAAAATAAAAGTCGCTATAACCAATCCGCTTTACTCTGTTTCATTCCAACAACACTTCTTGTTGCTTCCTTTGTGCGAATGGTTATTACTTCCCATTAATTTCGCGATAAAACAATGTTCAATTTGTTTACGTCGATCAAAAATGCCTTTTGGAGCCATCAGCAGATTTAATTTACTACCTGAAACTTTGTAAAGGCTCGATCTCAGGTCGGACAAAGTGTTGGTGTGTTTTTTAACCAACTTCAAAAAAGGAGGAGTTTCTCAATTTGGATGTTATACATTTTATACATATACATTTTTTTATTTGATATTTGTTCGGGCATAACTTAGGGGTTAGGCAGGGGTGCCTAACCCTTCGGGAAAAATAGGCGTGACGTTATAATGCCAAAATCGAGACGAATTATGCTGGTATTTTGTCTCTGTCACCTCTGACCTCGACTAGAGTCAAGAGCAAACCCATTAAAAAAAAAAAAAAAGAATAAGATTAAGAATGCTAGAATATGATTAGTATCCTACAATAGGTACTCAAATCTTCTTTTCTTCTTTTTTCTTCTTATTTTTTCTTCCTTTTTTTTCTTTTTCTTTCTTTTTATGTTTTTATTTTTCTTTCTTTTCTTTTTTAATTTTATTTTTTCTTATTTTTTTTTTTTTCGTTTATAAAGTATTTGCAAAATAAACAATAACAGATCAATTAATTAAGCCCGAAATCCTAACAACCAGACATTCGAAGCGGTATCGTGTTACCCAGTACCTGGATATTGGACCATGTAAAATACTGGTACTTATTCAGTTGCATCCTGATAGACTGGAAGCCGACTACAAATAAATACAGTCCTCCAGACCGTATTTCGGCCACGGCGGCCAATCTCAACGGAGACCAGCCTTCGGCGCGGGACATATTATAGTGCACAAGTGTATGCGCAGACACAGGTGCAATCCCTCTTCCCTCACTCTCATAGTCCGATGGGACGGCAATCCGACACGACCGGAGAGAGATCAGGCGCAGGACCAACGGCTTAAGGTGCTTTCCGAGGCACGGGGTTATCACACCGCCAACTTCCAAACTACAGGCTGTTACTAAGAAATTCCTAATGGAAAAACTCAATAACACTTTGCCCGACCCGGGAATCGAAGCCGACTACAACATGGTTGGGAAAAGACTGGGCTATGAATTATATTGATAGATACATAGTGCTTAGCCCTTTTCATAGCCTTTGATCGATTTTGTAGACCAGCCGTACCGTGAGTGCCCACGCCTCGTTATCCGCGTATAGCCGTTTATCTATTGCAATCCCAATCGCCTATCTGCGTCTAAATTCATCAAAGAGAATTACGCTTTGAATAACACGATGAAATTCCAATCTGAAATTTCGAAATCGTTAGGAATTCGCTCATCATTGCAACTTGGTTCTAAAACGTTTAATGCGTAGACAGAGTAAACTATAGACTGCTGCATAATTATCTTCTTTTTCATTCGCACAAGAAAAAGAGAAATATATTAACGTAACTAGCAAAGGAAAGAGACAGAGTAAGAATATTTCTGTCCCTTACTGCGTGTCGGCTAAGCACATCAATGTGCACAACAAGTTTGACGTTTATGAAGGAATAGGTAATAAAATAATACACCACGATTAAACGGAAAATAAGATCTTTTTCGTGCATAATTCAATAATAGTACATTTGCGCAACTGTGAAAATGGTAAGGTGCAGTGTAATAAGCTGTAAAAATGATAGGATGATGAAGATTGCCGGAATTTTTTGTCCCTTTCGGTGACACGGATACCATGAGTCTATAGATTACTCTGTCTACGGTTTATTGTGTCAGCCTGTTAGCAGCTGTTTAGCTTTTATTAAATGGACAAGTAGGAGAGCTACTGTCACTAAGACCCGCCTCAAGCAAAATTACCATTCATACATTTGTTTTTTCATGAAATCGACAGGACTTGAAAATAACATCCTAACTAATATTATAATTATGCGAAAGTAAGTTTGTTAGTGTGTTACCTATTCACGCCTAAACCACTGAACCGATCATCCTGAAATTTTGCATATACGATGTCAGGTGTACAGAAACGGACATGCCCTATGTCCGTTTCTGTTTCATCCGGAAAAAAGTGCTGTTCCTAACGTTATTGTTGTTCTCCTCGAGAACAGCACTTTTTTTCGTATAATTATAATATTAGTTAGGATGTTATTTTCAAGTCCTGTCGATTTCATGAAAAAACAAATCATACTTCATTTTCGGGTGACCACTGTAAATCAGCGCTCATCGTGCGGAGTGGAATCCTTCTTGTCACAGTCATGACGAGTAGCTGCAGATTTTTTCTGTTTTGTGCTTATGATTATATAATATGTAAGTAGGATTTCGTTGTCAAAAAAAAATGAAAAACAATGTTATAAGTGTTTCTAAACGCAATGATTGTGATGAATTTATGAACGAAGAGTTGAGTGAAAGGGGAGGTTACGAAAAAGCATAATAATAATAATATGGTTGTGTTTTAAAAAATGTATTTCATTTGGATCCTTTTCTACTTAAAGTAAAGGGTCCAAATGAAACACAGTTAATAAGTATTTTGTTTCGATAATATGGTTGTGTTTTAAAAAATGTATTTCATTTGGATCCTTTTCTACTTAAGAGCGTTTACGCCGTACGGCATTTCATACAAACTTTCAAGCCCTTGTTTTCCGAAATGAATGAACCGATTTTAATGAAACTTCATACGCATAAGCAGGATACAAAGGTCTAAAAAGTTAGTAGAGAACATTTTCGAAATGTCTTATTTAAAAAAAGATAACTGGAAATCTCTGTTTCTATGAAAAGTTTAAAATCTGTCTAATATGGCTGTAACACTATTTTTCGAAAATGTTCTCTACTAACTTTTTAGACCTTTGTATCCTGCTTATGCGTATGAAGTTTAATTAAAATCGGTTCATTCATTTCGGAAAACAAGGGCTTGAAAGTTTGTATGAAATGACGTTCGGCGTAAACGCTCTTAAAGTAAAGGGTCCAAATGAAACACAGTTAATAAGTATTTTGTTTTTTTTTCTTTTTACCAATTTTTCCTACTTAACATTTTAATAAGCTCAGTCTATACCAGCCAACTGCTATACTGAACTTAAGCGTCTCAGAATTTACGACCTTTGCCAACGACTAGAAGAAAAAAACAACTTTATGAAAATCATAACCTTATAAAGAACCCGAGATTTTATTATTTAATATAGTGAGTAAAGGCAGTGCTTCCTCAAGTACATAGGATCCTTCGGCGTCCCTCGTCAAGCGTGTCGGAGCCAGCTTAACTTTGCTTTGCCAATAAATTTGTATGCAGCCCGGAGCCGTCCCCCGGCCTTATTAGACGAAGTATATTTATCCGAGTTACGATTATTTTGATACAAAATGGTTGAGAGATAATCGTTGGGATTGGATTTATTTCGTGGGGAGGTTGTAGCGTTTAGTTTTGTTAAATCGATGAAGCGGTGAGTTTATTTATAAACGTTGATTAAAGTTTAAATGTCAAAAATGTAGGTATAGTTTTAAACAGTCAATAATCACCAACGTTTATGAATGGGGTAGGTTTGAGTTTGTGTTTTGGATGCTGTTTTTGAAAAATGGTGGTTTTGAGTTAGATAGATATGTAATAAATATTATACCTGACGTTTAACGTGTACGGTCACAACAAATTGACGTTACGATATTTCAAAACTGTCAAAGAATGGCAGTTGTGATTAGAATATACCTTTGATATACTTATGTATAAAAATATATCAATTGAATATACGGACAATTTTTATATTAAATTAAATTATTTAACAATCAACTAACTAGTATTGGATTTAGGTTTTTAGCTTTTAGTTTTTTTTCCTCTTTCGCACGTTTTCTCCTAACACATCTGACATTGACAGAGTTTTCGACATTCGGCACCATTGCTTTTTAAAGTTAAGTCTTATTTTTAAATAAGTGGGCAAAATTGCAATGTTGTTCGTCTTTTTTATTTTACTTTTTGTTATTAATCTTATGTTTAAGAAGTATTTTGGCATAATTTTTAAATTATAGCCTTTAGTTCATTGTGTGTGTTTCATTATGTGTGATCACTTATTTCTGAGATTGCTGGTAAACCTATAATTGGCGACTGTGTAAGACCAAGGCTATTGTGATCTATAAGTACACCCTTCGTCTGTGGCGGCCATCTGTCTCCGTCTGTGGCGCTATCTCGAAAATCTAAAATCGTAAAAAACCTACTAAGCGAGCGAAAGTGATGCAATTACATTTGAAACGCAAAAGAAGAGTGATGGCTATAGTGTGCGTGCGCTCGGAATAAAACGATATGGTATGTGCCAAACCAATTTACTCCTTTTTTAACAAAATAAATTAATTAAATTTAAAATTACTTTGAGTAAACTTTGATAAGATAATTGTCGAGAAAAGAAAAAAAATAGATAAATGACTTTGCATTTTTTTTGTATCAAGTAAAATTCATTGAATCGTGTATTCCTTTTACATGATACTAGACCAACGAGTCAGAAAACATATACCAAAATGTGAAATCCCTACTTCATATACTTAACAAGTTACACGAAATAAAAAAAAACTGGCCAAGTACGAGTCGGACTCGCACACATTGGGTTCCGTACCACAAGGCAAACACCGAAAAAAACACGTTTGTTGTATGGGAGCCCCCCTTAAATATTTTTTTTATTTTGTTTTTAGTATTTGTTGTTATAGCGGCAACAGAAATACATCAAAATCTTTACGATTTCTTAAATCTTTGTAAGATTTTTAGCAAGTGTAGGTACCTAAATTTAGTTTCATCCCTTCCTCATTTTGCGCAGGTTGCTCTGCGCATTCCAACTTATACGTGCAACACTTCCATCTTAGGATGAGAGTATCATAAATATGTTTGCTCATTCGAGGACAATACCCGCGGGATTTGTTAGTCTAACCTATTTTCTGCTGACACGGCAACTAACGAAGATAAAATGCAAAACTACTTTCTTGTCTTGTCTTTAAGGCAGATTTAGACAGGGTCAGTGACTGTCGCCGAATCGAGACAACTCAGCGCTGACCCGACAAAAACCCCGTGTAAATTGATTTCAAGTCAGTACAGTGGTGGGAAGTCAGCGCTGACTTGTCAATTCGCACACGAATATTTAGAAGTCAGTTGGCGCCCCCCGCAACCCGCGCCCACCCGCGCCAGTGACAAAAACCCTAAAAATCCCGTGTAAACAGTCAAGTCAGCGCTTGGTCAGTCACTGGCGCCGCGTCGTCTGGCGAGTAAGAGAAAATGACGGAGAAAACGCGTAAACTAACGGAGGACGAAACAACGAAATTGGTGCAATGAATTAATTTAAATCAATTAATTACAGTTTCGTTTCTGTCTTCAATCCATTTTCTTATCCAAATTCGTTTATTTTTACTTAATTCAGTTTCTAGCATTTCTGCAACCTCATTAAATAGCAAAACGGTAAAATTTTTCAACAAGAAACTTAGTCGTTGTTTCAGTTGTTTTTCTCGTCCTTGTCGCGAATTCATTTTTGTTTCCCACTGACTTGACAAACGTGTGCTCACCGTGAAAACTAGCCGCGACTACTGACCAACAACTGACTCCATGTAAACAGTGGAAGTCAGTCTTGGCGCGGGCACTGGCGCCGTAACTGACTTGTGCACTGACCCTGTCTAAATCTGCCTTTATGTATTTATTAGCTTCTGCCCGCGACTTCGTCCGCATGAAAATTTCTTGTTCCCCCGACCAAAAAGCGAAAAAACGTGACGTTAAATAGCTTAGCCTTCTTCAAGAATTGGACTATCAAATGCAAAAATAATTATTGAAATCCGACCAGTAGTTCCACAGATTACCCTTTTTTTTTGCGGATGGGAAATCATCAAATGACCCCTCTCGCTCTGGGTAGAGCGGAATGGAGTGTCAGACTCTTACTGACTAAAACACACCCGTGTTCCTTCCTTAGCCCTTTATGTTCCGGGCCAGCGGTAACCCTTTCGGACAATCCCGCTGACCGGGCAGGCTTCGGCCCTAAGGGGCCCCTCCACGATTCTGACATCTCTTTGAGGCGCGCGTGGAACGTACGCACCGTCCGGCACGGGCCTGCCGGTCGATTCTGTAAAAATCTCACCGTGAAAGCTTAGGTAAAGTGAGTTTGTTTTTGCTAGGAATTGACACTATTGACAGCTCACTCCACGCTCACTTCACCTAAGTTTTCACGGTGAGATTTTTACAGAATAGCACCGCTGGTCCTGATCGGACGGTGAGCTACCCATTACCTACTCTCCGCCCGCAGGCCCGCGCCTACGGTAGCCGTCGTCACGCGGCTCCCGACGCCCGGAGCGTCTCCAGTGGCGGCTGGGACGGGAGGCTCTCTCCCTGAGACGTCCCGCAACGCCACGCCGTCACTCGGAATTTTATTAACTAAGCACCAGTCAAACAACACAAGTATCCGAATATGTAAATAGCTCGCACTTTCCTCCCCATTTTGATTAAAACACTCATAAATCAAATATCATAAAACTTAATGAGCCGAACCGAAATCCCTGTCCATTAGCACTGGAGTCCCAAATTTTTACATTTCTCTCTCGTACCTAATTACAAAAATTAATTCATTTATTCCTTCCGATAATTAGTATTCGAGCCCCGCTCCGAACATCTGGGCCTTTATTAATGTCGCCCGGGATACGGGATCCCGGCGATCCCGGGATCGAGACGGGATCCGTGTATCGTCATTTGTTGATACGACCCGTGTTAATTTGTAATTTCCTCGAAATAAGGTCTGATGGGGCGCTAATGGATAACATTTTCGTCAAACTGCGGAGTCTTATTTATTTTCTTGGTTCTTTGATGTATGAAGCGTTCTTTGTTTTCACACACACATGTATGTTTACGCGCGTGTGTGTTGTTTTTAATTACGGGGTGCCCTGACGGATGGCATCATGCTTAAAGAAACAAATTTTCATGTTTGCTCAATTTTAGCGAATGAATATTAAACGTTTTAATTAGGATTATAATTTCAAATTCAAATTCTGTGTTCGTAGAGGTATGTTAATCCACTTATATTTTTTTTTCGAAATAAGCTTATTTTATTAGTAGAGGGCTTAAATTAAATTGTGTATCACATTTTAGACTTTCTTTTTTTTTCTTTTTTGATTTTCTTTCGGAGAAAATACTTTTTATGTTTTCATACAAATCAATATTTTCATACAAATACGCTTGCAACGAGCCAAAAAAAAAATTCATGCGGGAAACGTCCACAGCGGCCATTTTGTCAGCCATTTTTCTTTTAGGCCGTCCGCTCGCCACCTGTCAACTGGTTGACCCTTGCATTTGTCACTCGGCGGTATTCGGGTAACATCGTGACGGTTCGGTTGTTTTCCTAATTTATATACTTTTTTCGCGTAACCCGAATGACCATTCTCGTTCGGTGGGGAGTAATGCGTTCGAGATTTCTTGGGTCCTATTGGTTTTTAGTTGCCAAGAATTATCTTGCCATGATTTTTTGAGCGATTTTAAGCGAAAATTTCGTTTGCAAAAAAACCTTTGTAAAACCGCCTATCCTTAGACACGGTAATTGGTTGAAAGAAAGAAAAATATTTTATTTGGGGCACGCACAGGAATAGGTACAAATAGTAAAAAAAAACCGGGCAAGAGCGAGTCGGACTCGCACATGCAGGATTCCGTACCACAAGGCATAAAACGCCGAAAAAAACGTTTCTTGTATAGGTACCCTTTTAAAATATTTTTTTTTATTATTTGTTGTTATAGCGGCAATAGAAATACATCATCTGTGAAAATTTCAGCTGTCTAGCTATCACGGTTCATGAGATACAGCCTGGAGACAGACAGACGGACGGCCGGTGGAGTCTTAATAATTGGGTCCCGTTTTTACCCTTAGGGTACGGAACCCTAAAAATGAACTTAAATGTCGCGGGCTACCTAACGCTGCATAGGACGATAAATCTATAAATATTCAATCTTTAAAAAAAACTATTTGCTAGAAAAAGTACCTACCATAGATATATGAAAGAAGCATTTCTATGGTACCTACTAGGTATATATCTCCTACGACTTCATTGGAACTCAATTATTTCCAACACGAAGTAAATTAATTAAAAATCTGAACAAATGTGTGTGAATTCCCACAATCCCTTTTGTTTATACACAATACAAATATATCTGAACCCGGAACTGATATCCGTACTGTCAACAACGAAAATAAAGAAAAAAATATTCCAATTACGTTGAAAAATGTAATGAAATAACTGGAGCTTCATAGCCTCAAGCTGATAGAATATCGCAGGAGTTTCTACAGAATCGAGTAGAGAATCGAGTGGGCTTACATTGTTTTCAAAGCCCGTACGATTCAGTAATTCGTGACGGAATTACTTCAATCGATTTGGGGTTATTTTTTTGTACGAGGGTGTGTCGATACTATGTAGTTCATTCGTTATGCAGTGGATGGAGGGGCTCGTGGCTAAGTCAGGTCTGATGGTTCACCATCCATTACATGTCGAGGGCCCTCCGTGTCTCGCCGTTGGTCCCGGCTGTCATTCGTAGATCTTTGACAATCGTTACAGGTAGTCAGAAGTCCAACCTGACAACCAGTTTTACCATGGAGTATCATGTTACCCAGTAACTGGGTTGTGCAGGTCAGATAGGCAGGCGCTCCATGTAATGACCAGTACTCTACATGGAGCACCTGCCTATCTGACCTCCTGATTCAGCTGCGTCCTGTTAGACTGGAAGCCGACCTCAATAAGGTTGGGAAATAGCTAGGCAAATTGCAGTAACCTTTTCAAAAAAATGTATCTATTTACGAGTATATCTATATTAATAATAAAGCGGAAGTTTGTTGTTTTGTTTGTTTGTTTTAACGCTCTAATCTCTGGACCTACCAGTCGGATCAGATTTTTTTTTGCATCTGATAGTCCATTCTTTGAGGGATTGGAGGGGCCCGTGGCTACATAATAACAGCCGCACAGGTCGATCGATCAAGTTAAGCTACGCTTGCCGCGGTTGGTCTGTGGATGGGTGACCATCTTTACATACCGTGACCCCTCCGTGTCTCGGAAAGCACGTTAAGCCGTTGGTCCCGGCTGTCATTCGTAGATCTTTGACAGTCGTTACGGGTAGTCAGAAGTCCGAAAGTCTGACAAGCAGTCTTATCAAGAGGTATCGTATTACCCAGTAACTGGGTTGTGGAGGTCAGATAGGCAGTCGCTCCAAGTAAAATCCTGGTATTCAGCTGCATCCGGTTAGACTGGAAGCAGACCCCAACATAGTTGGGAAAAGGCTAGGCAGATGATGATGAGCCCAATCCGTGAGAAACGGAGAAGCACGAATAAAAAGAGTAAACGCGGTTTCGCACTACGTCCGATCCGAATCCGAGAAATGCTGGTCCGAAGTGACCATACTATTTGTATGAGGGGTTACGTACTAGATTCAAACTCTATCCGTCAGAATTTGGAACATTTCCACTTCGGATTGGAGTCGGAATTCGGATCTTTAATTCCGATTTGGATCGGATGTAGTGCGAAACCGCTCTAAGAAAGAACGCTAAGAGAAAGCGAAGTAATAGTGCGGGCGGGCGATACGATGCGATGCGGTGGGTCGGGGAACAAGAAAAAATTTACGCGGACGACGCCGCGGGCAGAAACTAGTCGTATTATATTTATGAAATACCTGTAATATTTTTCCTGATTTTCTTAAAATATACCATACAGTAATATCGTTATTCGAAATATTATCCTGTTGACAACATCCCACACATTTCCATAGGGGCTTGTCACATGGAATTGGATTGTCAAGTTAGGATAACGTAAGTTGTAACCGCCATTGATAACTTGATTAATATCCTGGGTATTGATATGGATAACTTGAGCAGAAAACTTCAATGTTACTCCCGGGAAATCATTCTACGGTTTCCAGCTTAAGTTTTAAGGGTAACTGAAAAGTTTTCTTTGAATTTTGCGAGGGGAGTCTAAGGCTACGTGCGCACTGACAGGTGGCTTTGCTTAGCGCTTAAGGGCGGTGTTAGTTTGCTGCTGTGAGGCGTAAATTAACTGTGAATAGACTAAAATGCTGTAGCCAAAAAGAATTTTTTACAAAAAAAAAAAACCGACTTCCAAAAAAAAAACACTCAAAAGTGAAAAATAACTTTATTTTCGGAAGTCGGTGTCAAAAACGAAAATGCAGAAGCAACGACACCGACTTCCGAAAATAAAGTTATTTTTCACTTTTCGGTGTTTTTTTTTTGGAAGTCGGTTTTTTTTTTTTGTAAAAAAGTTTTATTTTTGACTTTTTAGTTGTACCTACCCCACTCACATTTATTTAACACTACATCCTATGTAAATATCAGTGACGGGAAGTTATTAAAACGTCATCAATATTAAAAACTAAGTGGAACAAAAACGTATAATTGAAGCTAATTCAAAAACTACCCAAACCACACAAAGTTAATCAAATTTATATGGGACCACCCCTGAGGCATACCTCATCCATTAAAGAATTTTGCAAATCCATATCCATACTAATATTATAAATTCGAAAGTAACTCTGTCTGTCTGTATGTAACTTTTCACGCCTAAACCACTGAACGGATTTCGATAAAATTTGGCAGAGAGATAGATTGCATTCCGGACATAGGATAGTTTTTATCGACATACCTCGCGGGCGAAGCCATGGGAGGAGGCTAGTCCGTCTATAAATGAGGGAGTTATGCGAACATGCATAAAAAAATATAAACAACCAAATTGAGAACCTCCTCCTTTTTTGATGTGTGAAAAACCCCAAAATGACTGTGGCAAGTGATTATGAAATGCCAGAATATCTACATGAAAAAACTAGTCAGAACGATTACTTTTTTACGGATTTCCGAGTTTTTATTGTTTTTTCCACTCGCTGCGGCGCGTCTGTGTTTCCTGGTTGGGAAGTTGTATGAAATGGAATTAAAAAAGCTGAGTTGACTTTGACGCAGCATAGGGGAGTTTGATAAAACGTCATGTGGCCGTCAAACGAAACTAGCGCCTGCATACAAGTATTTTGTATATAAACCTAGTCGTGTTTTGGATGTAAGTTTTTGAATGGTGGTTTGCACTGTTTTAGAAAATTGTTTTTTATGGTTGTTGTTTGAAGGGGTCGTGGCTAAATTATAACAGTCGCAAGGGTCGATCCCAGGGAGGAAACGCCCGGGTGTCACCATTGCCAGGATCGCCGAGAGGACACGGTGGCGGCGCACCGCCCGTGTCCTCGTAGACGCGATCGGCAGCGGCGGCGACCTCTCGCGTCCGGCCCTGGTGAAAGCCATGATCTGGAGCGAGAGGGAGTGGGAGGCAGTCACTTCCTTCTGCGAAGCAGTCATGCTAGCGAAGGAGGTGGCGGGATGGATGAGGGAGAGAGCCTGCCGTCCCAGCCGCCGCGGGAGACGCTCCGGGCGTCGGGAGCCGCGTGACGACTCCCGGCCACCGTAGGCACGGGCCTGCGGGCGGAGATTAAGAGTAAGTACGCTTGCCGCTGTCGTTTCGTGAATCGAGATCTCTGCATGAACCTCCTCGGAAAGCACGTTAAGCCGTTGGTTCCGGCTGTCAAGTCGTAGATCTTTGACAGTCGTTACGGGTAGTCAGAAGCCCGAAAGTCTGACAACCAGTCTTACCAAGGGGTATCGTATTACCCAGTAGCTGGGTTGTGGAGGTCAGATAGGCAGTCGCTCCATGTAAAATACATATTCAGCTGCATCCGGTTAGACTGGAAGCCGACCCCAACATAGTTGGGAAAAGGCTAGGCAGATGATGACTTATACGGGTGAAACCACGGGGCGCTGCTAGTATCCCATACATTCTCAATCGATCGAGCCATAACAGATATATCACCAAACAATCTTAGTACACAACCCTAATTGTTCCCAGGCTATTGTGCCAAACTACGGGCTATGAATTATAGCCCATTATAGCCTGCTTGCCGGCCACTGCCAATACGAGCAGGTATGGCAAATACAGGGGTAAACAATGGCCTCTTGTTGTGCGATATGCTGTCGTAAATAGTAGCTAGTGAATAATTAGAAAGGATTTGAAGGAGAAATTGTGCTGGGATTTCGCTTTTGTTTGTAAAATCAAGCCAGTTTCTTTTTGCTGAATATTATATTGAGTTATTCCGTTCTGATCCCCTGAACCCTGGAATCAAAATGGCATTAGTACTTCATAATACGGCCCCGGAAGACGTAGACGTAGTGGTCCGACGATCTTGTGACGGCCGCAGGTACCCGTTGGATGCAAGAAGCGCAGAACCGGTCAAAGTGGAGGTGCTAGGGGGAGGCCTATGTCCAGCAGTGGACGTCTTTCGGCTGAAATGATGATGATGATGAATACGGCCCTAGGTGCCGTTCGTCCAAGTGCGGTTCAAATCAGTGCTCTGAGTGGAATACCTCGTTTCTATTGCTGGGACTTAAACCGTCTCTCAGAGCAGTGGTGGCCGAGTGGTAAGGACCCTGACTTAAAAGTTGTAGGTTGTAAGTTCGAACCCAGGTAGGCGCTTTACTAAAAACAGCGTGAGGAACCCGGCATGTCCTAGAACCAAAATTTCGAGGATATGTGACGTCTACCAACACGCAAAGGGCTCGCGTGGTGGATTACAGCCCACTCACTCTCACAGAGAGGAGGCCTGTGTGGCAGTGGGAACGTTATAGAAAGAAAGAAAGAAAATACGTTTATTTGGCTTAAAATAGGCTGTTATTGTATCTTTATGTACGTAAGCCATCTCAGCCGGGTCAGCGGGATTGTCCGAAAGGGTTACCGCTGGCCCGGAACATAAAGGGCTAAGGAAGGAACACGGGTGGGTTTTAGTCAGTAAAAAGTGTCTGACACTCCCTTCCGCTCCACCCAGAGCGGGAGGGCGTGTTTGTACACTTGTTAACCATAAGTAAAGCGAGTCGCTTTCTGAGATAAAAATACCATATCAGAAACAGACCAACAATCTCCATGGAACCAACATCGTAGTCGCGAAAAAATATTCACGCACATACTGGAGGATACTTTTATTTTTAGTTCGCAATTGGTCTAGTTCGCAATTGGTCCAGTTCGCAATTGGTCTAGTTCGCAATTGGTCCAGTTTGTAATTGGTCCAGTTCGCAATTGGTCTAGTTCGCAATTGGTCCAGTTCGCAATTGGTCCAGTAAGTTATTGGTCCAGTTCGCAATTGGTCTAGTTTGCAATTGGTGTAGTACGCAATTGGTCCAGTTCGTAATCGCAATTGGTCTAGTTCGCAATTGGTCCAGTTCGCCATTGGTCCAGTTTGTAATTGGTCCAGTACGCAATTGGTCTAGTTCGCAATTGGTCCAGTTCGTAATCGCAATTGGTCTAGTTCGCAATTGGTCCAGTTCGCAATTGATCCAGTTCGCAATTGGTCCAGTACGTAATTGGTCCAGTTCGCAATTGATCCAGTTCGCAATTGGTCCAGTTCGCAATTCATCCAGTTCGCAATTGATCCAGTTCGCAATTGGTCCAGTTCGTAATGTTTCCAGTTCGCAATTGATCCAGTTCGCAATTGGTCCAGTTCGCAATTGATCCAGTTCACAATTGATCCAGTTCGCAATTGATCCAGTTCGCAATTGGTCCAGTTCGTAATGTTTCCAGTTCGCAATTGATCCAGTTCGCAATTGGTCCAGTTCTCAATTGATCCAGTTCGCAATTGATCCAGTTCGCAATTGGTCCAGTTCGTAATGTTTCCAGTTCGCAATTGGTCTAGTTCACAATTGAGGTGGCGAGCTAAACCGCGATCGCGGGGTATCGCAGTGAGGCATCTTCGGCAAGTAATTACCCTAGTGAAGACGTCAGATCGTTTCACTATTTCCTACGTTTTATAATTACATAAATAAGGATAAATAATGATAAATACTGGAACTAGGTCAATGATCGAGTGTTGACGTAAAACAAGTCCTTTCTACTTCACTTTGTTCACTCGACGTCATTTAAAGAACCCGTTGTCAAAGACGTCCTCAAGCCGAGGACATTTTGGACAATTTGTGAAGATGATACCCCCTCGTTACCGAATCATACTGTAACAATAGGATTTGAAATCCATTCAATAAAAAAAAATTGACTTGGCCTAAGTTAGCTTTTTTTTTCAGTAAATGGATTTCGCGCTTGCACCACCTATCACTAAATACATTTAGAACTAAACACATTTAGAACTAAACTTATTTAAAATAAAAGGCGACTAAAAAAATGTATTTAGAAGGACATGAAGTGACCTTATTGGTGATGTTCTTCAGAAAGATCAGGAGCGTTCAAAATCTAGTCAGAATCTTATCTCAGCGACAACCTTTTTTCAGATTATCTAAAGTACATACATCTTTTATGGGGTACTGTGTTAAATGCTACAACAAAATACCTTGTGACATATTGCAATTAAATGAAAGAAAATTTAAAACTCATATTAAAAGTACACTTTGTAAACAAGGATATTACAAATTAGAGGATTATATCCAAGATAAGAATGTTTGGAAACATGCTGGTCCTGCTCCATAGGACAATCTAAAAGTCTAGACAACATCAAACTTGTTCCTAATTTAATTTATATTATATATATATTTTTTATTTTTTTTTAATATGACATCTTATTTTAATTCATTTTTTACAATCTGCGACTACAGTGGCTCACACACTTGTTAAAGTTCAACTACTTTTGCATTTTTTTTTTTAAATAACTTGTAAATATGTGAGCACCATGTATCTATCACTTATTTGATTTACCTGTCATTGCTTAATTTTTAATTCTTTTTACCTTTTGTGGTAGACTAATTTTATTATGGGTGCATCGTGTTCACATATAATTTTTATTATGTATACAAGACCTTGTAAAACATTTTAAAAGAGTAACGGTGGAGTTTCTTGCCCATTCTTCTCCATACGAAATCTACCTTTTCGAATGGGCGACTAGAATCATTTCTATTTAGTTTTTTTTTTGACGTTCAAAAGTGCCTTTAATGTGCCTATTTGAAATAAATGATTTGACTTTGACTTTGAATCAATGTCAAAAACTTGTCAAAAATTTAGGGAAATTAGAGGTATTTTTGTAAGATTGAGAGGTCAGAGTGTAATTGTTCTTAAAATTACGAGAATGCTCCTCTTATGTGTGAACGTAATTCAAGCAAAAGGAGTATGTAAGGATTATAGCAGATACGTTCTTTTGTTTCTGACTGTCCCTGTAGGATGAAGGCGTGGAGTTTCCATATGTATTTACAACATCATTCTGTCTCGGTGATTTTCCAACGATTGCCAGAAACAGAAGGACCATTCCGGTAATTAAAACCGTTCAAAATCTAATCGCAATCTCGTCTTAGCGACAATGACCGTCAGACTTGTCAAAAATGTAGGGAAATCGGAGGTATTTTTGATACCGAGATTAGAATGCGAACGTTCCTATTGCCCCTCTAAACGATGTTTTAAATGTTTTTAGTGATTTTGAGTGCAAACGTGCCTTAGCAACAGTCCCTTTCGAGTATAAGCACAAAATTAAACCTGTATCCGAAACAGCTCACAAAGCTACCTATTAAAACCGTACAGGTGATGAAAACCTACTCTACCATGATGTTCATACAACGTGTATCTCCTTTGCCCGTCATTGTTCAATGGGAACAATTATTCGCAGTAACGCGGCCAAGCGGCACCAATTAACGAGATCAGTTCCGGACAGCAATCGGTAATACTCCTTTGATTGTCCGAGCGATTCGTCCGCGGACAATCCAATTTTGTGGACGCCAAGTCCCATTGTGTATGTTTGTCCGGTAGCCGCTGTATTTCATTTGTCTTGAAATTTGTGGGGATTTATTAAGTAATGCGTGCTTTATAGGGAGCTGATTAATTATTGGAAAGTGCATGGTCCGTGTGTGTGAATTTTTTCACTTATTACTGTGTGGTTTTGTGTGAAATCGTGTTGTGTTGAGTGTCACTGGATATGGGCAACTTTTTTTTTTTTTTCTCCCGCTCTAGGTGGAGCGGAAGGGAGTGTCAGACTCCTACTGACTAAAACCCACCCATGGTCCTTCCTTAGCCCTTTATGTTCCGGGCCAGCGGTAACCCTTTCGGATAATCCCGCTGACCGGATATGGGCAACTTTTTTTTTTTTTTTCTGGCTGGGAAATCATCAAATGACCCCTCCCGCTCTAGGTGGAGCGGAAGGGAGTGTCAGACTCCTACTGACTAAAACCCACCCATGGTCCTTCCTTAGCCCTTTATGTTCCGGGCCAGCGGTAACCCTTTCGGATAATCCCGCTGACCGGATATGGGCAACTTAAAGAGTGCCTATGTCTCCGGGCCCTGGGTACAGACACCAGCACATCAAGCTACTACTGAGCCTGTTATGTCCCACTGCAGGGCAAAGGCCTCCCTTCCGTCTTTCCATTTTTTCCTGTCTCTAGCTAAATCTGGCCAATCCCTTAGGTAGGCGTCCAATTCGTCACGCCATCTCTTTCAGATGCTTTACTTTGTGTAAATTATATCATCATCACTGCGCTCAAAACGGTGAAGGAAAACATCGTGAGGAAACCGGCATGTCCTAGAACCAAGAAATTCGAAGACATGTGACATCTAGCAACCCGCACTGGGCGCGCGTGGTGGATTACAGCCCACTCCCTCCCACAGAGAAGAGGCTTGTGTCCCAGCAGTAGGAACATTATAGGCTGATTGATTTTTTTCCAATCCATTCACTACTTGAGTTATGGAGCGCAGGATGGTGTTTCTAACTCGATCTGTACGCTTAACACCTAATATGCTGTGCTCCTTTGCCCGTTAGCAAATCTTGAGTTTGGACTTCTGTTGTTCAGTATTTAACTTTGGCGAATCATAACACGAAATTTAAAAAATGGCTCTATGGTTTAAACCTTGATCTAAAGATAAACCTTGTTTTTTTATTGCTGATCACGCCTGCTGGAAAGCGATGGATGAGGTCTATGATGGAACAAGATGCCTAAGGCACTGGAACCCTCACGCATCGACGAAACACAGCAGGCTGCTTGACGCCGGACTCCGGTAGGTGGGTGGTCGCAAACCAGGCGAGCGTTAGCCCTACCACCGCAAGGGAAGAATTGCCCAGTCAAAAAAGGTGTTGAGTGGGCTTCTTCATGCATCCCAAAAATGGTTTTGTAATAGGGCAGTTAGACAGTTCAAAAGTAATAATAATAATAATATATTTATTAGACCAAAAACATCTAGTTACACAATTTGTCTTAGCTACTTATAATTTTTAAGAGTAAATCATTTACAACTGTGTCTTATTATTAGCATCTGCTGCTGAGCTAGGTTTATAGCCTGTGTTTCAGCACGCCACGCCACAAGCCCACGGACTGGGTATGCAAATATGAGCTTAGCAACAAAAGGAAACGTTTATTAAAATATGGACATAATTATTTTAACTGAAAAAAAGTCTGTCCTCTTGGTGTATAAGGGGAAGAAGATGAGTGTATATGTGTGACAGGGTGTGTAGGGGAGTGCCTGTAAATGGTTTAATTGAAATAAATGCCTTGAGTCTTGAGTGAGTTTGACTAACCTAACTAATAAGATGTAATCACGGGAAAAGAGCACTATCACAAACAGACAAGGTAGCTACGTCTTGGTGGTATCCAATTAATTGTTCCGATACCGTACAAGGTAATCACGAATCCGGGCACAACACATCTTCAAACAAATTAGTTAATTATGTGTATCTGTGTGCTAGTCCTGTTTGTTTATTAACTACCGCGAGAGAACGTAATACACTTTATACAAACACGTTTTTCTTGCCGTGAAAAACTACGGTTCCGCTGTGTCGGCACGGTCGTCAGTGTTCGTAGAAGCTTGTTGACAGTTTTTTCGTACCATATACTCGTAGAAACCGGGTATGGTTTTTATATGGTACGGATTATACGAGTACACTCCATAAAGAAAATTTCACTTTAATCACACTTAATATTATTGTATATGATAAATTAAACAAAGATTTTTTGATTACAAAGGTTTACTAAGGATTTTACAATTTTTAATTTTTTTAAAATACGAATATG
Source organism: Oligia latruncula (assembly GCA_948474745.1). Lineage (NCBI taxonomy): Eukaryota > Metazoa > Arthropoda > Insecta > Lepidoptera > Noctuidae > Oligia > Oligia latruncula. Next base: position 1,752,628 of record OX419707.1, on the reverse strand, counting down.
AACAGAGAGTTTTGCAAGATGAAATTTTGAACGAATGTAAGAATGAATGTATAAAAGAATGAAAGTTAAATTGATTAAAGAAGAAGACTATTGAGTGAATGTGTCGTAGACAATTATAAAGGCAAAAGTTTGTGAGTGGGGGTGTGTGTGTGTGTTTATAAGTTTGTTACTTCTTCACGCTCAAACGGCTGGACCAATTTTGATAAAATTGTGTATGAAGGTAGCTGACAACCTGGATAAACATATAGGCTACTTTTTATCCCGATATTCCCACGAGATCGAAACTTATGCGGGTGAAACCGCGGGGCGCAGCTAGTAAATTTATAGACGTATGAGGAACAGGGTGTAAAGTTCACTCATACTCTATAGAAAAGGGAGGATCCTCCGACCAGACGGGTACCTATTGTGTCTGGCGGACTGCCCGATGATTCATGTAGGGCCGTTGTATCTATGCTAGTTGCGCGGTAAACTCTGCTTGCGCGATGCAGGATTTTGCGTGACGTCAGTATGACGCGTTGTTCGCATGTGGTGTTGTAGATACCGCTACAAATTAATAATTACAGCTAACTAATCCAGTCTGTCTATTAGATCTGTGTTACACGGTACGAGTCTACGTGACGTCCATCGCGAGCCATTATCAGAAGCTCTGACTCAAGGGGAGGAAGGGGAAGAATGAGTTGAATTGATTTAGAGGAGGATGGGGAAAATGGACCACGGTGTAATTTCACCGTGATTGCTGTTATTAGTAATGAAGGGGAGTTGTTTTAGAAGGTTGGACGCTATTTTATTGATTGTGTAAATTGTACATACTTTTTTTTTCATCCATACTAATATAAATTAGAAAGTAACTGTTTGTCTGTCTGTACGTTACCTTTTCACGCCTAAACCACTGCACGGATTTCGATAAAATTTGGCAGAGAGATAGATTGCATCTCGAGGAAAGACATAGGGTAGTTCTAAACGCTGTCCAGGGAATCCGCAGCAGTCGCCTCCAGCACCACATCTCCAGTGCATCAATTTTTCGTCGGTCTTTAAGGCGAACCGTCCACGTTTCTGCGTCGTATAGGAAAATCGGGAAGACTACGCTTCTCATTAGGCGGACTAACGAAAACGAAATGGTACATTAAACTTCAAATCATAAGTATTACAGAACCCACATTATTATTCCCGAAACGTAAAAACAGTCCCTTGTCAAAGAACTTGACACGACTATTAAGGTCACTGTCTAAACCATAATAGAACAATCATTCTATTATGCCCAAATTATTTAAACAAAAGCACCCTAATTGACCCCAAACCACTAATTGGACCCTAAATGTTTGTAAAATTAAATTATACATGTAGTTTAATTGACTTTTCTTCCGAGGGTGAAAAAATTGAATTTACGCTAAATTAATTTTAATCGCGGTTCAATTTATTTCCGAGGGTCTTTTGGGTCGTGTTGGACCAAAGCGTAATTGCCTTTTTTGAGGTTCACTCTTTCGAGGAGTTTGGTTGGAAATGTATAAAGTTTAGGAAGCGCTTCAGGCGATCGCTCGTTTGAGATTAACTGTGGTGCGGAACTGTGGCAAACGCTTTTGTTAAATCCACGCTGAAATAAGCTGTCATTTTACGTTTTGATCAGCAATCTAGTTGGATGAACATGTCAGTTTTTTTTCCACAAAACAGACAAAAATTCTGCTAAGAAATCTACCATACATACTAATCCATACTAATATTATAAATTCGAAAGTAACTCTGTCTATCTGTCTGTATGGTACCTTTTCACGCCTAAACCACTGAACGGATTTCGATAAAATTTGGCAGAAAAATAGATTGCATCCCGGGGAAGGACATAGGATAGTTTTTATCCCCGCGAGGCGCAGCTAGTCTTTAATATATCGCTTGTTTTCTCCGAAGAGGTAGGCTTTTTTTTTTTTTTTTTTTTCGGATGGGAAATCATCAAATGACCCCTCCCGCTCTGGGTGGCTCCGAAGAGGTAGGCTGACGCATGAAAACATTTTAAAATGATTACTAATAGATGAATTTGAAGTCTCCGACCAAATTCTATACCAAAATTTAGTGCCAACTGCTGCAGATTTTGATAAAAAAATGCAAGAGGGAGAGGCTCGTGACTAAGTAATAACAGCCGCAGGGGTCGATCGATCAGGTTAAGCTACGCTTGCCGCTATCGGTCTGTGGATGGTTGACTATCTTTACATACCGAGACCCCTCCGTGCCTCGGAAATCCCGGCTGTCATTCTTGGATCTTTGAGAGTCGTTACGGGTCGTCAGAAGCCCGAAAGTCTGACAACCAGTCTTACCAAGGGGTATCGTACGGTATTACCCAGTAACTGGGTTGTGGAGGTCAGATAGTCAGTCGCTGCATGTAAAATATTGGTATTCAGCTGCATCCGGCTAGACTGGAAGCCGAGCCCAATATAGTTGGGAAAATGCTAGACAGATACCTATTGCTGCAGATTTTGATCAAATCTGCAAAACGTCTTTACACGATAGAATAGAATAGAATACTCTTTATAATGTACACGGACACCATATAAATTACAGACATAAATAAAGAAACTATACAAAGACACAATGGGCGGTCTTATCGCTAAAAGCGATACGACCGACACGATACGATTCAACACACGACACACGACACCGACACGACACGATTTCAATTTTATACTTTTAAAAATCCACTGCTAAATAATTATAAGCCCCTGAATAAAAGCGAGGCTATATAGGCTGATATAGGCTGATTTTGAATGAAAGCTACAACAACGATCGGTTCAATGGTAAACTGCAGTAATCCATTGCTTGGTTTATAGGGAAAATGTTGCTTCCAATTCTTGGAAGCCAGCCTTAAGCTCGCAACTTGTTAATTCACTTCGTTAGCGGATGTCAGTGGATATTTTGAATCCAACTCGATTTCCGAGAATTTATAAATAATTTCGTCGTAAAGTGACCTAATTGGGACCTGCAGGCCAGTCGCGTATATATTTGATTTCATTCGTCGTTAGCATTTCAATTGAAAACTAAATCGTATGCAAACACGGTCGTGTTTTAGTCAAGTGTCCGTTTTCAATGGTATTTTTGTTGGATGCATTAGTTTAATTTCTTTCCATTGCTAAGTCATTATTAGTATTTTTAGTTATTCATTTTTATTATACCCTGGCAGCTATGGACGGAGAGAGGTGGGAAGAAAGTATGAGGCCTTTGACCAGCAGTGGGACAATATCATTATCTGCCTGTCTTTTCCCAACTATGTTGGGGTAGGCTTCCAGTCTAACCGGATGCAGCTGAATACCAGTATTTTACATGGAGCGACTGCCTACCTGACGTCCACAACCAGTTATTGGGTAATACGATACTCCTTGGTAAGACTGGTTGTCAGACTTTTGGGCTTCTGAGTACCCGTAACGATTGTCAAAGATCCACGAATGACAGCCGGGACCAACGGCATAACGTAGCAGTGACAGCCGGGACCAACGTAGCATAACGTAGCAGACGAAGTCGCGGGCAGAAGATAGTGTAAAGATATTTTCGTAGGCATTATAGAAGTTGACACATTTTCCGGAAACAAAACTCATTTACACTTCAAGTCCATGCATAGTTTATTCGCCTCAAATATTCAAGGGCATTCTTATTCCCAGTACACTACAAAAGTTAATTACAGCGAGAATGAGGGTCAGAACTAGCCAAGATACGTTAAATAAAACAAACAAATATAAACGAACTGTGACTACAACTTGCGGAAACTTCGCGTCGGTGTGACAGAGGTCAGTTTAATTTGTAATTCGAACTTCGTTTGAGGTCAACGAGGTCTCTATTTTGCCGCCCAACCGGCATTAGGCGTAACATCAAATGCCCCTTTTTTGGTCCAAAACGACCCACATTTGCGATGGGAAATAATTAGACCATGTTTGTGGCGGCTGCCCCTCGATAATATTTTAGGATGTATATCGTCGTTAAATTTTTATTGCGTAACGTCTATTATAAATTTATTTGGGTCATTTCAAAGTGCTATTTTATGTTGATGTTGAAACTGAATTTAACGTTTGTCTGGACGTTGAATTGTGGCTACAAAACAATCTTGCACGCCATTTTGCATTTGTATTATTTAGCATAAAATGTGTTAAACACAAACATGCAATGGCACTAGAGAATTATCGGCAACTTTAAACCAAATTTAAAGGTAAGGTTAAGGGTTAGGTAAAATTTTATCACAGTAATAATATTATAAAGGCGAAAGTTTGTGAGTGTGTGAGTGGGGGTGTGTTTATATGTTTGTTACTTCTTCACGCTCAAAAGGCTGGACCAATTTTGATAAAATTTTGTATGGAGGTAGCCGACACCCTGGATTAACATATAGGCTACTTTTTATCCCGATATTCCCACGGGATCGACATTTACGCGGGTGAAACCGCGGGGCGCAGCTAGTTATTAATACGAGTAATATTATTTCGTTTATTTATTTACTTTACTTATTTTATTACATTTATAAATATTTTAATATAAAAAATAAGTATAAAAAAAACATTTAAAAATAACAAAAATTGTGATCCGCAGGTGTCGGGAGCAGGGTCCAAGCTACCGGTGGTTAGGGCTCCAGAGACAGGAATCTCCTCACAATGCGAGCCGTATCGAGGAGTACTGCCTTCTGAATCACTTGATCCAACTGCCTAACGAGAGCCTCGATAGATGTTGATCAAGGCTTTCGGCCATCAGTCCTTTGACTGATACGACAATTATTATTGTTATTATTAAATATCGTTTTTCACACACCTGTAATCCGAAAATGGTGTACCCATAGTATACCCACATTTCACCAGTTATGTTTAAGTCCCATGTAATAGGGGGCAAGTTTATTGCCATCAACCGAAAAATTCCTTATGGAAACACCTGGTAACATTTTGCCTGACCCGGGAATCGTACCCAGGACCTCATGCTTAGCAGTAGCGCTTGCGACCACCAATGAGGCAGTCAATCAATCTACCTATCCTTATCCCAATTATGTCAGGGTCGGCTTTCAGTCTAACCGGATGCAGTTGAATACCAATATTTTACATGGAGCGACTGCCTATCTGGCCTCCACGACTCAGTTACTGGGTAACGCGATACCCCTTGGTAATACTGGTTGTCAGACTTATGAGCTTTTGACGACCCGTACGACGACGACTGTCAAAAATCTGCTTTCTGAGGAGTCTCGGTATGTAAAGATGGTCACCCATCCACAGACCAACGTATTATTATTACGTTCTCTTGAAACAACCGGCTTGTAGTGAATAAGCCGGTAGGTAGATTGACTAGCTTCCTTCATCCAAGTTTTTACGGTGAGATCTTTACATAATAGAACGGCAGTGCTTACAGAACATTTCTTGCCTTTTATTCCTTTCAACATCCAAAAATATTCGCCATTCGTATTTATATCAAACAAAAGGGAGTACTCAAAGTAATTGTAGTAATTAAGTAAAAGCCTGATTCTCATCTGACTCACAGTTTTTTTCGAATCGAACGCTTTATCCCAATGAATATTTTATTTCTTAATTACACAGCCTTAAAACGAAACAAACAATGTTTTTACTTTCATTCTGATTGTTTACTGTACCTAATGCTCACTGTTCGAACGGATTTTTGAGCCAATAAATGATTGGTGCAGTTATTTTTAAAAGGAAGAATGAATGTGTGTAAATGATTGCCATTAAAGTTGTAGACTGCTCCTTTGGTCTAGTGGTCGCAAGTGCTACTGCTGAGGTTCTGGGTTCGATTCCTATGTCAGAAAAAGTGTTATTGGGTTTTTCTATTAGGAATTTCTCATTTAGCAGCCCGGAGTCTGAATTTGTGTCCGGTTGATGGCAAATGGCGGTTGATCGAGGTCAAGAGCAGACCCATTCAGCAAAAAAAAAAGGCGCGCCCCCCTATTACATGGGACTAAAGGGGCTTACAGGACCTAAACACAAAAAACGTTTTAGAAACAAACTAAACTAACTAAAAAAAAAAACTAAAAAGACCGGAATGACAAAGTTTATAGTGGTTATGACAGAAATTAAAACAGAAGAATTACTAGCAGGGGATCAGATCAGGGGATCCGACCGGAATAACTCGGTGTTTATGGCACCCGTGTGGCTAGTGCCTAATCTAACTTCAATAATGTTTTGCTTTTTCCTATAACATTATGTGTACCCTAATCAGCCTATAATGTTCCCACTGCTGGGATACAGGCCTCCTCTGGGTGAGAGGGAGTGGGCCGTAATCCATCACGCGGGCCCAGTGCGGGTGGTAGGTGTCACATGTCTTAGAATGTTTAGAATGTTTAGTTTCTACTAGGACATGCCATTTTCCTCACGATATTTTCTTACTCTTGACTAAAACCCACCCGTGTTCCTTCCTTGGCCCTTTGTGTTCCGGGGTAGCGGTAACCCTTTCGGACAATCCCGCTGCCCCGGCAGGACTCACCGCCCCTTACACGATCACTTACACCTCTCTATACATACATACCTACTCACATAGTTTTTAGCTTAGTTTATTTTTTTTTTTACTTGTTTTTCTTTAATCTAAATAAATTGTACATAGTTAAGTTGTGCTTAATTACGCAAATAACATACTGAGAGGTTTGGCACTGCATGCCGAGATACAGGTTTCACCTAGTTGGGTTGCATATGCTCCTTTTTTTGTTTGTATTGTATTTATAATAGCTTACTAGTTTTTAAGTTGTTTTTGTACAGTCTTTTTTGGCAAATACATAAATAATTATTATTAATCATCAGGCAGTTGCCCACCAGACAGGACTCCCGTCTAGTCGGAGGATCCTCCCTTTTCTATGGAGGATAAGTGAACTTTACACCCTGTTCCTCATACTTCTTTTTAAACATAAATCACATGTTATTTGACAGAAGACTCGTGTCAGCAAACATATATTTTTGTAAAATTTATTTTTCGTATCAGCGGAGTGCTAAAAAAATTCAAATAAATTGAATGGGATCAGAAACTGCGGTGGGAACGTATTTTTTATTTTAAAATACATTCTATTACAAAAAGAGGATTTAAAACTCACCGTGTGTGTGTTGCCAGTTCAAATAAAAGGCTTTGGTCAGTAGACTGAAAGGTAACTTTTGAATGGGTTTAGCGGGGACGTGACTAAGGTGGAAATTCAAATTTTTATTTGCACATTTGAATTTTTATGTTAACTTATAAGTAATGTTTTAATTTTTTTTTTGTTTGCCATATATTTCATACTTTGTTTACGTTCATACCTCTGGAGGCCAATTTCCATAATGAAAAACGTTCAAAATCTAGTCGCAATCACATCTCAGCGACAATCAATGTCAAAAAAGTAGGGAAATTAGAGGTATTTTGGACAAATTGAGACTGAGATCAGACTGTGCGTTCTTAAAATGACGAGAATCGCCCCTCTGGTCAGACATGCACGCCGGTTGAGAGTACAGTCAACCAAAGAGATAGGTATGCAGGATCGTCGGATCTTCTTCCCATGGACCCTCCATGGGAAGAAGGTGTGAGTTTATGTGTATGTATATTTAATACTCGGTTACTTTATCATCATCATCATCATCATTTCAGCCGAAAGACGTCCACTGCTGGACATAGGCCTCCCCCAAGCACCTCCACTTCGACCGGTACTGTGCTTCTCGCATCCAATGGGTTCCTGCGGCCTTCACAAGGTCGTCGGTCCACCTTGTGGGAGGCTTCCGGCACGAGGTCGCTACTCCAGAACGTTTCGGCCCCATCGGCTTTCTGTTCTGCGAGCAATGTGCCCTGACCACTTCCACAATAGATTTTTTTTTGTAGTTGCATAAATAAAATAAGTTAATAATGTATTTGTATTCAGTGTGAAAATAAAAGTTCCTAAAAGTCCCACAAAAAAACAAAAGATAACATTTTAATTTATATTCCCAAGATCAAGTGTTCTAATTGTCCCAATCCTCCCCCTTGCTTAATAGACAAAGTTTAATCTCGACTTTACTTCTTTTCCAGGTAATCGGGCGTTTAAGAGAGGATTAAATGTAAGTATTACTGCTAAGAGCAGATGTGCTCAAAAAACAAAAGAGGACCGGATTTCCGAAGTGGCTAAATGGTCCTTAGCTTTTTGCGACTGGCTATTAAACCTCGCACACTATACGACATGCGGCTGCGACGACAAGACGCAACGATAAGCTGCGGACGACACTTGACGTCGAGTTGCAGAGTCGCAACTAAGTAATTTTTACAGCTAATCTTAGCCCGAGCATAATTTGCGCTGAGCAAAATGAGCCTTCGGAGACCGGGGGTTGAGTAACTAGAAGTGCTGTAAATTGAAATGTGGTCAATAATATGACGTCGTGAAAATGTGACATAATAGTCATAAAAATAAAGTTCATTTTACTTTATTTTCAAACTAGATATTAACAAGTTAAAAGCTAACGGCATTAAAATATACATTCATAAAAGAGGGGGGAAGAACTCATAGGGTTAAAAATAAAGATATTTTATACAAATATAGGAAAATGGTGAAAATTTGTAATTCCCTGTGACCAAATAATTTTTTGACATATCTCGTATAACCTTGTCCATTGTCCTTTAAAACCTTCCGTCCTTTTTTGCGTTCAGATTGACACAAACCGCAATATTGTATGAAACCCAATACAGTCCACCACGAAATGCGATAACATGGCCTATTTTTTCTGGACCACGATATGATTTTTTCAGCACCATTTTAAAATTCAACCTTTTGAACCCTTCTTTCATCCCTGAACGAATCAAAACTGCTTAAAATATACAGCAGTAATTTGAAATAGCTACAGATGTATAAATGACAAATTGACAAGGGAGGGAGGTTACATTCATATTAGATGGGCGTTCTAAGCTTTCATTAGCTCAGTGCTGAAAGTTTAATGAGAGTGACGTCACGAGTGTCTCCGAGCTATCGTTTGATGGTAGGTGAGTGTCGATAGTTGAGTAGAGTTTGTGACGGTCTTGGTTAAGTTAGATAAGTAAGGAATTATAGCTGTCGAATTAAGATGGACCATGGTTTTGTTTTAGTTTATATTATAGAGGTATGGGGAACAGGGTGTAATGTTCACTCATACTCCATAGAAAAGGGAGGATTGTGTCTGGCGGGCAACTGCCCTATGATTGTTTATATGTTAATGCGCGGTAAACTCTGCTTGCGAGATGCAGGATTTTGGGTGACGGTGACGTCAGTATAACGCGTAGTTTTCATGTGGCGTTGAAGTAGACACAATAATAGATTGAGTCTAGCTAACATTGACGTGAATCATATTTTTACGTGTGTTGACTTTTAGGATAGGTAGGTAGGTACTGTGAGAGCTTTACGAGCTCTCAATATCGGGACGAGTAAGTTAAACTACTTTCATTTGTCATATTATTTCAATAAATTATTCCTAGAAGATGGTTCTACGATTAATTTTATCCTTGTCTATTTCTGCCATCTTCTTTTCAAAGTATTCATATTAGTTACATTTAAGCACCAAATAGACTATATTTAATCTCTTCAGTACTACAAGTTCAAACATTGTTAAGACTTTTTTAATAAAGCTTGTCACTCTGAAATCAACTTAATTACCACTGATATAAAGTTGATATTTATTTAACTTGAAATAAACTCAATTTGAATAGACCTTACTTATTGTCATGCCCCTGTCAAAGTCGTGTTAGCTGCTATGAGCTGCGGCAGATATATGAGCGTAAACGAAGCAAAAGGAGTTAAGTGTAGCCGATGGCATTCTCTACTTTCTGCCTACCCTCATGGGAAGAAGGCCTGAGTTTATATATGAAACAAAATCTAACATCTTTAAAATTCGCGACCTCTTTCCTCGTTCCACCTCTCAAACTGTTATCATCTAGCTAGTTATGCGAGAACTGGCGCGGAGAGCGGCACTCGCTCCACAAAGCTTGTGAGGTGCGGTCATTAGATGGTTAGTGTGGGGCTTGGAGAACAGCGAGCAAAGAAAGAAGGTTCGATAATGATCGGACCTTTGTTGAAATTCGACTTTTTTTTTAACGAAAATAACAAAAGCATAATCAGTGAAGCATTTTTCAGTTATTTTTTTTGTCTGTGCTAAAATACCAATCAATCCGATCCAAATCCAATCCCAATCTCTTTGATTATACCTACGCAGTGCAGCGAAAAAAAAAAACACGGACTGTCTTCGCCATATTACGATTCTTATTGTTATCCTTTTATGATTCTCCAAAGTGGCCTTTTTAGGCCCCAACTACTATTATAAATGCGAAAGTAAGTTTGTTTGTTACCTTTTCACGCCTAAACCACTGAACCGATCATCCTGAAATTTTGCATATACGTTGTCAGGTGAACAGAAACGGACATAGGGTAGCTTTCATCCCGAAAAAAAGCGCTGTTCCAGAGAAAAACAGCAACAACGTTATTATCATAATAGATGGCGCCACGTGTCTTTCGAATCATTTGATTGTCAAATTGTAAATTAACGCGAGCGAAGCCGCGGGTAAAAGCTAGTTTTATAATAAAGGTTTAAAATTTCAAGTATAGCAGAACCAACAAAATTAAGAAAAACATTAAAAAAAAAAACAGAAATTGTTTTTGATACTCAAAAAATTGAGGAAAATTGCAAATTTTATTGACTGGACAAATTGGACAACAAATTAAAAAACAAATTGGACGTAAGCAGAGCCGGGAGAGCAGTGGTGGCCAAGTGGTAACGGCCGCGACTTACGAGTTGTAGGTCATAGGTTCGAACCCAGACAGGCTTTGTGTAAATTATTCCAACACCACTGCTCTCAAAACGGTGAAGGAAAACTTCGTGAGGAAACCGGCATGTCCTAGAACCAAAAATTCGAAGACATGTGACATCTGCCAACCCGCACTGGGCCCGCGTGGTGGATTACGGCCCACTCCCTCTCACCGAGAGGAGGCCTGTGTCCCAGCAGTGGGAGCATTATAGGCTGATTATATATGTATGTATGTAGAGCCGCGATTTGGGTGTACGCTATAACTAGGTGAGAGATGTTGGGACACAGGCCTCCGCTCGGTGGGAGGGAGTGGGCCGTAATCCACCACGCGGGCCCAATGCGGGATGGTAGATGTAACATGTCTTCGAATTTTTGGTTCTAGGACATGCCGGTTTCCTCACGATGTTTTCCTTCACCGTTTTGAGAGCAGTGGTGATGAAATAATTTACATAAAGTAAAGCGCCTGATTGGGTTCAAACCTATGACCTACAATTCGTAAGTGGCGGCAATTTAAGAAGAGCTGTGGTGGACCACTGGTCCACCACAGCTCTTCCTTAAATTTTTAATAGTAGCTAGCACACACGCTGTTCTAATGGCCCCAAAATTTATCGCTCAGTGAACTACTGTAGAAAAACTAGAACCGTGTTAAGATTCCCCTTAAATCTTAAAGTATTCGAGCAAGATGACTCTAAAATGAACTATGAACTCCAACTTTTTCTTTGAAACGTTTGGTAAGTACTTATAAAAGATTAGGGGAATGGGTAGTACAATTCCAAATGAGGGACCCGTGGCTAAATAATAACAGCCGCACAGGTCGATCGATCAGGTTAAGCTACGCTTGCCGCGGTTGGTCTGTGGATGGGTGACCATCTTTACATACCGAGACCCTTCCGTGCCTCGGAAAGCACGTTAAGCCGTTGGTCCCGGCTGTCATTCGTGAATCTTTGATAGTCGTTACGGGTAGTCAGAAGCCCGAAAGTCTGACAACCAGTCTTACTAAGGGGTATCGTATTACCCAGTAACTGGGTTGTGGAGGTCAGATAGGCAGTCGCTCCATGTAAAATACTGGTATTCAGCTGCATCCGGTTAGACTGGAAGCCGACCCCGACATATGTAGTTGGGAAAAGGCTAGGCAGATGATGATGACGTATGTAGTTTCTGAGTGGCTTATTGGCGTCGTCGCACAAATAAATCAACTTCCTGCGAGTCGCTTACAGAAAAAAAAAATATTTCGACTTATAAGCCTTCTGAGTTTATCTCAGACATCACTGTCATCGTCGGTGAAGGAAACCTGGACTTACAGTTAATGTAAATCTAATGTGATCGTCTAAATACAGCTAGGTAAATCGAAAGTGGCGTCTAAATACAGCCAAATCGAAAGTCCACGGGATCGACACTTACGCGCGTGAAACCATGAGGCGCAGCTGGTTGGTCCTTACGTGTGTAGCTGCATACCTAAAACTCTATATGTACTGTATTTTTAATATAACGGCTTTCTTAATGTATTGTAATGGCCCATATTTGTAATGTATTTGTTTATGATAGGCATAAAGGAATGCTACACATTTATAATAATGTGCTTTTACTCTTAATGGAATCGTTGATGGTATTAGTCATAAAAAGTATTCCTTTCTTTAGGTTAATTATTATTTTATAGAAACCTGTATGTAGGTTCTATTCTTGAACAATATACCCAGTTTTAAATATTGTGATCCAAGAGAATCAATTTAAAAAAAAAACGGAAGTGCCTCTTTTTTTGTAACGTAACCAAAAAGCCTAAATAACGTCGAAAACTGTTGTATTTATAGTGTGCGTGATGTGTGTGTGTGCAGATTTTTTATGATACATAAATGAGTAAAAAAAAAAATTATTTCAAAGAGTAGGCGAATGCCGATCACGGATATCTTGAAATCTCGAAAACGAGATCTTGTCGGGCGAGATCTCGAATGGCAAATCTCTACACCAGACTTAAGGGGCTTACAGGACCTAAACGCAAAAAACGCAAGTTTTAGAAACAAAAGTATATGATCGACTACAGTAAACAAAATCAGAAAAATATATGATATTCTTTAGGATATATGCTAGGTAGATAGTGTGTTGAAAACATAATACAAATAATTTGATACGATAGAAAAAAATCATGAAAATACCTCTAAAAACTTTCATTTTACAATAAAAACCACAAAAACCATACCAATATACATACAATCATTGTAATTTTTTGTCAGATTATTTTACAAGCAACATACTAAAACACTATTGTTTTAATTTTTTAGTCCAAACAATAGATTTTTTGTAATTAAATAATTGCTTCATATTTTGGAATAAATTACCAGCGTTGTGTCATGCGCTTCTCTTTCTTTTCTATGCAGTCCTACAGTGACTGCGCTTTAGGTCATGTAAGCCCCTTAACATTCCCTTACCACAGGCGCATCGGATACCTCCGGGTGCATTCGTGATGACCCGACCAATCACATCATTAGCTACCTCTCCAACGATATCCTATCAAAACTGTCGAACACGGGTCGTTACATTATTTCTACTCATGACTCACGTAATAATGCCCCAGATAAAGTCTACAACGCACTACATAGATAACAGTGAGTGTTTGTATGTATAGTAATGTGTTATTTTTTATCTGTATGCCTACCTCGGAGGATGTTGGGGTTTATTTATCTGGAGAGAGCATTCTTTGTGTTGTTGCTCGATAGATGTGTGAGTCATAGAAACATCAATCATTTCATAATTGACGCTTTCCCAAGTTTGGTTTTGGCTTTTGTAAGTAGGTACGCGACTGGGGTCAATTTGAATACAAAATGGTCGCGTCATACTATATCCCCAATTACTGAGCTTGGTTATCAAACTGTGGACAAAATATAGGTAAGCTCTTCATGGTATAGCTTTGACTGTATCTTATTTGCATCTGTTACTATCCAGCAACTTATTAGTATAAAGTAATTTTTTTCTGGGTGCATCGTCTTGACCATATAATTATCGAAACTACATTTTGGAAGGGGCGACTAGAATCAATTCAATTTTATTGTAAACGTTGACGTTCAGAAATGCCTTTTATGTGCATATCCATACTAATATTATAAATTCGAAAGTAACTCTGTCTGTCTGTCTGTTACCTTTTCACGCCTAAACCACTGCACGGATTTCATCCCGATATTCCCACGGGATCGACACTTATGCGGTTGAAACAACGGGGCGCTGCTAGTTTGAAATAAATGCCTTGACTATGACACGATCAGCCTACAGCTTTCATGCTTTGCTGCACAAGCGCACTTACTCTTAGCCAAAGACAGCGTAGACCTGTTAACAAGTGCCAGGTACTTGATAAAATGTAAAATGGTCTACAAATCTAAAAAATTCAGGGCCTACAAAGTCCTCACATATACAAAATAAGGATAAAGGATCTATCAAAAGGATAAATAAAATATAAAAACCTAGTGATATGATTGCCATTGCAACCACTAATACGTGCATGACCCAAATACGTGCTTGACCCAAATACAAATATGGGACAGCTGATATTTTTTTCTATTTTGTTGTATTTACGAAGATCGTTCTGTCACCTAGCATATAATGATGATCATCAGACATTACCTACAGAATTATACCAATTTGACCCAAAAATAATACAGAATTCGCTGGCCATTATAAATGAATAGTGTCATACTTTCTAGCGGTGACATGACTTTATAAGAATTTCAGTCTACACCCTATCATGATCAGCCTATAATGTTCCCACTGCTGGGACACAGGCCTCCTCTTGGTGAGAGGGAGTGGGCCGTAATCCACCGCGCGGGCCCAGTGCGGATTGACAGATGTCACATGTCTTCGAATTTTTGGTTCTAGGACATGCCGGTTTCCTCACGATGTTTTCCTTCACCGTTTTGAGAGCAGTGGTGATGAAATAATTTACACAAAGTAAAGCGCCTGACTGGGTTCGAACCTACGACCTACAACTCGTAAGTCGCGGCCGTTACCACTTGGCCACCACTGCTCCCTACACTCTATGTTACAGCGTTATTCCTAACCGCACCCGTAGTACTACTTTACTCTTTAAACAACAAGCCTAAATCTATCCTCAAAAAAACCCTCCCATTCCTTGGCAACAAATTCTTTCGTCCCTAAAATCGTCTTAACCGTATCATCCTCACTACAGCGACGTGTCACAATCCTCGTTAAAACACACCCAGTGTTTATTCTAGACGTTTGTTCAACGCATTGTCTCACCTGCCTGTGAGAAAGAAGGGATACGTTTCCTGTGGACAACTCTGAATTAAATGTTTTTGAATGGCTTTGGGAGATTTGTACTTTTACTTTGTCAGAAGTGTCTTGTCTCACTAATATTATAAAGGCGAAAGTTTGTGAGTGTGTGTTTATATGTTTGTTACTTCTTCACGCTCAAACGGCTGGACCAATTTTGATAAATTTAATTTTATGGAGGTAGCTGATACCCTGGATTAACATAAAGGCTACTTTATGTCCCGATATTCTAACGGTATCGGCACTTATGCGGGTGAAACCGCGGGGCACAGCTAGTTATCTATAAAATCCGTGGAGGTTTTTGAAGTGGAGGGACCCTAGCTAATTGACTAGTGGTCATGTACTTTTCTTAACTCTTTGATTGTCGTAATTAGAGACACAATAGAAAGACAATTGCTTATGTCGGACTGTGTAACATAAGACATTCGAGAGGTTATTATCATTGTGACAACAGCCTTCGCTGCACATACGTGTGATGACAATGAGGTATACTTTTTTGGGATGCATGAAGAAGCCTCCTCGTGTAGCGCAGTTTGTTCCGCCAGTTACTCAACTGAACCCAACGCTCGGCGCATCTAGGACAGTCACACCAAACACCTTATTTGACTGGCCAATTCTTCCCTTGCGGTGGTAGGGCTAACGCCCGCCTGGTTTGCGACCACCCTCCCACAGGAGTCGGGCGCGTCAAGCAGCCTGCTGTTTCGTCGATGCGCGGGAGTTCCAGTACCTTAGGCATTTTCTGGGCACGCTCGGTCCATCTTACACCTCATCCATCGCTTTCCATCAGGCGTGTTCGAGGTTAAGAGCGAGCCCTTTCAGTAATAAAAATAAAAAACATACTCTGTTTCAAAATAATTAGGATATGTAAGCAAATGTCTCAGAAAACATACCTACACATGCATATACATCAAGTCACGCCTGTCTAATGTGGAGGTACTATATAGGCATACCTCTACATAACCCTGCGGGGGAAACCCATGTGGATGCCAATTTGTACTTCTAAGAAAGTTAAGCCATTGCGGGAATTCTTAGAACCTCAATTTACGTCGCTGATTTTTCAATTACCTACATTTTCTATTATTCAAGTCTGTATTGTAGGAATAAGTGGTGAAATATAAAATTTAAACCTTCTAAATACAGATGAATGTGTTAGGTTCTAATTCCCTTTAGTGAGTGATTGCGTAAGAACCAGAACATGTTTGTTGACCCTTTTGTCAAAAACTTTTGGAACAGATTAAACTCACTGTTGTGGCAAATATTTATACCTGGGCACGGCATGACATTTACTGGAATCAAAACTTTATAGCAAGATCAATTCCCCAAACATCCGAAAACGTACCCATTTCGATCAATAACACCTTTTCTAACACATTACACATAATAAAATGTTCCATAAATACAGTATTTTTCTCATAATATAAATAAACTGTATATTAACGAAATATAAACGGGTGAAATGCGATCGATTTCCGATAACCCTTCTTTATTGCAGACCCTGTGTGACCTTCCATAAACATATCTAGACTTCGGACCGTCCTCTCTTCGTAAATACCCAACTTATTTATTTTTATTATGCTTATATATTTTGATAAAAAATATCCTGGGAAGGGACCGCTGCTGGCCTTTGATGTGAGGTCCTATTATGCGTGTAACAGTCCTTCAAAGATTTTTGGACCCTTTCTTGACAGGCATAAGTGCCTATATGCGTAGTTCTGGTTGCAAATCTTGGTTCACCTATCTATATTTATATTATAAAGAGGTATGTGAGCTTGTATGTAAGGGGTACTCTTTGGGACTACTGACCCGATTCCAAAAATTCTTTGGGAAGCTATAGTTTTACCGATTGTCTTATATTTATGTTTAAACAAGAAATTAGAAGAGAAGACGCAGACAGAAGCCCGTTAGGTTTTAAAGGCTTTTGTTTAAACCAGTCTTTGTTATCAGAAAAGTCTAGATACCTAATGGTGAATATCTTGGAGTACAGTCACTAGCACTAATATGTCAACACTTGGCAACTTTCAATTGCGATTTTTTCACGAAATAACGAATGCAAAGTTGAAATACGACACTTTAAATTAAACCTATAGGTTCGAAAATACTATGTTCGTAATAACATAAAATTTCATTAAAAAATAAAGGGGAAAATCCGGCTTTGAATAAAGTCAAGTGTATACATACTTATGCTCGTGACTGTACCTACCTATTTAGATCAATTCAGTAAGTAAATAGTGAGCAAATAAGTTTAAATCTTCGAGAGAATAAGTTAAAAGAGGTTTCAATCCTCTCACGACACCATTAACACGTGTCAAGAGCAAATAGGTGCGTACCTATAAAAAATAAGATGTAAAGAATAGAATAAGGACACACTCAAACTTTTTAAAAGGTTAGGCAGAAGTACACACAAAATTAGTCAGTTATGCTTGAGTCTCATGTAATATGGGGCGAGCCTATTGCCATCAACTGGGCACATATCCAGACTCCAGGCTGCTACTGAAAAGTTCCAGATGCAAAAACCCAACAACACTTTGCCCGGCCCGGGAATCAAACCCAGGACCTAATCAGCAGTAGCACTTACAACCACTAGACCAACAAAGCAGTCAATCGCACCGTAACCGTAACCGTAATCAGCCTATAATGTTCCCACAGCTGGGACACAGGCCTTCTCTCAATGAGAGGGAGTGGGCCGTAATCCACCACGCGGGCCCAGTGCGGGTTGGTAGATGTCACATGTCTTCGAATTTTTGGTTCTAGGACATGCCGGTTTCCTCACGATGTTTTCCTTCACCGTTTTGAGAGTAGCGGCGATGAAATAATTTACACAAAGTAAAGCGCCTGTCTGGGTTCGAACCTACGACGTACAACTCGTAAGTCGTGTCCGTGACCACTGGGCCACCACTGCTCTACAATCACACACTTCCGTTCAAAACTACGCAGTACCATAACAAAACTTTATGATACGTCTAACAAAAGAATAGTTAACTCTAAAACTAATTACACATCGCTGCCTAAACAGTGATATACATATTCTTGACCCGCCACACAAAAGGGACCCATAAATTAGACGCCTCACTTATTGTCCATATACAATAGATGGTAACAATCCTTAATGGTGTCGATTATAGCTAAGTCGGAATTTCATTAACGTAACCCTTAATTCTTGTTAGAACAGGAGTTAGGTACGCGTTAATAAAATTGTATTAAAAACAACACTTTGATTTAAGCTGGTAGAAATGAGTGAGATCGGTCTTGCCTTGGTGTCTAAAGCTTTATCAAGGTTAAATAAGTTAAGCCGTTGGTCCCGGCTGTCATTCATGGATCTTTGGCAGTCGTTACGGGTAGTCAGAAGCCCGGAAGTTTGACAACCAGTCTTACCAAGGGGTATCGTATTACCCAGTAACTTGGTTGTGGAGGTCAGATAGGCAGTCGCTCCATGTAAAATTCTGGTATTCAGTTGCATTCGGTTAGACTGGAAGCCGACCCCAACATAGTTGGGAAAAGGCTAGGCAGATGATGATGGTATCAAGGTTAAATAAGTAAGTTTAATATATTGATTCACAGGCGAATCTGCAACTGTCATTATTTCACCAAAACGGTGAAGGATAACGTCGTGAGGAAGCCTGCATGTCCTAGAATAAAAAATCTAAAGACATGTACATCTACCAACCCGCACTGGGCCAGCGTGGTGGATTACGGCCCGCTCCCTCTCACAGAGAGGAGGCCTGTGCCTATGTATATTTCTCTGGGGTCAAGAGCGGGCCCATTTAGTAATAAAAAAAAAATAAAAAAAAGATTACACCCCACTCCCTCTCACCGAGCAGAGGCCTGTGTCCCAGCAGTGGGAACATCATAGGCAGACTGTGATATGCTATATTCCACCTGTCGCATCATGCCGTATCTTCTGGGAGGAAGAAAAACGTTGCTAAGATAAACAAAATTTATGTCGAGCATACAACAAAATCTTTTTTTTTATTTTGTTTCCTCGAAAACTGGACAATAAATGCATATTGTTGAATAGTCAAACAAAAAGTGGGCTGCTTGCACTTAAAACTGGGGGCCTAAAAAGGCCACTTTGGTAGAATCGTAAAATGTTTTTTTTTTGTTTGTGCTAAAATACCAATCAATCCAATCCGAATCCAATCCCAATCTCTTTGATTAAACCTACGCAGTGCAGCGAAAAAAAGAAAAACACGGCCATATTATGATTCATAATGTTATCCTTTTATGATTCTGTCAAAGTGGCCTTTTTAGGCCCCCGTGATCCCAAGTAATCTCAACCTGGTCAACATTCGAGGCAGTCAAAAATTTGAAAACACTCAGAGATAAAAATTGAATGTTAGTAGCCATTTTACAGCCAAAGATCCCACTTCATCTTATCCGAAAGATAAATAACTGGAGGAGCGTCTTCAAGAGTAATAAAATGTCTAGGCTCAGACAAGTACCTCCTATTAGGTAACCCTTAATTGACTTCTGTGGTTCTTAATAGTCTGTAATTTAGAACAGTGGATACTTTAACAAGAAGCATAGCTATGTAGTTATAAATTATGGTGAAATACTCAACAGCAGTGAGAGCAGTGGGGTTGGCCGCGACTTACGAGTTGTAAGTCGTAAGGTCAAACCAGGCACTTTACTTTGTGTAAATTATTTCATTACCACTGCTCCCAAAACGGTGAAGGAAAACATCGTATGGAAACCAGCATGACCAAGAAACAAAATTTTGTAGGCATGTGACATCTACCAACGGGTGGGTTACGGCCCACTCCCTCTCACAGAGAGGAGGCCTGTGTCCCAGCAGTGGGAACATTATAGGCTGATTATATGCTTATTCTTGTAGTACCACCTACTTTATCAAAGTAACCTTTTTCACCTCGTTTGACTACTACTTAAAGCTTTTATTTAACACACCACCCGGTGACATTTCCGTCGAAAATTTTAAATTTTTGTTCAGGAAGAAACCCTTTCAGATATCGCTTTAATATGACCATGCTTAAACATTACAAAGCAGCTTTGTGTAATACGTTTAATAAGTACACTAAGAACTAGAAATCCATCTCCCGGCGTACAATCAAGGCTAAACCAAGATGATTTACGCGCGGAAATTAAACTATTGTTGTAACCTCCGCGCTGTTAACATATCGACGGCGGTACTATGATTAGTAAGCCAAGGTACAACACTAGTGGTTTGGTAACATTTCGGCGTAACGGAACGGAAATTAAAACAATTTTTCATTGTTTTAGAAAGTATTTTATATACTAGCTGCGCCCCGCGGTTTCACCCGCAAAAGTGTCGATCCCGTGGTGAATATCGGGATAAAAAGTAGCCTATATGTTAATCCAGGGTGTCAGCTACCGTACAAAGTTTTATCAAAATTGGTCCAGCCGTTTGAGCGTGAAGAAGTAACAAACATATAAACACACACACAAACACAAACTTTCGCCTTTATAATATTAGTGTGATTACATTGTGTCGTAGTTGTCTACATACATCCTTACTTAATATTATCGAATGTAACGTCGCTCTCTCTCTGTTCCCACTGCTGGGACACAGGCCTCGTCTCTGTGAGAGGGAATGGGCCGTAATCCACCACGCGGGCCCAGTGCGAGTTGATAGATGTCACATGTGTTCGAATGTTTGGTTCTAGGACAGGCCGGTTTCCTCACGATGTTTTCCTTCACCGTTTTGAGAGCAGTGGCGATGAAATAATTACACAAAGTATATTGGCCTGGGTTCGAACCCACGACCTATAACACGTAAGTCGCAGCTGTTACCACTGGGCCACATCTAAGGGGTAATTCTCGTAATTTTAAGGAACGTTCACAGTCACACAGTCTGATCTCAGTCTCAATCTGTCAAAAATTCTTCTAATTTTCCAAAATTTTTGATATTGATTGTTGCTGAAATGAGATTGCCACGAGATTTTGAATGTTTGAATTACGGGAATTCACCTTCTGAAGGCCCTGAAGACAGAGACAAAACGTTCTTATAATTACAAAGATCAGCCATTACCTCCCTTGCCATATTTGACGGAAGGAGGTAACTGTTGGGAATCGAACCCAACACAGCGCGTTGCACGCGGTCTGCATGCGTAGGCAGCGTGATCAGCGCGTCATCGGCGAGTTGAGACGCGGCGCGGCGGCGACACGGCTCGGCCCGACGACCACTCGCTTCCACGGACTCCACCGCGACGGACGATACTCCTCTCTTAAATAACTTATTGTAAAAAAAAAAAACCATTGGTCCTTCAAGGATCTCGCCGTCTTATTTACGAGAAATAACGGTCTCGGAAGATAATCTTCAAACTCGAAGCTCTTCGGTTGCGGTCTTCAGCGGCTACAGTTCCTGCAGGAGTCATCAAGGTCCTGTTCAGGAAACATCGCGTAGCACCCGCACACGCCTAGAGGAAGAAGTCATCCAGAGGTCGAACGGCGCGGACTTTGGACCCGTCGAATGTTCGAGTCACCAACGGACAAAGAAGAACGAAAAATTGCAGATCATCGTTTATCCTGTGGATGGTTTAAACATTCTGTGAGTTCGTTCCAATTTATCCCTTATTCTTTCCTGTTCTTTGTCTTACTTCATATGTTTAAATAGCTAGATTAAGTGAGTGCTATCATTTAACTACAATTTAAGTCGTTTAATGACAATCATCCTTATTCTTAGCCTTACATTTCCCTAAAATCACTTTTCTGCTTACCTACAAAGCTAAAATATTACGGTAAAATTAACAATCTGTTTACGCAATTCATTCGCTTCTTATCTATACCAGCTGATCGCTCGGCGACGTACTTAGTACCGTAGCATCAGCTGTTCTTTTGTTCGCACCGTCGAGTCATTCATAATAACATTACGAAGTTGCATTTTTTATTGCTTAGGTATATAAAACTGGTCTGTTATCCCATTAGTTCATTTGCAAGTTTGCTACTGTTGTATTTATCGCTATGGCTGACGAGAAGGTTGAAAAACTCGTTAAGAAACGCAGCTGTATGAAAGCAAAGCTCACAATTTTTAGCAACTACCTTCACATGCTTGAAAGTTGCACCGAACTTAGCAGCTTACAACTTTTAGATTTAGAGGCAAGATTTAATAAATTTGATAGTTTATATGTGGATTTCGACAAATTACAGTGCGACATCGAGGTGTTGTTGGATAGCCCCGATGACGAGAGCGAGGAGCGTGAGCAGTTTGAAAACCAGTATTATAAGCTGGTGGCGACGGCGCGGAGTCTGCTCGGTGTTCGCCCTCCCCAGTCTAGCAGTCTTCGAGATGGTTCCGTGACGAGTGTCGAGGATGTACAGGCAGGTGGTTTCAAGTATAATTGTGTGAGGTTGCCAAAAATTAATTTACCTGTTTTCCACGGTCACTATCAACACTGGCTAGAATTTAGAGACACGTACGTCTCACTCATTCATTCACGGTCGGACATTGACAACATTAATAAGTTGCACTACCTTCGTGCTTCTCTTAAAGATAGTGCGTCGTTAGTAATAGATAATTTAGATTTTAAAGCCCAGAATTATGAGTCTGCTTGGAATTTATTGTGTAGTAGATACGACAACAAAAGATTGCTCGTAAATAATCATGTGCATGCATTATTCAACGTTAAACAAATGGATAGTGAGTCATGTTCTGACATTCGAAATCTCATCGACGTCACGAATAAAAATATTCGCGCATTGAAGACTTTAGGTCAGCCAACGGAATACTGGGATACCCTCATAATACATATGATGGCGGAAAAACTTGACAGTATTACACGTAGGGTATGGGAAGAACATAGAAACACGCTTATTGATCCACCTTCGTTAGACATTTTTATTAAATTTCTTAGCAACAGAGCTGACTTATTAGAAACTGTACAAGAACACAAAAGAAACTTAACAGAATCAGAGACTTGCAAACACGATTCTAACCTACTTACAATGACAAAATCTAATGAAAATAAAAATGACAGTAACAAAACAAATAAAAAATCCAATATTTACAATAATAAAACTTTCAAATGTCCTCTGTGCAATCAGCAACACTACTTATTTAATTGTGAAGCATTTAGAGCCCTGTCTATTGAAGATCGTCTTCAAAAGGCCAAAGAAGCAAAGGTCTGTCTTAATTGTCTTCGACCAGGGCACGTAGAATCTAGGTGCAATCTTGTTCCTTGCAAACATTGCAAGAAAAAGCACAGTACTCTGCTTCATTTACACGAGCACACTTCTCCTACTCTTGAGCCAGTTATCCCCGTCAGTACCTTTGCCGGTACAACTAGCGTTCAGCAGTTTACTACTCCTGCGAATGTCTTGCTTTCCACAGCGCTCGTGAGGGTGGTTGACAGCAAGGGCGACGTGCACACTGCCCGAGTACTGCTCGACAACGGTAGTACGGGTAGCTTAGTTACTGAGTCATTTTGCGGTAAGCTGGGTTTGTCGCGACGTAGTGCGAGCGCCACCGTGACTGGTATAAATGGTAATACTTCTCGTAGTACACAGTCTTGCAGTCTTACTATTATGTCCATCCACAATGACGACTATAAACGTACTGTACACTGTCATATTTTACCACAAATTACCAAAGCATTACCCTCAACAAATATTAATATTGATAACTTTCCTCTTCCATTGGGAATAAGTCTAGCTGACCCATCCTTTAATATGCCGTCAGCTATAGACATCTTAGTTGGGGCCGAAGTATTTTGGTCCGTCTTAAATAACAACATCATCGACTTGGGTAAAAATCAGCCCAAGTTATACGAAACTAAACTGGGTTGGGTAGTGTCAGGGTATGTTGCCCGTCATAAGTCACACTCTTCTTCTCCCGTTTGTAATTTTTTAAACGTGGACGCCGATCCAGTCTCATCTTCTTTTTTGGTATCAGATACCATCGCAGCCAAGCGCTCCCTATCTCCTGAGAAAC
The DNA here is from genome assembly GCA_948474745.1 of Oligia latruncula. Lineage (NCBI taxonomy): Eukaryota > Metazoa > Arthropoda > Insecta > Lepidoptera > Noctuidae > Oligia > Oligia latruncula. The sequence continues at coordinate 1,728,741 of OX419707.1, read as the reverse complement.
GTCCCTATAAGCAGAACTTTGAGAAACGGGTTACTCATAAGGACGACAGACACTTTGTGATAACCATGCCGCTGAAGGAAAAACCTTCAGTCTTAGGCGGTTCGCTTCAAAAGCCAAAGTGTCGGTTCATGTCACGTGAGCAGTTGCGTATAGGTCCTGTCTTCAAATATAGGTATAAAAATAGGGAGTCTTCGCCTAGCTGTCTTCATAATAATAGTAATTGTTACTAAATAGTATTTATACCAATCACGCGTGTAGCTTACCTACCGTCGTCAGACAAACCGGCGGATCTTGTTTCCCGCGGGCTGAAGGCTGATTCCATCAGTGTTCATCCTTGTCGTGGGCTGGTTCTACAGTGCCCAAAATGCCCCATCATAACGAGAGACACGATCTACCAGTACTGGTTTCTTGTTCTGTTGTACCTACATACTAACAATAATTCATAAGTAGATTATTTATGTATGTGTAGTTAACCATAGGTCTTATTTTAATGTTCATAACAAATTTCTTATTTCCCTGTTCCCATTTTAAAATCCAATAGCCTATGTGTATGAGGTAAATTGGATCATTTATATTTTAATGTGTCCTTATTTGTTGTACAAATTATCCATGTTTGTATTGTAGCGTTGTTTACGCTAAGCCAGTGATGCTAGCAGACAGGAGAAGCAGAGTTTAAATCTGTCATCTTTGGCTATCTTATTTGCAACTCGACACAAGCCTGACATTTCGAACTCGTTGTTGCGTTATCCAGTGAAGACTACTCATCCGTTCTTCAGTAATTGTCGGAATTCACTATACGATTCTTAGCTTCTTTTCTCCTATTCATTCTTTATCATTGCTTGCTAGTTATGAGAAATGGCTACCTGCCTCACTCAAATAAAAGCTGGCTCAAACAAACTCCTACCCTCATATTCCTCTTCCCTCAGAACCCTCAACTCTTCCACTTGTACTCCTTCTGTTTCCTTTGGACGGCCACTTAATTCTATTCTTATCCACAGGTCTCTGATGGCAATGGAAACCACCTGCAGCTTACTTGGAAGAGTCCTGAGCTTTTACCCTGACAGTGACTGTAGTCACTAAGGTGAAACCGACGAGGGACATCATTTAGAGGCACGCACTCATATCTGCCCCCTTCCAGATTTTTGAAGTCCACACTTCAACCCGGGCAGCATGTTGGGAATCGAACCCAACACAGCGCGTTGCACGCGGTCTGCATGCGTAGGCAGCGTGATCAGCGCGTCATCGGCGAGTTGAGACGCGGCGCGGCGGCGACACGGCTCGGCCCGACGACCACTCGCTTCCACGGACTCCACCGCGACGGACGATACTCCTCTCTTAAATAACTTATTGTTTGTCCGGGAAAGTTAAGACTGTAAATATTAGCGGCAGTAAACCATCGCCTAAAAATACAGTCCACTCTTTTATTGCTCCCCGCGCTAACAGTAACCATATTCTCTTTGAGGTAACCCGACCTCCGACGCTACATCAATTCTGACATTTAATTTTACATCAATACACTACTCTCTATAATTAATACATTGTGTTTGGTAGGGTTCTAATAATTAACAGTAATTGTATGTACAAATTGATCACGTGAATGACGGGATCTAAAATGGCCGCATAATATACTCAGAAGGCTAGCCCTAGTGCCCACGTGTAAGTTTTTATCGCGCACTGGATTTTCAACGCAGTGTGTTACAGCCGAGAACTGAAAATCCAACAGTGTGTTATTTTAATTGCACGCTGTTGGATTTTCAATTCTCTGCTCAACACCGACAGTTGAAAATCCAGTGCGCCTTAAAAATCGCCCGTGCAAACCTGGGCTTTGGAAGCGCGACGTTGTCAAATTCTACGCTAATTATTAGCTACCCAAAGCCAGTGCTGTCATCTTGCATTAAGAGGGAAGCGCTAAGGTAGCCCGCGAAATTCAAATTTCCTTACGTTTTTTGCAATTAGCTGGTCAGTATTAAGTTGTACGTTGATTAAAATATGACTCGCGACCGTAACAAACATGTATTTACAGAATTATAATCATTAGGATCAGTAATACAACTTGTTAGGTTAGTGTAATCCTAAAATGTCAAGATTTCATGAAATTGGTAGTCATTCAGTAGGATTACCTGGTCTTACAGAGTTGTGTTGATGACTTTAGTGATTATAATTTCAGGCCAGGGGTCTAGAAAAAACTGAACTAGTGGTACATCCGTGGATTACGTCCTACCTTGGAATAGTCACACGGGACATCGCTACTTAGTTAGCCTAAATCTAGACTTAATGTCATTTTTGGTTTAGAGGACACCTTATCCCCTCCTTCGTCCCTTCTGGGAAAAGGCTGTGTGGATTCGTCCTATTATCGGGCCTGCGGGCGGAGAGTAATGGGTAGCTCACCGTCCGATCAGGACCAGGCCCGTGACGGCGCGTACGTGTTCCACGCGCGCCTCAAAGAGATGTCAGCATCGAGGAAGGGATCCCATAGGGCCGAAGCCTGCCGGGTCAGCGGGATTGTCCGAAAGGGTTACCGCTGGCCCGGAACATAAAGGGCTAAGGAAGGAACACGGGTGGGTTTTAGTCAGTGAGAGTCTGACACTCCCTTCCGCTCCACGCAGAGCGATAGGGGTCATTTGATGATTTCCCATCAGCAAAAAAAAAAAAGGGGGTCTAGAATCAAACTGTGCTAAATTCATGGTTTTAGTTTGCGTGTCGATGTTCGTGCCAGCCTGTATAACTTGACTAAGATTGTGTGACTGCGATTGGTTTGCATGCCATTGCGAAACTCACCAATCAGAAGTTGTCATGACACTGGCATGCAAGCTATTTTGGTACTTTTGTGCAAGTACTGGCATATATTTTGCTGGCTAAGGGCTGATTTTTTCAAATCCACATATCAATATTATCCGTGAAATTCAGTGAAATTAGAAGAAAAAACCCGGCCAAGTGCGAGGCGGACTCGCACACCGAGGGCTCCGTACGTAGGTAGGTATGTAAATTGAGGTATGGAACCCTTCAAAACTAAAAAAATAAAAATTGTCTGGCGTTTAAGAATCGGTCCTTAATCTATATGTTGGTCTTAAGGCGACTACATGACCTAAAGAGAGTCTTTGTCGAACTGCATAGAAAAGAAAGAGAAGCGCGATGACACAACGCTGGTAATTTATTGCAAAATATGAAGCAATTAGCTATTTACAAAAAATCTGTTGTTTGGACTAAAAAATTAACACACTAGTACTTTAGTATGTTGCTTGTAGAATAATCTGACAAAAAATAATGATTATATGTCTATTAGTATGGTTTTTATTCTAAAAAGAAAGTTTTTAGAAGTATCTTCATGATATTTTTCTATCGTATCAAATTATTTGTATTATGTCTTCAACACACTATCTACCTAGCATATATCCTGAAAAAGATCATATTATATTTTTCTGATTTTGTTTACTGTAGTCGAACATATCCTTTTATTGTTTCTAAATACCTAAACATCTTTCTTTCTTCTTTCATTCTTTCTTTCTAAAACTTGCTTTTTTGTGTTTAGGTCCTGCAAGCCCCTTAAGTAATGTGTTGTCCAGTCTTGATAGAGGTTCTTATTCTGGGGACCTAAAAAGGCCACTTTGGCAGAATCATAAAATAATCACATTATGAATCATAATGTGGCGAAAACAGTCCGTGTTTTTCTTTTTTTCGCTGCACTACGTAAGTGTAATCAAAGAGATTGGGATTGGATTTTAGCACAGACAAAAAAAATAACTGAAAAATCCTTCACCAATGGGATTTGATACGATTAACTTAACAGTTAACTGTTCATTATTATTCATAATGTTATCCTTTTATGATTCTGCCAAAGTGGCCTTTTTAGGACCCCAGGTTGGTCATATCATTATGGTGTTCAGAATTATCCTTCTGATCTTTCTTTCCACGTGTCTACAAAGTAGACACATGAATTTAGTTGTTGATATTGAACCAATCTAAGTTATTGCGTATAATTAGTTGAAAGGGTGTTTCCTGGTCGCTATTGATTGTGAACACAAACTGACATCAACTCTGTCTTTACTAGGCATGTTTGTGGGTTTCACTGCATTAGTTTAAACTCGACCACAGCCCTTTATCAAGGCCTCTTCACGTTGCCAAACCGCATGATGTCAAAGTTTGGTCCCTAGGGTTCTAGTTTATCATAGAGTTGATTAATGTGAAAATTTGGTCCTATTGTTGGATGACCAGCAGGCTTGTTCTTGAATTAAAACCAGGGCGCATTTTCAAGAGGCATTTGACTTATTTTAATCTTTTAATATTTCTTTACATACCGAGACCCCTCCGTGCCTCGGAAAGCACGTTAAGCCGTTGGTCCCGACTGTCATTCGTGGATCTTTGACAGTCGTTACGGGTAGTCAGAGGCCCGAAAGTCTGACAACCAGACTTACCAAGGGATATCGTATTACCCAGTAACTGGGTTGTGGAGGTCAGATAGGCAGTCGCTCCATGTAAAATACTGGTATCTGAATACCAGTGCTGCATCCGGTTAGACTGGAAGCCGACCCCAAAATAGTTGGGAAAAGGCTAGGCAGATGATGATGATGATGAATATTTCTTTAATGTTTTATTTCTTTACTTGTAGCAAAATTCACCGATTTTGCTTTACTATGTAAAGTAATCGAATCATACTCAAAGTAATGTCCATATTCGTTTATGCAAATGTGAGCAAGAAATTGAACATTTTCTTCATAAAAATAAAGTTCATATTCGTATGAGTTGCTTACCTACTTAGCAAATCAAGTCAGAGAGCAGTCTATAAATGTTGTTCTAAGTTACGACGAAAAAAAAAATCAGCAACTTTTAACCGTTCCAAATCGCTTTCACACATCGTAGAAGGAGTGGAAATGATATGTTCCTTCCTTGTAAAGCTGAGTTTTGGAGGAAGCTACTTCCAATCATCTTCAATGCAATGTTATATCATATTATTGTTCCATCATAAGCATAACCACTCCAGTTTGAAACAAAACAGTTAAACTCGTTATTTATTTATTTATATGCAAGGGTTACCAACTTAACACATACACAGCTTTTACCCAGATTTTTGTATAATTATAGATCTCGCATGTATCTAAAGTATAGGAAAGCACGACACTATTAATTAACATACCTACTTGTACAGTCAACAAAAGAGATAAGTATGCAAGATCGTCGGATATAGTTGAAGTGTAGTAAGAAACCGGTAGATGTTCTCTAATAAAATTTTATTTTATTAATAGAAAACAAACAGCTCATTTGTCAAATTAAATTTCAGTCGACAACATCCATCGGTTTCTTACTAAACTTCAACTATATTCGACGATCCTGCATACTTATCTCTTTTGTTGACTGTACCTACATTTTTATTTCGGAATAAATTACAGTACCTTCAGTTAGTGAAAAATGTGGACCTAGGTCCACATTTTCAGCATTACACTGTCGAGCAGTAATCAAAAACTCGTTGGTCATCAGCATTCGGCGCATTTCGCGTTTCATTTTCAACATCAACACGAAAAATAAATGAACGGCCTTTACACAGTCCATATTTTTCACTGGACGCAAAAATATGGACACTGAAGAGCAAAACTAGGTAGGAAATAGGTTGTTGGATGTTTTCGATGGTAAATTAAAGTATAAATATCAGAAAAATATCTCTAAGGGGCTTACATGACCTAAAGCGCGGTCACTGTCGGACTGCATAGAAAAGAAAGAGAAGCGCGATGACACAAAGCTGGTAATTTATTGTGAAATATGAAGAAATTATCTATTTACATAAACTATTTAATAATAAATAATCCATCACTGAATGCAGTTTGGCATTAGAAGATACTCGTAACGAATTAAAAGCAATGACTGCACAATGACGTTCTGATGGCAGGTCACTGATCAAAGGAACTGTCAAAATTTAGGGCACAGTGTAGGCCCGTCAAAAAGTACCAGGTACTTAATAAAATAGAAAATGGTCTACAAATCTATTCTAAAAGGCTTACAATTTTCGACGTTCACTTGTGGTTTACATAGTACCTAAAGAGTATTCTATTCTCGATCGTACAGCGCTCTCCGCGTTCAATATAACAATGCGTTTAGGATACTGGTCTGCCCCGTTTCTGTAGTGCGTCTGGGATGTTCGCAGATGCGCATCTAGATTGCTTTTACGCAACAATGCGTAAAAGGTGCGCTTCCCTGGTGCGCAGGGTGTGGGGTAACACATGGTTGCGAGTCGCCTTGACTGTGTTTACGTGTGTCACTATTGTGCCGTCTCTCATGGAATGTCGCAACGGTGACCGTTATTTCTTGTATTTTTGTTTAGTGTCTGTGCTTACTAACATAGTCGTAAGTTTTACTAACAATCTTGTTTGAGTCTTGGTTACTTTAATAAAAAAAATTCTATTCTATTCTTAGATTCTTTTAAGTACATGACTCCTTGAGTCCACTATTTGCTATTGACAGCACTTGTTGCCATCTCGGCGCACCAAACAACGGCACTGCAAAGTGTTTGCCTCCAGCTTGTAAACGTAGTGTCGTTTATGAGCCTAACAGCTCGAACTGAGCTCAACTGTTGCTTCAAATTCAAGCTGCAGCAGACTTTCGAACATCAGCGGTGGCTTGGAAACTACAGCTTGACTAGGTAAGTGGCCAGTATTTTGGAAGTATTGAATGAACCTAACTTTAAATATTTCTGTCTTCTTCTGGCGGGTAAAATGAGACAGATATGAAAAGAACTATTGCTAGGGAATTTGGCTTTAGGGTCTTCACTTTGAGTAAGATGTGGACGGCGATCAAAAATATCGTCTTGATCGCTAAATCACTAGATTAGAAACAGTTAAGAGCGTTTACGCCGTACGACATTTCATACAAACTTTCAAGCCCTTATTTTTCGAAATGAATGAACCGATTTTAATGAAACTTCATACGCATAAGCAGGATACAAAGGTCTAAAAAGTTAATAGAGAAAAATAGTGTTACAGCCAAATTAGATCGATTTTATATGTTCCATAGAAACAGGGATTTTCAGTTATCTTTTTTTTAAATTAGACATTTCGAAAATGATCTTTACTATCTACGTTTTAGACTTTTGTATCCTTTTGTATGAAGTTTCATTAAAATCGATTCATTCATTTCGAAAAATAAGGGCTTGAAAGTTTGTATGAAATGCCGTACGGCGTAAACACTCTTAAGTTACATTTTTATTTATTTATTAATATCTATGTACAATATCTATTTTAATGGGACCTTATATAATTTAAATTTGGGTGATACAGAGACACACTGGCAGGTGCCATCAAGAAAATTGAGGAATAAAATATTTTTAAATACCTATATAATTACACACAAACCACAATACCGCATAAACCTAACATACACACATACGTACATTTTTAACAAAGAACACACTGCAGGTAGCACAATTAAAGTCCGACCCTACCAACGTCGCAAAAAAACCTTCCGCTTACGTAAGTAACCCAAAAATGCAGACAGCATCCTGACTTATTACTTCTTAACCCTCACGGCGAGTGCAGACTGTCTGCTACTCCATACAAAATATTTTATCCACAATCAAAAATTTCATTTGTGCGAATAAATTCACAGCATTTCATTGTGTTATCTTATCACACTAATATTATAAAAGTGAAAGTTGGGGTGTGTGTGTGTGTTTATATGTTTGTTACTTCTTCACGCTCAAACGGCTGGACCAATTTTGATAAAAGCCTACACCCTGGATTAACATATAGACTACTTTTTATCCCGATATTTTACTGTTAGCCTTCATCATCCTACTGCTGGGCAAAGGCTTTTCCCCATGATTCCAGATCTTTCGATCCAGGGCTAAAGTGGGCCACTGGACGTTTGTATTCTCCAGCTCGCCCCGCCATATCTTCCACGGGGTCTGCCGCCTTCTATTTTATAAATACATACATAGCTAAACGTATGCCTTCTTTGCAGGAAATACAGACCGCTACCGGCTACCATCCTAACATGGAGTATGTTGCACACGTATTTTTCTTTCTTTCACTGCAGGCGCTTTACTTTGTGTATTTTATTTCATCACCACTGCTCTCAAAACGGTGAAGGAAAACACCGTGAGGAATCCGACATGTCCTAGAACCGAAAATTCGAAGACATGTGACATCTACCAACCCGCACCGGGCCCGAGTGGTGGATTACGGCCCACTCCCTCTCACAGAGAGGAGGCCTGCGTCCCACCAGTGGGAACGTTATAGGCTGATTATGATATTATGATGAAAATACCTGTCTGGGTCCGAACCTACGACGTACACGCTACGATCATAGAAATGTGAAAACTAGGATCCTTATTCATCATTCTACCGCCCTTATCCCAATTTAATTAGGGTTGGCGCAATATACATACTTCTCTATTAGTCCGGCATCTTGGTAATCACCCCCTTTCTGACCGCATTTCCATATTATCATCATTCAAAATCAAAAGTCATTTATTCAAATTAGGCTGAGCTGAGAATCAGCACTTTTCGAACGTCAAAATTTCATAAGACAGTCCCCCAAAACGCCCCCCCTTCACCACTTCCTATTGCTTTTGCTGGAAAGAAGAAGTGGTGCAACAAATTCCCCAGCAGGACAGCTATCTGTTCAGGTAGTATATTTTCCCTTACACACTCCTTAGGCCCTGTTCCCATTAAGTCGTGACGACAGATTATCTTGTCGTTAAAGCGTCGTGGCTTGTGTATTTAAATGGAAGAGTTCACATATAGGACTACGCGATTAACTGTTGTCCACGACTTTTTTTTGCAGTGAAGACAGATTGTCAAGTCAATGGGAACAGCTAGCACGACAGTCGTGAAACGATAAAGAAACGTCACTACTTATCGTGACGACAAATCATGTGTTATAGCGACTATCTATCGTAGCCACGTACCTCACACATACGTACACACGTTATACCACTACTGATCTTCAAAAGATCGTAGAGGCGACTAATGTGCAAACGACAAGGCGACTGCTGTGAACAGTAAAAATGTCGTCACGATCCAATGGGAACAGTTAGATAGAACAGTCGTTCAACTATAAAATATTTCGACGACACAGTGACGATAAACAGTCGATATAATGGGAACAGCTAGAGACGACGGTCGTCCAACGATAAATTAATCGTCACGAAATTGTGGGAACGCGCTCTTATTACCATAATCAGCCTATAATGTTCCCACTGCTGGGACACTGGCCTCCTCTCGGTGAGAGGGAGTGGGCTGTAATCTACCACGCGGGCCCAGTGCGGGTTGGCAGATGTCACATGTCTTCGAATTTTTGGTTCTAGGACATGCCGGTTTCCTCACGATGTTTTCCTTCACCGTTTTGAGAGCAGTGGTGATGAAATAATTTACACAAAGTAAAGCGCCTGTCTGGGTTCGAACCTACGACCTACAACTCGTAAGTCGCGGCCGTTACCACTTTCCCACCACTGCTCTCTGCTCACTGCACTCTTATTGTAATAATATATCTCCAAAATACCAAAAATATTTGTATGAAACAAACCCCGACATCAACCTACCTCGAAAAACAAAAACCCCATCTCTAATCCAAGCAGGTAGAATGTCTTATCATGTACTTAAACAAATACGCCGCATAAGCCCCATGTTATGCCGTCTAATCCCCTGGATTCCTTTAAGGGTCTGTGAGGGAACGTTGTTTTTTGTCGGCGATAGCGCACTCTCTGGTTCGGGTTTTGTCGGTGAGTGAAAAAGGGTTCGCTGAGGTATTAAGTTATAGTATGTGTAGGCAAAAGGTCAAATAGTAATGGTGTGAGTCATATTTTTAATTGACTTCATGACTTGAACATTGTTCATTTAATTTGAATCTACTTGATTTCATTTGCTCTAATTTGGTTTTTATCTGATTTTATTTATTAATAGCTGCGCCCCGCGATCCCGTAAGAATATTGGGATGCAATCTATCTCTCTGCCTAATCTTATCAAAATCCGTTCAGTGTTTTAGGCGTGAAAAGGTAACAGTAACATACAGACAGACAGACAGAGTTGCGTCTCTCCGCAGACAATGGTCCACCTTCCATCTTCCGCCGCCTTATCACCTGGCCACTTGAGGATCTTATGACTGCATCAGCGAACGGAGTTCCCGTGGCTGAATTTTGGGCTAAACATAATATTGACTAAGGGTTTGGTGTTATTATGTTTTCTGTTTGCATTGATGTCAACTATCGATTTATATAGATTTAACTAGCTTTTGCCAGCGACTTTGTCCGTGTATGATTTCACCCTCCCGCATTCACCCTCTTAGGGGAAGAATTTCGAAAAACCCTTTCTTAATGGATACCTACTCTTCGCAAAGAACACACCCTCCAAACTTCATGTCTCTAGGACCAGCGGTTTAGGCTGTACGTTTGATAATTATATCAGTCAGTCAGGACTTTGAATTTTATATTTAAAGATGCGTGTCCGCCATTTTGAAAAAAAAATACAAAATGGCGGGACAGTAGGTATGCCAGGCTCCATATAAAAATCTTCAATCCCCTTTTCTTATCGATTTTTTTCCATCGAAACGCTAACAAGAAGAATCTCAAGGAAGCCTTGTGTCTCGCAGGATCTTGAACAAGGAAGGAATTACTTTCGTTTTTAATTATTAATCATAATAAAATGGTCCTTTGCCATCAAATCCTTTGCCTATCAACAAGCGGTACTCACAAAAGCAACGTATTTCGTTTGCATAATGCATTAATACTTTAATAGCAACGACATAAAGATAAATGGTAAACCAGAGGACAGAGTATAACTCATTTCAGTTTTATAACTTACTCCTGAAGATAACGAATGATTCCTTCATTAGGGTTCCGTGACGTAATGTGGGTCAACTAAAATAAACTAACATCAATCATAAAACTAACATAATTGTAACCATAATTTTAGTTTATTTTCATTGAAGTTTGAAGAAATCATTCATTATTTTCAGGGGTATGTTATAAAACTGAATTGAGTTTACTCTGCTGTCTACTTTATCATTTATCTTTATGTTGTTGCAGCGGTATCTACAACGCCACATGCGAACAACGCGTCATACTGACGTCACGCATATCCTGCATCGCGCAAGCAGGGTTTACCGCGCAACTAGCATACAACGGCCCACATGAATCATCGGGCAGTTGCCCGCCAGACACAACACCCGTCTGGTCGGAGGATCCTCCCTTTTCTATAGAGTATGAGTGAACTTTACACCCTGTTCCTCATACCTCTATATTGTTGATAAGTATTACCTAATTCATATATTAGTTTGGATTTGTGCCCGGTTGATGGTAATAGGCTCGCCCCCTATTACAGACATGGGACTTAAACATAACTGGTGAAATGGTGTACTATTATAGGTGCACCCTTGCCTAACCCTTCTGAGGTTACAGGCGAGATATGCGTATTAAATAAAAAAAAAATCTGATAAGATTAATTATAAAATATCATGTCAATTTACTTGTTCAAAAAAACGTCCTTCTACGTCACGCATAGGCAAACAGAAAATAAACATGCACATTGGATAAAAAAAAAAACAAAATCAAAATCGGTTCATCCGTTTGGGAGCTACGATGCCACAGACAGACACACATACACACACACACTCACCCCGACACGTCAAACTTATAACACCCCGTCGTTTTTGCGTCGGGGGTTAAAAAATGGATGAAAAATATTATAAATGTATAGTAAAAGAGCGCAATTTCAAGTTAAACAAATACCTATCAGGGTAATTCTTCAGGGACAAAATTTTCGATGTCTGTGGGTATATTTCTGTAACCAACTAAAAAAACTGCATGTAATATTTTTTTTTGTACAGTTTAGCTTTATCCCTTACTAGGACAAATGATTTTTTTTTAATAATTGCTGTCTAGGTACAAAATAAAAATATTTGAAGGTCGTTCTTCTGATTCATATAGCGCGTCCGTTTGCCATTTTCCGGAACAAAATGGTCGATGTCGCATTTTCCCTTTGATACATCAATATAAATTATAATTATATCGAAAGGAAATGAATTGTCCTCTTACAAAAAAAATGTGTATTAGTTATAACTACGTTAGTCTGTTTATAAATAAGTAAAAAAGAAGTGTCCGGCGTATAATACTGATTAATGTGGCGTAAGCTGCACTTGACCGTACTTGGTCGGGTAATAATAATGAGAGTCTGGCTTCCAGCGCGGGGGGAAGCCAGTCGTGCAACGGACGACCTAGAAGGTGGATGTGCGGCTGGTTGGCTTAGATCCGGTGTTACGAAGGAAAATACCTGATTCATCTGTGTTTGGTTCAGGTGGCATCCTGATTACAATGCCTACTTTATAAAATTTATTTTATTGTTTTAAAACTTCAATCTGTGTTTCGTGTGATGCTTTTGGGTTATAGATTCTTGTAGAAAAATGAAAATAATGAAGTCTGTATGTACGATGAGTTATGCATGATTGAAGGCAAAATCCTGATTCATCTGTGCCTGATTCGTATGGTCAAAACCCCATATGAATAATAAAATAAATTAGTTTTTCCCCTCTCCAGCACGATAGGAGCGCTTTTGTTGCGTAATTCTCCTTGTCCAATTTTTGACCGTGTACAAGTCAGTAGTTTTAATCTTATTTATTATTATTTACTTAGCTATAACCTTTTGAATAATAAAAAATGACAGGAGTATAATCTTGTTCTAAATATGATACTTTTGATATGTCTTAGTCCTATTTAAGAATTAATAATTATTGTTTAGAATTTACATTCATAACTAACGGTGTATTTATTACTTTTTATTTCTGTTTCTGATTAATATGTAACACATTCTGATTCATCTGGGCACAAAATTAATATCTTGAAAACTACTTTATAAAAAAGAGTCCCTCATTCAAATATATGTTATTTAGTATACCTATTTTCATATGAACATGTGTTACAGAGCTGAAAGTGAAATTAAATTTTGGCCATATGGATCAGTCAAAGAATCAAATTTCGAAGAACTACCCATCAACTTTATTTCAATGACAATTAAGTTGATTTAATTTTCAGAGTGACTAGCACCATTGAAAAAGTTATAAAAATATTTGGAGTTGTAGCGTAAACTGAACTTTATTGTGTAGGAATTCCAGTTATTTTTCCATGAATTCATATTTGTTTACATTTTTGGCAAATGAATCGCGAACGCAGTTTACATAAATATTACTACGGATTCCAAGACGTGAAGGACCAATTTAAATTGCATGTCCGTACATCTACGATTTCTAAAGTACCAGACTCTTTAAAATCGTCTTTCCTTTTAAAGCTTTCTATAGGTACGGAATGCGAAATCGTAAACGTCAACTTGTGATTCAGCGGTTTTTTTTATCGAAATTCATCAGCAATTACCGGCAAAATAGTCAAAAATGTCGAATTTCTTTCCATTTTCCTTGACGTTTCTTCCCTAAAATAGCTTCTCCCCAAAACGTCCCAATTTAAGGAAAAAACAATTTACGAATACAAGTACACAAGTTACTACAAAACAACTATAATTTAGTAGGCCATCAGGAAAATGGGGCAACTCGCATTTCACCCATTTACCCTCACAAGAAAACATTTTCTAAAGGGAAAAAAGGAATCTAGTTGACTACATATCTTTATTTGGACACGCCGATAAAAAAATAATGTCCGACATTAAGGGGAGGACTTAATTTAAATATTTCTGACGCATACACCCCTCTCGCTTACTCTTGAACGTTTTGGTATACATCTATCTCGTTTTCTCAGTCAGCGATAAGTCACGAAACCGTCGTTGGGTAAATGCCTTTTTAAGTGAACCCCTACAAAGTTAAAGAGAGATTTTTTGTAACAAAATGTAACGTTAGGTTATTATGGCGTTGCTCCGTTACCCCAATGATTACTTTATGTTAATAGTATCTAACGTTTTATGTTAGTTTTAACTGCTGAACGTTTGTTCGTGGTGTTATTGTTTTTTTTTTCAAGGTTATGGGACTCACGCTTTTTATCCGACTGCGCCAGGAGGGTTACGTTTTTGGAGTGTAGGTATGTTTTTAGGTTATTTTTTTATTTTTTGGTAGGTTTGGGCTTCATTAAGGGGCTTACAGGACCAAAACGCATAGAAACAATAATTATAAGTATTATGATCGACTACAGTAAATAAAATCAGAAAAATATAATTATATTCTTCAGGATTTAAGATAGGTAGATAGTGTGTTGAAAACATAATTACAACTAATTTGGTACGATAGAAAAAAAAACATGAATATACGTCTAAAAACTTTCTTTTTACAATAAAAACCATACTAATACACATACTTGCAATCATTCTGATTTTTTGTCAGATTATTCTACAAGCAACATACTACAATTAAATACTAGTGTTTTATTTTTTTCGTCCAAACAATAGATTTTTTGTAATTAAATAATTGCTTCATATTTTGCAATAAATTACCAGGGTTGTGTCATCGCATTTCTCTTTCTTTTCTATGCAGTCCAACAGTGACCGCGCTTTAGGTGATGTAAGCCTCTTAATTGGAACGGTAATTTTGTTGTTCAGGGTTCTAGTCTGCTATTTTTATAAATTCATCATTCCAACACGATCCCATTGTCATTTTGCTAAAAGTTCGTAATCTGCTAAATTCATAATGGTCGATCATTGGTCGGTCAATGGCACAGAACAGATACGATACTCGTAACGAATTAAAAGCAATGACTGCACAATGACGTTCTAATGGTAGGTCACTGATCAAAGGAACTGTCAAAATTTTCGCAGATGAACGCCTAAGTCAGTCATTCATTTGTCAGTATGTACGAGATTACCATTCTATGCTATTTCTTTCAATGGAGGGTCAGTGGTTAACCATTGGAAAGTCATAATGACGCCATTATATTAGTAGATTACCAATCTTGTCAAAATCAACAATTATGATATCAATGATAGACCATTCTGACACTATTGTAATAGCAGACTTGAGGCCCTGAACGCACTACCTCGTGCGTGCACGTGTATGTCCAGTGTGTGAACATAAATGAAGCAAAAGGAGTATGTAAGGATCGAAGCAGATCATGTTCTGTAGTGATAGGATGAGTTTTTTGGTCATTTATGCAAATTAGGCTGAGAATTAGCTCTTTTCGAACGTCAAAATTACATAAGACAGTCCCCCAAAACGCCGCCCTTCACCACTTCCTAGTGCTTTCGCTGGGGAGAAGAAATGGCGCAACAAACTCCCCAGCAGCACAGCTGTCTGTTCAGTTAGACAATATTTTGATTCTATACAATAGTAGGTATGCGAACACAAAACATTAAATGAAATTATTTGCCATATGTCAGCTAGCCAATAAACCAACAAATATAAAATAAACTATACTTCATAATTTCAGTCGAAAGACGTCCAATGCTGGACATAGGCCTCCCCCAAGCACCAAGCACCTCCACTTCGACCGGTTCTGTGCTTTCCGCATCCAACGGGTTCCAGCTGCCTTCACAAGGTCGTCGGACTACCTTGTGGGAGGCCTTCCAACGTTGTCTTTCGGTACGCGGTCGCCACGCCAGAACCTTTTGGCCCCATCGGCCATCTGTTCTGCGTGCAATTTGCCCTGCCCACTGCCATTTAAATTTGACAATTCTTCGGGCTATATCGGTTACCTTGGTTCTCCTGCGGATCTCCTCATTTCTGATTCGATCACGCAGTGAAACTCCAAGCATAGCCCTCTCCGTTGCCCTTTGGGTGACTTTTAGCCTAACTTACGCTCAAAAGGCTGGACCAATTTTGATAAAATTTTATATGAAGGTAGCTGACGCCCTGGATTAACGTAGAGGCTACTTTTTATTCAGATATTCCCACGGGATCGACATTTACGCGGGTGAAACCGCGGGGCGCAGCTAGTATTTTCATAATAATTTGTCCCCAAGTCACAAGATGTCTTCCGTAAGACATTCCTCAACCGTTTGTATGGAATGTTTCCTTGTATGTCTGAGATATTGTGTTGTTTTTCTCTGAAAGGGTAACAGGACTGTAATTGGTACGTTATGGAGGATGATAAATATCATTCAATTTGATTTGCTTTTTATGGTTCGTTGCTCGGAATTTTTCTTGGAAACGTTTTCCATTCAAAGAATGATAGGAATCCATACTAATATGATAAATACGAAAGTGTGTCTGTCTGTGTGTGTGCCTCTTCACGCCTAAACCGCTGAACCGATTTAGATGAAATTTGGTATATTTGATTCCCGGGAAAGGACGTAGGATAATTTTATCCTGATATTCCCACGGGATCGACACTTATGCGGGTAAAACCGCGGGGCGCTGCTAGTTTTATATATTTTGTCATTTTTATATCAACATCGTTCTCCTGCCGGTATCCCAATTCATTGGGGTCAGCGCAAGATGGCTTTTTTTATCATGCTTCTCTATTAGTTGTCATCTCGTAGTCATCTCCTTTCTAGCTCTTTCTTTAGTAGTGTTATATTTATTTTGCATAAGTTCATATCAACATGAGAGGCGAGTAGATAGGTATAAGACCTTCTGTTCTAATAATAAACTCCTTCCTGTCAAAGATACAATCAATATATCAATAAAAACAAAAGAAAGTCACATACAACCCACGACATTCCAAAAACAAACGACAAACAAGAAAAGACACGTTTGTTAAAAATACATTAGTCAATCTGTGTCCCAATTAACTGCTAACGAAATCGAGATAAGTCCTTATTTTGAATTAATCGACAAAAAATTGGAGTAATAAATCAGGCCGCCCCCACATGTAGGCTGATAATAAAAAACTTTTTTTTTGTACACCGTTTTGAACGAAAAAGTTTATAATTTATGTTCAAAAAGTTGTACAATAATGTCGTGTCTTTAATCATTATGCGTTGTGAATAAAAGTGGCTGTTAAGTGACTTAGTTTATTATGGCTAATGGTTTGCTTCTGTGCCTACACAAAGGGGGATGGTATTCAAAGTTTGATTTTTATTAATGAGTGTTCTTTGATTTTTTACAAAAAAACATTTAGTTATTAGGACTCACACAGGAAGGTCACAAACTAAATACAACCATAGAAACATTCAAACACAAAATTATATAATTTTTTATTAAAACAATAACAGAAAGTCCTGTGCGAGGCCAAAAGCTCCTATATCAGCAAAAATTATCCTACTACATAATTATCACACTTATATTACCACACTAATATTATAAAGGCGAAAGGTTGTAAGTGTGTTTGTATGTTTGTTACTTCTTCACGCATAAACGGCCGGACCAATTTTGATAAAATTTTGTGAAACAGCGGGGCGCCTAGTATTATAATAGAAGCTACATAACTTAACTATGGTATCACTTGCATAAAAATAATACTCTAGGCTCCTTAGGGTCAGAGCGCGAAAGAATTGGGCTATTAAATGCAGAAATATATGCAAATCCAACTGGTAGTTCCAGAGATTAGCGCATTCAAACAAAAAACAAACACACACTTCAGCTTTATTATATTATACATAAGTACTTAATAGCTTTATAAAGATATTTTTTTTTTGTTTTTTTTTTCCGTATGGGAAATCATCAAATGACCCCTTCCGCTCTGGTTGGAGCGGAAGGGAGTGTCAGACTCTTACTGACTAAAACCCACCCGTGTTCCTTCCTTAGCCCTTTATGTTCCGGGGCAGCGGTGACCCGTTCGGATAAAGATATAATTAATATGATTTCGATCCTAAGGCGCAAAGTCCAAGAATATAAAAATTTCAAATGCATAATTTTATTCCATTTTCATTTTTAAGCCATTTAAATGGCATAAAAAAATATCTATTTAAAGGCCAAGGATAAGTTAGATAAGGAGTCTTAAATATCTAATAGCCGGCTGTCGCTGAAAACCAGCGCTGGGGCTCTGTCTTGCATAGGGTCGCAGCATAATGTTGAGCGATAGCCGTTTTGCGTGGATGTGACGCATGTTTCCCTTTCCCCCAACCGTTTCTTTTTTTTTTTTTGCGTCATGTTTACCGCAAATATACCTACGTATTTTCTTTCTTTCTTTTTCCCAGGCTGCGCCAAAACACCCTGTCCTCCGTCTTCCGCATCCAGTCTGTCCCAGGCACCTTTTTAAGGTCATCGGTCCATTTAACTGAGGGGCGTCCCACACTACGCTTGCTGACACGGTTTCCAGTCCAGGGGGCCTACAAAGGCCCATTTGGCAGAATCATAAAAGGATAACATTATGAATCATAATATGGCGAAGACAGTCCGTGTTTCTCTTTTTTTCGCTGCACTACGTAGGTATAATCAAAGAGATTGGGATTGGATTTGGATTGGATTGATTGGTATTTTAGCACAGACAAAAAAAAATAACTGAAAAATCCTTCACCAATGGGATTTGATACGATTAACTTAACAGTTAACTGTCCATTATGATTCATAATGTTATCCTTTTATGAAAAGTTGCATTTTTAGGCCCCAGGATTCGTCTGCTCCACCGGCCATCGGTCCTTCGACAAACATGTGGCCAGTCCACTGCCACTTTAGCTTGCTTACTCTGAAAGCTATAGGTATAGGTAATACCGGTTCTTTTCCGGAGCTGGAGCGCAGGCCTAATATAGACAAATACCTAGAGATAAAATGTTAACTGGATTGTTTTAAATGTAAAATATTGTCAGGCATGCTTTTTAAGTGAAGTGTCAATATTAGCTAGCTTATCGCTTTTAAATAAGTACAGAGTGGGAACTTCAAAATAGGTTATTGACCATTTTATTTATTTTCCTAGACACGTGTTGGCCCTTTTTCCTAGGCAAAGGTATCAATGTACTGATATTCTCCGTTTCTAAAATACCTTACAAAAAAACATTTATCATTACCTAATTAGTTTATTGGATTTCTTAAAAGTTAAATCCCAACGACAGACTAACCGGATAATTTTGACAGTCCAACAACATTCATTGCTTTATTTAAGTTGTTGTGCTGACGAATTATTCAAACCTATGAAGCAATGGTTTAGAAATTTCCTTCAAAATCCTTCTGATTATGATGCAATTTGGGTGCAGGATTTTCATTTGAAACATTATGTAGGTAGATAAATAAAAATAAATGCAGTTTGAACTATACATACATTATTTATTTAAAATTATGCAATAGTACAAATAGTATTTACAAAAAAATTGCTCGCTCTCAACACTACTCCTACACTAGAAGTTATTATGTTGTCGTTTTATTAAATGTAACACAGTACAGTTAATAACTAATGTATAAAACATTTTTTGTATATTTGACAATGTCCTTACAAAAATGAAAATAACTTTTATCAATTTCTTTTTGTGAAAAACAAATTAAGTAACCAACAATTTTTGTAATTTTTTTGTCGAAAAAAAATACAAACTTTTTTTGTTTTTTTTTTTACACTTTTTAAAGGATAGGTAACATGGTTACCGAAAAGTCACAAAACACTTGAAGACTTCGTTCCTCTAAATAATTACACAATTCTTAAAACAAGAATCAGTATGTACAGTAGAATATCATCACTACGTGACTATATAAATTAGAACTACTATATTAAATTAATTCATCGTCCAGGTATTCTTTGAGGGCAGCACTCAGGGAACGGTTGACTGAGGTTCCCGTATCGAAAGTATCCGGGGATCGAGTAGTTTGCATTACACCTGAAAGAAAGCAAAAGATCAGATTTACATGCCTAGCCTTTTCCCAACTATGTTGGGGTCAGCTTCCAGTCTCTCTCTCTCGGGAGGTAAGTTGGGGCCGTTACCACTGTGCCACCACGGCTCTAGTGTGCGTTGGTTCATGGAAAATGTACGGTTGTGATGAAGGAGGATTTTCGCAATGCGTTGCGTTGCGGTGCGCCCCGTTCATATCTGTGCTAGCCTTTTTTTTTTATATTGTTTTTGTTTGAGGATGGGAAATCATCAAATGACCCCCCGCTCTGGATGGAGTGGAAGGGAGTGTCAGACTCTTACTGACTAAAACCCACCCGTGTTCCTTCCTTAGCCCTTTATGTTCCGGGGCAGCGGTGACCCTTTCGGACAATCCCGCTGAATCTGTGCTAGCCTAAGGCTGCCTTTCCACCAGAGGTGAGCGAGGTTGCGTAGCGAGGGATTTGTGTAAAACTGACCAATACCAACACTAACTTAGTTCAAGCTATAAAAATGAAGCGATGTTATTGGTTGGTATTACATACATTCCCCCCTCATCTCTGGTGGAAAGGCAGCCTAAGGCTGTAGCCTGCCAGCGGGATTGTCCGAAAGGGTTACCGCTGGCCCGGAACATAAAGGGCTAAGGAAGGAACACGGGTGGGTTTTAGTCAGTCTGACACTCCCTTCCGCTCCACCCAGAGCGGGTGCTGTGCTTTATGTAAAACTGCTAAACGTTGTTTTACATAAAGGAGCTGTTTTGTAAAACAACTAGCGGTTTGTAAAACAGCGGATTCTACAATCCATGTATGACATATAAATATGCATAAGTATAAGGCAGAGTATACCACTATGTCAGGCGATAGCTAAATGAATACCTAAAAAAGCACTTTATTTAGAAAATTGAAAATCCAACAGCGCTTTTATTACCCGACTGTGCGTCAGCAAATACATTGAATATTTATTTAGGCGCTCTTTAGAGGTGTCGCCTCGTGTTAATGTAGATTAGTGCGCAACAAATAATTAATTACCTACCTATTCTAAATCTGAGTATAATTTATCTATACTACCTAATCTAAACTAATAGCATGAAGAGAAAAGATTTGATTTTTTGTAAATTTGTTTGTAACGTAATCACGCTAAAATGGCTGCACGGAATTTATCCCGTTTTTTATCCCGATATTCTTACGGAATCGAGACTCGGTGAAACCGCGGGGTGCAGCTAGTTGTTTGTTATAAAGTGGTATTGAGTAAGTATGTGTTCGGATCTACTGATCCGATTCCGAATTTATAGGGTTCCGTACCAAAATGGTAAAACGGAACCCAGTCTGTCTGTCACATCTGGTTATCTCAAGAACTACTAATGCTATCAACTTGAAATTTGGAATAGTTTTATATGACGTTTGCCCAACTATTTTGCATATAAGAAAGAAATAAAAGTATATGTATATTTTTTACAATAGGGACTGGAAGTGGGTCTGAAAAGTTCGAAGTGTCGCATAGATTTCGACTTTTGATAAAAAATGTAAAAAAAAAACACCGTACCGGGGGGAACAGTGATAAGGGGGCTTATCTACGAAGTTGGCAAAGAGAAAAATCTGAAATAATTCTATGTGATAGAAGTTTATGTAAAGTTTATAGAAAAAATAAAACGATGTCTCCAAATAGCACACTTTTTCAGAAATCAACAACAAAAGTTACATTAGTTCCAGTATCGGTCAAGAGATGGCGCTGACCAAAAACTGCAATATTCTACACCGCAGTGCGCAGTGCTAAAATTCTCTGACAAATATAGGCCTCGCCGATGAAAATTTAAAACATATTATTATGAGAGTATGGAACCCTCGCTGCGCGAGTCTGACTCGCTCTTGACCGGTTTTTTTTACTAATGGGCATCTACCCTATTGCTGAGTGTCATAGGATATTTCAGACAAAGTCGCAGACAGAATTTAGTCGATAGTAATTCATACCAATCAAGTGTTTTATGTCAAAACAAGGAAATAAAACCAACTACACTGTGACACTATAGGGTAAACCGTCCAATATTTGGCAACCTACCAATTCCGCCCCGAGTGGCAATAAAAACTTACAACATTGCAGCGAATTCAATTTAACTTAATTTAATGAGGTTTCATGTAATTTAAAATACGGACTTATCAACAGTTTTTTGGTGTGCTCTGCCAAAAATATGCAGACTTCGAGAAATGAAATCTGAAATTTTGAAGTATTATATTTATATTTTTAAATACTCTATTGTACACCAGAAAAAACATAACAAATAAATACGATTATTATGAAAATGAATTATATTTTAATTAAGATTGTTTTTTGTGAATTATTCATGTTTTAAAATAGTTATTGTGCTATTCGGGGCGGAGACAAATCCAACAAACCAAAGATCATCAAAATCGGTAAAGTCGTTTTTGAGTTATGTGGTATAACTAACCCGACTTTGTTTTTTAGATACATTTAGATATATATACAGGGTTATTGGTAAAACATTAACAACCTTTTAAGAGGTCATTGTACTCATCATTATGAACAACTTTTACTATGGGACCAAACCTGAAATCGCGAAACAAAACCAGCTGTTCCCTACATTTTGGTCAAGTAGTATTTTCATTTTAGTAGTAGTCGATAGTATTAGTATATATACATTTGGTATATATACAAAAAATATATATAAAAAAAATCTGCTGTTTAGCAGATTTTGTTTCGTGATATCAGAGTTGGTCCCATAGTGAAAGTTGTTCAGTTCGATGGTATAAAGCACCTCTTTAAGTTTGTCGGGTTAATTTTTAACACCTTATATAATTATACACATATCCATTAAGAACCACTAATAATACCTAAAGCTGAAAGAGTTTGTTTTTTTTTTTTGTTTGTTTGAACGCACTAATCTCTGGAACTACCGGTCGGATTTGTTTTTTTTTTTTTGCATTTGGTAGTCCAATTCTTGAGGGCAGGTTACAGCATAACTCAAACTCAAAAACTCAAACTCAAAGCATTTATTTCAATTAAACCACTTACAGGCACTTTTGAATTGTCAAGAAGTCGGTCAGTCAGAAAATATGAAGCTAGTTGCCCATTCCAAAGCGTAGGTACATATGGAGAAGAACGGGCAAGAAACTCCATGGACACTCTTTTAAATTATATTTTTACAAAAATATTAGTTACATCATTAATGTTGAATTTACAATTATATGTGAGAACGATGTAAAAAATACGTACCTACACGTTAAAAGCGTCCAGAGTACAGCAAATAGCAAGAAAACAACAATCCAAAAATAAAAATAAGCCGAGGCAGCTAAGTGATGACCAGCCCCAACTGACGGCGCCCGTTCACGAACATGACGCATAGATCAGCACCATTCAGCTCAACCATTTTGAAGGGAGCTAAATGATCCAACATACACGCCACCGTCAGCGAGACATTTGTGTGAGCATGACATACTATCAGCCGCCAGGGCACAATCAAGTCAATGAAAGACATATTACCCGGTAAATGGTAAATAAGGTATAGTACATACATAGAACTCACATCTGTGCTATGCAATTACACAGTACAAATACAAACAAACAAAAAAAAAACAGTACAAATGAAATTGAGTTTATACAATGCAAAGATAGTCTTACAATCTTCAGCAGTCTTCGACTAGCGACTATTAGGAGCCAAGAAAAAGAAATCAAAAATTGTGACTTAACGCTAAGTGAAGACGAAGTTATAGCGCGGGCAGGCGATGTGCTGCAACGGTGTGGGTCAAATTTCACGCGGGTGAAGTCGCAGGCAGAAGCTAGTGAGTTATAAAATCCAAAAAAATAACCATTGGTTAGGTCCCTAAAATATGGTCAAGTATATTATGTTAATATTTTTTAAACAGGCTAATTTTAGACTTACTAACAACTCGTTTAACCTTTTGTCACCCATACGAAAAATACTTGCATTGACGTGGAGTTGCCCGTATTACCTATTACCCTTTTGTCACAAATCATAATTTTTATATACATAACTGAAATTAAGAGACATTTTATAGACTGTCACTTATTTTTAAATATATCAGAAGTAGGTGTCAAATAAAAATAAAAACACCTTTTTACCCATCATTGATAAAATATACCACCATGGAGGGTTGTCCTAACAAGGGACGAATTCCTTTGACTGTTTTTTCCTAATTTGTCAAGTTTTTTGAAGCAAGGTGTTAGTTTGGCCCTCTCTTATTTGAAGAAGGTTATAAGTAAATAATGAGGGAACGTTTTTTTTTGGTTGTTTTTAGATTTTATTAATGGGATTAGTCTGTGTGGGCAAACTAGTGTTTAGGTGAAATTAGTTGGTACAAATAAAAAGTTAAAAACAAACACCGATAAAAACACGTTTGTTGTATGGGAGCCCCCCTTAAATATTTATTTTATTTGAATTTTATTATTTATTATTAAAGTAAAAACAGAACTGAGTATTTTGTGAATATTTCAAGTGCCTACCTATTGGCATTATAGCTATCGAGCAAGAAAATCGCATTTTTTGTATGGGAGCCCCCCTTAAATATTTATTTTCTTGCTATCGCGGTTCTTGAGATACAGCCTGGTGACAGACAGACGGACGGACAGACGGACAGACAGCGAAGTCTTAGTAATAAGGTTGCGTTTTTACCCTTTGGGTACGGAACCCCAAAAAAGAGTCTCAAATTATAGAACAGTGCATTATTAGAAGCAGAAAAAGTTTTGAGAGGCTCATAAATAAAAAGTTTCCATCATTTGCAGGTCAATACGTTTTGCGAGGTTAAATTAAATATTTCCCTTTATGAAACCAATTTAATTTCCTCACTTATCTTTTTTCTCCAAGTGAATTCAGACATGCTGTCTTAGGATTATTTAAACTACTCCATGAGGACAACCAAAATCAACATAGTTCATGATGCTACAATTAACTTTGTGTCTGGATAGGGTGTTACCCGTTCGCCTTTCTAATTCACAGAGAGCGCGGTGGATTAACAGTTATTTCAATCAAATTCTGCGATGCTATTCTGTAAAAAGATCACCATGATAACTTGGGTGAAGTGAGCTTAAAGTGAGCTGTCATTCCACTTGATGTCAATCCCTAGGTATTGACAGCTATTGACAGCTCACTATAAGCTCACTTCACTTAGGTTTACACGGTGAGATTTTTACAGATTATCATTACTGCTGTGCTATTCTGTGAAAATCTCACCGTGAAAACTTAGGTGAAGTGAGCGTGGAGTGAGCTGTCAATAGTGTCAATTCCTAACAAAAACAAAATCACTTCACCTAAGTTTTCACGGTGAGATTTTTACAGAATCGACCGGCTGTTTCTAAGTTTTTTTTTTAATTATTGATGGTTCATAGTTTTATTATAAAATGCGTATTATATACTATTTATTACACAACTAACTACTTACACTAGCTAGTAAATTAATTGACAAACTAACTATACAAACAAATAAATACAAAAACTAAAATCTATGTGCAGACGTCGTGTTTCTAGGTAGGTATTTGAAATTGGATACAAAATATGTGTGTAATACTTTTTTTAATTGACAGAATACTTGTTGAAATATTATGTAATTTTTTAAACAACAAGATTGTCGTATTTTTAATCCACAAATGAGTTTATATTAACTGACAAGAAAGAAGATGTTTTGTGTTACATTGTGATAAATGCTTAAAATAATAGGCTAGCTGTTAGTTTTTGAGAAACCAATTAATAATGTTCCTTGTGGTCAAAAATATTACTTCATCATCATCATAAGCAGCCTATAATGTTCCCACTGCTGGGGCACTGTCCTCCTCCTTTCGAGAGGGAGTGGGTTGTAATCTACCACCCGGGCCCACTTAATTAATCTACAATCATTTACAAAATTCAGCTGAGTTTTAATAACTTTAGCTCAGAACCTTATGGTCACTAGCAACTAGCCTATTTCTGGAGTACAGTCACGAGCACTAATATGTCAACACCTGGCAACTTTCAATTGCGATTTGGTCGTGAAATAACGAATGCAATGTTTAAATACGACACTTTACACAAACCTATGGGTTCGAAAATACTTTGTTCGTAATAACATAAAATTTCATTCAAAACTGAAAGAGAAAATCGTCTTTGACTATAGCCAAATGTATACATACTTATGCTCGTGACTGTACGGCTAGTAAAATAAAAGCTTACTTTATTCGCATGTTTATTAAGAACTATGTGCACCAGTCTACTTACGTAGTTCTTTCAATATAAACTTCATATAATTCAGTTTTTAGCGGCTCCAGTTCATCTGCATTGGTTATCTTTACCAATCTCTTGACTCTTATGATTTGATCCATATTTAACAGCTTCGCCACTCTTTCCAATTTAACTTTCTTCCTTAAAGAAACGGGAGTGATGAACAGTTTCTGCTTCTCCTGTATGTGAGCCCTTATTTCTTCTAATATTTGTTGCGGCAACGAATCTGTCTCCCAGTCGGGCTTACGTCTCTCTACCAGTCTTCGTGCGTCCTCTTGCTTTATGTCCGTATTCGCTACGTTCTCGTTCTTCATTGATGCCCTGATTTGTAGATCTTGGAAGTTCTCCAAATCTGGGTTCATGAGAACAGCGTTGTCTTGTTTATTTATGCGTTTCTTTATTATATTTTCATTATTTGTGTCGTCTTTTTTACGGGCATCTAATTTGTCGAAGAGCTTTTCGTGGTATAAGTTTTCCGGGGAGGACCAGTTGTAATGCTGGATGTAACTGAATGGATACGGCAAGAAAACGTAAGGTTTGAGTTCCTTTTGGTATTTTGCACTGGCGTATAATAGCTTATTCGTGATAGGATTGTAAGCTGAGTTTCGAACTGTTGTAGGTGCCGTAAATGGTGCCGGTGTCGGTGCTGGTGACGTAGTCAGTGCCGCTATTCCTGCCTTCGTAGTTAAAGTGTTCTTTATCTTATGTTTGTACGAAGACTGTCTTTGAAAACTTGACAACGGATAGTAATAGGGTAGCTTTCTAAAGTCTTGGTGAGTAAGAGCACCATTGAAAAACATATCGATCTTTTTCCCCATTGCTGGTAACGGAGGGTACATTGGTGGTACTGCGGTACTCTTTATTAGTTTTGGAACCACATTTATCATGCTAGCAGCGGGTAGCATACCAACAGCTATCGCTGGTATCTCTGGATTAATATCGGTTCTTACAACATCAGGCCTCACTAAATCAGCTACCGTTATTTTACCACTCGCAAGAGGCTCATACCAATACGAAGCATGATTATGTTTCGTCTCCTTTTTGTCAGCCTTAATTATTTCTTTACCTAAGGTTTTTGCGCTACTCATCGTTTCTTGAAGTACGTGGTCCGTGCTTGTTTTATCAATCTCTTTATAAATATTTTGCGCTAAATTATATATTTCTAATAGAGCATCTAAATCAGCCTTCTTTACCGTATGAAGTATTTCTGTCAAACTTTTTATCTCTTGGGCTGATAAATACCTGTCCTTGTCCTTGTCAGACGTGTTTTTGTCATCAATGTCATCAATAAGCTTAATTGCTTGGATTTCATTCCCAGTATTATTATTTGTGTTACCAGGTTTAGTTTTCTTGCCAGTATTGATGACATTTGTCACATCATTTTTTAATAAGAGGTCGTCCTTTTGTATATCCACTATTGTCAGGTTCTCTCCTAATAGTTGGATGGTCGTGATATTAATTTGTCGCTGAGGTGCATACTCAGAACTTGTTATATTTTTTCTTTTGAGTTTGCAGTGGTATTTGCCGCAGAATGAGCTGGATGTCCATGTGCTGTTTGCAGGGTGCAGCTTGCCCGTCTCTGGATCCCGGCAGAAGAACCCTGGAATTGAATAATAGAAGATGATTTTAGAGGATGTTACTCAATAATAGTTTTTTTTATATACAACATTGTTTTGACTCAGAATCCATTTTAGGTTTTGACTAAGGTATATTATTATCGATTGTGGCTGCAGGTAAAGGGCATTAGACCAATGCCTTTATACAAAAGAGAACCCTGACAATAGACTGGGAAACCCGAAGAATAGATGTGCTTTTGTCAGTTATAGAGTGACGTAAGATACGTGTATGTTTTGATGTAGTGATTTCATTTCAAATCTTGTTGTTGTTTTGTTAAACAACATAACAGAAACTGGTGATCTAATGCATGATCAGCAATTGTTTAAACATAACATAACATCACGTATGGCCCTGGAGGGTTTTGCAGATGCAATTGTTTAAAATAATTAGAAACGTAATTACGATCCCGTAGGAATATCGGGATAAAAAGTAGCCTATATGTTAATCCAGGGTGTTAGCTACGTCCATACAAAATTTTATCAAAATTGGTCCAGCCGTTTGAGCGTGAAGAAGTAACAAACATAAACACACACACACTCACAAACTTTCACCTTTATAATATTAGTGTGATAATTGCAGAGATTACAAAACTAAATGCGACTTGAGAATGGAATGGAGTTGCATGTCCAACAAAAAACTGCTTCAGACTGAAAATTTGTATAGAATGCTAATTTAATGCATTTTTTAAATACTGCGTTTTTTTTTTTTACTGCTGATGAAAGGCTTGCTCTTGACCTCGTTCACGATGGAAATGGATGGATGAGGTTCTTGTGACTCTGCAATCGCATGAGATTACCAATTTAAGCTTACAGACCTACATTGATGCACTGTTTAATTATTATCCATCTTGTCAACCACCATTATTCGTTATGAAATATAACGAATAATGGTGGTTGACAAGATGGATTTTTTAGATTTTAAGACATCGGTCGACCAATCAAACGATTCAAATATTGACTTGAGGGGCTTACAGGACCTAAACGAAAAAAACGCAAGTTTTAGAAACAATAAAATTATGTGATCGACTACAGTAAACAAAATAAGAAAAATATATGATATTCGTCAGGATGTATGCTAGGTAGATAGTGTGTTGAAAACATAATACAACTAATTTGATACGATAGAAAAAAATCGTGAAAATACCTCCAAAAACTTTATTTTTACAATAAAAACCATACTAATATACATACAATCATTATGATTTTTTAACCGACTTCAAAAAGGAGGAGGTTCTCTATTCGACGGTATGTTTTTTTTTTTTTGTCAGATTATTCTACAAGCAACATACTAAAACTCTGGTGTTTTAATTTTTTAGTCCAAACAATAGATTTTTTGTAAACAGATAATTGCTTCATATTTTGCAATAAATAACCAGCGTTGTGTCATCGCGTTTCTCTTTCTTTTCTATGCAGTCCGACAAAGACCGCGCTTCAGGTCATGTAAGACCCTTAAATAGGCTTCTAAAAACCATGGGATTAGTGTCCAAATGCTTTATCCGTCTAGTTTGCGAAGATTCGGACATACAACAAAGTGAAGAGCAATGTAACTACCTATCTCTTTCCCTCATAATTTAAAGGGCTTTCTCACTAATGCGATTATACCACCCAGCTACCTGACTTGTAAGCATAGGTGGAACTTTGTATGATACGTTGTTAAAGTTGAGACTTATCCTATACAATCAAGGGAGACAAGTGACATCTCATGAGACGTGTACTGAACTAAGTCCGTAACTATGTGATGAGAATATCTTGGACAGGCTTTAGAAGTGACAAGGACCAGTCGAGCAATTGCGTAACACACCAACAGTAGCAAAGGCTTTCATTTTGACAGTTAAACAACATTCATTGCGTTATTTGCGTTTTTGAACAAACATTTTTTTGTAAAATAGGAAGCAATGGATTAGCAATATCTTTAAAAATGATTCAGAATGAGATTAATAGCGTTACGCAATTTAGGGTGCAGGTTCTTAGTCTTACGGTACGTTAGGGTATGAAGGTCTACAGGCTGCGTCTGACTCGCGTGCGTATCGCGTCTGTATCGTTGCAAACGCGCGTCAACGGCGCGTTTAAAAAAAACCGACTTCCAAAAAAACACTACAAAGTGAAAAATAACTTTTATTTCGGAAGTCGGTGTCTTTGGATCTGTATTTTAGTTTTTTGCCACCGACTTCCGAAATAAAAGTTATTTTTCACTTTGTAGTGTTTTTTTGGAAGTCGGTTTTTTTTTTGTTAAAAAGTTTTTATTTTTCGCTTTTTAGTGTGTCTGTTTATAATGTATCTAAGTTACAAGCCTAATGCCAACTTGCTCATCGCCTTTTTCAAAATATTGCTTTTCCCGATGCAGGGACGTTAATTGTTGAAGAGTTCTCCTGGTATTCCACCATCAGCTCCATTTCACCATTCGCATTGTGACGAGCATAACTTGCTTAGCAATCGAATCGCAAACCGGGAAATACTTATTATTGAGTAGTTCCGGTGGCCATCTGTGGTCTTCATCATCAGTTCTACTTCACCAAATGATGCTTTCCGAGAGCAAATACACGAGTTACTATAAAAAATACCCAAATCGCTATAGGTGTGCCTATAATACTTGAAGAGTTCCTTCGATTTCTCCAGGATCCCATCATCAGATCCTGACCTGATGACAATGGGACCACCTGGAAAGTAAACCCTTTCAAACAAAAAAATAATTTTTGAAATCGGTCTAGCCGTCTCCGAGTAATCGGGGAACATACATAAAAAAAAAAAATAAAAAAAAAAAAAAAAAAAAAAAAAGGTTCCGACGAATTGAGAACCTCCTCCTTTTTGAAGTCGGTTAAAAAACGTGGTGTGCACAGGCCCTAAGGTAACTAGATTACTAGACATAAAAAGCCGCCGAGTGCGAGTCAAATTCGCACACGAAGGGTTTCGTACCTCATGTCACAAAACGGAAAAAAACACGTTTCTTGCATAGAGAGGAACCTTTATTTTTAATTTTTATTATTTTTTGTTAAGTATAGTGGCAGTAGAAATACACACTCTGTAAAAAGTTCAACTGTTTACCTCACACACACATACAGTGCGTTTTAATCGGTCACACAGCGCACGCATGTTTCCAGTGCGATACATAAAGTTTGTAGCTCGTTCGCGCACGTGCTACGCGCGTTTTACTTTGCAAGGAGAGTTGCTCACGCGCGTCTGTAGCGCGTGTCTCGTAAGTTTGCAGCGATGCAATCGCAAATAATCTGCCTTTTTAGGGTTCCGTACCCAGAGGGTAAAAATGGGACCTATTACTAAGACTTCGCTGTCTGTCCGTCGCGTCCGTTCGACTATCTGTCACCAGGCCGTATCTCAAGAACCGGACAGTTGAAATTTTCACAAAATATGTATTTCTGTTACAACAAAAAATACTAAAAACAAAATAAAATAAGTATTTAAGGGGGGTTCCCATACAACAAACGTGTTTTTTAGGTCCACTGTTCACTGACGCGACACCCTGTCATCATCATCATCATTTCAGCCGAAAGACGTCCACTGCTGGACATAGGGCTCCCCCAAGCACTTCCACTTCGACCGGTTCTGTGCTTCTCGCATCCAACGGGTTCCTGCGGCCTTCACAAGGTCGTCGGTCCACCTTGTGGGAGGCCTTCCAACGCTACGTCTTCCGGTACACGGTCGCCACTCCAGAACCTTTCGGCCCCATCGGCCATCTGTTCTGCGAGCAATGTGCCCTGCCCACTGCCACTTAAGTTTGGCAATTCTTCGGGCTATGTCGGTTACCTTGGTTCTCCTGCGGATCTCCTCATTCCTGATTCGATCACGCAGGGAAACTCCAAGCATAGCCCTCTCTATTGCCCTTTGGGTGACTTTTAGCCTTCTTTAAGGCCCATTGTGAGCGACACCCAGTGCGATCTACCA
The DNA here is from genome assembly GCA_948474745.1 of Oligia latruncula. NCBI lineage: Eukaryota > Metazoa > Arthropoda > Insecta > Lepidoptera > Noctuidae > Oligia > Oligia latruncula. The sequence goes on along the minus strand of OX419707.1, from coordinate 1,697,425 downwards.
ATTACATATGTACTTCTTGAAATCTTTTAAGAAACAGCATCGTTCAGTACACGTACATGTAGTATTTTTTATTTTATTAAGAGGGAAAATATAAAACTATTTAATTAATGTGAGCATTGCGTTTGAGCATCTTTCGCTAGATTAGCAAAATCAGGTTTGTAGTTGGAAATATTTTTTGCCTTGTCGCGATCGACCGGTTGGTCACCCCTGCTATAAATGATTCTAAAACGCAAAATATGTCGGTATTATAAGAATGAATGAAATTGTAACAATGAGCCGATACTTCATAGACACTGTTTACTGATTTAAAATGTTGTGAGTTATGTGAATGCTGGTTAGGTGTGTTGTATAAGAATGTTTGAACAGTATGCGGGAGCAGGAGGAAGTTAGTTCAACAAGGAATTGAGTTGGAATGTTTTTCATATCAGAAATAGATAGGGAGTGCACTTTGAGTACTATAATAATAATATCTGCCGTGGTCGGGATGGGTTTATTTTCAGTTAGGAATTTCTCGAAGTTGGCGGTGTGAAACCCACGAGGGTTTGGTATGTAAAGATGGCCCTATCCACGGATCAACCGCTAGATCGACCCGTGCGGCTGTTATTATTTAGCCACAAGCCCCTCTGGAAGAGAGTTGAGATGAAGAAAGATTTATGAGAATTTGAAAACTTTCTATTACAAGTTTACTTAAACTGTTTGAAGACAAAGGACTATAAAACTAATTTGGACTTAAGGTCCAAAAAGTTTGAATAGTTTTTTAACTATAATATCATTAGATTAGTCGTGAGGGGCCCGTGGCAAAATAATAACAGCCACACTGGTCGATCGATCAGGTTAAACTACGCATGCCGCGGTTCTTCTGTGGATGGGTGACCATCTTTAGTCATTTTTTTTGTGATTATTGCAAGAGCATAAGGTCCTGGGTTCGATTCCCGGGTCGAACAAAATGTTATTGGATTTTTCTATCTGGATTTTTCAGTCTGGAGTTTAGATTTGTACCCGGTTGGTGGCAATAGGCTTGCCCCCTATTACATGGGACTTAAGCGGCTTACATGACCTAATGCGAGGTCACTGTCGAACTGCATAGAAAAGAAAGAGAAGTGCGATGACACAACCCTGGTAATTTATTGCAAAATATGAAGCAATTATTTAATTACAAAAAATCCATTGTTTGGACTAAAAATTAAAACACTATTGCTTTAGTATGTTGCTTGTAGAATAATCTGGCAAAAAATCAGAATGATTGTAAGTATTAGTATGGTTTTTATTGTATAAAGAAAGTTTTTAGAGGTATCTTCATGATTTTTTTCTATTGTGTCAAATTTGTTGTAAGTATTATTTTTTCTTTTTTAAACATTGCCCCACACTAGGAATTTCTCCTATATTGTGGGTGCGTTTACAGACATTTAAACTCACATACACAAACAGCCAGACCCGAAACAACTACTTGTAGGTCATACAAATATTTGTTCCGTGCGGGAATCGAACCTGCGACACGCAGCGCTGCAGTCAATCGCTTAACCACTGCGCCAACCGTGCTGTCAAAAAAAATATGTTTTCAAGACACTATCTACCTAGCATATATCTTGAAGAATATCATATATTTTGCTGATTTTGTTTACTGTAGTCGATCATAATACTTTTATTGCTTCTAAAACTTGGGTTTTTTTGCGTTTAGGTCCTGTAATACCCATGCATAACTGGAGAAATATGGGTGAACTAACGTGCACCTCTGACTGACCCTTTTGTGAATACAGGCGTGAAGTTATCAATTCAAACTCTTTTTCTCTTTCAAGAATTTCGATACGACCCTGAATAGTTAGGAACGCAATATTAAAAAGAAAAACCAGTAAGTGCGAGTGTAAGTGCGAGTCGGACTCGCGAACCGAGGGTTCTGTACGAATTTGTAGATATCTAACTACAAATTTACAGTTTTCGGATTTTTAGGGTTCCGTTGCCAAATGACAAAAAACGGAACCCTTATGGATTCGTCATGTCTGTCTGTCTGTCTGTCTGTCCGTCCGTATGTCACAGCCACTTTTTTCCGAAACTATAAGAGCTACACTGTTGAAACTTGGTAAGTAGATGTATTCTGTGAACCGCATTAAGATTTTTACAAAAATATAGAAAAAAATTATGGGGGTTCCCCATACTAAGAACTGAAACTCAAATTTTTTTTTCATCAAACCTAGTATAGGTTGGGCCATCTATGGATAGGTCTTTTTTTTAAAACTGAATAGTTTGCGCGAGAGACACTTCCAAAGTGGTAAAATGTGTGTCCCCCCCCGTAACTTCTAAACTAAGAGAATGATAAAACTAAAAAAAATATATGATGTAAATTATCATGTAAACTTCCACCGAAAATTGGTTTGAACGAGATCTAGTAAGTAGCTCGCCGGTGAAAATTTAAAAACCCTCGGTGCGCGAGTTCGACTCGCTCTTGCCCGGTTTTTTAACCGACTTCAAAAAGGAGGAGGTTCTCAATTCGTCGGAACCTTTTTTTTTTTTTTTTTTTTTTTTTTTTTATTTTTTTTTTTATGTATGTTCCCCGATTACTCGAAGATGGCTGGACCGATTTCAAAAAAAATTTTTTTGTTTGAAAGGGTATACTTTCCAGGTGGTCCCATTGTCATCAGGCCAGGATCTGATAATGGGATCCTGGAGAAATCGAAGGAACTCTTCAAATATTATAGGCACACCTATAGCGATTTGGGTATTTTTTATAGTAACTCGTGCATTTGCTCTCGAAAAGCACTATTTGGTGAAGTGGAACTGATGATGAAGACCACAGATGGCCACCGGAACTACTCAATAATAAGTATTTCATGGGTTGCGATTCGATTACTTTATTATAACTTAGATAAATTATAAACAGACCCACTAAAAAGCGGGAAATAAAAACTTTTTAACAAAAAAGAAAAACCGACTTCCAAAAAAAACACTACAAAGTGAAAAATAACTTTAATTTCGGAAGTCGGTGGCAAAAAACTAAAATACAGATCCAAAGACACCGACTTCCGAAATTAAAGTTATTTTCCATTTTGTAGTGTTTTTTTTGGAAGTCGGTTTTTCTTTTTTGTTAAAAAGTTTTTTCCTTTACTTGTGCTATATGACATTACTTCTTGCCAAATTTCATGATTCTAGGTCAACGAGAAGTACCCATAAAGGTTTTGGTTCTCTTGCGAGTGTCAAAATATGCGGCACAAACGGAACATAAACGGCCGTATCTTTTGATTGCGATAACACAGAAGTTTGATTTTTTCACTGCTTCAAGGGATTGCAGCCTTGAGTGTTTATTATTAATTTTAACTTGATAACTCAACGCGTTCTTGGGAAAAAGTGTCTTGACAGACGGAGAACGAAGTGATCTGATAAAGGTTCCGTTTTTCCTTATGAGGTATGGAACCTTAAAAAATTAATAAAAAGGAAGCCAAGGAGGCTTCCTTTTTTCCATTCTCTCCCCTTCCCATGAGCATGGGATCAAAGCTATGAGAAACATTTTGCGTAAATATTATAACCGAACTTGTACTGATTTCCCTATTGCCTCTACCTACACAGAAGCAAATCTCTTGGTAAATATTTCTGAATAGGATATTGCTTAACAACATTTCTAAGGCTTTTATACCAAAGGGTTGGATTTTTTTTTTATTGCTGAATGGGGCCGGGCGCTCTTGCAAGAAAGAAAGAAAGAAAATACGTTTATTTGCGGTAAACATGACGCAATAAAGAACATAAACACAAAAAAAAATAAGAAAGGGTTGGGGGAAACATGCGTCACATCCACGCAAAACGGCGCGACCTCGATCACGCCTGATGGGAAGCGATGGATGAGGTCTATGATGGAACGAGCGTACCCAGAAGATGCCTAAGGCACTGGAACTCCCACGCGTAGACGAAACACAGCAGGCTGTTTGACGCCGGACTCCGGTGGGAGGGGTAGTCGCAAACTAGGCGGGCGTTAGCCCTACCACCGCAAAGGAAGAATTGGCCAGTCAAATAAGGTGTTGGGTGGGACTGTCCAGGAAGCGCCGAGCGCTCGGTTCAGTTGAGTAACTGGCGGAACAAACTGCGCTACACGAGGAGGCTTCTTCATGCACCCCAAAAAAGTCGTCCCAAGGAGTCTTAATATGGGGAAGAACCTTTCGGCTGTGGGTTGATACAGTACAAAGTGGAAGTGTGTGCAATAACTGAAGGTCCGACATGAAAATAAAATAATATGCTAAGTGTCATAACATGTTCTGACATGATGCCTGTAATTCCAGAAGAGTCAGGCTGAGATCAAAATCTATGTGCCAATTTTTATACAAATCTGTTCAACGTTTTACGCGTGATTGAGTAAGAAACATCCGAACATCTTCACAAATTTTCACATTTATAATATTAGTGGGAAAGTGTGATAACCTATTTGGTCGACTCTTCACGTGACCGGAGGGCTGGCCTATTTTTTGGCCAAAGAATCAGCATTGCCATATAACGTGGCAATGCTGCCAGTCTTTTGGGCACGTTTCCTGTTGACAGCGATGCGGACGAATTTTTTGATGCCCTTTGATTATTTCCTCTCCTTTTTATATACTTGTACAAATTATTATTAAAAGACTGTTAGCTTTTTAAATTATGTAAACACTAAAAGCAGAATAAACAATTTTATTTAGAAAGTAATCAATGATTGTGGTGAAACATTCATAGTTCTACATAATAAAAGGCTGAGTAACATAGTAGGATAGAATGTGCGCATAACAAGAATTTTAACACAATGTTCGCACACGCACAATTATGTTATTGAAAACACGTAATTATGTTATTGAAAACTCGTAATTAGCATTTCCTTCAATAGCAAATAACTTACAGTTCGTACATAGTATCACTGTCAAAATCACAGTGATCTTTATTGTCGTGGCAATAGGGTTGTTATTGGGTTGCTGCCATTGCCAAGTCAAGTTCTAATCAATGTCAGATACAAGGACCAATCTGGGGATGACCAGGGGGCCTATGTTGTAATGTTATCCGTTTATGATTCTGCCAAAGTGGCCTTTTTAGGCCCCCTGGACTCCATTAATAAATACCAGTCCTTAGAAGCTTTTGATAGGGAGAAGTAGGAAAAGAGTAGGCTAGGAGGTACACCACAGGCACCACCCAACAAACCCATACACAACCCAACCCATACTAACCCATACCAATGTAAACCCATACTAATACAGTGTGAGTCTTCATAATGTGCACATAACGAAATGAGGGAAACAGCTTAATTTTATCGACGGAAAAAATATTTGAAAAAATAAAAAAATATTTAAAAGGATCTTTACCTGCTAAAGTATGGTGATTATTGCAAGGCCTTTCTATAACAGTTGATAGGAAATGTTGTGATTGAGTTATAAACATGGTATTTTACGTTTAGAAATCTGATACGATGGAGAATAATTTAAAGTAATAAAAAAGAGTAGGTAATCGGGGCTTTTATTGAGTAATTTTACAATTATTGTAAAAATTTATGAAAAAATATCAGATTTTTGTTAGAAAAAAACCATAATTCTCAATTGAGGGCGATTGTTTACACAGGGGTCACAGCAGCGAACAAGAATTTTAATAAAAATTAAAAAAAAAAATTTTTTTTAGATTTTTTTAAATATTTTTTCCGTCGATAAAATTAAGCTTAGTTACCCTCATTTCGATATGTGCACATTATGAAGACTCACACTGTATTATAAGCGCGAAAGTAACATGATCTTTCTATTTGTTACCTCCTTACGCCTAAACAGCTTGACAGATTTCTACGAAATTTTGCACACAAGTGGACCATGACCTGGGTTAGGACACAGATATTTTATTTCATTTTATTTCGGTATATAAAAAACAGGAGTACAATTAAATGTTTAAAAAGGGGGCTTGTGGCTAAGTAATAACAGCCGCACGGGTCGATCGATCAGGTTAAGCTACGCTTGCCGCGGTTGGTCCGTGGATGGGTAACTATTTTTACATACCAAGACCTCTCCGTGCCTCGGAAAGCACGCTAAGCCGTTGGTCCCGGCTGTCATTCGTGGATCTTTGACAGTCGTTACGGGTCGTCAGAAGCCCGAAAGTTTGACAACCAGTCTTCCCAAGGGGTATCGTATTACTCAGTAACTGGGTTGTGGAGGTCAGATAGGCAGTCGCTCCATGTAAAATACTGTTATTCAGCTACATCTGGTTAGACTGGAAGCCGACCCTAACGTAGTTGGGACATACTATCTTACTAATTAAACATAATTAAATACTTAATATTATACTACTAGCAACATTATCCACTTATTACTAACTAGCTGTTCCCCGCGGTGTCACACGCTGCGCGGTTCCTAAGGGTCGTAGCGTGATGTTATGTAGCCTATAGCCTTCCTCGATAAATGGACTATCCAACACAAAAATAATTTTTCAATTCGAGCCAGCAGTTCCTGAGATTAGCGCGTTCAAACAAACAAACTCTGCAGCTTTATAATATTAGTATAGATTTGTTGATTGTTAATGCTACGCGAGATGAAAATAAAAACAGAATACATGAGTGAATTGAGTGAAAGATTAAATGATAAACTATTTATTCCGGTAGTGGGATTCCGTGGGATAATTTCCGACCCCCACGAGAAGGAAACCGAAAAAAAAAGCTATTTTAAAATTATTTTCACTAAGGACCAACCTCGCCCAGCGATGCTCCCGACACCGAACACGCACACCGACACAAGTACCACACACTCGCGCAACATCCTCGCACACGGTGCGCCTGCGACTGTCGATCGCGGTCTGTTCCGAGGCTTGCGCGAATGTTGTTATGATTTGATGACATCCGCTAGTCTTAAATGGTTCCCAACGTTTTACAATAGATCACTGTTAGAAGGATTGTTTTTGATGGAAATCATATTGTCCTAGAAGTATTTTATTAACAATCGGTGGAAGAAAGAAATTGAGAATCCACAGAGCTAAAGGCTAGGTCTTCAATCAGTGCGTCCTGGCAGTTATGACTTACGGAGCCGAAACGTCCACGTTTCGGCTCCGTTAGTCCTTGAATTTATGGACGAGCCGTATCGTGAGTGTCCAACCACGGTACGGCTGGTCCATAAAATCAAGGTCTCTCAGCGAGCTATAGAACGGACTATGCTTGAAGTCTCTCTGAGGGATCGAATCCGCAACGAGGTGATCCGGCAGAGAACCAAAGTTGTCGACATAGCTCACAGAATAAGCAAGCTGAAGTGGCAATGGGCCGGCCATATTAGCCGTAGAACTGATGACAGTTGGGGTGGACGTGTTCTTAAGTGGAGACCGCGAATCGGTAAACGTAAGGTGGGACGCCCTCAGGCTAGGTGGAGCCACAATCTTCGCAGGATGGCTGGTAGCAGCTGGATGAGAGTTGTCGAAAATTGAGTTGAATGGCGTGCAATAGGGGAGGCCTATGTCCAGCAGTGGATTGCTATAGGCTGATGATGAGGATGATGATGAGAGCTGTTTAATTTTAGGCTGTTGTTTCATGAGGGATATTCAATGGCATTGTTTATGCTTGTAGGAAAGGTTTGGGTCAACCTTATTCAATTTTATTTTTCCGACGTTCATACACATGGCATCATCCTTCTTGTCGTCATCATATTTTTTTTTTCTTTCTGCTGCATGTCAAAGCGAGCAGTAGGTACTTGTTGGACAATCAAACTAAAGTCTATTCAAATTTATGTTATTTCAAGTTAAACAAATATCAACTGTATTTGTAATTTTAATTAAATTGATTTCAGTGACTACCAAAAAAAAACAAAAATTATTTAATTTATTGAAAAAAATATAAAAATGTTTGAAGTTGTAGCGTAAAATGCCCTTTATTGTGTAGAAATTAAAGTTACTTTTCCACAAACTCATAATGGTTTAAATTTTTGGCAAGTAAGTCGCGAATGCAGATTAAATGTTACTAAAATAATACGAAGATCACTAGCGTACGCTCTCTGTAGCCATTTTTATTTGAATTTCTCGTTCACTTTCCTCCGGGGTCGGGCCGCGACAGGTTGACAACGTCCTGGGTACCTCGCCTTACTTGATTGATGGTGATTATTAGTGAGAATATATATCTCCTTATTTTGAAGAATTTGCTGTCTCCAAGGAAAACAAGATATCCACTATCACACAACCTCACAGTACTTTAATTTAAGACATTACTATGTATTAGGTACTTTAATACGCATGCTAAATGCACTGCTACTTCAACTTACGGGTTGTTTTTAGAAACATACAACCAATGATAAAGTTTAAACTTAGCCTATTAACACTGTTCCATACACATTTTCACTCAAAGAACCTTCCACAAAGTCGCCAAACGACCCAAAAATATCACTAAATCATCCAATTTCCTGAATTCCATACTTCGCTTGTCCGCCCGTAATTCAGCGACAAATAATAGTATCAATAACCCGCCGGGGTGCCGCAAGGCGCTCTTCTAGGACCGGTAAAGTTCTAACAATGCGGGCTTGGACAAAGGCATTGATATCCAAGTTGCGACGGCTTTGTACAACTTGTCCAGCCGGATATTTTTATTGGATTACAGATTTAATAGTACGATATGAGTTTGGTACTTATTATTAAATTTTTCCGCGATTTTCAATGCCTTTGTTGTATTGTTGTGGTTTGGTTTCTTTGAAGTGAATATTAATTCTCTTTCACAAGCACGATGTGTCTTTCCTGAAATTATTTTTCTTTGTGCGATCTATTTCTATGAAAATATAACAATGCTACAAAGTAGAACAGTTAACAATGTGTGTTGACTTGTCAATTGCTTCGCAAATCATCTGCTAGTAAGAAAATTCCAGGTCACGTTCAGTTAAATGGTATATTATTCGCTTGCAAGAATAAAATCGTGATTCTAGGACTAAAATGTCTCTCAATAATAAAAAAACACCGCCTCCCCAGCTAGATAGACAGATGACCTTAAAAAGGTGACTCGGACAGAGTAAAGACTGAAGGCGGAGGACAAGGTGTCGTGGCGCAGCCTGGGAGACGCTTATGTCCAGCAGTGGACTGCGATTCACTGAGTTGATTGAATAAAATCATCATTTAGTCAGACACTAGTTGTCTGGCATTTTTGCTGAACTGGGCCTTTTTGGGGCAGCCGTGAGGCACACTTTCCTGCTAATTTCTTACATCGGACTTTACACTTTTTGTTTGATCGTTGTTTTTTGTTTTTATCTGATGTATGTATACCCCCCCCAACATGAAAGCCGACCCCAACATGGTTAGGAAAAGGCTAGGCAGATGATGATGATGATCTGATGTATGTATCTAGTGTCTTTTAGTCTGTGCTACATAAATGTATTTTCTTCCTTTCTTTCTATTTACAGCAAGTTTGAGAACCATACAGGTTTAGAATTGAGCGAACGTGCACCTTTTTTAACGTAAGCACTTTTCGCAATAGATGAGCTGTAGGTATAATGTACTTGATATCATTGATTATAACGTCATACTTTCACGCCTTGTAACTTCTTATAACGGTCCAATGCTGAACATAGCTTAAACAATAAATTATCCTTCGACTCAGGGAATCCTGTTACCTTTATCATGGGGGATTATACACTGCAAGAGCTCCGTGTTCTTATAAATAACCGGGTCGGGTAAATAAAACATAATTATATTCATGATTTAAGGGGCTTACATGACCTAAAGCGCGGTCACTGTCGGACTGCATAAAAAAGAAAGAGAAGCGCGATGACACAAAACTGATAATTTATTGTAAAATATGAAGAAATTATCTATTGACAAAAAATATTTAATTAAATTTAATGGCATATTTTTAATTATAATTAAAATTGATAAAGAAGGGATAAACTGCTTTTAAAGACAATCAAGAGGTGTATTTGAAGATTTTTTTGATGCATCAATGTATGTTTAAATACGATTTGAGTTCCATCACTGTATTATAATAAGACTTGAAATTTTTTTTTTTTGTCTGAATTGTTTACGGTTTATGAGATACACTGCTTTAAAAAAACCAAAATTTTGACCGTTTTCAAGGAATCTCCGCCTTAAGAGTTATTAATCATATAGTCATTTATTTATTCATTTATTTCAACAAAAGTTACATAGATGTATTTCACAAATCTTCTGCCAAACTGCAGGACAGGTTGTCGGCAGTGTTCTCGTGGACACAATCCTTTGCGTAATTCTAAAGCCCTATTCCTATTCTACTTGCCCACCATCCCATCACGCGCGGCGAAAGCACATGCCCCTAGCGTCCCGACCACCGCCGCAGCCCCCCCCCCCGTTGGGAGACGAGATACCCAGCTCAGTTTTACGGTTTCTCACCAAGCTGAGTCTCTGCTTTTTTTTATTGTTCTAAATTCGAAATAGCGTTTATTACGTAATCTTATGCCATTATCTTATAAATACTCGCGGAGGTTACATGGAAACGCCATGTAGGTTAAAGCCTCCACACATGGGACATAGGTCTCCTCTTGGTAATGGTAAGAGGGAGTGGGCAGTAATCCACCACGCGGGCCCAGTGCGGGTTGGTAGATGTCACATGTCTTCGTTTTATTTTTATTTAAGGACATGCTGGTTTCCTCACGATGTTTTGCTTCACCGTTTTAAGAGCAGTGGTGATTAAATAAATTACACGAAGTAAAGCGGTTGTCTGGATTCGTGAATCACAACCTTACCTACCATAATATGCGGCATTCAAGGCCTGTGGTGGGATAGTTAATTTTAGGGTCTCCCTTGTTTCATCGAAAAGAAATTGCCAAATTATGACTTCCCAAACAATTTTCCGCATAATTTCATTTGCCAAATCATTACTTAGCAAATAAACTTTTCACAAAAAATTGTAACGCAAACCTAATTTTTGGCAAGTGAACGTTTAAACAATAACTTGCTTATCAACTAGTACTTTTACCAATTTTAACTTGGTCAAATATTTCAGTTATATATTTTACGCAAAATAAAATAAGCCAAATATTTAGTACTGTCGTCGGGGCCCCTATTTCTGTCTGCCTATGATTTCAATTAGCCCTGTTTAATATGATATGAGGTAAAGGTATTTGTATTCTCATTCGCTCGCTCTTGCATCCAATGTCGAATGACATTATCCTTGATAATATTCTGCCAAGTAAAAATTTGACCTAATGAAAATGTGCGTACTAAAATATTTTCAAACATTGCATTGGTATAAAAAAGGTTGCTAAAATTTGTTTGGGTAGTGAAATTTTGGCAAAATCTTTTCGGCAATACGGCAAGATCCCTTAATTTTATGTTGGTAGGTAATCATAATAAAAACCATGCCAAATCCTCGAAAGTATGAAATTACTAACAGCCGCAGATCAAAATGTTCATTAGCTGAATTTGAAATGTGTTTTCATTAGTTTTTTCATCTTACTTTCAAGGTGCTTGTTTTTAGCCTATAGTCAAAAATCCTAGCACGGAAATAGTCCTGTCATCCCTGTGCAGTCACGGGTATAATCTATATAATTATAAATGTGCATATTAGTTATCCATAATATGTTGTCATTGTTTTATAACAGTTACGTCAGTTAGAAACAAATTACGCGATGGGTGTCGCAACATAAGTCTATTTATAGGAAGAACAATCTGATGTCTACTGTGACTGTTAAAATATTAATTAATAGCTCCTACCCGCGACTTCGTCCGCGTTAAGGCTCCTACAAACAGGCGCGACACGCGATATAACCGCGCGAGACACAAAGGTACCGCTCGTTGCGCGACTTGCGGTGCCTTTGTGTCGAGCGCGTTTTTATCATGTGTCGCGCCTGTTCGAAGGAGCCTTTAAACTTCTTGTTTTAACTTAGTAATTATATGTATCCTATGACCCCCGGTAATACTGTAGCTTCCCATTAGTGAAAGAATTTTCGGAATCGAATCAGCAGTTCCGAAGACTATACCCTACATACATACTAACTCAAAAAAAAAAAAACATACAAACACCCGAACATACCTCCTCCAACCAACAACAAATAATATTATAAAGAGGACTTTTAACCTCCTCCTTTTTGTAAGGTCGGTAAAAAGTCCTCTTTATAATATTATTATACGGTCTGGAGAGTCATGGCACCCGCTATGATATAATTAATTATCTGTAGGTACATGAAGTTCTATTATATATAATTATACGAGCGCCGAGTCCGAAGAGATTGGTTATTTACATTCAAGCAAAAAGTTGAGAAAAAAAATTTTTTTTTTCTTTGTCTATGGCAATTCAAATTGATACAATTATCCACATAACTTTTTTTAGGTACAGACGCCAATCAACTTTGAACCTTAGTCTTTAGCGATAAAGTTGAAAATCTATTTAAGAAATTTGTCAGATATTAGTAGCTTGATGTGCTGGCGACTGTACTACGCTACGCTAGGAAATAATAATAATTTCAAAGGGTCGCCGTTATCGAAATCGATAAGGAGGACCATGTAGATTTTATGGTTGACTTATTTTCAGATCTATAGTTAGTACGACACGATCTGTAGTTAGTAGTAGAGGGGCCCGTGGCTAGATAATAACAGCCGCACAGGTCGATCGATTAAGGTTACACTTGTCGCGGTTGGTCTGTGGACGGGTGACCATCTTTACATACCGTGACCCCTCCGTGCCTCGGAAAGCACGTTAAGCTGTTGGTCCCGGCTGTCATTCGTGGATCTTTGACAGTCGTTACGGGTAGTCAGAAGCCCGAAAGTCTGACAACCAGTCTTATCAAGGGGTATCGTATTACCTAGTAATTGGGTTGTGGAGGTCAGATAGGCAGTCGCTCCATGTAAAATACTGATATTCAGCTGAGCTGCATCCGGTTAGACTGGAAGCCGACCCCAATATAGTTGGGAAAAGGCTAGGCAGATGATGATGAGTTATTACGACAACAAAATCTGCAATGAATATTTCTAAGAGATTGCCATAATACCTGTAAAAAATACCTTGTTCTACATTTGTAAGTAAACGTGAGCTTGTAAAAGTTGTAAACCCAATTCTCTTTGTTCGATAAGTAGGATTTACATAAACCATTTCCATCATTCATCATTTCTCTTACCCTGATCCCAATTTATTTGGGTTTGTAACATGTCTTTTTCTTCCATACTTCTTTATTAGTCATAATCTTAGTAGTCACTCCCTTTCTAGCTATATACAGAGTCCCATTAAGGCTACTCTTTCGAAAAAAGCTTAAAAACAGCGTGCAGATGAAGCAGCTTTTCTCCGGAATTTACAGAGAAATTACATCTGAAAAAATAGTTGGTAATCTACATGATATGAATCGTATTTTGGTTTAGCCATAATTTTTCTATCGATATCACCTATTAAGAAAAAAAACCACCAAATCACCTCCAAATCGTTGAGATGAAACCATTTTACTCCTTCATTTTTTATCAAAAGAATATAAAAAAAATATCTACTGCTTTGCAATACAAACGAAAATGATTTGGTTTTTTTTACTTTTTAAAAACATGTATATTTTTTAATACAATAAATTAAAAATGCGATCGTTTAAAGTCCGTGTCTATATCATCCCCGCACTCGTCCACGAATTCAGTGCGGGGCGCCTCGTGTTGCTAGGCAACGCGACACCCAAATGCACAAGGTCGTTGGCATGAATACAAGCCTTAACATAGATGCACAAATTTTAACACAGCGCTTAGGAGGCCTAAAAAGGCCACTTTGCCAGAATCATAAAAGGATAACATAACGGACAGTTAACCGTTAAGTTAATCGTATCGAATCCCATTGGTGAAGAATTTTTCAGTTATTTTTTTTTTGTCTGTGTTAAAATACCAATCAATCCGATCCAAATCCTATCCCAATCTCTTTGATTATACCTACGTAGTGCAGCGAAAAAAAGAAAAACACGGACTGTCTTCGCCATATTACGATTCATAATGTTATCCTTTTATGATTCACCAAAGTGGCCTTTTTAGGCCCCTAGTACGTCTAACTAAAGATATCCAAGCAAAAAAAAAAACCTGATTAAAGTGATTTTATTTTGACCTAAAATAATAAATTGGACATTAGTGTGTTTTCGTTAGCTGATTATTTTTCTTGTAAGTATCTATGCGTTTTTCTCATACAGAGTTATTTGAAGATGGATGCAAAATTTTAAGGCGAAGATAGTACACATAATTTAGAATCATTTATGCCATGGTTGTCTTAGCGTTGAAAATTTTCTTGGGTTAGAAAAACTTTATAAAAATACTATCAGTGCCCTGCGGACTCACCCACGTTAATTTGAGGAAAAAACCTCAATCAATCAACTCAGCCTATCGCAGTCCACTGCTGGACATAGGCCTCTCCCAGACTGCGCCACAGCACCCTGTCCTCCGCCTTCCGCATCCAGTCTACCCCAGCCACCTTCTTTAGGTCGTCCGTCCATCTAGCTGGGGGGCGTCCCACACTACGCTTGCCGATACGCGGTCTCCACTCCAGGACTCGTCTGCTCCACCGGCCATCGGTCCTTCGACAGACATGGCCAGCCCACTGCCACTTCAGTTTGCTTACTCTGCAAGCTATGTCGTGTCGTATGTGTGTGGAAAAAACCTACCTGCTAAAATATATTCCATTACTTTAAGAGTATTACTTAAGATTATTACTTAATACATTACTTTATGAAGCTATTTTATACTACATCACGCTATCGATATGATCAGTATAAGAGTGGAACTATACTACAGACGCAAACACGTCAAGCTACCCGAACCTGTCAAATTTTTCCAATCAACTTTGAACCTTATGTTTTAGCGATAAAGTTGAAAATCTATTGAAGAAATTTGACAGATTGTAGTAGCTTGATGTGCTGGCGTCTGTACCTGCTCATGACCGGCCGCCATGTGGAGTTATTTTAATACTATGATAATATCTCCTAAGATATTCATTAAAATCAAATGATGTCAAGGGTAATTTTGTTTAAAATTAAATACTTGTGATGAATAATGTTGGTATTTATTTGGATAAGGGTTAATACCATATAACAAAACACCTTCGCAAAGAATGCATTATTTAGAACTAATTTTATTACCATAAAAAAGTTTATAGTGAGTCAACCTTAAAAGATAGGCATATGCTGTCGTGGACTTTTTTTTCGAACTTTTAAAGGGGAACAATTCTGTGATACATGATTTTTGCGTAACTTAAACCGTTTACGCAGCGTACGCAACGGAAGCTCTCAAAAGGAATATTTTATTTTTCATTGATGCTCCGCTCCTATTGGTCATAGCGTGATGTTATATAGCCTTCCTCGATAAATGAACTATCCAACACAAAAATATTTTTTCAATTCGAACCAGTAGTTCCTGAGATTAGCGTGTTCAACCAAACAAACAAACTCTTCAGCTTTATAATATTAGTATTCATTAGTTGTTCCATACATTTTGACCGCGTCGGTATTCCACATAGAAATGTAAAAAACTTCTTGCATATATCTATCATTATGTTATTGCACTTTTCTATGAAACCGCTGTTTTTGTTTTGATAACAGATGAAATGTTTTTACGCAGAGGCTCTACAATTATATTATACTGAATTCATGGTTACAGTTGGCGCACTGGTTAATTTTTTTCCCTTTAAATATTCATAAAATTCATGCATTTTATAAAAGTTTCATAATAAATGTACCCAAGGGCCAAAAAGTACTTCAAAAAACCACGCCGCCTCATCAGCACCCACTGATAAATCCAAACTCCTGCAAGATTCCTTACCTTAATGAATCAAGACTAAACGAATACCCTTTAAACATATTTAAATTCCAAATCATGGCGTTAAAAAACAAAAGCCGACCAATCAGCGTACATTATTCACAATTACACAGTCCTTATTTCTTCGCGCCTACATTTGAGAAGTTTAATTTATTTTTTCCACACCGCCAGGGCGAGGCGCCCCGGTGGGACCACATGCTGTGAACGCAAAGGATTTATTTAATTCTTTAGGGTTCCTTTAGTATTTGAGGGGCTTGTGGTTAAGTAATAACGCTATCCTCCTATGCCTACTGTAATTTGAAAGTATTGTAAAAGCCAATTATTTTTAAAAAGAGTAACCGTGGAGTTTCTTGCCGGTTCTTCTCCATAGGAAACGACCAATTGGAACCGTGCACCTAGCTTCTGACGTTTCATAAGTGCCCATGTAGGCTTATGTGAAATAAAATATTTTGATTTTGCTTGCTGCAGTTGTTCCGTGGATAGGTGACCATCTTTACATACCGAGATCCCTCCGTGCAACGGAAAGCACGTTAAGCCGTTGGTCCCGGCTGTCATTCGTGAATCTTTAACAGTCGTTACGGGTCGTCAGAAGCCCGAAAATCTGACAACCAGTGTTACCATGGGTATCGTATTACCCAGTAACTGGGTTGTGGAGGTCGGATAGGCAGTCGCTCCATGTAAAATACTGGTATTCAGTTGCATCCAGTTAGACTGGAAGCCGAGCCCAAGAAGGTTGGGAAAAGGCTAGGCAGATGATGATTCCTTTAGTATTTATAAACTGCCAAACTTTTAGGTTGTTTGCAGACTATCTGTTCTACAGGTTCAAATTTAATTAGCGATGTCGATGTCTAAACTCGATAAAACAAAATAGAAATTAATTTTATGATCATATTTTGTGGGGTCAATGACCGCTTGTAGTGTTGTTTTCTTATGTTTTATCAGGTTGAGATGTTGACTTATTACGTTTGTGAAGTTTGCACAAAAAAACTGCATTTAAACTGATATCTCAAATGACTACACTACCTGCTGTCAATGTCATCTGCACGGATGCGTTCCGTATACTACATCATTATATTTATTAAACTATCGTTCACAAATACAACACTAAGAGGTTTATAAAAAGATGATTGAAGTTAAGTGACGTTTAAACGTCAAGAATGTATGGTTAAACGGTCGCTAGCCACTACTGAACTTTAAGCAACTTTATGAACCAAGGGGCAAAACAATAACCAAAATGAACCCCCAACCTAATAAAAGCTTAGTATAATTCTATCACAATATTCAATAACACAAACTACTGACCCTCATCTCGACACACGACTCACGCTTGACCAATTCGCAATGTTTTGATGTCCCACCGAGGATATAATGTTCTTTACACTTAATAAGTGTCCCGGGTTCACACAGGTCGGCCTGTCCACACCTTAAAGCAAACTCTACCTTAAGTCTTAAAAAACAGAGTGTATTTTTGGGTAAACCATTGTTAATTACGATTTCAATTTTAGTATAATTCGAAGTGGCTCAAAAGAACAGCTCAGTGTGTTGCTAAGCCAGGTATGCTCTGTAAGCTTGTTAATGTTCTAAAAGGGTAGGTTTTCCTTTTGAGTTTAATTCCGAATGCTGGTATTGAATTAATTATTTAGATTTTGGTTATGTTTGCGTTGGGGAGCGAGCTGTAAATAAAAAAATCTTGGTTGTATTTTTTTTAATCAGTGAAACATGGTTCTTCCTAAAAAAGGCCTCATAAATTCGTGCTAAATATTATTTTTTTATTTTTATGTTAGCCTATTTTGTGTCCCACTGCTGGGCAAAGGCCTCCCCTTTTTTCTTCCAAACCTCCCTGTCTTGTGCGATCTCTAGCCATGTTGGCCCTGCAAATGATGTTAGATCGTCACGCCACCTTCGCCTTGGTCTACCTCGACGACGATGTCCTCCCTCAGGCGTCCAGTGAGTGACGATCTTTGCCCATCTCTCCGGGTGCATTCGTGAGACGTGTCCGGCCCACTCCCACTTCAGCCTGGCTGTTTTTTCTCCAACATCCACTACTTGAGTTATGCAGCGCAGCGTGGTGTTTCTAACTCGATATAATATAATATAATATAATATAATATAATATAATATAATATAATATAATATATAATATAATATAATATAATATAATATAATAATATAATATAATATAATATAATATAATATAATATAATATAATATTCCACAACTATCACACAACGCCGTCTAGTCTCAAGCTAAGCAGAGCTTGTGTTATGAGTACTAGACAACTGATAAACATACTTATATATTTCTAAATACATACATATATAGATAAATTTAGTTATTTAGTTATTGCCGTTGCTTTATAACGGTGAAAAATAATAATGTTCTATAATGTTCCCACTGCTGGGACACAGGCCTCCTCTCGGTGAGACAGAGTGGGCCGTAATCCACCACGCAGGTTCTGAGCGTGTTGGTGGATGTCACATATCTTCGAATTTTTGGTTCTAGGAAATGCTGATTTCCTCACGATGTTTTCCTTCACCGTGTTGAGAGCAATGTTGATGAAATAATTTACACAAAGTAAACTGCTTGCCTGGGTTTGAACTCACGACCATTCAATGGGGTACCACTGCTCACGGATGTGTATAATCGGATTTGTAGTTTCGGAGATTTCTTCCTACATCCGACGTTTCAAACTTATACTTTATAATATTTATGTGGATGTCTATATCATCGCTGAAACTGAGACTTTTCAACCATATATACACACATCAACACGGTCTAGGGATATTTTTAAAAAAGCGAATTACTATCAATGTGTTAATTATTTATATGACATGTATATATTTAAAAGATACGTTATTTAATATTCTACCATTTTTTAATAATGGTTAAGGTACTTAGATTAAAATTTCAGGATTTTATGGAAAAAAAATGAAGCATAGACGGAAATCGTATATGAATGAACTTTTAATTTGTGAGTAAAAACTGAAAAAAATACAAAAATCATTTAATTTGTGTTTATAAACTTGAAGTTAGTAGTCTGAGAAAGCGCCCATGATGTTCATAACACATCGGCAACGATTCGGCATGCTCAGAACAAGGTTGTCAATGTCTTGCTGCGGAATATTGTCCCATGTCCTTCTGAGGTGCGCAAAAAGTTGATCTTCTGTAGCCAGATTTTCAGGAACTTCCTTCAGAGCTCTTCTTTGCAGCATATCCCACGCATGCTCAATGGGATTTAGATCTGGCGATTGAGCAGGCCAGTCTGAGGCCCTAACATTATGTGTATGTAACCAAGCTGCTACCGTTCTCGCCGTGTGTGCCCGGGCATTGTCGTGCATGAGCAGGAAATCTTGCCCCATTTGTGTTCTGTGGGGCAAGATTACGGGCCCCAGCACCTGTTGGACGTATCGTTCTGCCGTCATATTGCCCCGCACCCAAACGAGATCCGTCCGTCCTCCAAGACGAATTCCTGCCCAAACCATAATTGTTCCTCCTTGGTATGGGTGAACTTCCTGAGGGTTCTGGAGACGGCTCCATCGTCCAGGAACTCGCCAAACACGCGTCCTTCGTGAATCTGGATGGAAGCCGAACCTGGATTCATCCGTGAACAGCACATTGGACCATTGCTCACGGCCCCAGTCCACGTGGTTCCGAACCCATTCTAATCGTCGTCCACGATTGCCTCTCCGTAAAGGTGGGACCCGGAGTGGTCTACGAGAGCGTAGATTGCTTTCATGCAGTCGCCTTCTTACAGTTTGGTCACTCACAAGCACTTGGTGTTCCACTCGCAGCCTTTGGACCAATTGAGTCGCCGTTGCATTTGGTTGTGCTCGCGCAGTAATTTGCAAAAATCGGTCTTGTCTGGGGGTAGTGATGCGACTTGGCCCCCGGTGCCTCTCCGCTACTTCACCTGTGGCACGATAGCGTGTCCACAATCTTGAAATTACATTTTGATGGGTCCCTATGGCCTCAGCAACATTACGCTGAACAGATCCAGCTTCCAGCACTCCCACAGCTCGTAACATCTCCGCCCTCGTCAAATGTCGGCGTTGCATGGCTACAATACCTCAATTTTAACTTTATCTTTCGTTTAAAAATGAAAAAAAACTGCAAGTAAACGTAATTCGTATTGTTTTCTAAATTTCGCACAAATGAAAATTCCCTCTCCTATACATCAAGACATTTTTTGCCACCGAAACAAAAGAATTTTCAAAAATTTAAATTTGGAATTAGTCTGAGATAAAGTACAAACAAATCGGTGTATAAAAGATTCCAATGCGGCCAGTACTTTTCGAGTTATTTAATTGAGTATGAAATATCCCTAGACCGTGTTGATGTGTGTATATACTTTTTTACAGTCACATTTCACAGCAACCGGAATGAGAAAGTTTACAGTGGATAAGGACACAGATTAAAACAGAAGACAAACTAGCAGGGGATCGAGGAGGGGGTGGGGGAGGGGGGGGGGGTTCAGGGGATCAGACCGGAGTAACTCAAAAATTTAAGCAGCTAAGTTCACATAACCGGAATACCATAATGATGCATTTAACCGCTCTTGCCTCACTGTAAAGAGCTCTACACACTGTCACAAGCCACGTCACTTCGCACTGGCAGCCTAATCCGTCGGTTACACGATTACCCCAGTTAATGCCGCCGGCTTTAGTGTGTAGGACCCATTACTTACTAGTACTTGTGCCTTTATGCTAGATTTGAGGCGTTAGGGTTCAGTTATGGTCTGAAGTTTGAGGAAAGAAATGAAAATCTTGAACGGATAGGATAGCCTTTACTAGAAGTGTTCATAGTATAAGTGGGTCAGTACCAGCCCGGAGTGGGGATCTGTGGCCTGTGTTGGCAATAGGCTCGAGGCGATAGGCGATCGCCACCCATCATGGGGACTACAAGACCTAAACGCAAAAAACTAAAGTTTTATAATGCCTAAAAGTATATGATCGACTTCAGTAAACAAAACTCAGAAAAATATATGATATTCTTCAGAATATGTGCTAGGTAGATAGTGTGTTGAAAACATAATACAACTAATTTGATATGATAGAAAAAATCATGAACATACCTCTAAAAACTTTCTTTTTACAATAAAAACCATACTAATATACATACAATAATTCTGATTTTTAGTCAGATTATTCTACAAGCAACATACTAAAGAACTAGTGTTTTAGTCTTTTAGTCCAAACAATACATTTTTTGTAAATAAATAATTGCTTCATAATTATTTTGCAATAAATTACCAGCGTTGTGTCATCGTGCTTCTCTTTCTTTCTATGCAGTTAAGTGCGAAATGTGGATGAACAGATGCCAGCACATCACGCTACTACAATCTGTCAAATTTCTTTAATAGATTTTCAACTTTATCGCCACAACATAAGGTTCAAAGTTGATTGGGAAAATTTGACAGTTTCGGGTAGCTTGATGTGGTGACGTCTGTAGTATAGATACAGCCCTGCTTAACCCTTTGGGGAAAGACGTTAATTGATAAATAGGAGTACCTAAATTAATTAATTACTATTAGTCAAGCAGTTGCTTGCTCGAGCAGTGGTGGCCCAGTGGGAAAGGCTCTGACTTACCGAGCTGTGGGTCGCCTACACGAGGGCCCCGTGACACAGGCCTCCTCTCTTAGAGAGGGAGTGGGCTATAATCTACCCAGTCAGGCCCGCAGGCAGCCAGGGCCCAGTCACTGAGCCCTTGCGGGTTGGTAGATGTCACATGTCTTCGATTTTTTGGTTCTAGGACATGCCGGTTTCCTTACGATGTTTTCCTTCACCATTTTGAGAGCAGTGGTGATGAAATAATTTACACAAAGTGCCTGTTCGAACCCACGACCAACAACTTGTAAGTAGTGACTTTTACCACTGCGCCACCACTACTCATAATGAATGTCTCATAACGATATTATATTATACATTGACCTAGTATTTATTTTCTAATCACGATTAAAGTAATAATGTAGGTAAGTTCTATTGTACACCAAGTTCTGAACAAGTGCTATTTATATTAGACATCCCGTCATAGTCGAAGTAGAACAATGAAAACCGCCCGTGTGTCTATTCAAACATTTGTTCGAGGAGATCCTACTAATTAATTATGAATTACTAGCTTCTGCCCGCGAATTCGTCTGCGTGAAATTTTATATTTTTATCATAAAATATTCTGTATTTTTATTGGGCACTGATCCCTGAGAAGAAATGCAGAAAACAACTCAGAGCTCATCGTAGCAAACCGCAAAGGGATCGTAACCGTGTCAACTCGAACCGTTCAGTATTCTTTGTATAAAACTCCCTACTGCAACGCACACTAATCGGAATCGTAACGTAATCGCCTCGCCTCGGGACAAGCTCACGAACCGCGGTGCGGTGTGTTACGGCTCGTCGTCCCCACGCTTACGTCTCTCCGTACCCGAGCTTACGTCTCTTCGTTCATCCTTGCCCCTCTCACCCCTTCGGCCTGCCTGCTGCACAATCAACCAGCGGTCGGCGAGCCGTAAGCGCGGCGTCGCGTCGCCTAGCCATAGCCGAGTCGACGTATCGGAGCTTCTGATCCGCTTTGGTTACGTGCTTACGTTAGGTTGACGTCGAGGCGAAAGGCGATACGGTGCCGATCCCTTTCCGATTTGATACGTGTGCTATGACCTTTAGTTTTTTTCTTTTTGCTCGGATCCTATTTGTCCTAGCGTGATGTGATATAGCCTATAGCCTTTTTCGAGAATTGGGCAATCAAACTCTTGAGCAAAGGCCTCCCTCCACTCCTTCCATCTTCCGCGAGCCCGCGCGTCCTCCTTCCAGTTTTGTTGGAACCTATCCAGCTCGTCCCGCCATCTAATCTGCCGGAACCCCGCCTCTCTGTCTCAAGGCACCAGTTCAGTGCTATTTGGACCCACGGATATTAAGAGCGTTTACGACGTACGGCATTTCATACAAACTTTCAAGATTTTAATCAAACTTCATACGCATAAGTAGAATACAAAGGTCTAAAAGGTTAGTAGAGAACATTTTCGGAAAATAGTGTTACAGCCAAATTAGACCGATTGTAAATTTTCAATAGAAACAGAGATTTCCAGTTATCTTTTTTTAAATAAGACATTTCGAAAATGTTCTCTGAAAACGCTCTTAAGATTTTACAAAATGGTAGTAATAATATTATTATTCCTTTACTAACATAACGTTTCAATAATAAATTATAACCGAGTTATCTGATTTAATAATAATTTATTTGGATAGCATTAATCGTTTTTGCTGACGCTGCAAAAGGCTCACGTACGCGATTAGCATCGGTTTATCTAATGTTGAATGTTTTATGCTGTCTCTACGTAACGTTGGCATATTAAGTCTGTTTAAATATCAGATTAGCAGGATTTATAGATCTTCCTTTGTTCTGAAATAATTTCTAGTCAGCATCCCTTTATTCATAAAGTTAAGTAGTGATTAACGACTGCTTAACCCTACATTTTTAGGGTTCCGTACCCAAAGGGTAAAACCGGGACCCTATTACTAAGACTCCACTGTCCGTCTGTCTGTCTGTCTGTCGCCAGGCTGTATATCATGAACCACCCCTCCCGCACCGCGCTGCTACCTCAGGCAACGTCTCAGCGGCCGATAGACCAGCAAGGTAGTTATACCTATAATCTCCTTTGAATCACGATTTATAACCAACCTTAAAGCATTCTACAAAAGAAGCAATTACAGTAACATACACCCATCAACACTAAAGTTTCTGAGTGCCTTTAATTTCGCACCTCGCCTACAAAGACCAAAGCACTGAAAATAACAAGCAATTAGCTGTAAAGCGACCAATTTAACTTGACACACGGCGAAATCTGGAACTACGTATAAATTGTACGGACTTTGACTTACCATTGACGTTTCCCACAGAAAGTGGCGCCATCCTGAAATGTCAAGATATATTGGTGAAGAATGGTGACGTCATAAAAACACGGCATCCTGCAGTAAAGGCTAGATTAATAATTCGCGTTTAGGACGGCAATTCCAAATGCTTGAAGGAATTGGCGTAATTTGACTTATTTTAATCGACTTATTTCGTAGGAATGGTAACACACTATCAGTCGCTATGGGTTTCATTTTGACAGTTCAACAATATTCATTGCGTTATTTACGTTGTTGAGCAGACATATTTTTGAACATATGAAGCAATGGAATAGCAATATCCTTCAAAATGATTCAGATTGAGATCGATAATATGTTACGCAATTAGGGTGCAGTTCTAATTTTTTATGGACTACTAGCTGCGCCGCGCGGTTTCACCCGCATAAGTTTCTATTCTGTGGGAATATCGGGATAAAAACTATCCTATGGCCTTTCCCGAGACTCAAACTATCTCTATACCAAATGACATCTAAATCGGTTTAGCGGTTTAAGCGTGAAGAGGTAACAGACAGACAGACAGACAGACACATTTTCGCATTTATAATATTTTTTTTAGTGTGATAGAAAAGTCAGTTTAAGTTCTTATATACACCGATGATTCAACGTAAAATTTTATAAGAATAGCATTCGATTCTGCCTGATAGTCCCTTGACTTCTCACGTTAAAGGGAAAGCGCCGCGCGCCGGGGCGCGTATTGCCATAATGTATACTAGCACAGACAGGGGTTGCTCTGTAATCGCACGCAATATGCTCTTGTAGCTAGAAAGCATACTGCATATCAGTACAGAGACAGAGTGAAATAAAATACACTTTGCTCTAATCCGTGAGAGCAAAACACATACGAGTACAGACAATTTGGCTGCCGTGGTATGTACAATGGCATGCTTTAGTGAGTATGTACCATAGAAACCGTAGACCAAGCCAAAAATTTTGCCATTCAGAGAATAAAGATGTGTAGATCTAGGAAAATAGGCGTTCAACTAACATCTGTTTCGAAGAGAAAGGACAGAGGGATCTCTAAAGGAAAAGGGCGCATACAAAGTGGAAGAGATGTGAGAAAGAAAAAACAACATAATCTCTCTGAAGATATTAATAAACATCAGCCAAATGCAAAAAAACATTAAATAAGGTTTCGTTTTAAATAGTTAATAATGTTGATTTATCCTTTCAAAAATAAATACTTTAATGTTTTTTAAATATTGTTATAGTTACATAGCTACTGCATTTTTTTTTCATCAGTCATTACGTGGGAATTATTTTGCGGAGCCCTCGATACAAAAGAAGGAAACGTTTTTCTACTTCTAAATATTTTCCCATTTCCATTATATTTAAGAATGTTATTTTCATAATAAATACCTAGGCTTATACGTTTTATATAGAGAATAAAACGTTTAAACCTAGTTTTTAATTATGTTGATAAACATACTTAAATAGCATAGAGATCGGAAAATCTTTAGAAGAAGAAAAATGTTGTATCCTTTTCTATGGAGGGGGTCGCACGAAGCTTCCCTCAGAGAATATAAACACGTAGATACAACATAGTTATGTTCAATATTGTTACGTAGTACACTGCAACATATAATTAAAGTCTTATGACCCCACATACCCTACAATACAAACAATAACACGGTCACATTTTGCTTTAGACAAATGCGAACAAACCGTATACTTATACAGACTGGTCTGTAGTCATACGTAGTTTGCTATAGTATTTGTTATTTTTACCGACTTCACAAAAAGGAGGAGGTACTATGTTCGGGTGTTTGTATGTTTTTTTTTTTTTTTTTTTTTTTTTGTATGTTTGTTCATCGATTACTCCGCGAATTGTCGACGGATTTTCAAAATTCTTTTTTTGTTCGAAAGTAGATAGTTCTGAGGTGGTCCCATTGTCACCAAGTTAGGATCTGATGATGGGATCTTAGAGAAATCGAGGGCAACCCTCAAATTTTATAGGCTCACTTATTGTTTTTCGCATATTTTATGAAGTATCTTGTGTATTTGTGTATGGCTGTCACCATCTCAGGTAGCTGGGCTGATGATGGAAGGTACAACTCCTTAACACTAAGAAGTTACTCGAACAGGCAAGGACTGTTTTAGTAAATTGTTTTGATGTTTGATAGGGCATTTGCCACATTTGGTCTCATGACCTGATGCTGCAGTCAGGATAGTCTGCAGAGTACCTAACTCCTCGACAACTAACAGCAGATATATCGTGTTTAGGCTCATTGAAAAGGGCTCGATGTGTGGATAAACGTACTGTTACTGAGGAACACCGAAGACCTGATGCTGAAGCCAGGAGCATCAGAAAAAGTACAAACCTTGAAATTACAGCACCGTAGTCGTGTTTGGGCTCATTTTAAACAGGACTAATTTTATGTTCAATGCAATGTTGACATAAGTTTGGCCTGATGCTGCAGCCAGGATTATCAGCATCTAATCTAAAAACTAATAAAAGGAGAACTCCTCAACAATTAACGTCCCTGCATCGAGAAAAGAAATATTTTATAAAAAGGCGATGGGCAAGTTGACATTAGGCTATAGTAACTTAGATAAATTATAAATAGACCCACTAAAAATCGAGAAATAAAAGAGGCCTAAGCTTCATGTCTTTCTGTGCACAGAAAGCGTCACTATGTGCTAACCCCTCAAGTTTTAAAATGTTACACTGCTACAACATTGAATTCCTTACGAATAATCTAAAGAATACTTTCAAAAAGAGTCCATTGTGTTGACTCGGATTCGAACCATCGCATCACCGAACGTCGTCATACTCATACCGGCAGTTTGACGAACTAGCCAGCGAGCCCATATGAATTGCGATGAAATTGTTATCTACTATCGGCTGAGTCATTATATCTTTAGGTCTCTGTCTAATCGAAAGATGTTATAATTTGAGGGTATCCATTAATTTTACTTACTTACGTTGTCTTTATAAAATTAATCCATACCTTCAAGTTAGAACTTTGTATACGTTCACTTAAAACGGCGAAGAGTAAACGACTACTATTTATCCATTATTTTTTTTAATGATTTCTGATTTTATGAGAACTAAAATAGTTGTTCTGTTTGTTGTAAAATAAGATCATAGTTTTGTTAAATAATAGCGATAATAAATAGTATTAAATGATTAATAAAGTATTTTATTTTTCTTGATTTTTTAATTCTTTATATATTACTACTTAAAACAAAATAGAAAAATATATCAAAATAATATAATGAACAAAAAGCACATTTCGTGCCTATATAGGATTTGAACTTCCAATCTTATGCACGGTAAGCGGTCTTGAAACCTCCAGTCTATTTAGACGATGAATAAGTTGTCGTAAATGTTAACCCTATTATTGTTGCTTGTCGTCGCAATAATAAAAGTATTGTTTTATTGAAAAAAACAATAATAAAAACAGAATTAAAAAAAAAATACTTACTTAAACTTATTTATTCACTAAAACAATACATTATTTAAATAAAATGTTTTTGCAAAATACAAAAACCAACTTGGGCCTAGCCAACTTGGGCCTAGGCCTTGGGCCACGGATTTGAACGCACATGTCTTTTGGTGGGGTAACTACTTAATGAAGCTGTGTGTACGTTCAGCTAACATATAATAGTACAACAAAATGTAGAAATAAAAACTATTTTCTATTACTCAAATCTCAATTCTCTCATAGACTTTTTTGATCCTCATAAGAAACAGGATTGATTGGCATCAAAAAAGTATTCGTAAAAAAATTTAATTTGCTTGGTGACTGTACATTTTTACCGACTTTACAAAAAGGAGGAGGTACTATGTTCGGGTGTTTGTATGTTTTTTTTTTTTTTTTTTGTATGTTTGTTCATCGAATACGCCGCCAATTGTCGACGGATTTTCAAAATTCTGTTTTTGTTCGAAAGTAGATAGTTCTGAGGTGGTCCCATTGTCACGAAGTTAGGATCTGATGATGGGATCTTAGAGAAATCGAGGGCAACCCTCAAATTTTATAGGCTCACTTATTGTTTTTCGCATATTTTATGAAGTATCTTGTGTATTTGTGTATGGTTGTCACCATCTCAGGTAGCTGGGCTGATGATGGAAGGTACAACTCCTTAACAGTAAGAAGTTACTCGAACAGGCAAGGACTGTTTTAGTAAATTGTTTTGATGTTTGATAGGGCATTTGCCACATTTGGTCTCATGATCATCAAGTCATGATCTGATGCTGCAGTCAGGATAGTCTGCAGAGTACCTAACTCCTCGACAACTAACAGCAGATATATCGTGTTTAGGCTCATTGAAAAGGGCTCGATGTGTGGATAAACGTACTGTTACTGAGGAACACCGAAGACCTGGTGCTGAAGCCAGGAGCATCAGAAAAAGTACAAACCTTTAAATTACAGCACCGTAGTCGTGTTTGGGCTTATTTTAAACAGGACTAATTTTAAGTTCAATGCAATGTTGACATAAGTCTGGCCTGATGCTGCAGCCAGGATTATCAGCATCTAATCTAAAAACTAATAAAAGGAGAACTCTTCAACAATTAACGTCCCTGCATCGAGAAAAGGAATATTTTATAAAAAGGCGATGGGCAAGTTGACATTAGGCTATTGTAACTTAGATAAATTATAAATAGACCCACTAAAAAGCGAGAAATAAAAACTTTTTAACAAAAAAAAAACCGACTTCCAAAAAAAACACTACAAACTGAAAAAAAAAACACTACAAACTGAAAAATAACTTTAATTTCGGAAGTCGGTGGCAAAAACTAAAATACTGATCCCTAAGACACCGACTTCCGAAATTAAAGTTATTTTTCAGTTTGTAGTGTTTTTTTTTTCAGTTTGTAGTGTTTTTTTTGGAAGTCGGTTTTTTTTTTGTTAAGAGCATAAAGTGATCGAGTACAGACTATGGGTCTCTGTACTGATATACACAATGGCAATACGCCGCCGGGGCGATTAATTAAAATTTTCTTACGATTGATATTTCATGAATTATTCATTCAATAGGGTAAAATTAACTTAAAGAGATGTATTGATTACAATTCTGTAAATACATACGTGTTAAGATCGTGAATCATATTTTGTTCAACATGCAACCTGACATTGGTGCCGATTCACAAACTAAACTAAATTTAAGTTAAGTGCACCTTTTTTTTTCTATTTCATTAAAAAAAGGACAGAAGATAAATTTTAGTTTAGTCCTGTCAAATTAATCAGCGCCTGACACTACTCCATACAAGTCTAGACGTTAACGATTAAAAACTATCAGGTAGGATGACACTGACAGCTCATCCACGCTCACTTCACCTAAGTTTTCACGGTGAGATAGTCACAGAATCTGATCTTGTTGCACAAAACCTTGTTACTGTCATGGCGTCGTCGGTGACAGCGCAGAGGCCACTTTGAATAGGAGTCTAGTGTAAGCCATACTCGTCCCAACCCCTACAACTCGTACGTCTCTTTTATTTTTTACATCGTTCTCACATTTTATAATGTTAAATTCAAAAGTAATGATGTAACTAATATTTTTGTAAAACATAAATTAAAAAAAAAAAAACATACAAACATCCGAACATAGTACCTCCTCCTTTTTGTGAAGTCGGTAAAAAGAGTGTCCATGGAGTTTCTTGCCCGTTCTTCTTCACAGGTAGCTACGGTTTGGAATGGGCAGCTTCATTATTTTTCTGACTGACCGACTTCTTGACAATTCGAAAATGCCTGTTTGAGTTTGAGTTTGACTGCAAATCTTAGAGGACACAGGGCAGATTAGGAGGTGGATCATAGTTTGCGACATAGCTCCACATCTACACCCCACGTTACATCCGCTTGAAACTGTGTAGTTTCATCCTGATCCGAATAATTTATTTGTACCTAAGCTTTTTTTCGAATCATATAACTGCGCAGCTAGTGATCGCGTGTTACCCCCAGTAATATGCGAACGGTATAGTCAAGAACATTCCGATATTGCACATTGTCTTCGAACTCATAAATCTTGGCCGTTTTATCGTTTCGTGTCTTCGTTTTGGCAGTTTTTTCCAATATTATATGAAGTCGATTCCAACTTGTACGGATTGGATAAGAAGTTATTATTGTAGCGGCAAATAATGTGGAATGTGTAGGGTTTATGTAGAATTTATTGTCAGGTAAATGTGGTTTTGAGGGTTTTACTTAGACAGTTTTTAGTTTTTTGAAGACGTGCTTAGTAGGTAAATGTATAATAGTGTGATTTTAATACTTAAGGCCCTCTTGTAGTGCGGTGTGTAGGTATGATAACGTTACCTCACTCCCCGCATAATACGTATCGGGGCATCTCTCTCTCGCAGGCACTGGCCGGCCGGCCGTTGCGAGCTCTCGAACTGCTAGATTTTGTGTATATTTGTTTCATAGAAAAAAAATAATAAGGAAATTATAAAGCGTGTTCTCACTAAGCCCTAAAACAATAAGGCTTATCTTTTAGTATAACTTTTACATGGTTCAACGATATAATCTCTTCAAGGTACATGTTTTAAATAGCGATTTAATGTCATCTTTATGTTTTTTTTTTATGGAGCCAATTATTTTAATTCAAGTTTCTATCTTCACACAGCGCTTGACAATATTCAATTTTCTTTTTGCCCAAAATTAATATTTTGCTAGATTTACAGAGGCTTAAAAAACTTAAAAAGTACTGCAACCTCGCCATAATGAGGCAAGCAAGCAGAGATTTTTGTCAAGATTACAGCCGGCCTGCCTGGTCCACAGGCCTGGACCGTAATCCACCACGCGGGCCCAGTGCGGGTTGGCATATGTCACATGTCTTCGAATTTTTGGTTCTAGAACATGCCGGTTTCCTCACGATGTTTTCCTTCACCGTTTTGAGAGAATTGGTGATGAAATAATTTACACAAAGTAAAGCGCCTGTCTGGGTTCGAAACCACGACCTATAACTCGTAAGTCGCGGCCGTTACCACTGGGCCTCCACTGCTCACCTTCAACATTACCACCCATTTACTCTAAATAGCACACACACACATGCCATCATAGATCCTACAGATATCAAACTATCAGAGAAAACAAAAGAACAAATACCAGCAAATGTCCGTATAAATGTATTCCCACAAACGTTCAGTTCGCGTGTCGTGATACCATTTGAAAGGCGTATCACGAACACAGACGCTTTAAGACGTGCACAGCAAATCACTGTGTTTTACACATTCGGTGTATCGTGTTGGTATTTTTGGAAGAGGTTTTTTCAAGGCGGTGTTTGAATGGTTGAGATTTTTGCGCACGTGTATGATTTTTTATGCAGTTAGGCTCAATAGGACAGATTTTGCTTCAGTCAATGTTCTATTGCTCCTATTTCCGATGTGTCTCATAGTTGGCGCCACCATCGAAAATAATTCACGTGATTCGAAGGGGCAGCACTAGTCTTGACACCTGGCATTCTACATAAATGTGAGCTGTCGACGCCAGCTAAAAAAAATATAGATGCAGCTGCACACGAGTGTTTTACCACCCAGTTACTGAGTAACACGATAACCTCTTGGTGACCGGTTGTCAGACTTTCAGGTTTCCGACTACCCAAAACGACTGTCAAAGATCTACAAATGACAGCCGGAACCAACGGCTTGACGTCCTTTCCGAGGCACAGACGGGTCTCGAATTTATGTAATGGATGGTCACCTATCCACGGACGAACCGCAGTAAGCGTAGCTTAACCTTCGAAGGACCCGTGTGCCTTTTATTATTTAGCAACGAGCCCCTTCCCACACGAGGTCCTCCTGAATAAAACTCAAACTCAACTCAAAGCATTTATTTCAATTAAACCTTGTACAGGCACTTTTGAATTGTCAAGTTGCCCAGTTGTTTTTGTTTGTCTAGTTGCCCATTCATAAACGTAAATCTCTATGGAGAAGAACGGGCAAGAAACTCCATGGACACTCTTTTAAATCAAGATATTACAAAATCCTGGGTATATTATTCATGTTGCTTCTATATGTGAAAAACAAGGGTAATGGTATCAAAATAAAGGGGAAGGTGCAGATCAGTGCTAATGGGGTGCGAACTCATTTATCAACACTGTCATCTTTTGCAGTATCACGCGGAGTAATCGGGGCTTCCTATTCCTCATAATGTTTTCTCAGGTTAGAAGAGTTATTACCTTAGTGTCATTCACCTTAATTTCATTCTTCTTTTATGTTTTTACTAGCAGCGCCCGCGGTTTCACCCGCGTAAATTTTGTTCCCGTGGGAATATCGGGACAAAAAAGTAGCCTACATGTTAACCCAGGGTGTCAGCTAACTTCACACAAAATTTTATCAAAATTGGTCCAGCCGTTTGAGCGTGAAGAAGTAAAAAACTTATAAACATACACACACACACACACTCACAAACTTTCGCCTTTATAATATTAGTGTGATGTTATTGTTAATACAATCAAAAGGATTAAATAAAATATAAAAATATTGATTTTGGAATTTAAGATTGGTCCTAAGATCCGAAGTCGCACTTTTCAACACCACACTAAACTAGAAACAATAGTTTCAAAATCCAGTGCCTACTTATTCATAACTAATTACAATATTTATTTTGCCATCAGTACCCGAGGGAGATTCTAAATGCTAGTTAGGATTTATCATGATTTATACATGAGGGTTATTCCGACGATTTATCGTTCTTCATAGTGCAGGCAAATTCGTTGTTAGCCTTTATTTAGGACTGTAGGAGTTCTTGCTCCGTTTTGGCTATCAGCTGATTTTGGGGTGGATAGTGTGAAGGATTCCTGTAAACTGAGTTAATAGGTTGCGGGTTTGAAACCCAGAAAACCACAGAGTAAAAAAAAAACAATCAAACTCAGACTCTTTTAAAGTCTAGACATAATCATGGTCAGGCTATAAGAGGACCATGCCAATGAGTGTCTGAGATGGTCTTTTAAGGAAGAAACCACACAGATTTAAGTGGACCGGTCAGTGCTCGCATTTTTCAGTAATCGTGTAGCTCAACTCAGAACTTATGTAAGGAGCTCAACGACTCGACAGACAATACAAAAAAGGACATTTGAACAATGTTTCAAACATGCTGCTTTCAAAGTGAGATTATATTATAAGACTGAGGCACCATACTCAAAAGTTATCTTGAAATAACTAAGTATATAACACTGATGGAGCAAATGGCCCAATTGTAATGGCCCGATTTACTAGTTGTAGTTCGTACGTTCGAACCCAGACGGGCGCTTTACTTTGTGCCAATGTTTCATTACCACGGCTTTCAAAATGGTAAAGGAAAACATCGCGAGGAAACCGGCATGTCCTAGAACCGAACATTCTAAGACATGCGACATCTACGAGTACCAACCCGCACTGGGCCCACTCCCTCTCACAGAGAGGAGGCCTGTGTCCCAGCAGTGGGAACATTATAGGCTGCCCATCTATGTATAAGCAAGCGTGGTGATTAAAGCACATTCCGTTCTAAGGCTTTAGCCCGACAGTATAATGTAAATTCGTAAGTGTTCCACGGAAATTTTGTAACTCAATTGAAAAATGCGAGCTCCCATTTAAAAGACAACATTTTATGTTCTGCGATAGCTTTTAACTTAATTTTTAACAGGTGCTAAATAACACCAGTCAGATTAAAACAACTCATCATTTAAGTAAGTGGGTAGGCCGTGGAGGAACAAATGACTTTCAAGTTTATTTTAATTGGGAGAAGGTGCTGCTTAGCTTGTGTGGGAAAAAGTTTGTTGTAGAGTACAAGCAATACTGTTAGCGTAAAGCGATTGTGAAATTGAAGTTGCAATAAATTTTATTATTAATCACCGATGCAAATATTTAATACTTAAATAATAAATTAAAGGAACATTAACAATTATATTCAATAAAACTATTAGTTTATCTCATTAATAATTGAAACCACGTATAGAATATTAATAACAATTAATAATTATTATTTAATTTTTATAATTGATAACAATTTACATTTTAGTCGTGGGTCCTTTTATTTTCGTTTGAGTGTTGAATTTGGTAACAGTATACCATAAAGTTTATGTTGAATTGTCGATATTATCGCCCTGTACGTGTCTAGTGCCTGGTGGTTTATTTCGTATTTTCTTTAAAAAATTTCTATTTTTAGTAAAAAAAAAAATTGTATGATTTTAACATACTGATAACAACTTGTATTAACCGCTGTACTGTTTAATGTGATAACCTTATCGCTACTCTATATAATTTCATTTTTCTAATAGAAAACGCCGTGTTTAACTTGCATACTCTTCGCCAAATCGTCAATCGCTTTCACTATAGCCAAGCCTCGCATATTCCCAGTACCTTTCTTCCATTAACAATCCACAGTATATCAGAGAAGAGGCAATGAGCCCAAAAGATGAATAATTTCAATAAACATAAATTTTCTTTTACTTCGACTTGTTTCTGACGGCTTAATAATGAGTTTTGCGTTTACGAGTTTTTATTCTGGCTTGGTATTGTCTTCGTTGATTCGTTCTTTACTGTATATCACTGTTGACTGGTAATTATCTACTGGTTTAACTTCTAATACTACGTGAGATTAATTTTAATTATTTTTTTAGACTGGAAGCCGACCCCAACTTAGTTGGTAAAAGGCTAGGCAGATGATGATGATGATGATGATTGTCATAGTCTGTGTGAACTTGTGTTTACTTGTAAGGTAACTACATATTCACTGTATAATGTTCCCACTGCTGGAACCCAAGCCTTCTCTCATGAGAGAGAGTGGGCCGTAATCCACCACGTTGGTCCAGTGCGGGTTGGTATATGTCACAGTCTTCGAATTTTTGGTTCTAGGACATGCCAGTTTCCTCACGATGCTTTCCTTCACCGTTTTGAGAGCAGTGATGATGGAATAATTTAAACAACTCCACACTACAACAGATTAATTACTCGTAGAGTGATTGATTTATACTCAGCATTGAGTGGCAAATGGCTGAAGAAGAAGAAGAATGTTAGTCATAGTCTGTGTGAACTTGTATTTAAAGCAAGGTGACTTTAATTCTGAGTTGCTACACGATTGCTAACAAATGCGTGCACTGACTGGACAGGTCACTGTCGGTACTTGTCACAATCTGTGTAGTTCTTTCCTCAAAAGACACTAATCTGCATGGCCTGACAAAGATCGGCCTTTCTTCTCAGAGTAGTCAGATAAGAAACGCCGACCTCTTCTAGTTTTTAGGGCTCCGTACCCAAAGGGTAAAAACGGGACCCTATTACTAAGGCTCCACTGTCCGTCTGTCCGTCTGTCACCAGGCTGTATCTCATGAATCGTGATAGCTAGACGGTTGAAATTTTCACATATGATGTATTCCTGTTGCTGCTATAACAACAAATACACCCAATAGAACAAACGTGTTTTTTTCGGCGTTTTTGCCTTGTGGTACGGAATCCTTCGTGTGCGAGTCTGACTCGCACTTGGCCAGTTTTAGAATATGATTGACGTGTTAAAGTGATTGTGAAAATTTACAGAAATAAAATCTCTCTGGGTAAGGCCTTATCAGTTTTTTTCCCACTCTTTCCTGTCCTGTGCTGCTGCAGTTCAACCCGGGTAATACAATACGATAAAGTACAGACGCCAGCACATTAAGCTACCCGAAACTGTCAAATTTTCCCAATCAACTTTGGACTTTACGCTTTAGCGATAAAGTTGAAAATATGTTAAAGAAATTTGACAGATTGTAGTAGCTTGATGTGCTGGCGTCTGTAGTTACAGTATAGTAATTACTTTCTATACAACTTCCAATTAACCAGTACACTAGAACAAGTGAAATGAAGCTCAAAGATAAATCGCCTCAATTCTTCACTGTGGGTATCTTACAATTCAATCAATCCTTGAGCAAGAGACCAATTATCCCCATCACTTGCCGCAGCGACGCTT
This sequence comes from Oligia latruncula, assembly GCA_948474745.1. NCBI lineage: Eukaryota > Metazoa > Arthropoda > Insecta > Lepidoptera > Noctuidae > Oligia > Oligia latruncula. Next base: position 1,662,006 of record OX419707.1, on the reverse strand, counting down.
GTTATAACAATATGTTTAATTTTATTAATTCAATGTCATCGTTGATGAATTAATTAAATGGTGTATTGATCTAAGGAAGACTGGTTTCTGTATACGTTGTTCGTGTGTGTGTGGATTTCTGTCTGGGTCTTAGCATTATGCTGAGCGACGGCCGTTTTGCGTGGATGCGACGCATTTTTCTCCCAACTTGTATTTTTTTTTATGCGTCATGTTTTCCGCAAATAAACGTATTTTCTTTCTTTATACAAAACTAGCTTCTGCCCGCGACTTCTTTTGCTTGAAATTTCTTTCTTTTCTCATAAAATATATCCTATAAATAGTAGTATGTTAGTATAGATAATTATGACGTACCTATAGTTAGAGAAGGTAAACTTACTTGCGGGTTGCCTGACATTAAAAGACTAGCAACCAAAAGGCAGCAGCAGTGAGAACGCAAATACGTTGTGGCTTTTAATGCTTATAGAGGTATGAAGAACAGGGTATAAAGTTCACTCATACTCTATAGAAAAGGGAGGATCCTCAGACCAGACGGGTGTTGTGTCTGGCGGCCAACTGCCCAATGACTCATGACGGGCCGTTGTATCTATGCTAGTTGCGCGGTAAACTCTGCTTGCGAGATGCAGGATTTTGCGTGACGTGATTATTATCAGGTTTAGTCTAACCACTGCTTAGTACAAGGTCTAAAGTAATCACCCGATGTTGTTTTACTGAAATTTTTTTTAGCAATGAAAAAGTTTTGTTCTACTTGTGGATTATGTTTATTTAATCAATTAGAATTATTTCCGTCAAGTGGAGAAAATGATATCGGTTAAGTGGCCGCCGTCAAAATTGATGACCATACGGGCTCTTTTATTGCATTTTCTATTACTTGGGTCGGAGCTTCCGGCGGTAGGTTCGGCTTCAAGATTCCGACGCTTGTTTACATAAACCCGGACTTCAAGTAACCCCACAAAAAACAGTCTTTAGCGGTCAAATCGGGTGATCTGGTCGGCCAGTGCATATCGGGTGATCTGGCCGGCCAGTGCAAATCGGGTGATCTGGCCGGCCAGTGCAAATCGGGTGATCTGGCCGGCCAGTGCAAATCGGGTGATCTGGCCGGCCAGTGCAAATCGGGTGATCTGGCCGGCCAGTGCAAATCGGGTGATCTGGCCGGCCAGTGCAAATCGGGTGATCTGGCCGGCCAGTGCAAATCGCCAAAGCGAGAGATTAGACGACGCGGACAATCATTCCGCGTTCTTGAGGAGTATAGCGTTTCATATCCTATTGACGTGTATTCTGCATCTGTTTACATCACAAATGTCAAAACAGAATTTACATTTGCCGCCATTTGCAAAAGTTATAGCCTAATCCAATAGGGTGATTACTTTTGCCCCACCTTGTACAAACCCGTAGGACCGTATCATAAACACTTACTTTAGCGTAATATTAGTTACTAGCTGCGCCCCGCGGTTTCACCCGCGTAAGTGTCGATCCCGTGGGAATATCGGGATAAAAAGTAGCCTAATGTTAATCCAGGGTGTCAGCTACCTCCATACAAAATTTTATCCAAATTGGTCCAGCCGTTTCAGCGTGAAGAAGTAACAAACATAAACACACACACACCCCCACACACTTACAAACTTTCGCCTTTATAATATTAGTGTAAATTGTGATTCTGTGCTTTAGCCATATCTTCTATATATACTGAGCAATTTCTATTTTGTTAATACTTGTTAACAGGCACAGACTGTCCTCCCATACCTAATAACACTGTAATCTGAAAACATTCTAAAAGCCTATTAATTTTAAAAGAGTTACCGTGGAGTTACTTGCCGGTTCTTCTCCATAGGAGACGACCAATTGGAACCGTGCACCTAGCTTCTGACGTTTCATAAGTGCCCAAATAGATATTTTATTTCACATGAACCTATCGTGTGAAATTAAATATTTTGATTTGATTTGACTATTATGGAATAGAATAGAATAGAATTAGACTAATATAAAGCTGAAGAGTTTCTTTGTGTGAACGCGCTAATCTCTGGACCCACCGGTCGGATTTGAAAAATTATTTTTGCATTTGATAGGCCAATTCTTGAGGAAGCCTTTTAGGCTATGAACATCACGCTAGAACCCTTAGGAGTCGAAGAAAAACAAAAAAAAACAGTGGCACTCCGGGAGTGCTGACAGAAGTGAAAACAAAACACAAACAGAATACTTTGCCATCACTCACTGACATATCGGATATACGTTAAAACCGAGTACATCCCGAGGACAGCCGAACACATCCGAAGCGAGTATTTTTTGAATCGTCTTATAAACAAAACACGCTTTCGGTAACAGTGGCGCGAGTTCAATAGTATTTTCACTTCAAAAAGTCAAAAGAAGTAATAGCGCGGGCTGCAGGCGATGCGATGCGACAGGGTGGGTCGGGGGAACAAGGAGTTTCACACGAAGTCGCGGGTGACGAAGCTAGTTATAAAAACTGGGACTCCCACGAACAAACCAAACATGGTCTCGAAAACAATTTCAAAAGCGAGATTACGACATAAGTTATCTACTACCTTAATTGATATTGACATAGACAAACAACGTGAACTAATGAAAACAGAACCTGTCAGGAATGATTTAAGTTAATTTTATACAAGTATACGTTCACTCGCTGACGCCTACGCCCGTCAATGTGTCCACGGGTTTACGAGCTTATTTTATAACTGATAAATTGTTTAGGTTATGTTCACATTGCATACTATACATTGGTTTAATAAAGTATCGGGACAATCTTCAAGGTTAAGCAACTCTTGCCGAGGTCGGTTCGTGGATGGGTGACCATCCATTACATACCAAATCCCCTCCGTACCTCGGAAAGCACGTTAAGCCGTTGGACCCGGCTGTCATTTGTAGATCCTGTCAGGCTTCCACCAGTGCCGGACGGGAGTGGCTAGGTGTTCCCGGCCATTCCCGTAGCCCCCCAGACGGGGGGACATGCGGGGCCCCAGCTAGGCGGGCATGCGCCGGGGGGGTTGTGGATGCAAAGGCTGAGCCGGATTCCCATGACCTCCCCATCAAGGCGATGAGGGAACACCGCTGAGTTTTAGTGGGTATACTGCCACCCTGGCAGGGAGTCCCCCATACTCCGTCTCTTCCCCCGACGAGCGGAGATGCGTAACGTCATTGCTCAGCGAAAAAAAAAAAAAAAAAAAAAAAAAGCAGTCACTCCATTTAGAATACTGGTACTACATCCGGTTAGACTGGAAGCCGATTCCAACATAGTTGGGAAAAGGCTAGGAAGATGATGATGGTTTAATGAAGTACTCATATAGTTTTTTACTCATGGGTTAAATAAATTTGGGCGCAGCTTATTTATATCCTAATAATGTGTCGTGGTCTGCCAATCTAACCAAGTTCTTTTGATTGTGAGCACAGGCTGAGTTTAGGTTACTTATAGAATAATCTGAACCGTAATGCTCGCTTTGCTTTGCTTTCAAACCTCTACATTTCATGTTACTTCGAAACAATCTATTATTATTTTTAGAACTGAAATTTAAATAGATGAATAATAATAAAGGAAGCAAAAGGAGTGTAGCAGGTGGCGTTCTGTAACGTAGGTTCTGCTTACCCCCAAGGGAATAAGGTGTTAGTTTAATGTATGTAAATAAACTAAAAATAACTGCAATCAATATTGCGACTCGAAGGACCAAAACCGGCGGGGAAATTGCGTAATTATCAATCGGAATCGGTGTCATTTTGACAGTTCAACAACATTCATTGCGTTATTTACGTGTTGAGCGGACAAAATTTGCGAACTTATGAAGCAATGTATTAGCAATTTGCATCAAAATGATTCAGATTCCGATTGATAGTGTGTTACGCAATTATGGTGCCGATGATCACTCACAGTAACATTCGGCTTTAAATCTATAATTTTCTTGTTCAAACAATTTTTTTTTACTTTAGCTCGAAAAAAAATTTAAAATAAATATTGAGCCCTTTTTCAAAACCTCGTAAGTTCAACCACAATTTCATACATATTCTTCACAGCATCGATGGTTGTACAACAAAAGCACTAAATCTCAATGAGTATGTAAAAGGGTCATCTATTTTAATTAGCCCTTGAATTGTTACTGCGGTTGATGAATGTGTCTACAGACTGATGAAGCCGTAGAAGGGAGCGATAGGGCAATTTAAAACACAAATATTTCCATGATAGACTTGACTGTCAGATTTTTTCTCTCAGTCTTTCTAATTTATATATTTAATTAACTACATAATATCTAAATACAGGTTTTTTTCCAAATGCATATTATTATGACATTACGGTACTTATAACAAAAACACATTTTTTAAAATTATTGTCTGTCTGCATGTTTGTTCCGGCTAATCTCCGAAACGGCTGGACCGATTTTGACAGGACTGACACTGGCAGATAGCTGATGATATAAGGAGTATACTGGCTTAGACGTTTATTTTAGAAAAATAAATAAATATAAATTAATAGAAGAAAAAGATTCTTCCTTTTCAATGGAGGAGGGTACCTACACCATCTTTATGCAACACATTATTGATACCCGATATCCACGCAAACGAAGTCGTGGACATAGTTATATTCAGTTTGGCTTGAGACAAAACGTAAACAACATTTGACTGTAGGTACTCTTAATAAAAAGATATTCTGTAAAATAAATCAAAACATTAATTTCTAACGAAAAAAAAAAAATTTACACAAGATGATCACATTGATCACACATATTTTTCGTTAGCGAAACTGATTATGGTATAGTTCATTTATAGAGAAATTCCCATAACAAATTGTGTATAGTGTGTGCGCGACAAAGGTGCACCCTCACTCTCACAGCCAAGACGCAATAACATAAAGCAACGCATTTTTAAACAGTTTTAAAAACAATTGAATATACTTATAGGAACGATCTTCCTTTCAAAAATTCCGTTCCAATTACCCGTGGCCACCTCTGTCGGATCCATAGCTCTATGGATCTAGTTACCCTCTCAATTTAATTGGTAGATTCTTCGACAGTTATCGATTGCCGCCCCTCCGTCTACAATTGTATATAGATGTATTATATATACCTCGTTTATATTGTATTGTTCAGCTATAAATCCTTTAGATTTATAATGTACGGTGTATGTTGCAGTAATGAATTTCGGTACTTAATTAATTTTGATGGTTATTGGAGTTTATTGACGTAAATTGGAAAAAGAAGGCCGTACGTGATCGAGCTTATCAAGAGGGTACAGGACGTGCGATTCTCCATACAAATGTATTCCCCTTTTTTCTTCCTGAATAATGCCTCTAGAGCAATTTTATTTTTTCATAATATCTACTAGTTATTATGAAAAAAAAAATTGGCATGGCAAAACAGGCACGTTTTTCAGCAGACCTAGATATTATGTAGGTCTGCTGTAAACACGTGCCTGTCGTTTTCTTTTTTTCAGCATCTAATTATTTAAGAAAATATGGCCCTCTAAAAATTACAAAAAATACCTTTTTTTACCGCCGTGATTAGGGGGCTACCTGACAAATTGGAAAAGTTTTAACATAAAAAAATAATAGGAACCTAAACATACTTTTTCGTAAAATGTTAATGTAAATAATAATTACATCGACTCAGTTTTATAGGAGAAAAAAGGGGAATACGAAACGTCGATCTCGTCAAATTTTTGTGAAAATTTCGGTCTGAGCTGCAGCTGTCCCTATGCTAATGAAATTTCAGATAAAAGACACTTTCCGCCTTATTTATTAACGTTACTAGGGTTAAGAGAAGTTTAACCCTTCGTATCGAACTTGTGGGGTAATTGCGTAACACAGTAACAGCAGCAATGGCTTTCATTACCGACTTCACAAAAAGGAGGAGGTACTATGTTCGGGTGTTTGTATGTTTTTTTTTGTATGTTTGTTCATCGAATACTCCGCCAATTGTCGACGGATTTTCAAAATTCTTTTTTTGTTCGAAAGTAGATAGTTCTGAGGTGGTCCCATTGTCACCAAGTTAGGATCTGATGATGGGATCTTAGAGAAATCGAGGGCAACCCTCAAATTTTATAGGCTCACTTATTGTTTTTCGCATATTTTATGAAGTATCTTGTGTATTTGTGTATGGTTGTCACCATCTCAGTTAGCTGGGCTGATGATGGAAGGTACAACTCCTTAACAGTAAGAAGTTACTCGAACAGGCAAGGACTGTTTTAGTAAATTGTTTTGATGTTTGATAGGGCATTTGCCACATTTGGTCTCATGATCATCAAGTCATGACCTGATGCTGCAGTCAGGATAGTCTGCAGAGTACCTAACTCCTCGACAACTAACAGCAGATATATCGTGTTCATTGAAAAGGGCTCGATGTGTGGATAAACGTACTGTTACTGAGGAACACCGAAGACCTGATGCTGAAGCCAGGCGCATCAGAAAAAGTACAAACCTTGAAATTACAGCACCGTAGTCGTGTTTGGGCTCATTTTAAACAGGACTAATTTTATGTTCAATGCAATGTTGACATAAGATGCTGCAGCCAGGATTATCAGCATCTAATCTAAAAACTAATAAAAGGAGAACTCCTCAACAAATAACGTCCCTGCATCGAGAAAAGGAATATTTTATAAAAAGGCGATGGGCAAGTTGACATTAGGCTATTGTAACTTAGATAAATTATAAATAGACCCACTAAAAAGCGAGAAATAAAAACTTTTTAACAAAAAAAAAACCGACTTCCAAAAAAAACACTACAAACTGAAAAATAACTTTAATTTCGGAAGTCGGTGGCAAAAACTAAAATACTGATCCCTAAGACACCGACTTCCGAAATTAAAGTTATTTTTCAGTTTGTAGTGTTTTTTTTGGAAGTCGGTTTTTTTTTTTTTTGAGAGTACAACAACATGTTATTTACGTTGTTGAGCAGACAAATTTTTCTAACATTCGTATGTTCGAAAAATTTGTCTGCTCATGAAGCAATGGATTAGCAATATCTTTGAAAATGATACACATTTCGATTGATACTATGTTACGCATTTAGGGAGCTGAATCCACGCGAGACACAGTGGCTTTTTAATTGTATCCGTTTTACTAGACATGCATCATTATCTGCCTAGCCTTTTCCTAACTATGTTGGATCGGCTTCCAGTCTAACCAGATCCAGCTGAGCTACTGCATATCCAGTAACTGGGTAACACGATACCCCTTGGTAAGACTTGTTGTCAGACTTTTGGGCTACTAAATATTTAAATCTTCATAAAATATTTTATATTGAGTGACGGTAGCAGAATTCCCTACGTATTTAGAGTATAATGCTCATCTCCTACAAAAAATATCCCGTCGATCAAACCGGCACAATTGATTTACCTACACCCCAACATATTACCTACTCGAACACAATACCTCTTTACGCCACAGTCGGCTGAGGCCCAAACGGTTTTACCCTCAAAGAAGCACAATGGTAGCCCGTGACGTAGGCACCGGAAGCCGCCGTCGCTCGCTACTACCGGCTTCCGGTGAAAGCTGAAACAATTACCAGAAGTTCAACTTTACTTAGCTTTAGGAGTTAGGCAAATTGTTGAGTTAGTGGGTAACAGTGTTTATTGTCTTTAGTTTGTCGCGCAATATGCTTTGATTTTTAGTATGAGCTTGTATAATCAGCATATGTTATATATGGGACAAAAGCCTCCTCTAAGATTGCCGTAATCCACCATGCGGGCTCAGTGCGGGTAGTATAGTGCCTGTCAGAGTTTGAACCTACTACAACTCGTAAGTCACTGCCGAGTCTACTGGGCCACCGCTGCTTTTGGAATGAGCATACTGTTTATAATCCCATTGAGCAGTAGTTGTTTTACGATTGTACAGACGGCAACACATCAAGCTACCCGAAACTGTCAAATTTTCCCAATCAACTTTGAACCTTATGCTTTAGCGATAGAGTTGAAAATCAATTAAAGATATTTGACAGATTGTAGTAGCTTGATGTGCTGGCGTCTGTAGTTCTTCGCTGGTAGTTTAGTCAGACAGTTCCTGTGGTGGTCCTCTCAATAGTAAAGGCTGGGAAGCTAGCTCTGCATATATGTAATTATTTTGCTTTTTTTCTGGCAATTCTAAACAGTTTGGGCTATCATTGACTGAGAACCATAGATTTAGAATAAAAATAAAAGTCAAGGGCTGCAAACAGGGTGGCAAGTTCATCGAGGCGCAAACACCTACGTGGTCAAAATGTATGTAGCGGTATCTACAACGCCACATGCGAACAACGAGTCATACTGTTGTCACACAAAATCCTGCATCTCGCAAGCAGAGTTTACCGCGCAACTAGCATATATACAACAGCCCGACATGAATCATCGGGCAGCTGCCCGCCAGACACAACACCCGTCTAGTTGGAGGATCCTCCCTTTCCTATCGAGGATGAGTGAACTTTACACCCTGTTCCTCATACCTCTACACGAATTTTTTTTTAGTAACCGACGAAAAATTTACAAAAATCATGTACTGAATCAAAGGTAACAAACAGGCTGTGCATTTATGTCCCCGCCAGCTTGTAGATACTAGAAGAAGGGTGCTTTTCATAATTTAGTACTTTAACGAAAGAAACTTTCTTTCATTGCTCTAGTAAATTTATTGAGTCCAAACCTTCTGAGCCCACCTACCCAGTGAGGACAACGAATAAAGGTTTCACGTTGCACCCTGTCCCAGCGTGTTCACAACATGTTGTAGTGTAATCTATCTTTATTATACAAGTTGTTTGGACAAGCTTGATCTAATGGATCGCCCGTATTGATCTAGCTTATAGATAGGTGATAATTCAGCGTGACTTTAGACAATTTGTGATGGAATATTGGCAATTTCATAAAGATACTAGTCTTAATAAGGGGTATCGTGTTACCCAGTAACTGGGTTGTGGAGATCAGATAGGTAGTCGCTCTGTGTAGAATATTGGTATTCAGCTGCATCTGGTTTGACTGGAAGCCGACCCCTACATAGATGGGAAAAGGGTAGGCAGGTTGATTTGACAGTTAGACAGACCACATAAACCGCACTGGGATGGTAGGTGGGGGGGGGCAAGGAGATGCTAGAGTTCAGTCAACGTAGTTAATTGTAAAGAAAACTGACACCCTTAGTCAATTTGCCGCTCTATAGCCATTTCATATAACTGTCAAAGAATGACAGATGTAATTTGAATATACGAACAATTTAAGTTGGTATTAAAGCTTACCAATCCAGTCTCACCAATCTTACCAAGGGGTATCGTATTACCCAGTAACTGGATTGTGGAGGTCAGATACGCAGTCGCTCCATGTAAAATACTGGTATTCAGCTGCATCCGGGTAGACTGAAAGCCGACCCCAACATAATTGGGAAAAGGCTAGGCAGATGATGATTAAATTTGCTTAATGTAATTAAATGCCCTAGCTTTACTGGTTAAAAAGGAAAATCAACTAAAGTCCCCGTCACAAGAATCTATTAATTTTGTAAATAAAAAACTTCTACTAAGTTACGTAGCGACAATTCAATCAACAACAAATAATCCCAAATTTAATCAACTCAAAGTAACATACGTGTTATACGAAAGTAACGAGCAATTTCACTTGGTCGGGTTATGTTTTAGCGATATAAAGCGCTGTAGTCTAATGTTTTGTGGTACTGGAACGCGTCTGACTCATGGAACGTAAACATTTAGGTCGCCATTTTGAAGTAAGTTCACGGTGACGCTGCTAATATACTGCAGAATGCAGATGCAGAAAACTCGGAATCATCTGACGACAGTAATTAGATGTGTGTGATAACATAATTATATCCCTTCTTATATAAAAATAAAAATCATGTATTTTTTATTTGATCCATAGGTTGCGAACCCCTGAATGTGTGTTTACAAAATTTATAGCTTCTCGTGACGGGGACTTTAGAGATTATGGTCGACAACAAATTAGTTAATAAAGCAGCTGAGGTAACCGAGGCCGTCCGAGGCATTTAAAATGAGTTTTTTACCAACATACGTATATCTACGACTCCCTTCTTTATTCTTCCTCGTCATGTTACTGTGTCTACATACCCGTCCAGTCTAAATCCAAGCACAAAATAATCAATGGTAACGTAACCCCTTTGTATACCGTTCTCTCAGAGATGCATTAAAGCAGATAACACATCAGACAGCTGGATTACTGTGAGGTGGTAAGCCGGCCCGAAGCCGAAGGTAGGCTACTTCAACCTATCAGATCTCTACACGTTACGATGAATTCACTCTGGTGTATTCACTGCCTTAGTACAAAGGATACAGCTTACTATTATGTAGCTTGGGTATTAACATTTCCAAGTCTAAAGATTATAAAGTAGCTTCATATGGCTAATGGCTACACATTCGTTGCGCATTTTTACACAATATGTTACATCCATTATAACTGGCATTTTTGCTGAACTGGGCCTTTTTGGCGCAGCCGTGAGGCAGACATTCCTGCTAATTTCTTACATCGGACTTTGCACTTTTATTTTTATCCTTTTTAGTTTTTGTTTTTATCTGATGTACGACTATTATCTGACCATCTGTGTATTGTGTGTCTTTTAGTCTGTGCTAAATAAATGTATTTTCTTTATAACGGGTGTAAAAAAGCCGAGAGTCACTTGTTCTCCCCGTCATTGTGATATTTTTTTTGTACTAGACCATACCTCGGAACCTTCTAGTTACGGAGATATTGAAGGTCGAAATTCCAATTTTTACTGAGGTTTTTTCTACAAAACCTGTTTTTAATGTCAACGGGAAGTACCCTATACATTTTGATTCTCTTGAGAGTGTCGAAATATACGTTTTTTGGGGCATAAATACCTATCATATCTTTTTTAATTTAACTTTTAAAAAAATATACAGCTTCAAGGGACCGCAGACCTGAGTATATGGTTTTAATTTCAACTCGATACCTCCACGCGTTCCCGAGATAAAGGGTCTTGCTTGACAGACAGACAGACGGACAGCAAAGTAATCGTATAAGGGTTCCGTTTTTTCCTTTTGAGGTACGGAACCATAAAAATGTAAAATGGAATGATAAGCGACGGTTTAAATGGTTAAACAGCCTCTAATTATTACTTAACTTAAGACGTTTAGACGTTTAAACTTCAAACAGCGTTTATACAGGGTTATTGGTAAAACATTAACAACCTCTCAAGAGGTCATTGTACTCATCAGTATGAACAACTTTTACTATGGGACCAAACCTGAAATCGCGAAAAAAAATCAGCTGTTCCCTACATTTTGACGAGTTATACGAACAGAAATATAGGGAGACATAAACATAAATGTAGAGGGTACTATAATTACGTAGAAAAATCTAATTCCTGGCAAGTAACAAATAATTCTAGAAATAAATATCGGAATATATTAACTAAATCTTGAAACCTATGTAAAGCCAAATAAAAGTAAGAAATACCTTATATGCTTCACAACATTACTTACACCATCTTTGCACTTTACAAGTAAGCAAATATTTAAGTTTTCCCATACATGGTCACGGGTAATGTCCTGCTTCGTGCCCTGAGGTCAAGTCGTGAAGATGCGGCTATTGTAATACGACACCACATTATTAGCTATTGTCAGGATACAAATTGTTGTTGTCTTTATAGTTATGGGAAATATGTCAACAATGTTCCTGCAAAGAAACAGGCTTGTTCCTAACTGCGTTTAGCGATAGACAACTTTATCAGAGCATTTTAACTACCCTTTAAGCGGCAGTTGCGGCATCACTGCTGTCTAAAATGTCGCATTCAGCCTCATATGGCCGCTGATTTCCTTTGACAGTTTGTTAGTAACGCGACCGCGTTTGAACTTTTCATGAGGCTACTGTTTGCACAGGACTTTGACATTCAAAACAGCAGCGTTCTATTTTGGGACTGCGTAACTTGCGTGGATAGTCACCAGTAAGTCAGGGCTCTGCTCTCTAATTAATTGTCTAAGCAATTGCTTTTATTTGGCAATACAATAAATTCTATTGTTTTCTTTCAAAGGATTGCTCTGTTTGACAACTAGATCACCGCCATGTAGATAGGTATATTGATGATTGACTGCCTCGTTGGTCTTACTTGGATTTGTAAGCGGGCACGCCTTTTTTTGTTTTTTTTTCTGACTGAGCATGAGGTCCTGGATTCGAACCCCGGGTCGGGCAAAGTGTTATTGAGGTTTTCCATCTAAAATATCTCAGTAGCAGCGTGGAGTCTGGATTTGTGCCCGGTTGATGGCAATAGGCTCGCCCCCTGTAACATGGGACTCAAAATTACTGGCAAAATGTGGGTTCCTCACCTCTGGTTAACCATTCTGGCATTGATACAGGCATGATGTTGTTTTTTTTACGTGTGACCTTGTATTATGTCGCAGCCAACCAGTTAAATTAGCCGTTTAGTTAACCACCTGGCCTTTGGAAGTTGTGCTCCCCTCGCTTCGCTCTCTCGGGACGCACGCGGTTGATCACAGTTCTAACCTAACCTAACGCAAGTGGTCGGGGGGTGCCCTGGCTTAGTTACTGCAACAAATTCGGTTCGCGCGTGATTGGTTACAGACTTCCAACCTAAACTATAATTGAATATCATTCAGGCCGTTAATTAAACGGCCGCCGTTTAGTTAATAGGCTAGGCGGTTAACTAAACGGCTAATAAACCAGTTGGCTGCGACATATACAAAGAGGCTGGTTGGTTATCACGTCACACATAGATAATAAATGTTACCACCATAAATCCAAGCACCATAATGCACCATAATAACCACTATACCATAATAAAGCCACACTACAGCGTCCGCAGTGTCCAAACGGTGTCAATCATGGCCATCATCCCATTACACATTGGTTGGTTGGCCGCCAGCCAAATATACACTATTGGGCCATCGTCCCAGGCTGAGAAAGGTCCTGCTCTATTTATTAGGCCTATATTTCCCGCACAGATATTATGGGACGACCTAGTTTCGGTTTTGGGTTTTAGATGATGTTTTTCGTCTCGTTTAAGGAGGCTTTTCAGCTATCATATCTTGGATGTATATAATATGATTGGTTGCTAGTGTACGGTTTTCTTAATTTCATTGCATAAAATTCAAAATTGCCTAATACGTAATTACGTAGAGTTGTTGTCGATTCGTCCACAAAAAACGAGCTTCGTGCGAATCACATAAAGAAAAAAAAACATAAAGTGTTCGTTGACCCATTTTGGGTAATTAATCCGTACGAATCGACCAATAAGTCATGGCAGCTCATACAAAGACTACTACTGATAAATCACGGCAAAATAACCTAGAGAAGCCTTTCACAGCACAGCACCCGTTTCTAAGTACAGTTCATTCTCTTTAAAAGTCAATAGCTTTAGTATTTCCAAAGTTACAAATATTTTTTGTTTCAATTCAAGAGAAACAGTAATCGGACTCTCGTTAATACTGACTGACGACTATATTATTTATTCCTTTCTTTCCTTCCTTCTTTGTTGTTTACTTTCTTTTTAAGCATCGCATTTTTGAAAAGTTTTAATTTAATTATTGGTAGTCTCTTAATTTTTGTGTGACTAACGATTCTTTTTGTTCTTAATTTCTTATTATATTCTTTAATTTTAATAAGAATGAGCATATTTTGACAGGTTAAAAGCTTATTGAAGTTTCTGAATTGCTTTTTTAACCGATTTCAAAAAGGAGGAGGTTCTCATTCTCAATTCGAATGTTTTTTTTTTGTGCGTATGTTACGCAATATCTCCGGCAATTGTGAATCGATTTCAATTTTAACCAGGGGTGGGTACCCCTGGTTACCCCTGTCTTCGCCATATTATGATTCATAATGTTATCCTTTTATGATTCTGCCAAAGTGGCCTTTTTAGGCCCCCAGACTGTGAACGTTCTTAAAATTACGAGAATTGCCCCTTAGTAAAGTTGACGTGACGTTCTTGTTCTTTATTTTTTTTTTCAAAACAACTTTGATACTTATAAATTATATTCATTCAGCCAGTTTCAGTAGCAAACAATAATGACAAAGAAACTCAGAGCTCGCCCAATTAAATCAGACGAGTCTCTTTTCAAATATAAAGGAAACAATTAATTGTAAGAAAAAAGTTTCTATGAGGGTGTGGTGGAGAAGGAAGATGAGCGAGGAATGAGAAATAACCAAAATGGAGGATTAACAGTGTTTTTATTAAACTTTAAAATCTTTAGAATTAAAAAAAAATTTTGCTACCTGCAGGGTAATTGCGTAACACACTATCAGTTGCAATGGGTTTCATTTTGACAGTTCAACAACATTCATTGCGTTATTTGCTTTGTTGAGCAGACACATTTTTCGAACATATAGAGCAATAGATTTGAAATATGCTTCAAAATGATTCAAATTGAGAGTAATAGTGTGTTACGCATTAAGTGTGCTGGTATCATCTAACATCAAAGTTCTGAAAACAAATTCAGCCACGCAACCATTTTACGTAACATCATGCCTCTAATTCAAATTCAAAGTCAAAGTCAAATCATTTATTTCAAATAGGCACATTAAAGGCACTTTTGAACGTCAAAAAAAAAACTAAATAGAAATGATTCTAGTCGCCCATTCGAAAAGGTAGATTTCGTATGGAGAAGAATGGGCAAGAAACTCCACCGTTACTCTTTTAAAATGTTTTACAAGGTCTTGTATACATAATAAAAATTATATGTGAACACGATGCACCCATAATAAAATTAGTCTACCACAAAAGGTAAAAACAATTAAAAATTAAGCAATGACAGGTAAATCAAATAAGTGATAGATACATATTATGGTGCTCACATATTTACAAGTTATTTAAAAAAAAAAAATGCAAAAGTAGTTGAACTTTAACAAGTGTGTGAGCCACTGTAGTCGCAGATTGTAAAAAATGAATTAAAATAAGATGTCATATTAAAAAAAAAAATATATATATAATATAAATTAAATTAGGAACAAGTTTGATGTTGTCTAGACTTTTAGATTGTCCTATGGAGCAGGACCAGCATGTTTCCAAACATTCTTATCTTGGATATAATCCTCTAATTTGTAATATCCTTGTTTACAAAGTGTACTTTTAATATGAGTTTTAAATTTTCTTTCATTTAATTGCAATATGTCACAAGGTATTTTGTTGTAGCATTTAACACAGTACCCCATAAAAGATGTATGTACTTTAGATAATCTGAAAAAAGGTTGATCTAATTTATCTTTATTTCTAGTATTAAAATTATGCCTATCACTTATTTTATTAAAAAGATGTTGATTTTTTCTTACATACAATCTCCGAAGGGTTGGCAGAAGTGTACCCATAGAAATGTTAAATATATCTATGGTACCTACTTATAGTTACCCAGACATATTTAAGTCCCATGTAATAGGGGGCGAGCCTATTGCCAACAACTGGACACAAATCCAGACTCCAGGCTGCTACTGAATAATTCTATATGGAAAAACTATTTTTCCTAAGGCTAGATACCCAGCACAAACACCTATAACAAAATGAGACCATATTACCGCTTTGCAGTATTACTTACCTTGGTAAAAAACAATTCTAATTTACCACAACTGCGCAACCAGATAACAGATAACTAAAACCAACTTTATCACGACACAAAACAAGTTTTAACCAGCATTTGGCTAACATCCCAAAACCGTTTATCCCGGCAGAAATCAGGGCCAAGCACACTGCATTAATAACTTATCTGATAAAGCTGAGCGGAGCGGAGCGAGGTCGCTCGCAGCGTGACCTCGCCCTACAGGTGGAAGTGGAGCAATCTGGAAGGTGCTTCTTGGATAGACTTCATTAAGTCGGTCAATAGTTGTGCGTGCGCTCTAGACTCTTTGCTATTCATTAAAATCTGTGTTTGCGTTGTTTTAAGTCGGGATTTTAATTTAGACTGTGTATTTAGCTGGCCGTGTGTTGCTAAGTATTTCGATGAGAATATTATTATAAGCCCAATTCTGGACCTGAAAAAAAAAGTGAAAAAAAATAGGTAAAAAAAATTGTGTGTGAAGAAAAATATCATGAGGATAGATCCAAAAAAATCGAAGACATGTGACATCCACCAACCCGCACTGGGCCCGCGTGGTGGATTATGGCCCACTTCCTCTCTCAGAGAGGAGGCCTGTTTCCCAGCAGTGGGGACATCATAGGCTGATTATGCCGTAAGTCGCGGCCGTTACCGCGACATACGAGTAGTAGGTCGTAGGTTCGAACCCAGACAGGCGCTTTACTTTGTGTAAAATATTTCGTCACCACGATCGACCTGTGCAGCTGTTATTATTTAGCCTCGAGCCTCTATGAACACCATTTATGAAAATGAAATCTTAACTATAAAATATCTCAAAACTTTTCACGCGAAAAATTCAAGATGTAGATCGTCTTCCAACACGAATTTAGACCAATAAATAGTACGTTCTTACTTTAATCGACTTTCTAAGTTAGTCCACAAATATCTCAAGATATTTTCACTGAACTTTAAACTTAATTACCGAAGAAATAAATTGGATTCCTTTCGCCGGTTTGGTTGGCTTTCTATATTTACTGGTCAGGGTATTATTTTATTAATTATTATAAATACCTTGCTTTGTATTTGTTCACAACTTTATCAATTTAATAATTGTTCAATTTGTTCGTTAACAAATATTTATTTGACAGGGCGTTTGAAAGTGATTAAAACTGTTGACCTTCGCAATGGCAATGGAAAAATGAGCGTGTTATCATCTGCCATCTGCCTAGCCTTTTCCCAACTATGTTGGGGTCGGCTTCCAGTCTAACCGGATTCAGCTGAATACCATATTTTTCATGGAGTGATTGCCTATCTGACCACCACCCAATTGCTGGATAATAGGATACCCCTTAGTAAAATTGGTTGTCAGACTTTAGAGCTTCTGACTACCCGTAACGGCTGTCAGCGATCCACGAATGACAGCAGGGACCAACGGCTTACCGTGCTTTCCGAGGCGCGGAGGGGGCTTGATATGTAAAAATGGTCACCCATCCACAGACCAACCGCGGCAAACATATTTATATCTGTAATTTATATGTTCATAGTAGAGAGTCCCTGAACGTGCATGGGGGGGAATGGTAGCACCTTCTAGGTTACATGTTTTGGTATTAGTTTTGTATTTTGTTTGTTGTTGTTTTGTTTTTGTTTTTTTTTTTTAATTGTTATTGGATAAATAAATGAATGAATGAATGAATGAGTTTCCAAAAGTGAAAGCATTTATTTCAAATAGGCACTTTTATAGCACACATTATACACCGCACTATTAATTATTCACTATGTAAATACTACACTAACTCAAATGGTATAGTTCTCTTTAGCCTACGCACTATGTCACATGTCGCATTGTCGCGTATGTCACATGTGTGTACTGTAGAGGCTGGATCGGTGATCCGACCTTAAAGTAACTCAGGCTGGTAATATTTATTGATGACATTCGAAAGTTGAGACGTATGTCATATAATAAAAGATGGTTTTTAATAGAATATAGAATAAGTTTTTTAAATTGATCGTGTTGATATAATATTCTCCTAATCAATAATTATATGAGTAAAAAGTCTTAATGTCTTTTTATATAAACTGTGGAGATCCCGGCTGGATCTTCACATGTGGTGGAGCGCAAAATTTAAATACCCACCCAGCGAGATTTTTTTCAGCGAATTTTTAAAGAAAAGCGCAAGAGTCGCGCGTATGTTATAAAAAGCGAGACCTCTCGCAAGCCAAGCAGTAGCGAGCCAAGCAGTAAGGGCAGTGAGTATAGAACAGGCGCAGAATCGGCTAGATCTTCACAGTACATTCACATGTCGGTGCAGTCTGTGTTTGTTGGCTTCAGAAATTTTTTGGATGATGGTGCTGGCGAGTTCTGTATTATCTATACTTCTATACTAATATTATAAAGCTGCAGAGTTTGTTTGTTTGTTTGAACGCGCTAATCTCTGGAACTACTGGTCCGATTTGAATGATTCTTTTAGTGTTGGGTAGTCCATTTGTCGAGGAAGGCTATAGGCTATTTTTTTTTTTTTCAAAATTAGGGATCCGTAATAAAATTGCTATTTTGTAACACAAGGTGTAAAATCGAAAACCTATTTTTGCGTGCGCTGCAAAAACTATTGACAATAGAACAAAATGATGTACTACGGGTTTGTAAAGCCCATTAAGACCTACAAAAAAGTCCGCGAGAACATATATCTAGCTATCATGGTTTAATCACAATAACCGATTTTGTGTTCAAAATTATCGCATAGGGTCGGGGGAACAAGAAATTTCACGCGGACGAAGTCGCGGGCAGAAGCTAGTCTAATATATGTACCTATGTATTACTCCTCGCTCCTCAACCCCACTCATCAAAATAACATAAGTATAAAACAATACTTCCACCGCAATTCATTGCAACACTAAAACCATATTACGAGTATAATTCGTCACAAAACAAAGGCAGTAACCCGAAAACACCGATTTATTATCCCTCAGATTATCGTACCCGACTGCTGTCATAAAAAGGAGGTATATGTATTAGCATGTGACCCTGCCGGCAGTCTGAATGTTTAATGGTGGAAAAAATCAATGTTTGACTCACGACTAGTATCGATCTGATTTGGTTGGGTATGAATAAGACAATGTGTAGATTGCTTATGTAGTGGTTAGGTGGGAAAGAATGTTGTGGCTTTTAACGCCTAGAACATGTGGGACACCTTTATCTTTGCTCCAACGAAACTCAATTTTAAGTTAGAAAGAGAAAGAAAGAATAACGTATAATTATTTGGAAACAGCGGAGTAATTGCGTAACACATCACTATCAGTAGCAATGGGTTTAATTTTGACAGTTCAACGACATTCATTACGTTGTTTACGTTATAAAAAAAAATCAATTTTTTCGAACTTATGAAGCAATGGATTAGCAATATCCTTCAAAATGATTCAGATTGAGACTGATAGTGTATACACAATTAGGTTGCAGTTCCTGAAATACAAAACACAAAGTTGTTAATACGATTCATTCTGTATTCAAAATTCGCGCTTGGACGTGGAGTTGCGGAGGCCAGCCCATTTCACTACTACGACTCATTCTGTTTCCGTCACTTTAATGAAAGTACTGCCTTAGGCTATACACGGACTGTTACAGCAGTAGATACGATCAACATATACGGACTGCTCGGGCAGTTAAATTCAACCGCTTGAAGCTGCCATTGACAACTGCCTGCTTGCTGCTGTAGCAGTCGGTATCAACTGCTCTGCGGTTTTTATTGCCGGCCATAACACACGCGTCGTGGAATGTAGAGCGCGGGCGGAGATAACTGCACGAGAGCAATTGACAGCTCGAGCAGTCAGTGTATGCCTGGCGACTGCTTGCCTGCTTAGTGAAATTTCACCGCGCTGTCTAGAAATATGTGCTAAATTCATGGTTACAGTGTGCGCGTCGATATCCCTACCACTTGGTTGGTATAGCTTGTCTTATTCATACCCTGGGTTTTCACAAATCGTTTATACTCGATAGTTTATTGACCTAGGAAGACATAATGGCGCTTTATTGTAGACTCGCTATGGTTTAGTCATTTTGTAAGGGTATGTCACTCATACCCTCACTCCTATTTTATTCTTGACTTCACTAGTCAAAAGAATAAAATATGAGTCGAACAGGCAAAATTAATGATACATGAGAGTCATAATTACAAAATAATGACAATGGAGATTCTTTATACCCACTCGAAAATGTGTTTTGTAGGGTTCCGTACCCAAAGGGTAAAAACGGCACCCTATTACTAAGACTTCGCTGTCTCGTCTGTCCGTCCGTCCGTCTGCCTGTCACCAGGCTGTATCTCAAGAACCGCGATAGCTAGACAGTTGAAATTTCACAAATTATGTATTTCTGTCGCCGCAATAACAACAAATACTAAAAACAAAATAAAATAAATATTTAAGGGGGGCTCCCATACAACAAGGTTTTTTTCGATGTTTTTGCCTTGTGGTACGGAACCCTTCGTAAGCGAGTCCGACTCGCACTTGGCCAGTTTTTTTATGGTAATATCACCTGGCATCGCCGTTTATGGACTTAATATCTGTCTATACTTTATACTAATAATAATCTGTACTAATAATAAAACTGAGGAGTTTGTTTGTTTGAACACGCTAATCACTGAAACTATAGGTAAGTCGAATTAAAAAAAAAATTGTATTTGATAGCCCAATTCTTGAGGACAGTTATAGGCTATTAAACATCACGCTACAACTCTTGGGAGCCGAGCAAAAACTAAAGAGATAGACTGAAGGAGATTTTATTTACGCACGGAAAGTTTGCCTTCTGACACTTAGGAGACTTTTCTTATAGTAGATATCAATTGTTGTGTTGCAGGTCGTAGGTTCGAACCCAGACAGGCGTTTTACTTTGTGTAAATTATTTCTTCATCACTGCTCACAAAACTGTGAAAGAAAACATTCGTGAGGATTCGTTTCGGCATGTCCTAGAACCGAAAAATTCGAAAATGTGTGACATCTACCGACCTGCACTGGGCCCGCGTGGTGAATTACGGCCCACTCCCTCTCACAAAGAGGAAGTCTGGAAGTCTGTGTCCCAGCAGTGGGAAAATTATAGACTGATTGTGCTAAACCTGTTGTTTTCACAAACCTAAGCTTACAGGACCTAAACACAGAAAACGCAAGTATTAGAAACAATAAAGTATATGATCGACTACAGTAAACAAAATCAAAAAAATATATGATTTTCTTCAGAATATTATGCTAGGTAGATAGTGTATTGAAAACATAATACAACTAATTTAATACGATCGAAAAAAATCATAAAGATACCTCTAAAAGCTTTCTTTTTACAATAAAATCCATAGTAATATACACACAATCATTCTGATTTTTTGTCAGATTATTCTAAAAGCAACATACTAAAATATTAGTGTTTTAATTTTTTCGTCCAAACAACAGATGTTTTGTAATTAAATAATTGCTTCATATTTTGTTGCAATAAATTACCAGCGTTGTGTCATCGCGTTTCTATTTCTTTTCTATGCAGTCCGGCAGTGACCGCGCTCTAAGTCATGTAAGCCCCTTAAAGACTTAGGTTTATTGACGTAAACACGAGTATTGGGTTTATAAGGGAATTTCAGTATTACTGCCTCATGCCAGCGTTTCCTTAAACCGATGCATGATTTAGTAGATTTCGGCGAAGTAAGCCGACTTGATATAGGTAATATGAGGATTTCCTGAAAGGTATGAGCAAATAACAAAATGTTTGGCTGGATTTAAAAATAAAGAAGATTAATGGTAATACTCTTGAGAAATGCTTACCATCAATACTTACCAAAGACCATTTTTACATACCGAGACCCCTCCGTGCCTCGTAAAGCACGTTAGGCCGTTGGTCCCGGCTGTCATTCGTGGATCTTTGACAGTTGTTACGGGGTAGCCAGAAGCCCGAAAGTCTGCCAACCAGTCTTACCAAGGGGTATCGTATTACCCAGTAACTGGGTTGTGGAGGTCAGATATGCAGTCGTCGCAGGCAGTCGTTCCGTGTAAAATACTGGTATTCAGCTGCATCCGGTTAGACTGGAAGCTGACCCCAACATAGTTGGGAAAAGTTTAGGCAGATGATGATTGTTGAGAAATGCTTAAATAAAATCACGCTTGTATTGTCTCTTGCCCATTCTTCTCTATACGAGCTCTACCTTTTGGAAGGGGCGACTAGAATCAATTTTATATTACTGTAATTTTTGACGTTCAAAAGTGCCTTTAATGAGCCTATTTGAAGTAAATGATTTGACTTTGACTTTAATTGAAATAAATGCTTTGAGTTTGAGTTTGAATAATTGTGTGTCTTCTAGTCTGTGCTAAATAAATATATTTTCTTTTCTTTCTTATCTTTTTAATACCAAACCAGGCAGTTAAAAACACCAACAGGAATAATAATTACGATGGTGATTATGGTTACTAAGTAACTAAATTTCTGCACGCTCATTTCCTTCAAAAGGCAGGCAGTTCTATAACCAATAACAACCAACATAATCGTTTCTTACAACCAGGTCACGCCAGGTGTAACCATAACCCAATGGGCTTATAACCATAATCGGCCATAAAAAGTAACGGTTTGATAGCCCATCGTCCCGTTTTATGTAATATTCATAATTATATTAACGCCATACCTTTAAGGGACTTGGTAGACCAGTTATTTCATAATTAGGTACCTATGCGACCTACCTAATGAATTGTATTGTTCTTCATTTTAATTGGAATTTTATGTATTTGTGATTTTTATATGTCGGTTACTGACATAGCTTGCAGAGTAAGCAAACTGAAGGACTGGCCATGTCTGTCGAAGGACCGATGGCCGGTGGAGCAGACGAGTCCTGGAGTGGAGACCGCGTATCGGCAAGCGTAGTGTGGGACGCCCCCCAGCTAGATGGACGGACGACCTAAAGAAGGTGGCTGGGGTAGACTGGATGCGGATGGCGGAGGACAGGGTGCTGTGGCACAGTTTGGGAGAGGCATATGTCCAGCAGTGGACTGCGATAGGCTGAGTTGATTGATTGATTGATTGTGATTTGTATACTGATAATGTTTTCAGGGCCAACTTTGCCATAGATCGCACAAGACAGGGAGATTTGGAAGCATAAAGAGGAGGCTTTTTTATAAACTAATAACAATCCTTACTAATATTATAAATTCGAAAGTAACTCTGTCTGTCTGTCTGTATGTTACCTTTTCACGCCTAAATCACTGAACGGATTTCGATAAAATTTGGCAGAGAGATAGATTGCATCCCGGGGAAGGACATAGGATAGTTTTTATCCCGATATTTTTACGGGATCGACACTTATGCAGGTGAAACCGCGGGGCGCTGCTAGTATAATAAAGAGAAAAGATTTGATTTTTTTGTAAACCTATTTGTTTGTTACGCTTTCACGCTAAAACGGCTGAATGGATTTGGATGAAATTTGACAGGCTTTGATTCGGGTTAGATCGGATTAGGAAACTGTTTATAGGATACTGTTTATATCAATATTCCCACGGGATCAGGACTTTCGAGGCTAGTTTGCAATAAAAAAAGTCATCATCATCTGCCTGCCTTTTCCCAACTATGTTGGGGTCAGCTTCCAGTCTGGTTAGACAATCTGGTGTCTGGGTGCAGCTGAACATAGTATTTCACATGGAGCGACTGCCTATCTGACCTCCACAACCCAGTTACTGGGTAATTATATGGGTAGTTCTTCGAAATTTGATTCTTTGACTGATCCATATGGCCAAAATTTAATTTCACTTTCAGCTCTGTAACACATGTTCATATGAAAATAGGTATACCAAATAACATATATTTGAATGAGGGACTCGTTTTTATAAAGTAGTTTTCAAGATATTAATTTTGTGCCCAGATGAATCAGAATGTGTTACATATTAATCAGAAACAGAAATAAAAAGTAATAAATACACCGTTAGTTATGAATGTAAATTCTAAACAATAATTATTAATTCTTAAATAGGACATATCAAAAGTATCATATTTAGAACAAGATTATACTCCTGTAATTTTTTTATTATTCAAAAGGTTATAGCTAAGTAAATAATAATAAATAAGATTAAAACTACTGACTTGTACACGGTCAAAAATTGGACAAGGAGAATTACGCAACAAAAGCGCTCCTATCGTGCTGGAGAGGGGAAAACTAATTTATTTTATTATTCATATGGGGTTTTGACCATACGAATCAGGCACAGATGAATCAGGATTTTGCCTACAATCATGCATAACTTATCGTACATACAGACTTCATTATTTTCATTTTTCTACACGAATCTATAACCCAAAAGCATCACACGAAACACAGATTGAAGTTTTAAAACAATAAAATAAATTTTATAAAGTAGGCATTGTAATCAGGATGCCACCTGAACCGAACACAGATGAATCAGGTATTTTCCTTCATAACACCGGATCTAAGCCAACCAGCCGCACGTCCACCTTCTAGGTCGTCCGTTGCACGACTGGCTTCCCCCCGCGCTGGAAGCCAGACTCTCATTATTATTACCCGACCAAGTACGGTCAAGCGCAGCTTACGCCACATTAATCAGTATTATACGCCGGACACTTCTTTTTTACTTATTTATAAACAGACTAACGTAGTTATAACTAATACACATTTTTTTTGTAAGAGGACAATTCATTTCCTTTCGATATAATTATAATTTATATTGATGTATCAAAGGGAAAATGCGACATCGACCATTTTGTTCCGGAAAATGGCAAACGGACGCGCTATGAATCAGAAGAACCTTCAAATATTTTTATTTTGTACAGCTAGACAGCAATTATTAAAAAAAAATCATTTGTCCCAGTAAGGGATAAAGCTAAACTGTACAAAAATAAAATATTACATGCCGTTTTTTTAGTTGGTTACAGAAATATACCCACAGACATCGAAAATTTTGTCCCTAAAGAATTACCCTACGATATCCCTTGGTAAGACTGGTTGTCAGCTTCTGACTACCCGTAACGACTTATTATCTACTGACCAGCAAATTGTAAAAAACGTAACAAAAAATTAATTTCGCGGGCTACCCTGGCAACTTTTTTTTGCAATAAGCACTTAGATAACTCAGAATCGCAAAGGTACCTACTTAGATAAAAGCGAACATAGAATTGCAATTCCTCTACACGTGATCACGAGTGAAGAACAAACAAATCGATGGTAATAGCTTTCATAATAAACTAAAGAGCTATCTATAATGATACCGTTTGATAGACAACCCCTTATCATTATGCAAAGTGAACCACTACGGAGAACACGTGAAGGCAATTTCAACATTATCTATACTTAGATTATATATTTTCGTATCAAACGGTGTACCTATGGGTTATTTTTGTACTTGACATAATGATAAAAAAAAATAGTATTGGTTTAATTTTATTTGACTTTAATAATTTATTTAATAAAAACGTTTACAAATTTAGCCAAGAGTAGAAAATATACCATACAATTAGGTATAGTGCCTAAAAATAAACTAAAACTAAAATATTTTTTATTACAGGTGCCAGTAGTGATGGTTCGGAATTAGAATGTTAGGTAGCGACCCGCCCGTACTAAGTTTATTCAAACCTGTGTTTCGGCCCATCAATTAAAAAA
Source organism: Oligia latruncula (assembly GCA_948474745.1). Taxonomy (NCBI): domain Eukaryota; kingdom Metazoa; phylum Arthropoda; class Insecta; order Lepidoptera; family Noctuidae; genus Oligia; species Oligia latruncula. The sequence continues at coordinate 1,636,937 of OX419707.1, read as the reverse complement.
AAAAGGGAGGTTAATGTGTTACACAAATACCTTGTAGATCTTTGATCACGTGCATCATGATTTTGAAACTAAAACCTGCTTTGAATTGATCTTGAAACAAGCCCATGTGACTGGTTGCTAACTCAGACTAATGAGGCGTCTGCTGCATTACGAGTTTCTGCTGAATTAAACATTACAACAGCATACACTGCGAACATTAGAACCTCGTTTTTTAACGAAGAAGAACTACCTACTTCTGTTTTAAAATAATTTAATACCTACTTAATTGACGTATTGACGGAAGCGGAACCATAGTAGGTGCTTACATTATAAAGATGCCTACAATAATATTAATAAATAATTAGAGCAGTTCCTGGCCGATTGGTCGGAGAAGGCACAACAGTAGGAAAACTAGAAAAGTATGGGGAGACCTTTTGCCAGCAGTGGGACAACATAAGCTAACAAAAAATGAATTAAAGCAGTTTATTTAAACTAAGAGACCGTCATAATTCAATTCGAACGCCTGGTAAAATACTTATAGCAAAATTTTGCGTCAAGTAAACAATATTCTCTAACTAATCTACTAGGAGCTAAAATTATTTTTAATGTAAACGGGAAATACTAAAAGCCTTGTTTTTAAGTCACTTAGCTACAGTGTAGTAATACTTACCTGGCTTATACGCATTCATAACACGCCATCTGTCACAGAATGAAAATATACGAGCGAATTATGTAACTGGAAATTAGCTTTGGCCCATTTACGTGGATTACTTAAGCGTTGTTTTTCTGACATTATTCTGATTTCTTGTGTGGTACCTATTTGGGGTAGGTGTGTTTTTACAACATGCATACAAGTTGTTAATAAAGCCGCACTTTTATTACCCCACAATTAACACTTTTGAGATTAGGAAAATGTTTAGCAAAGAATAGGCCACTCATGTACCTATATGTTACGGCTAATAGCAGACAGACGGACGGACGGACAACAAAGTGATCCTATAAGGGTTCCGTTTTTTCCTTTTGAGGTACGAAACTCTATAAAAAGCAAAAAAAATAGGGTTAGCAAAACATCAAAAAAACATCTAGCAACAACTAACGAATAAATAATAATCTTTATACTACCATGTTTTCTTCACCGATTGTCGGGTATCCGTGCCGATTCGTCCAATCCTTTATTCGAAAACTTTATGCGAAACTTTGCCGAAACTTCGTGAACAGCTCACGAATTGTTTGACGGAACCCCTAGTGATGGGAAATGTCGATAAACTTTAAAGGTAAATGTTTATTCTGTCTTTATGGAGGTTTGACTTGACTTGATTGAGGGGTGGGTAGGTCAGGATAAAGATTTTGTAATGTCGGTTTGTGTAAGGAAATGTTTACTTTACTTTTAGATTGTTTAATTTGTCAAGCTATTATAGGTACTTTATTAAACAATCATTTCTGTCCTGTCTGATTGATTGACAGTTATTGCAAAGTTTAAATACTTCAAAATATAGGTGTATCCTCCTCCTCAAGTCGTGCTCCTCATTACTGAGGGTCGTGATCCTCCCTTGAAAATATCTTTTTCCTAACGATGTTTCGCCATCTCTGTCTATCCTTAGCCAGGTGCAACGCATCGTGAAATTTCGTGTCAAGGGAAGAGCTTATCTGATCGGACCATCGCAAAGGGCTGCGTCCTCTTGGTCGTTTACCGTCCACCTTGCCAGTAACCATTAGTTGTTCAAGGTTATTGCCGTCTTTTCTCGCTATGTGGCCGAAAAATTCCAACACTCTGCGGAGACAGGTGTATAGTGCACTAGAAAGGGTTTGGTCAGTGGGTCATCTTAGGGGCGATTTCTGAAAAACCATTATCACTAACGGGAAGTGATCGTAATAAACGATGTAATGAAAACTTTTGCTCACTTTGATTGAGTTATATCAATACAAAGTCAAAGATCAAAGGATGAAAACAGTCCGTTGTAGCATTCTTTGCCAATAAATTGCTAACTAATTCAGTGTATATATTCTATATATCCATCTAAAGGCTCCTACAAACAGGCGCGACACGCGAGGCGAATCGCGCGCGACACAAAGGCACCGCAAGTCGCGCAACTTTTGTCCCGCGCGATTCTCGTCGCGTGTCGCGCCTGTTTGTAGGAGCCTAAAAAGCTGTAATACTCCAGAACGAACTCCGGCCATGACAGGCAATGATAGCGGAGACTAGCCATCTACGCGTGAGATATTATAGTGCACCAGTGTGTGTGCAGACACAGGTGCACTCACATTCCTCTTCTTCTCCTTTGTAGCGATTGCTATAGCCATACAGTATACTTATTTCTGCATAGCATCTTATTAGCTATAGTACCCTCCGCATTCAGTTCAACAACGCTTTCAGTGCGGTTTTGGGTCTGCCTCGCTACTGCAACGCTTCAGGTTTGTTCGCATGGGCGCACGCGGACTGTTTTCATGCGACCATGCGGAAGCGCAGCGCGTCTCGTGTGCGCAGAGTGTGGGCCAGCTCCAATACTGTTCCGAGTATGATAGCCAATAGGTTGGACTGTCCTTATGTGCGACACTGCTGTGACAGACATGTTACATAATATGGTGTCGCTCGTAAGATGTAGTGAAGTGAATATGGGTAGATTATTTTGTATTATTTTTGAATTTGATTTATCTAATTTGTGTGCTGGTGTTGTATTTGTATTTATATTGTACTAGCTGCGCCCCGCGGTTTCACCCGCATATCAGGAAATATCAGGATAAAAAGTAGCCTTTAAGTTAATCCAGGGTGTCAGCTACCTCCATACCAAATTTTATCAAAATTGGTCCAGCCGTTTAAGCGTGAAGAAGTAACAAACATATAAACACACCCCACACACTCAGAAACTTTCGCCTTTATAATATTAGTGTGATTTATTCGTTTGTATTTGTTGATATGTATTTTTGTATTTCATATCGAATAATTTAATTTAAAGATGTTTTTTGATATGGGTTAAGTGGTACCTGAAATAAATGAAATTATTATTATTATTTTATACTTAGGTAGGTACTGGGAACAAAATAGACACTTCTTCTTTCAGTATCAGCCGTTCACTCGATAACATACATAAACACCACACTGCCGTCTCCCAACACTAGTTGGGATTCCGCGGGGCTCACCCTTTCAGCGCACACTTTTCAGTCCAATGTTCGGGGATTAATAGTTTTTTCTTCAAAACTTAGGCTTACGCGTTCAGGTTCTTCGGAGTGCTCTGGTAATTTTTACAGGTGTAAGACGAATGCTGTTTGATATTATAATTATTGAATTGTTTTCTTTTTGCGTATTTTGTTGTAAGAAGAACGCACCCTAATCGAGTAAAACACTATCAATCTGAATCATTTTAAGGGACATTTCTAATCCATTGTTTCATCTGTTCGAGAAATTTGTCTGCTCAACAACATTCTAACGCAATGAATGTTGTTGAACTGTTAAAATGAAAACCATTGCTAAAAACACTGATAGTGTTACACTGTTAGAAGCTTTAAACAGAGAGAAGTGGAAAGAGAGTACCTAGGGAGGCTTTTGCCCTGCATTGGGACATCACTGGCTTTTAATTCTTCTTCTTAGCGTGTCGCTAGCAATCTAAATGGACTCGGCCCAGAATTCGGCTACTTTTTTGGCGCCATCACCAGCGTCCATCAGTTCCCGTAACGTGCAGCTGGCAGGACACGCAGGACACGATATTAAGTGTCCCATCGTTTGTGGAACAGCATCACATTTACACTCCAAGGCGGAGTCGTCTATGAATCTCCACCTGAACAGGTTTTCTTTGCCTCGGCCAACCTGGGTCCGGAGTCTGTTTAAAAACTTCCAGGTTACCCAAGGTAACTCATGTCCAGGTGGGAGATCTTCAGCGGGTGGAACGAACATGTTAGTTTGTGTTAAATCAATTGATTTTCTTTCTTTATTTCCACTATTGTATCATTGTTCGTTCCTTGTCTGTATAAAAAGAGACCTTTGTTCCGCAGTATAACAGATCAATATTACTCATCGTTTCGATTTTTCTTCCACCCTAGCGTTATATAAGCACATATTGAAAGTTCTACAATACGTTTACCGCATACGCTGAAGGGCGAAGTAATGGCTGTCATCAATAAGAACGGATCGGAACGGCGCCGGAGCGTCGGTTACGTACAGTACCGCACGCAAGGTGGTCCCAGATCTAGGGAGTATGGATGTGGTAGATCTTTAGGAGGTACGGTCCTTAACGATGCCTGGCTCACCATAGACAGTTATAGACCCGTTACCATCCTTGCGGACTTGCGGTTTCCTAATTACAGACCTTAACCAAAACTTACACTTTGCCCATCTCTCCGGGGGCATTCGGGAAAGAAAGAAAGAATGTGAACAACACAACACAGCTACCAAAAAAAAGAAAGGAAAAAAAAAAACAGTATAACAATCAAGCTTAAACTAAATTCACATTTCATATTCGCTACAAGATTATAAACCTGAACCTACAAAATCTTAATTAAAAAAGCTAAGGCTCAGGCACTTTCTGGCCGAGGATACACCCGTTAAGGCTCCTACAAACAGGCGCGACACGCGACACGAATCACGCGCGACACAAAGGCACCGCTCGTTGCGCTTGCGGTGCCTTTGTGTCGCGCGCGATTCGCGTCGCGTGTCGCGCCTGTTTGTAGGCACCTTTATGAAAGGATCAAAATCATGCTGTTTACATAGGTATGTCATTAAAGTTATTACTTGCACGCACTTTAAATAAATCTCTTCCAAATTCTCTAACTCTTGTACAGTTTTCCTTAGCTACAGTTTATGTGCCGAAGAAAGGTAGAATGATACACTTAGATACGTCAGCAGGATCTTGATCACCCGCCCAAGCTAGCTTAGACTGAAACTTAGGACATTTGGAAAATGAAGTCAAGATTTCTAAAGTATTTCTCTTTTTTATTGAGGAGAAAGTAAAGAATTGGAAAACACAAAGGCATTTCGTTCCAACTGACAACTCGTTCAGCATTCTTTTTTGCAAGATTACCTTTTGATCCCTAGATCTGAAGATACCAGCTATTATTTATTCGTACCGTTTGATGAATTAGACTTTTTCTGAATTGTTGAACAACGCTTAGGTACGGTATTTTAAAATGTTATCAATTTTAGGAACAGTTATTGAAGCGCGGGAACAGTTATTTAAGTAGCGGTGAATAGGTAGGTAATACGGGCTGGTTTCCGCAACTCCAGGTCAATGCGCGTATTTTGCGTACGGAAGTAGCGGTGAAGGAAAACATCGTGTGGAAACCGGCATGTCCTAGAACCAAAAATTCGAAGACATGTGACATCTACCCGCGTGGTGGATTACGGCCCACTCCCTCTCAGATAGGAGGCCTGTGTCCCAGCGGTGGGAAAATTATAGGCTGATTATGAAAATATTATACTTTATTGTACACCAGAAAATACATAAAAAAACTGGCCAAGTGCGAGTCGGACTCGCACACAAAGGGTTCCGTACCACAAGGCAAAAACGCCGAAAAAAAACACGTTTCACAACATTAAACACAAACAACACAACAACACACACAAACATTAAACATTTTTTTTTTTTGTATGGGAGCCCCCCTTAAATTTTTATTTTGTTTTTAGTATTTGTTGTTATAGCGGCATAACAGAAATACATAATTTGTGAAAATTTCAACTGTCTAGCTAACGCGGTTCTTGAGATACAGCCTGGTGACAGACGGACGGACGGACAGACAGCGAAGTCTTAGTAATAGGGTCATGAACACTACAAAACATACAATGGGTGACCTTATCGCTTTCTGCGATCTCTGTAATTACCTTCCAGCCAAACCATTTTGTCTTTATATATAACTCTCACAGTTTTGTCTATATCCAATTTCCCTTTCACCCTTTCTATTCTCAAAAACTGCTAAACAATAAAATCAGTAAATCGAACTTTGTTTGTTTTCAAATTGGGAGCATCCTCGTGTGCCAGCCAGTCCGTGATAGTGACGTCACGGCCTCGGCACGTGCTCGCACGGTTCCGTGCCAAAATTATAGAATAGTTATTGAAAACTTTCTACGGATTGCTAAGGGGGATGGGGGTAGGTGTATGTACCTATGGTCTGTTTTAAAAGTAGCTGATGCAAATGTAAACAAATAGATCAGAAAATGCATCGGGTTAGACTGGAAGCCGACCCCAACATAGTTGGGAAAAGGCTAGGCAGATGATGATGATGATTTAACGCCATTTTCTCGTTGTTCCAGGTGCAAATGACTTAGTTTCGTGAAACGTGATGTGAGGAGGGTCAGCCATCATGCTGATACGGTGCTTACTACTCGTGCTGTTTTGTGCGGTGAGTACTTTTCTTCTTAATGCCTTTCATTTTGACAGTTTAGCCACGTTCATTGCGTTTTTTGCATTGTTGGGCAGAAGAATTTTTCAAACCAATGAAGCAATGGATTACGAGTTTTCTTCAAAAACATCGGATTGTGATTGAAAGTGTGTGACACAAGTAGGGTGCCCTCGGTGCTGATCGACTTGATAGGTACTACGTTTGCGATTTACTTTCCGAACATGTAAACAATTTTTTTTTTTTTGTATTTTATTGCTAAATGGGCCCTCTCTTGACCTCTATCACGCCTGATGGAAAGGGAAGGTTGAGGAAAAACAACCTAATACTTACCCACACTTTTAAGTTCAGTTTCGATTCTCAGAAAATCAGATTGTTGATCACGCGCTGAGTTGTTAATGATCGCAACCATGATTCAATCAAATTAATCAATATGATTGTAGTGATCTTTATCTCAGTGTACAACATTAGCGTAGTGACATTAGAATCAGAAATTTGACACCATGTGAACGCCTCGCATATGTGTGCAAGTGCATGCACACATCTGCAAACGACGTATGTCAGCGTTTAAGATTTCAGAAGTCGCGCACACGACAGGGGCGCCCAAGGGGAGGGTCTTTAGTTTTTTTACTTACGAGTTGTTTTCAATTTGAAACCAGAAATTAAATAGCCCACGGTCTTCCCTATCGATGCTTAAAGGTCATAGCACACGTATCAAATCGTATCGTCCACGTATCGCCTTTCGCCTCGCCGTCAAACAGGCGTCAAGATGTTTCATACAAATCATACTGAACGGCTCGAGTTGATACGGTGCCGATCCCTTCCCGGTTTGACCTTTAGGCAACTATTCCCAGTAAAACCACAGAAACATTAAAGCCAATTACAATAGAGTGCCTAAAAGCTACGCATACCCAAACTGCGGTCACCCATCGTTATAAGTTCATATCGGGTCGCTGTAGCCCTTTGATTTCGATGTTTACTTAGGAGCCATGTTTTCCTGTTCGATAAATATTGACTCTCGACAATCTTGTTACGTGGGTTTTGGTTTCTGAAAATTTATAATGAGGGGGGGATATCCGAGTGGCATAGCAAATCTATACCTATAAAGGGTGTCCCAGAAGTCGACGTCATGCTGGAATCGGGTAGAAAGAAGAAAGAAAGAAGAAAGAAAGAAGAAAGAAATAAAGAAAGAAAATACGTTTATTTGCGGTAAACATGACGCAATAAAGAACATAAACAAAAAAAATAAGAAAGGGTTGGGAGAAACATGCGTCACATCCACGCAAAACGACTATCGCTCAGCATTATGCTGCGACCGTATGCAAGACAGAGCCCCAGCGCTGGTTTTCAGCGACAGGCCGACGTATTGACGTCGTCCGGTGCTGCAAACAAATACTATGTCGCTGTACTGGTACAGGTCTGTCAGGGTACTGGGTAATTATAATAGGTCAAGTCATAATAGTTATCAGCAGCACCATAGGTAACAGCTACAAGAGAAAAAGTCTATACAGCGCAGTAATCACGTAACACACTATCAGTAGCAATGGCTTCCATTTTGACAGTTCAGCAACATTCATTGCCTTACTTACGTTGTTGAGCAGACAATTTCTTAATTAATAAGATTTCCATAAAGATGTGAATGTCTGGAACAAAATACATATGTCTTCCATGTGTTTCGTGTGAGGCGTTGACAGCCGCGCCACAGTATTTTACTGATGCAGCTATCTTCCTGTCTTTTGTTAAGTTATACCTAATTGTTCTTAATAAAACTGTTATTGTTATTTTTAATTTTTTTTTGAATATATGAAGAACTAGCTGTGCCCCGCGGTTTTACCCGCGTAAATGTCGATCCCATTTGAATATCGGGATAAAAACTATCCTATGTACTTCCCCGGGATGCAATCTATCTCTCTGCCAATTTTATCGAAATCCGTTCAGTGGTTTACGCGTAAAAAGGTAATATACAGACAGACAGACAGACAGAGTTACTTTCGAATTTATAATATTAGTATAGTATTAGCAATATCCTTCAAAATGATTCCGATTCAGATTGATAATGTGTTTACGCAATTATACTATGGTGGAGGATTGAATCGGGCCTCAGAAGGAAAGGAAGAAAACTATTTCATACAATAGATAATATTAAAACTGGCCTGCAGAAATGTTTGTATGCAGTTTTTATAACTTGAAAAAAAAACCTCGAATATAAAAAGTATAAATTACCTCCTGCCGAAGCTGTTCTAGTTTTAAAAATTACCACAGACTATAATTATACAAGTACAGTTCACCAACATTAAAACCTCATCCACAAAACAACGCCACAGTATAACAAATAACAGCAGTTCTTCTTTACGATTGGCTGTTTACGACTGTGACGTCACTACGGAGCTCCGTTCATTTGTTTTTATTGCCTCTCCCCAGAATTATGCACGTCGGACAGATGAGTAATGCTCATGACACGAATAAAATGAAGGTGTTGGTTAGGGCTCATGTCTGGGGGTGCCTTAAGGTTTTTTTAAGGGGAAAGCGGGAAAGCGCCATGGTAGTCAGCGTAATTCAAATTTTATTACGTTATTTGCAATTTTCAGGTCATGCCAGCCGGTCGATTCTGTAAAAATCTCACCGTGAAAACTTCGGTGAAGTGAGTTTGTTTTTACTAGGAATTGACACTATTGACAGCTCACTCCACGCTCACTTCACCTAAGTTTTCACGGTGAGATTTATGCAGAATAGCACTGCAGTTTGTACGTTGAACCAAATCTGATTCGCGACCGTAACAAGTAGATATGTATTTACAGAATTATAATCATTAAAAACCATCAATACAACTCTCAAGTGCATATAATCCTATTGCATGACTTATCTCTTTTGAATTGTATTATGTTATTTATATTATATTTTCCTTGGTTGTTATTGTGCTGCTAGAAATAAATGTTTTTATTATTATTATTATATCTGCCTAGCCTTTTCCCAACTATGTTGGGGTCGGCTTCCAGTCTAACCGAATGCAGCTGAATACCAGTATTTTACATGGAGCGACTGCCTATTTGACCTTCACAACCCAGTTACTGGGAAATACGATACCCCTTGGTAAGACTGGTTGTCAACTTTCGGGCTTAGACACTTAGAGGACAGTCCTCTCGGTGAGAAGGAGTGGGCCGTAATCCGCCACGCGGGCCCATTGCGGGTTGGTAGATGTCACATGTCTTCGAATTTTTGGTTCAACGACATGCTGGTTCCTTCACGATGTGTTCCTTCACCAGTTTTGAGAGCAGTGGTGATGAAATAATTGACACAAAGTAAAGCGCCTTCGAACCTACAACTATTAAGTCGAGGCCGTTGCCACTGGGCCACCGTTGCTCTCATTGAGGATGCGAGGAGCACTAAACCATGACCTAATATGTTTATTATGCTAATATTGTGGACCGGCCATGATTCAATAATAATTCAAACAGTTCATAGCCTTAATAATAACATACTTACATACATGATATTGTTCTAGAGTCTAAAAGACTCTAGTGATGTGACATAGAAATATTTTGGGGAATTGACTCAAATAAATGAGAATGCTTTAATATGATATTTACCTATTTATTACTCCATGGTTTCATTCTAAAATATAAAAATCTCGTGTCACAGTGTTTGTTATCGAACTCCTCCGAAACGGCTTGACAATTTTTTATGAAAATCTTTGTGTATATTTGGTAGGTCTGAGAATAGGTAGTAGGCTATTTTGCAAAACAACGTTTCCGGTCAGCTAGTTTTTTTTATATATAATTTTTGGTGATAATTTTTGATCTACTCTCACCCCTTTTCGGGGTGGTGTTTTATCCAGGGACACATTGTGTAAATGTGGTTCAGCGATGATCATCAAACGGCGGATTAGATAAATCATATTGATTAAAATCTAGTGAACTGCCCTACTATTCAACTACCACCTTTTTTTTCACAGAAATCCGATACCCAAAGCTGCGATTCAAATCATTTCCCAAACGTAAAACTACTAATACTATCTACTATTAACAAATCGACTAATTACAACGAAACATGTCCCATCCCTAACAATGGTAATTAGCCTATTCTCCAAAGATCTGTATTTTCGTAACGGCGGGTAGCAGAAACTCTCGAAGGCTCCATTTAAATTGATTCCCTAATGTTATAACACGTAACAATTTGGTAGCAGACAATTGGTGTAATTTCCTCGTTAGATAGAATTGAACTAATTTCTTCAACGATGTTTAGATACGTAAGGATAATTGGAAAGGGTTTAGAAGCTAAAATGGTTTTACAAAGTGGGGAATATCTTTGTATGGTATCAGATTTACAACTTCATCATTTCAGCCGAAAGACGTTCACTGCTGGACATAGGCCTCCTCCAAACCCGATTCTTAGCATCCCTTGCCTCACCGTGGCCTTCGCCGCTACCGTAGCCAAAGGTAGGCGGGCCGCCGGGTACTTGGGGCCCAAGTATTTTTTGTACTTGTCATGATCGCCTAGAGGACACGGTGGAGCACACGGTGGAGGTCTGCCCCGCTTAGGCGGAGCACCGCCGTGTCCTCTTTGAGGCGATCGGCAGCGGCGGCGACCTCTCGCGTCCGGCCCTGGTGCATGGTCCGGGGCGAGAGGGAGTGGGAGGCAGTCACCTACTTCTGCGAAGCAGTCATGCTAGCAATGGAGGTGGCGGGACGGCTCAGTAAGAGACACGGCAGGCAAGGGGGGCCCCCTTAGGGCCGAAGCCTGCCGGGGCAGCGGGATTGTCCGAAAGGGTTACCGCTACCCCGGAACACAAAGGGCTAAGGAAGGAACACGGGTGGGTTTTAGACAGTAAGAGTCTGACACTGCCTTCCGCTCCTACCAGAGCGGGAGGGGTCATTTGATGATTTCCCATCCCCCAAAAAAAAATGTCGCGTGGGGTTACGCTACGCAGGCGGATTAGCGATCGCAGTATGGTGGTGAAATGCATAGAGAACGCTGCTGCCCATTCTCCGGTACGACGTCGCCAGTAAGGGGTGGTGCTATTCTTTAAGTCCGGGCACCACACGGACACTCACAACTTACCTTATATTAATAGTAATACCAGCCTTATCTTACCCCACTGCAGGGTAAAGACCTGTTCTCATATAAAGAAGGGATAAGCATTGATCACCACACTTGCTCAACACGAATTGGCAATTGCAGACTTATATTAGATGTAAATCCGGGTTTCCTCACGTTTTTTTTCCCTTTCCGATGATGTCAGTAATTTCCAAAATAAACTTAGAAAGTAAAAATGAATTGAAAAAGTCACGTTCGAACTTGCCCGGAGTTGAACCCACATGAGCGAGCATCGTGACATCACAATCTAATAATAATAATATATTTCGGCAAAAACATTATATTTCAAAACTATTTCCACAAACCTCATTCTTCAGTTATGAAAACCACGTTACATATTCTCAGTTCACAAATACAGCGTATTTTCCGTACATTCTGTTTCACCTGCACTGCATTTTCCGTACACAGTGGATTTTCTAACGTATAATATAACTGTGGGGTGCATTATACTTGCATTAGTTGCGGTAATTTGGTGAATCTCCGTTACAGTGCAGATTGAGTTTGTTAGCGTATCGCGTGGGCCGAGATGTGAGCGAAGGCGAAAAGTAGGATTTTATATGGTCTACAGTTGGCCGATGACATCAACTGCTCAGATCGCATCTGTGTCGAGCATGATAGTCGTTTACGTTCGTCGATTCGAATGGTCGTTGTCGATCGAATGTCCTTGTAAAGTTCTTGCACCTTGATGATGGTCCGCTTGGGTGATCCCAAGGTGCAAGAAGTCGAAGCGCATCACCTTGGAATTGGACTTGTGCTGCTGAGGGCTTTGCCACTTCTTCCCAGTTAAAACACTAGGAAGTGGTGCAGGGCGTGCGTTTTGGTGAAATTGATGATTCTCAGCCTAGTTTGAGTAAATTACTTTTGATTTAAAAAAAAACTTTCTCATTTATGTTGATTCTCTTCTAAATGATGTTTGTTTTTCAACATGTGAAGTTGTAGGAACAGTTATTTTGTATCCCAGCAGGAAAATTGAGCAAAATTGAAAAGTCACAGTTTTCGTGTCGCCAATTTTGAACAGAAATTGTTTGATCCAATGTGAGCGTATTTGGACGCACCAGTATCTATGTATACAACAGAATATGGGAATAGCAAGCGAGAATGACGTTACTATATTTAGCGCCATAAATGTTCGTGCTAGGTGTACTGGGTTTTATAGTCAGAAATCGACAATAACAGGTAAGCTTGGAAGCAAACGTAGCGTAGGCACAGTCTAGGATTATTCTACACTAGTTTTTTTCCTCGAATTCGTCCGCATTAAATTTCGTAGTCCCCCGACCCGTCCCGTCGCAACGCATCGCCCGCGCTTTTACTTCGTTTTTGCTGAGCGTTTTTTATGACTTTTTTCTTTTTGCTCGGCTCTTAAGGCTCCTAGCGTAATGTTAAAATAATAGTCTATTTATTTATTATAGCCTTCCTCAAAAAAATTGGCTAATAAATGGAAAAAAAAACTTTCAAATCCCCTTGGTAGTTTCGGAGATGAGCGCGTTCAAAGAAACAAACAAACGCTTTAGCTTTATTATTAGTACCTACATATTACTATACGGCGGTAATAACCTACTACAAACATAGTAATTACCGTCATCCCGTCATGCCATATAATACCTACCTAATTCCCCTGGCAATATTAACTTTAAGTTTTAAACCTCAATTAAAACCCAACTACAACCGAATCCTCGCTAAAATTCTCACTTATGTATTATTTCACGGTGGTATGTAATGTAGGTACTATACGCAAAGCGACCGCGTGCTATGGAAACCATATACAACGCGTTATAATGCTAAAATTATTATACATACTAGCATTAAATTGTGGTGCTATGTGGTTATCTGCGAATGTACAGCAATTTGTAGTAGTGGGTGTTGTAAGAGGAGCGTTACGGGTTGTATTAAGAAGATGAACAGTATTGTCTTGTTGTCTATAAAAGACTCCAGTAGTAAATCGTCCAGTATGTTCTGGTCTGTCTGACCTTTTTTGAACCAACATAATATATGACAACAGGAAAATACCATAACTCGCCAGTAATGTATCTTTGAGAAGGCGTGGGCTGTAATCTACCACGCGGGTCCAGTTGGTATTATGTTACATGTCTTCAAACTTTTGGTTCTAGGACGTGCCGGTTTCTGGGCCACCACTCAACTGCTCCTCAGGGAAAATAGGGTCCCCGCTTGACATGATCCACTTAATAAAAATATCAAATTCATTCATTTAGTGACAGACTACGCACGGCCTAAATTACTGGGTCTGGAGGCATGAAATTTTGTAGAAGATTTCCTTATCCATACTTAGTAATAAACATCCATACTTTAATAATAAGCGAAAGTGGACTTACGAGATGAAACCCAAAGCCGGCCACACATCCCTGGACTTACGCTTATCGCCGAGGTCTGTCACCCAAAGCACGGTAACGCAGTGTTTGCTGCTCCCGGTGAACTGATGGACGCTGGTGAAGGCGCCAAACAAGTAGCCGAATTCTGAGCCGAGTCTATTTAAATTGCTATCGACAGGCTAAGAAGAATAATGCGAAAGTGTGTCTGTCTCTGTCTGTTACCTCTTCACGCTTAAACCGCTGAGCTGATTTAGATGAAACTTGGTATAGAGATAGTTTGAGTCCCGGGAAAGGACATAGGATAGTTTTTATCCCGATTTCCCCACGGGATCGACACTTATGCGGGTGAAACCGCGAGGCGCTGCTAGTATGTATGCGTTTATAAGGGCCTTGATGCCTGAAATAAATGGATAAATAAATAAATAGTAAAGTTTCTCGAGAGACGTAAGACCTGCGCAGTTGTTTCCAACCACACAGACAGTCAAATGCAGCTCTTACCAGTGCTTTACATGGAGCGACTGCCTATCTGACCTCCACAACTCAGATACTGGATAACACGATACCTCTTGTTAAGACTGGTTTTCAGACATTTGCATACCAGTAATGATTTTCAAAGATCTACGAATGACAGCTGGGACCAACGGGTTGACGTGTTTTCCGTGTCAGAAGTCAAAGTCAAAGCATTTATTTCAAAAGGCACTTTTGAACGTCAAAAATTACGATAAAATAGAATTGATTCTAGTCGCCGTGGTACGGAGAGGTCTCGATATGTAATCAATGGTCACCCATCCACAAACAGACCGCGGCAAGGTAAGCTTCGATCAACTCGTGCAGCCGTTATCATTTAGCCTCGAGCCCCTCAAACTTTGAAGGTCATTTATGCGAAGCATGTGCCTCCACGCATCGAGATGACCTATGAGATGGGTTGCACGCAATGTGACGTGACCCCATAATTACCTACCTGTTATACATAATTACAAGTATTTAAATGTTATTTTGGTACAATCCACTACGGTATGGTACTTTTTATCCCCTTTGAGTTATTAAAGTGATTTTTATCATGTTTTTTAGGGTTCCGTACCTCAAAAGGAAAAACGGGACCCTTATAACATCACTTCGTTGTCCATCTGTCTGTCCGTCAGTCAAGGCCCTTTTTCTCAGGAACGCGTGGAGTTATCAATTTGAAATTAATATCAATTACAATCCCTTGAAGCAGTGAAAAAATCAAACTTCTAAGTCGTAATAAAATTGAAGTGTCTGTTTATAATGTAAAAATAACTACTGACAACAAAAAATATTTTTTATAAATGTTTGTCTGTCTGTCTGTTTGTCTGTTTGTCTGTTTGTTCCGGATAATCTTCAAAACGGCTGAACCGATTTTAACGGGACTTTCACTGACAGATAGGTAATGTTACGAAGAGTAACTGAGGATTCTTTTATTTTATAGAAATAATTAGGGTTCCGCGTAAAACAATTAAAACCCATGAAATCCAATTTGTTTTCCGACTTGCAAGCGAATGAAGTCGTGGGACACAGCTCGTTTATAATAGAAGAAAAAGAAGAAGTAGAAGAAAGAAGAAGAAGATAGAGATTTGTTTACGATTCAGGAATGGGATAAGATTTCGATTTCAGTGGAATGTGTTGAAGTGGTGTTGGTTTCATTTTTCCAGTGTCGGAGACTGTCTGTTTGGTACGTTTTCAAGAAAAAAAAGAAAGTCATCGGTTTATTTTTCATTCCAATAAATCGAAAATTAAGCCTCGTAAAGCCGCGCGCTTTTTGTGCGTCTGAAGCCTCGTTTACACGGAACGTGTTACCTACTTGCCTGTGATGCTCGCATGGTGATTCTTTCCTCGTACAAACAAAGCTAAGGCGAGTTCCCTAGTTCAGACACAAATCATGGATGAACTTGACATATATTTAAGAAAAACTCTATTTAACGTTATTTCTTATATTTTTGAATAAAGCTAAAAACTTGCGTTTTTTGCGTTTAGGTCCTGACCTAAACGCAAAAAACGCAAGTTTTAGAAACAATTAAAGTTTATGATCGATTACAGTAAACAAAATCAGAAAAATATATGATATTCTTCAGGATATGTTCTAGGTAGATACAGTGTTGATAACATAATACAACTAATTTGTACGATATACGATACAATAGAAATAAATCATGAAGATACCTCTAAAAACTTTATTTTTACAATAAAAACCATACTATCATGCATACAATCATTCTGATTTTTTGTCAGATTATTCCACAAGCAACATAATAAAACACTACTTACTGTTTTAATTTTTGCCAATACAACAGATTTTTTGTGATTAAATAATTGCTTCATATTTTCCAAAAAATTACCAGAGTTGTGTCATCGCGCTTCTTTCTTTTCTATACAGTCAGGTAGTGACCGCGCTTTAGGTCATGTAAGCCCCTTAAAAGCTAAGGCGAGCAAAGTGGCTTATTACTTCAAAAATTGATTGCTAAAGGACATGGATAAAGTGTGGCCCTGCACGGACAAAGACTTAATAATATTAAAAAAAAAACTTATAATACTTGAATTGCTATCACGACTTTCATTTCTCCGCACATGTGTGTGGGAAAATATCAATTTTAAAGAGTAATTATTTTGTTTGTTTTGTTTTGACTTCCATCCGTGAGTTTCAAATGTTGCAACTATTTGAAATATTATGGTAATTAGTACATGTTCATCGTTCGAAACGACATGTATTTACGTGTATTTTAGATAATAGAGTAAGAAAAATATATTTTTTATGCGCGTTTAGTGATAACGAAAGTAAAAGTAAAAAATACACATTTTATTTATCTCTTTAATTAAAAATCAATAGATTATTTGGTTCTTCAAAGTAATGGAAACACTATCTTCTTCTGTTAAGGCAGTTACAGACAAAGCAATAAAATGTTTTCAAAATAAATATTAATTCGATATAGTGTTTCACCCAATATTCACATAACATCACGCGTGTAATCCTCGAAGAGTTAGGCAGAGGTATACCTATAGTACACCCCCATTTCAACAGTTATGTTCAAGTCACATAAGAGAGGGCGAACCCATTGCCATCAACCGGGCCAAAATCCAGACTCCGGGCAGATAGTGTCTAACAGATATTTAGTGCAGGACACATTATTGTATTATTATAGTAAGGTGATTAAAAATATATTTTGACATCTTTTTGTGACATTTTCGATATTATAAGTACTTACTTTCTGTTATATTATACACATACACAACTATACCTAATAATTATATATTTATATATATTTGACGGCACCTTACGTTTACAACACAAAATATCAGTTCTATTATTGTGATGCGCTTATATAAGCGCATACATCTAGTCATATGACTAGATGTATGAACGTCGTAATCGTCGTTTCTGCCTTCCCGCATGGCAAAAGCAGGGAATTTATGTATGTTTGTATACCTACATATTATAGCTACGTACGTGTGTTAAGGGTTTTATGTCGATTGTCATGACAAAGCCAAGACATTTGTTTTATAATAATGATTTGACAATTTAAGTCATTCCTGTCATAGATATAAATACTAAATTGTACAAATTCCTGTGTGCGTTCTTGTGGCTCGCTTATTGAATGTTTTCTTGTGGTTTCATGTGGTGTTTTACGACGACCATTGTTTCTGGATATCTGTTGTTACTGCTCTTTCGACCAACGCCGGCTTTCACGGACTTTGCATCTTCTCATTTTGATTTACATTGGCTACTCGCAATTTGGACAATTGATTTTGTCCTGTTTCTGATGGAGAACCAGCGCTGCACTAACTGTGCGTTTCGCATAAGGAGGCATTTGTTGGATTCGGATGAAATTCAATCTGTTATAAGACATTGGATTACCCCGCGATTGGTGAGTTTAAACACGCGTGAGTTTCAGTAAAGTCTTCAGCACGTCTTTTAAGGGTGTAGCTATTTGTTTATACTTATGTAGGTTGTTTGTTTCAGGTCACTGCGTCTGATAAAGTGTGCCATTCTTGCTGGTAATAATAATAATAGTCATCATCATCATTCAGCCAAAGAAGTCCACTGCCTAAGCCTCACATGCTGAACATATGACCTGGTAGAAGTCGCAGGAATTCATTGTATGCGAGAAACACAGGACCGGTCTATGTGATACCTATAGATTATTGTACACACGTAGTTAAATAATAATTATTGTACACACGTAGTTAAATATGATTAAAAGTAAATAATAATAATACCAGCCTATTATTGTCTCATCTCGTACAGAAAAGACACGAGCAATACGTATGCTCAAGACAGGGTTGGCGATATCAGACTTATTTTAACTAGAAGTCCAGGTTTCCTCACGATGTTTTTTCTTCACCGATGTCAGTAATGTCCAAGATAGTCTCAGAAATTACATATGAATTGAAAAAGTCACACTGGTACTTGGGAATTGAACCCACAACCTCGTGCATGAGAAGCGAATCACGACAATGTACAATGCCTACCGTATTTAAACGTCAAAATATCATACCAGAATTTTCACCTAAAATGTCTTATATCTCGTCACCACCGACTTCTGGAGTAATAAAATGTAAACAGGACTATTATATACAAATATTCCTTCATGATATATATTGTTTTATTAATGTCCGTGCTGGACCATACTTGTATGGGACCGTTATCCTTCTCCAATAGCAATATTTCATCATCTACCTAGTTTTTCCCAACTATGTTGGGGTCGGCTTCCAGTCTAACCGGATGCAGCTGAATACCAGTATTTTACATGGAGCGACTGCCTATCTGACCTCCACAACCCAGTTACTGGGTAATACGATACTCCTTGGTAAGACTGGTTGTCAGACTTTCGGACTTCTGACTCCCCGTAACGACTGTCAAAGATCCACGAATGGCAGCCGGGACTAACGGCTTAACGTGCTTTCCGAGGCACGGAAGGGTCTCGGTATGTAAAGACGGTCACCCATCCACAGACCAACCGCGGCAAGCGTAGCTTAACCTGATGGATCGACCTGTGCGGCTGTTATTATTTAGCCACGGGCCCCTCTCGAGTAGCAATATTTAACCATATTAAATTACTCTATTTATCGTCAGCGCCTGCAAAATTAAACGGCACACGAAATTGCCAGCTAAACTCTAATAAATTAATTAGAACTCGTGATTGATTAGTTCCCCAATCAGTTAATAATTACTAACAGTTAAAATTATAACACTTCGCTTCCCACGCTATAAATGTTCATAATAATAATTTTCTGGTGTAAATTTATTCAACGCTATAAATTTTGCGGCATTAATGCGTTAGGTTTGCGCTTTATTTAACGTTGCGTTTCGGTAATGTTTAAGTTATTATGTTGTTGCGTTATGTTGCAGCATGGAGTTGCAGTTTTAATGTTGACTCATAGTCATTTATTCACTAACTAGCTTCCGCCTGCGGCTTCGCCCGTGTGGTATGTCAATGAAAAGTAGCCATTGCCATCCCCAGGGTTCAAAGTATCCCCATACCAAATTTCATCAAAAACGGTCCAGCCGTTTCGGAGATTAGTCAGAACAGACCGACAATGCGGTATGACCCTTTTCTTTCGGATGGGAAATCATCAAGTGACCCTCCCGCTGTGGGTGGAGCGGAAGGGAGTGTCAGACTCTTACTGACTAAAACCCACCCGTGTTCCTTCCTTAGCCCTTTATGTTCCGGGCCAGCGGTAACCCTTTCGGACAATCTCGCTGACCCGGGTGGTATGACCCTTAGTCACTTTTTACCACACCCACGGAAAGTATGGGGTGGGTCTATTCTTTAAGTCCGGCACCACACAGACTAGTCCGGCACCAAAACAAATGTCACGAATCTTACCAAACGCAGATACTATTACAAAGCAAGTGAGGCACCATTTAGACCTGGTATTTTCATTCTACCTCTTCAATATGGGTTCTTTATAAAGGCTCCTACAAACAGGCGCGAAAACCTGTTTGAAGGAGCCTTAAAACGGTTCCCATTTTTGTTAGTCATGCATACAATGTAGCACAAATAAATTCCGCTCTAAGTCTAATACGCAACATGTGATCGAAATACGTAACAATCTTGTATCGATTCTAACCGTATGACATTGTCTGACCTTCGCTGTACAGTACAGTCACCAACCGAAATATAGAAACAGTTAGGAAAATACAGAAGTCAAAGCATTGATAAGTTGACTGCTTCGTTGGTCTAGTGAACGCAAACGCTACTGCTAAGCATGAGGTCCTAGGTTCGATTCCCGGGCCGGGCAAGGTGTTATTGGGTTTTTCAGTCTGGAATGACTCAGTAGCAGCCTGGAGTCTGGATTTGTGCCCTGTTGATGGCAATAGGCTCGCCCCCTATTACATGGGATTTATACATAACTGGCGAAATGTGAGTGTACTATAGGTACACCTCTGCTTCACCCTTCAGGAATTACAGGCGTGATGTTATGTTATGTATGGACACTAGCTTATGCCAGCGACTTCGTCCGCGTGTTTCACCCTCCCCTCGTTCACCCTCTTAGGTGTGGAATTTCGAAAAAGCCTTTCTTACTGGATACTTACTCTTCACAAAGAACACACCCTCCAAATTCCATGTCTCTAGGACCAGCGATTTAAGCTGTGCGTTGATATATCAGTCGGGACTTTGAATTTTATATAGGTTATTGGTAAAACAGTAACAACCTCTTAAGAGGTCATTGTACTCATCATTATGAACAACTTTTACTATGGGACCAAACCTGAAATCGCGAAAAAAATCAGCTGTTCCCTACATTTATGTTCGTATAACTCGTCAAAATGTAGGGAACAGCTGATTTTTTTTCGAACCCAGTGTTGAAATCAAGGGCTATCGTGTTACCGAATAACTGGGTCGTGAAAGTGAGATAGGCAGTTATTTCATGTAAAATAGGTGCTGGAATTCTGCTGAATTTGGTTAGACTGGAAAAGGTTCGACAGATGAAGACTATGAAATTGGTCATTATTTTTAGATCTCAAAATTGCAATCGTTATTTCACGAGAAAATCGGAATTCTGTTAACTGAACACAAATTGATGCTCGTTATACCTACACCTCAGGTAAACTTCTGAAATAATTTGACACTAAGTTTAATGCAGATATTAAAGTTCTGAGAGTTATTACACTAAATATTTTGGATGTGAATGCTTTGGACTTTGAAGGTCTGACATTGATTACCTTGTGCAAGAGATGCGTCTAACTATGATAAGCATAAGTTTGCCAATATCAAGGCGTAGTCTTAATATGCGGCCTATAATGTTCCCACTGATAGGACATAGGCCTCCTCTCGGTGAGAGGGAGTGGGCTGTAATCTACAATGCAGGCCCAACATGGGGATTGAACCTCCTCTCGGTGAGAGGGAGTGGGCTGTAATCTACAATGCAGGCCCAACATGGGGATTGAAGATACATCTTCCAACCCGCACTGGGCTTGAGCTATTTTTGGTTCTAGGACATGCCGGTTTCCTCACGATGTTTTTCCTATACCGTTTTGAGAGCAGTGGTGATGAAATAATTTACAAAAACGTAAAGTGCCTGTCTGGTTATAGACCTGAAATGTGAAATGAGAGCCTGAGCACGATCACTATCATCGTATCATCATACTCGCTGTCATAACTCTCCTGGTAATTTACTTTTTCCTGAAATACATTTTCTACCTTGGAGTTACACATTTTGAAAATCGCTACGCAACAATAACTTTGCTTAATCTGCCCCTTGGCAGGCCCTAAAGCAGGGTCGCCATGAAATGTTGGGGTTCCTAGGGTATTTAGATCAGACAACCAACTCGATCGAATGTACTTTAATCAGTGCTAATAAAGGAATATATTTATAATGTGCATTAAAGTAAAGTGCTTACTTAGCTTAAACTTATACTTATGTTCTAAAGGAGCGTACTTACTACATTATGCACTATTAGGGACCATACATACACTTCAGACCAATTAATTAGCATTCGTTCTAGAAAATCATGGATCAAAGAAAACTATATCGCACCAACACGTTCTTACATAAAAATACGAGAAAACGAAATTAAACCAAGTTCAAAATAATCCCTACTTACGAACATAGTTGAAAACAATCAAGCATCGTTACCCCTCATACCCTCTTGCATATGTACTCGTAAAATAGTGGCACTCTATAATTTAACCCTCACCGACTATGCAGGCTGCATCCTCTGAATAAATATTGATTTGTCACAAACTACGGGCTGAGGTGCGCTCGGAACTGACTGATTCAAGTTTGTGATGTTAAAGTATGAATTTGAGGTGCAGAGCGAAATCTTAAATGCGCAATGGCTTTTAGAAATAAAGAAAATGTATTTATTGGTACTCGCACGGAAATAACACAAACTAAATAGGAAGACACAATCATAGAAAAAATATTATACACCCAGGGTCCGGGCGATCTGTAAGTCTTTTTTTTTAACAGCATGTACAGACCCTGGACTTTCTCTTTGCTTATATACTTAAATAAGCAAAACAGAAAGTCCTGAACGAGGCCAAAAGGCTATCTCAGCATGATGATGTGACATTTTAAAATGAAGTCGGTAATAAATGTTGATAACAATCGTGCATTGTATTCAAGAATATGTAGAAATAGAAGATTTTTTGCACTTGAAAGTTTAATTTTAAATATTTGAAAAATAACTTTGCTTTGTATTTTCTCCCGTATCTGCACAGCCAAGACAAAACTAGCTAATGCTATAAAGAATATCACCCTGCCAAGGTTGATAGTAGAGGTGACTGACTGCACAGTGACGCTCAATGGCTCGCATTTACCTTCAATGAGTAATCGTTGTGATAAAATACAAAAGACATTACTTAGATTTGCACTAACTGCGTCACTCAAGAAATGTGTGCCTAATACATTTAGGTCCAGTTGAAAACCAGCGTCAGGGTACGACTTGTCCGGCATTTTTGTCGAACTGGGCCTTTTTGGTGCAGAAAACTAATTTCTCACAACGGACTTTACACTTTTTATTTGATTTTTATCATTTTTTTTTTATTTGTTTAGTATCTGATGTATTGTGCCTTTTAGGGCAGATTTTTCCTAGATATAATTTTATAGAAGGAAAAATTTAAAATTTTTGACAGTTCTTCCATACAATATCTGTCAGACGTCAATTTTATTCCACGAATGAAAATTATCTGTCGATTGAAAAATCAGCCCCTACTCTGATAATACATTCTTTCTTTTTTCTTCTCATTTAATTCACTCCTTTGGAAAACATGCCATTTTCTAATCATTATACCCTGCAAAGTGGGGTAATTTTAGACTGGGGTGGGGTATTTTAGACGTTTGGTTTATTAGTAGGTCAACCGAAGGTCAGGCTACGCTTGCCGCGGTCGGTTACACCTTACATAAGAACTTCTACACGCTCTATAGCGGTTTCATACTCCAGCGTCATACCTAAGAGGATAGCACTTACGGAAGGTCGGGGTTGTTATTGCGAGCAAGTTATACATCCTTGCCTCCATGCTCCAGATTGGTTCAATTCGCATGCTCATTTTGAAGACGAATATTGAACGACGTGGTTGAATAGACAATCTAGCATTTTTACCTTTTCGTTTTTTTTTTTGTTGGGTTAAGAATTTGGATTGTAACTTTATTGTATGATTTGTGACCATGTAAATAATACTAATAATTCAATTAAATTCAATTCAATTCCTTTATTTCGATCAACAGTTGGATCATACAATACAATAAGCATCAGATACATTAAATAAAAATAAAATAATCAAAAATAAGACAAAACACAACTATAAGACACAATCACAATCAGACAAAAAAATAATATGTATAGAAGAATTGCCAAACTTAAGTAGCAGGGGGCAGGGCACATTGATCGCAGAACAGATGGCCGATGGGGAGGAAAGGTTCTGGAGTGGCGACCGCGTACCGGAAGACGTAGCGTTGGAAGGCCTCCCACAAGATGGACCGATTACCTTGCGAAGGCCGCAGGAATCCGTTGGATGCGGGAAACACAGAACTGGTGAGGCTGGTCGAAGTGACGGTGCTTGGGTGGAGTCTTCCACTGAAATGATGATGATGATGTATGGGAGTACCTATATAAGAGTAGGGGAAGACCAAAGAAATGAAGGACTGTGTGTATGTTGATATAGCTATTAAGAAGGTGACTACGGAGATGACGACTAATGGAGAACTATGGACGAAAAAGACATGTTGCGCCGACCTTAAATAAATTGGGATAAGGACAGGAGACTGATGATGAAGGAATGTTGGCGGATCAACAGCCAGAAGACCTTGTCAAGACTTGCGCAGACCAGGGAAGCATGGCACAAGGGGAGGAGCGCCTTTACTCAACAGTACAGTAGAACAAGGCTGCCAATGATGATGATGATGATGAAAATTGATCCAAAGAAGGAAGAACACGTGTTTATAACCAACTTCATTAGAAGAAAGGTCTAACTGCCCGACTGCTGAACTAAATAAATTGGATATGAAAGAGTAACAGGAAAACCCTGTGAGGAAAGGGAATTGCGTTCCTCTCGTAAACATCATATCCGATTACTGACACGGTTCCAATTTATTATTTCTTATAGAAAATCGTGGATAACAAATTCGAATAGTGAACCTAAATGGGCATACTGTCGTTTTTATTCAAATGCAGATTCTGAAAACCAGTCTTACCAAGGGGTATCGAATTACCCCGTATCTGGGTTGTGGAGGCCAGATAGGTAGGCTAGGCAAATTGATAGACCTTAGTTAGACTAACTTATTTTTCACTCTCTAGTTTCTTTTTTCGTCAGTTGATTTTTTTCCCGGTTGAGTTAATTTATAATTTTATAAGATAAAATATAGTGCTTATCCAGAAATTGTGTAATACCGTCCTGTTTTTTTCCGTCGTCGTAAATATAAAAATAAAAAAGAAAATCCTTTTATTAAATTTATACAAGCTTCGACCCGAATTTGGCCACTTCGACAGCGTTAGCGTTGGCCTCGAAAGGTCTTCGTCAGTGCAGGTGCCTTTGCACACAGGGCACGACAAGAGGTGAGGCATCGTTTGTGATGTGACTCCACAGTTGAACTGTGGCTCGTCGTACATGGAGGTACATGTAACTACTATCTAGCTACTGAACTAACTGTCCTATTAAAATCGGTGTTAATCAGCCTATAATGTTGCCACTGCTGGGACACAGGCCTATGATCAGGCTCTGTGAGAGTTATTGGACCGTAATCCACCAAGTGGGCTTAGTGCGGGTTGGTAGATGTCACATGTCTTCGAATGTTTAGTTCTAGGACAGAACGATAATTTACACAAAGTAAAGTATCTGCTTGGGTTTGAACCCTCTAACGTAAGTTGCGGCCGTTACCACTGGGCCACAAAACCTTCAGGTCACCAGTCTCGTTACGTCACGTCAGTAATCTAACTAGCAGATTGTCGTAGACTCAGGCTGTCATAACATGGAGTCCGAGCGCGCATAGTTATTGAATAAATATCGATTCGATAGAACGGGCGTGCAAACGAGTTGAGGCCAAGCGTAACCTATTTCTGACTAGGTTTTATTATGAAGGAATTCGGGGCAAAGGTGAAGAGAAATGAATATTTTTGGTCATTTTAGATCAGTTTATCTGCCAGAACTGTTTAGAAATGGATGGGACACTAGTTTTTATTGAAGAAATTGCTTAAAATATAACTGAGTTTATTTTAGCCTTTCTTCTTAGAGTAGTCAGATAGAAAACGCTGCCCTCATCTAGCTTTTTTTAATAATATGACGTGTAAAAGTCATTCCGATATTCTATTTACCTACAGAAAAAACGATTCCATTTCTAAGTCCAGGTTTCCTTACGATATTTTTCCTTTACCGATGACAGTCATTATAGTGAATGTACATTATTCAGCCTATAATGTTCCCACTGCTGGGACCCAAGCCTCCTATATTCGAGAGGGAATAGGCTGTAATCCACCACGCGGGCCCAGTGCGGTTTGGTAGATGTCACATGTCTTCAAATTTTTGGTTCTAGGACATGCCGGTTTCCTCACGACGTTTTCCTTCACCGTTTTCAGAGCATTGGTGATGAAATTATATACACAAAGTAAAGCGCCTGCCTAGATTCGAACCTACGACCTACAACTCGGTAAGTCGGGGCTATTACCACTGGGTCACCACTGCCCGTTTTTTTTTTTCGGATGCTAAATCATCAAATGCTCCTTCCCCGCTCTGGGTGGAGCGGAAGGGAGTGTCAGACTCTTACTGACTAAAACCCAACCGTGTTCCTTCCTTAGCCCTTTATGTTCCGGGCCAGCGGTAACCCTTTCGGACAATCCCGCTGACCCGGTCACCATACCCTCAGTGTAGGTCACTGTAAGTATATGCAATATTGTATATTATGCAGATTTTTTAAATTGTCAATTTCTTTGATTACTTTTAAACCCGTAGAGCCAATTGTTGACAGTCACGGACACATAGCCCACACCGGAACCGTCACGAATTCAATCGAATCTGATCGAAAGTAAACACCGGAATTAAAACCTGGTTTGTTTTGACACAGCTGTCGTGGTGCATTGTATTTTGAAACTTAAGGGTAGTAACATTAAGTTGTATTCGTTCATGAAGTAATTAGCTGAAATATTTTTCATGCATTGTCAAGTATGATTTGCTGGTTGATTGGTAAAGTGTAGTGAAACCTGATTAATTAGTGCGAGCTTTCAATCAGATTAATATAATTATGACTGTTATTTTTCTAATTATGTAGTAATTAAATTAGTAGCGACCCGCTTCATCTTGGAAAACCAAAAAATTGGTCTGCTCAACACCGTAAATAACGCAATGAATGTTGTTGAAATGTCAAATTAAAAGCCATTCCTAATGTTAATAATATGTTACGCAAATCCGCAAAACAAGGTAAGTATGTATTCAATTATTTCTACCCGCAAAAGCTCATAACCGTCTTTGTGGTGCCAGATAAAAATGTATAACAAGCAAACTTTTCGAACCATTAAACTCACTACGCCAATATGCCAAATAAAATCGAAATGGGAGCAAAGCAAAACGACAAAAAGTTTCACTCGTACCATTTTAGTCACCCCCTCGACACGCCAAAGATTGCAGTAAAATTTCCGAGTCGGGGTTCGAACGTGGGACTTCCCGAGGGCATTCTGTGGAAACAGATTAGGCACATAATTGACGTATGCATTGTCTGACACAAGCTGAACATTTGTGGAGGGTATGTGTGTACCTGGAGGGGCGGGGGTTTCATTTTGGAGTGGATTCAAATAGATTGTAGGTTAGGTTTGGGGTTAATGACAGGAGTTGTGTGTATATCATCGGGGCTGACCAAAAGCCTGACCAATTCTTTGAATACCTAGTAGTTCTGCTGTCTTGTGTTGATTTTAGTGATTGTTTAACCAATTATAAAAGAGACTTTGACCCCTGAAATTTAGCTTAGTCTGTTTAGTTGCTGAATATTGTCAATTTTAACCATCAACTTTAGATTTCCTTACTCAGTTTTCCTTAGATAGTACGTAAGTCAGTGTTTCCTCCAACCTCTACACCTCCATCACCTCTCTGGACCTCTTAGTTTGTACATCTTCTCAAAAATCAGTCAGCTAGGAAATGCTTTTTTTTTTGCGGATTGGAAATCATCAAACGACCCCTCCCGCTCTGGGTGGAGCGGAAGGGAGTGTCAGACTCTTACTGACTAAAACCCACCCGTGTTCCTTCCTTAGCCCTTTATGTTCCGGGCCAACGGTATCTTCTCCATACGAAAACTACCTTTTGGAATTGGCGACTAGAATCATTTCTATTTAGTTTTTTTTTGACGTTCAAAAGTGCCTTTAATGTGCCTATTTGAAATAAATGATTTGACTTTGACTTTGGTAACCCTTTCGGACAGTCCCGCTGAAGCTAGAAAATGCCTTAGGCGTCATCTAGTTTTAAAATATTGCCCAAAAATATACATGTTTATGAATCTTAAAATATATACTTACAGAAATAAACATCATTTCATTTTATCAAATATTCTTTTTAATTCATAGGTAATGACACTGAAGTGTTAATTGTTTATCTTAGTTAGCCGAATCTGACGTACCTACGATTAAGGAAAACTGTGTTTACATCATTAAGAAAGTAGGTATGTAATTTTTAGGAAAGTCACATTAAAAAATAGGTACATGCGTAGTTTTCAATCTAGAGCCTGATACTTATCAAGCTTGTAAACCTGACCAGTGACCAACCACACTGTAAAAGTAGGTCCACCTCAAAAACTGGAACAGAGACCTCATCGTTAAAAGAACTCAAAAACGTTATTAAAACCCAGCACCCTGGCAAGGAGCCAGCTCCAGAGCAATGCAGAGGCACATAGTTCAAATATTGGTTATTTTCCGACGCATGGGTACAGTTAGCGAAAAAACTTTTAATTAATATTCAGTTTGGAGCGAAGTTTCAGGTTGCAGGTGTTTCGAAAAAATGTTGTTGATAGTTAATTAGCAAAGTTTTGATCGGGAAAATATTATTTTCTGCTGAGGAATGATTTTTTTTTGCTGTCTTTGTTGGAGGCAGGAGGTAGTTTGAGGCAGAGTAGCATAATTAGCCTGTATTGTTCCCACTGCTGGGACACAGGCCTCTTCTCGATTCTGTAGTCTACCACGGGGGCCCAGTGCAGGTTTGTAACTGCCACATATCTTCGAATTTTTGGTTGTAGGACATGTCGGTTTCCACACGATGTTTTCCATCACCGTTTTGAGAGCAGTGGTGATGAAATTATTTACACAAAGTAAAGCGCCTGCCTGGGTTCAAACCCACGACCTACAACTCGTAAGTCGGGGCTGTTACCGCTGGGCCACCACTGCTCCTAGAGGTAGAGTACCAGGCCGTTTTATACACAGGTCATGAAGTTTGATGACAATATTAACTTCTCATTTGGACTTTAACCCCTTAAGCTCCGCTAATAATGAGACACAATTGATTTTCTATTGTTTCGAGACCCATCGGTCACGCGCGGAGCTACCGGAAGGCCATACATAGCACACGTATTAAATCGGAAAGGGATCGGCACCGTATCGCCTTTCGCCTCGCCGTCAAACAGGCGTCAACCTAACGTAAGCACGTAACCAAAGCGGATCAGAAGCTCCGATACGTTGACTCGGCTACGGCTAGGCGACGCCGCGCTAACGACTCGCCGACCGCTGGTTGATGGTGCAGCAGGCAGGCCGGAGGGTTGAGAGAGGCAAGGGTGCATAAAGAGACGTAAGCTCGGGTACGGAGAGACGTAAGCGCGGGGACGACGAGCCGTAGGCGCAGGGACGGCTCGAGCCGTAACGCCGAGGATAAAAACAATATCGTCGGTACAAACATTTTGTTCCTAAATTCTGCTGAAGTTTTAGTTGCGGAAGTGGGTACAAGCATTCCCACTTTCGACATCTATGTATTTTAAAAGTTTCCCAAATAATAGAGATAGCCCAACACTTTGCAGATCGTTTGAGCCTCTCGCAATCCGCTGCTGAAAATAGATTCTTTATAATAACTTGTATAATTATTCCAACATAAGAAAGGTTTATTAAACAAAATGTTATCCATTTTAAGATAATATTTACATAATATTTAAGCCTACTTAAAATAATATTTATTTATTTAATTCGGGAAACAAACAGTTACACAAAAAATCGTAATAAACAGGTAGTGAGCAAAGAAAGTGATTACATAATTATGTGTAGCTAACGACGTTATCCACATCTTAAATACTAAAAAAATATTATGGAACTATTTGCACACGATTATCATAATATAGTACCATTATCTTAAGATATTATTTTAAAATTAAAACAAAAGATAAACAGTATTTTTAATATGTACATGTATATATAAAACTAAAAAATCATACGGCATCAAAAAATTCGTCAGCGTCGAAAAGTGCCCAGAAGGCTGGCAGCATTGCCACATTGTATGACGATGCTGATTTTTTTACCAAAAAATAGGCCTTTGGTCACGTAAAGAGTTGACCAACCACCTGGCGAATCTGTGGTCAACTGGACCCACGGGATCACTCAACCTAATCACATTTTACTGGCGATATTTTGAAAAAGCAAGTGGGCACTCGAAACCCATGGCCCTAGTTAGGCCCTGTTTCAACCCCAAGCGGCTCTAACATAATATAATTCCAAATAAGGTTGGAATGTTTTCGCCGTTTATTATTAATTTCAGAAAGGTCGATGCGACCACGCTTTCTTTCCCAGAATACACCCAACTCTTTCATCGACGGATAAAAATAAAAATAATTGTGAAACTTGAAACCCCTCTTCAAAACTTCGGGAAATCCGAAAACGAATCCTCCACGCCGAATTTGATCTTGCGTGCCGCTAACGGTATATAATTTCGGCAAATCAAAATTTTTTTTCGATCAATATATCACTGTAATACGGAATATATCGCTCGAACACCCTACGCCCCGGCAGCTATAACACTTAAACGTATCGCAGGATAATGTTCGCAGTAGATTGCTCGGTGTCAATCTAATATTTATGTCGGGAGCGTTATTTACGCAGCAACGGATATTGCCGTGTCCAGGGAATCGTCTTGGCAGATCTCATCATATTACTGGGGCCGTAAACGGGTTAGGGACGGGATTATGAAGAAGTGATACAATTTATTTTTATTGTGGCGACAAATAAATTGGTACGTTTTTTGGTTCATGATATTTGAATTGAATTGGCTGTTTACTGGTATTTTGTTAGGTATTTCCCAAAGCTCTTGACTTGAGTGTTTTGAAAAATATTTTGAGCATACTAGGTTCTGTTTTTGTTTAGACCGGGTAAATGTTGTATTTAAGTACTTAAAATGTTTATTCTTAGATGGCTTC
Source organism: Oligia latruncula (assembly GCA_948474745.1). Lineage (NCBI taxonomy): Eukaryota > Metazoa > Arthropoda > Insecta > Lepidoptera > Noctuidae > Oligia > Oligia latruncula. Next base: position 1,606,392 of record OX419707.1, on the reverse strand, counting down.
CCATGGTCTACTAGTATGTTAGGAATAGTTTATCTAAATCTTACCAAAAAGAGATCTCAAGCATTTTTACATTAGCATAAATATGACCGCCGTGAATATGATGGCCGTTTTGCGTTGATGTGACGCATATTTCCCCCAACCAGTTCTTTTTTGTGTTTTTTTTCTTTCTCTGCGTCATGTTTACCGCAAATATACGTATTTTCTTTTTTTTTATCTATGTCCGCCGAAGATTTGATTATCTTTTTTGAGCTTTTAATTAAAACAAAAGTAAGCATATACTTTATACCTACGAGAACGAGTAAATTGACAATTTTTCCACATTAATCAACATAAATTATGACCCCGCAGATTGAACAAACTATCAGATAAACTTCATTACTTCCATCGATCTCCACACTTCGCATTAATTTTATCAGCAAACAATCCGACGTCGACCAACAAGCGCAGTTTATCTCATCACAATACTCTTTCCAATTTTATATAAAATCTGTGATTGCTAGCAATCTCGGAGCAATCATTAAGCGGACAGGGATAAATATTAAATGTTTCGCTCTCGGATGATGCGGTCGCTGTCGGCTTCCGGCACATTTGGTTTGATTTCGATACTGATTTACGCGGGGCTTATTTCTTTGCGGGTTATATTGTCCCTGATTTAGCTACTTAGGAGGTTTTTGAAAGCTATATTATAGCTTATCAGAATACCAGCGCTGCGGTATTTATTTTTAAATATCGCAGCATTTTGCTGAGATAGGAGCATTTTTGCCTTAACACAGGTCTTTTTTTACTATTTATTTCTGTGGTTGTTTTTACGAGTACGAGTAAATTTGTTAGTTTTATATGCTCCTTTTTTACTGTTTGTATTTCAGACTGGATACGGAAGGCAGAGGACAGAGTATTCGGCCTGGGAGAGGCCTCTGTCCAGCAGTACTTTCAGTACATTTGTGCCAACCACAATAAAAATCTCCGTTCATCAAGTAATCGCCTTCTTCAATGTCACCACACAGACTTTATTCGCTCTTCCTTCTATGTTAAGTCTATCGCTTTGTAAAAAGCGTTCCCCCTGGAAATCAGGATGGCAATCAACTGATTATCCTTTAAAGTAAAAGTTCATAAGAAGCTGGCAGGATCATCACAAAGTGAATGTTTTCCCATTGTTTGTCAGAATTTGTTGGATAGGACCTCATGCTCAGCAGTAGCGCTTGCGACCACTAGATCAACGAAGCAGTCAGGTGTGAAATTTTGTAGGGGAAGATACGAAATATACACGGAAGAAGTTGCGGGAGAAGTGCTAGTAAAAAAAATAGACTATAACGTTGATTGAGCTTCTTTACATTTAGGGAGGGCCCCATTTGAGGAATTTGCCACGGGCCTCAAACGGTATACATAGCTACGCCACCGCTTTTACCGTTCATGGAAATCCTACTGGACGGATATTTATAACTTTGTAAAGCTCCTTTGAACGCATTTCATGTCCTACTTAAATCTTTGTAGTATTTTGAAACTGGAAATACCCGTACGTGGGTCGTTAACGAGTGCAAATGACACGCTATTGATATGTTATATGTTTGTTGTATATGTTCATGAAACGAATGAAAGACTTCACGTTTAATTTCGCAGAAATACAGCCTTTGTGGGAATTCGGCCACACATCGTTAAAATTAAAATGCTTTTTAAAATGTTATACGCGTCGTGCAAATGCACCCGGAGATGGGACAAGATTGTCAGACATTGGACGCTTGAGGGACATCGCCGTCGAAGTAGGGCACGGCGAAGGTGGTGTGACGATCTGATAACCTTTGCATGACTAACATGGCCATTTGGAGGCAGGAGGGGAGGCAGCAGTGGGACACATTATAGGTTATAAAAACATTTTAAGTCGGTTTCTTGGAAACCTTTTAAAATACACTGAACATGTAAAACACTATTATGAAAGGCATACTAGGAACAAAATGATTATAATTTAATTTAAATTTGAATATCCTGGCTAACGAATAGCTGTTCCAAAAGAAGCAGTGTTCTACATTAAACTCACTCTTTTTCATGCTACCATATTTTTTATTTATTAAGAAGAATATGATTGAATAACGTTATTATTATTATGTCTTTGTCATTCTTTGAAAAACACAATCCAATTTAACAAAAAAAAAAAAAAATACCTATATACAAAAAAAATATTCAAAAGTGTTGCTGCCTCGATCTCACATAACATCGACTTACCATCCCAATTCCGGCCTAATTCGCGTTTACAGCATCTCTTACCCCAAGTTCACACGGACTGGACGGGATTTTATCGCGCACTGGATTTTCAACCTTTGGTGTTGAGTCGAGCATTGAGAATCCAACAAAGCGCATCCAAGCGCGTCAAAAACACACTGTTGGATTGTCAACTCTCGATGCCAAGCAGAGCGTTGAAAATCCAGTGCCCGAAAAAATATCGCGGCGGGAAAAAGTCGCCCGAACCTGGGCTTACCCCGCGGCCACGAGCTACACGCTCAAGCGACACGCGTGCGACAGTGACTGCGGAGAAAACAAATGAAAGAAATGGTTAGGAGCAAGCATGTCACGCATCACCACGACACGACTTGCGGAGCGACAAATGTAAACCTAATAACACTGTAATTTGGAAATATTACAAAAGCTAATTATTTGTTAAAGAATAACCATGAGATTTTTCAGACAGACGCTTTACTTGATTAAATAATTTACATATTATTTCATCACCACTGCTCTCAAAACGTGGAAGGAAACGTGAGGAAACCGACATGTCCAAGAACCAAAAATTCGAAGTCATGTAACATCTACCAACCAGCACTGGGCCCGCGTGGTGGATTACGGCCTTCTCACCGAGAGGAGGCCTGTGGCCCAGCAGTGGGAACGTTATAGGCTGATTATGTTTGAGTTAATTGCCGGCTGTTCTGCATAGGAAACGACCAATTGGAATATAGAGGTATGTGGACAGGATGTAAAGTTCACTCAACCTCCATAGAAAAGGGAGGATCCTTCGACCAGACGGGTGTTCCGTGTTGTGTCTGGTGAGCAACTGCCCGATGATTCATGTCATGCCGTTGTATCTATGTTAGTTGCGCGGAAACTCCGCTTGCGAGATGCAGGATTTTGCGTGACGTCAGTCTGACGCGTTGTTCGCATGTGGCGTTGTAAATACCGCTACAGGAATATAGCTTCTGACGTTTCATAAGTGCGATAAATTGTGAAATACAATATTTTTATTTGATTTAATTGATTTCTGTTTTTTTTTTTGCTTTTGGCTACTTTGTATTATTGTGTGTATTTTTTGTAATATATCCGTCTTGTTTGTGCAGAATAATAAATTTTTCTTTTCTTTTTTTTTCGCGATGGATGAAAGTCGCGTCGCTATTCGCTCCGCTCGAGGCCGTGAACGAAGCCTTAGCGGACCACATTTTATTGTTCAGTTGATGGAGCGATGGACCGATGATCCGTTTCTAGGTTTACCGCTAATATGGTCCGTTACGGGGATCCGTCATTTCCTTTTATTTATAGTTTGGTGAAAGAATTCATGTTTCGTATATTTATAGGGGCGAAAGGAAATAGGAGGTAGGCACGTCTCGGTGTGGTCCATGCAACCTTGGTGCTACAGATGGCAATGTGGAGTTTTTTATAGAACACGAGCTGCGCCCCGCGGTTTCACCCGCGCAAATGTCGATCCCGTAGGAATATCGGGATAATATGTTAATCCAGGGTGTCAGCTACCTCCATACAAAATTTTATCAATATTGGTCCAGCCGTTTGAGCGTGAAGAAGTAACAAACATATAAACACACACACTCACAAACTTTCGCGTTTATAATATTAGTGTGATGATAACATACTATCACGACAGTATTTCTCCAAAGGGTTAGAATACTCAGTCTATATTGTTCCCACTGCTGGGACACAGGCCTCCTCTCTGTGCGGCCGTAATCCACCACGCGGGCCCAGTGCAGGTTAGTGGATGTTTTGCATTTTTGGTTCAAGGACATGTCGGTTTCCTCACGATGTTTTCCTTCACCGTTTTGAGAGCAGTGGTGATAAAATTAAATACACAAAGTAAAGTAAAAGGTATCCTGGGTTCGAACTCATGACTTATAACTCGTAAGTCGGCGTCGATACGGCTGGGCCACCACTGCTCATCTACTAACTATAATACACCAAAATTTTACCAATTGCGTTTAAGCACCGTATAAGGGGGCGTGAGCCTTTTGATTGGTTTTTAATAGGGCTTTTGTGAAAATGCCAATTTTTGCCCTATCTGTTTTTGTTTTTACTCCCAAGACAGCTAATCAGCCGAGGTCCGTGGCTTAATAATAACAGCCGCACAGGTCGATCGTTCAGGTTAAGCTACGCTTGCCGCGGTTGGTCTGTTGATGGGTGACCAACTTTACATACCGTGACCCCTCCGTGCCTCGGAAAGCACGTAAAGCCGTTGGTCCCGGCTGTCATTCGTGGATCTTTGACAGTCGTTACGGGAAGTCAGAAGCCCGAAAGTCTGACAACCAGTCTTACCAATGGGTATCATATTACAAAGTAACTGGGTTGTGGAGGTCAGATAGGTAGTCGCTTCATATAAAATACTGATATTCAGCTGCATCCGGTTAGACTGGAAGCCGACCCCAACATAATTGGGAAAAGGCTAGGCAGATGATGACAGCCAATCAGACATTCGACACAGTAAATAGCGGGGTGACAGCCCAAGTTCGTGCATCGCACATCGTATGTAGAACTTCTTTTAATTCACCCAAAACGTACATATTTTTACGACGTACCGAATGCTTCCAAACACTAAGCCACGAGCGACACTACGAAAAAAAATGTCACACATTCCTGTAAAAATAAAATGGAGACCGGGGGTAACTTTTTGTTCAAGCGTTCTGCTCCCACAAAACAATATCCCGGGGTATTTCTATTTATATTTGTAAACGTTGAAAGTTTTTGCCCGGGAATAACTGCGAATTTAAACTATTGTGGGTATTTCCGGTAACTTTTGGACGTTTTTGGCGGCAGACTGACTTCGGCGGACATGCCTTGGGGATTGGATAGATATTTTGGGAATGTTGGTGTGGCTGTATTTCTAATTTTGGCTGTGAAAGTTTTTAGGTAGTGAGTGTATACATGTAAGTTAAGTAGAAAGTATATTTCAGCGGTGCCTTGTGCAGTCAGATACTTAGCTCTGATTTGTAAATAGCGACCAAGAATCTACTAAGTTAAGACAACAACAAACTATTAATGATAATTGATGATCCATAATTGTGTAATAGACATAATACATATAAAACCACATGTGTCAGAAAAAAAAAATTACATTTATTTCCATGATCATCATCATTACAACCGAAAGACGTCCACTGCTGAACATAGGCCCTCAAGCACCTCCACTTCGACCGGTTCTGTGCTTCTCGAATCTAACGGATTCCTGCGGCCTTCACAAGGTCGTCGGACCACCTTGTGGGAGGCCTTCCAACGCTACGTCTTCCGGTACGCGGTCGCCACTCCAGAACCTTTGGGCCCCATCGGCCATCTGTTCTGCGAACAATGTGCCCTGCCCACTGTCACTTAAGTTTGGCAATTCTTCGGGCTATGTCGGTTACCTTCGTTCTCTTGCGGATCTCCTCATTCCTGACATTTATTTAGCACAGACTAAAATGCACAGATACACAACAAATACTCGTAAAAATAGCTATTGGGAGCAATTGGGAGCTATTGAGTACAAAATATTATTGGGAGCCAATAAGCTGATGACTTTGAAAGGGGCTGACTTTTGAAAGGCAGGGTCTGGGATCTGGGTGTTCTCGCGCAACTTTAAAGAGGTAAATGCCCAGCAGTGGACTGCGACAGGCTGAGTTGATTATCGGGAGAGTAATGTTTAAAATGAAGAACATAAACTGACCTTATTGGTCAGGTGGGTAGTACTCGCAACCGGCGTTCGTGTATGAACGTAAACGAAGCAAAAGGAGTATGTAAACATGGCGGCAGATCCGATTGCGTTCTATTGTTTTTGCCTACCCCTATTAAAAAAGGCGTGATTGTGTGTATGTTTCACAAACTGTTGACAAGCCTACACTGTCCTATACCTCAGAGATTAAAACAGAAGACGAACTAGCAGGGGATCGAGGAGGGGGTGGTGGAGGGGGATTCAGGGGATCGGACCGAAATAAATCCTTTTAACAATGAAATTTAAAAACATTGTATCCGTGGTTTCTTGCCGGCTCTTCTGCATAGAAAACGACCAATTGGAACCGTTCATCGACCTTCGTCTTTGTTTCATAAGTGCCCATGTAGGTTTATAAAATTAAAATATGTTAAATTTTAATGTTGTACTTCTATAAAACTTATTTAACATGTGACGGCACACAGGCTATGTCTCCCTCTTACATAACTCTTACATATCCAACATAGCTGGTGTCAGCTCCAAACGCATACGTTTATTCGTTAACATTCACAGTTTTCAACCAGAATTTCAGTCCATATTTCAGAAAATTTCCAGAGCTTGAAAACATACAAAGAATATTCTCCTATTTCAGTTTAAAAATCTTGTTTGGAACCGAATTGTATTGTATTCGAGAAGTACGTGCCAATATAGTTATGGAGATTTTTCAGTGCTATTGTTCCAAAGTTAGATTGGTCTCTTTTAAAGTAGAAATAATTTGGAACGCTGGCTCAAGTTATAATGGTTATCGGCCATATTGTACAATTTATGTAGATCCCTTCGGTGGTTGAGATGTTTTTGCTTGAGGGTTCAGTTTTTATTGGATTTAAATTCTTGTATATGTAACTGCTGAATAAATGTTTCTTTCTTGTTGTAACAATTTAATGATGGAATCGAAAGTCGAGTTTGTCGAATAGCTGCTGTCCGCGTTTTCCTTCGCATTGCAGGGGAATTCATCTCGGGTATTAATTGTGTTGACTTAGGGATTGCAGCCCTGAGTATTTGATATTAATTGCAACTGTATAACTCTACGCGTTCCGGAGAGAAAAGGTCTTGACCGACGGACAGACAGACGGACAACGAAGTGATCTTTTAGGGGTTTTGTTTTGCCTTTTGATGTACGGAACCCTAAAAACAATCAAACAAACTAAATAGTAGTGATGAACAAACTATGGGTTTTACCGATCTTTGACTATCTATAGTGACTAGAGTATTGGATATATTTTAATAGATTTTTTGTATAAAATTGGGAACGTAATAAGATACACAAAGTTCGGCGTCCCCCCATTCTATAAAGTCAACATTCACCAAAACACGCTACAACATAGAAAGATACACTTATAATATGTCATCATCATCATTTCATCCGAAAGACGTCCACTGCTGGACGTAGGCCTCCCCCAAGACCCTCCACTTCGACCGGTTCTGCGCTTCTCACATCCAACGGGTTCCTGCGGCCTTCACTAGGTCGTCGGACCACCTTGTGGGAGGCCTTCCAACGCTACGTCTTCCGGTACGCGGTCGCCATTCCAGAACCTTTTGCCCCCATCGGCCATCTGTTCTGCGAGCAATGTGCCCTGCCCTGCGGCAATTCTTCGGGCTATGTCGGTTACCTTGGTTCTCCTCATTCCCGATTAGATCACGCAGGGAAACTCCAAGCATAGCTTTAATATGTAAAACCGTCCTAATCCGCCTGAAAAATAACATCGTATCAATCTTCATCACAGGTATCGAGGTAATCCGCACAGAAACATGAAATATGTCTGTCTACCCTTCGCGAGACCATCATGATATGTTCTGCCTAATAAATCTGCCGGCTGACACCAATGAATATTGATGAGCTCGCATCGTCAGCAAAAAGATTACAACACGAAAATTTTGCTATTTATAGAATTATGTTTTTGTTTTCTTTATGAAAAAACTGGCCAAGTGCGAGTCAGACTCGCACACGAAGGTTTCCGTACCACAAGGCAAAATGCCGAAAAAAAACACGTTTGTTGTATGGGAGCCCCCATAAATATTTATTTTATTCTGTTTTTAGTATTTGTTGTTATAGCGGCAACAGAAATAGGTACATAATTTGTGAAAATTACAACTGTCTAGCTATCGCGGTTCTTGAGATACAGCCTGGTGACAGACAGACGGACAGACAGCGAAGTCTTAGTAATAGGTTCCCGTTTTTACCCTTTGGGTACGGAACCCTAAAAAGAACAAGTTGGGGGCTCAGCATAATGCTGTGACACTATGCGAGACAGACCCACAGCGCTGGTTATCAGCGACAGTCGCCGAAAGCATTGCCACATGGGAACCCCAAACAACTTTGTTATTAAGGAAAATAATGGACCTGTTACTCGTAATAAGGTGTTTGATACATGGTAATATTATTTTCGGCTTCGGTGGGCGTTCGAGCGGTAAATAAGATGCGAATATTCGACCAAATAATAATATTGCAAATATCCGGCGGATTATTTGTGGGGTATGTCATCGTTGAGATAAGTGTGTGTGGGATTATTATGGGAAACAAGATTTTGCCAGCGGTTTCAACCACGTGGAGGTCGGAAGTTATCTTACCGGAACATACTATGTACTTACCGGTATGAAAACTGTCCTATGTGTTGATCCAGATCATAAACTATCTAATCTGCCTGTCTCTGCCCTTCGCATCCGGATTAAAAAGAACCCTGCAAGAGCCCGGTTCTTTGCAACAGGATACAAGAAACATTCAAAATGGTGGTCACAAGGAGTCAAGGGGATACAGCGGAAGTTGAAGAACAACGACGAGTCCAACTACAACAGGAAACAACAAGAAAATAAAGGAAGAGACACTACGAAGGCTTTTATTTGATCATCTACGTCAAATAATACAGTCCACAACATTCCGGAAAGACAAAATCATTTATTTGCCAAAAATGTAAACAACTAAGAGTTTAGAGAACAATAACTTTAAATTCTACACAATAAAGTTCAGTTGTTCTGTAATGTTCTTTAATAACTTTTAAGAACTTTGCATCCTGCTTATGCGTATGAAGTTTCATTAAAATCGGTTCATTCATTTCGAAAAATAAAGGCTTGATTTGTATGAAATGCCGTACGTCGTAAACGCTCTTAAGATTTTTAAAATACAATGAGAAATTCCTTTAAATTACAATGATTTGCTCTCTCTTGCGAAACATCAATCAAATCAAATCAAAAATGTTTATTTTTTAAATGTGCTAGGTACAAAAGATTTTACATACTGTGCAAAGACACATTCCGCAGTGTAATTATGGCATGCAAATATTTAATAGATAGAGTAGGTTGGTATGTTTTAACATACAGTACCTATTAGACTAATTAATAACAAGTTTTAGGTATTAACGTTAAGAAGTCTCCAAGTTAAAGTCTTTGGACAAAATTCAGCTCACTTTAAAATTCTGAAACTTACAAATTCATAATTTAGCATACCTAATATTCTGTAAAGTCAGAAAATTGAACCAAGTAGAAGAAAAATTTAAGTATTTTTAAAGATCTTGACTCAGCATTACTGTGAGAAGATTTCATTTAATGTAACTGAAACTGCAAAGTATCCGTTACTAGGGATTTGCCGCGGCTTTGCTTCAATAATTCCGGAGAGAAATATCTTGTTCAGCAATAGACATAAACCATATTTAAACTTTGTAAGAAACTTATTGAAATAGGAGAACATTTGCTTGTGACCCAAGGGCTGGCTTTTACCTTGGCCAGAGGCTAAGCATCGCCATACAACGTGGAAATGCCGCCAGTCTCTTGGGTACATTACCAGTCAACAGCGATGCGGATGAATTTTTCGAAGCTATTTTTTAGTTTCTGTATAGTTTTAATTAAGTTAGGATTTAATTTTGTTATTTTTAGATTAGGTTAAAGTATAGTTGTATATGTTACAGTCATAGTGATTAAATAGCTATTATACATAATGACTGGTCATTATATTTAAAGTAACCTAACCAAACCGAACCTCGGGTGGCCCTTCGCTCGCTCTAGCATCCTATGTCGACGTAGCCCCGCTTCGCTAATGTGATTAATTCTGTGTCAATTATCACTTTATCTAAATTGAGTAGACATTATAAATAATGGCTAGACAATATTATATAATATCCGGATTTATTACTTTGGCTGTTGTAATATCAGTAAACCATACATGTTGTATGGATCACTATGGAAGCTTGTTGACATACGTTTTTTTTTACGGCGTAGTTTATACGCCGTACCGTGAACAAACCGTACACAAAGGGCCTCATGCAAACAGCTAGAAATACTACTATTATTTATTTAAGCGCAGTGTTCCAAAAATACGGAATCTATTTTGCTGACGCTACTCCTAAAACCGTTCCCATTTTAGATATTTCAGCCATCGTGGGTAACTCCGTAATGATAGTGTTACCGTATGACGGCGCGTCGCATTCTGCTAAAATATGGTGCACCCGGCTGAAACATACTGCGTCGAGTTATTATACGCGAGCTACTTTTGTTGCAGAATGGACCAAATGGGAGTTTATAACGTTAATGTTAAACCTGGGTTATTTTTCAAAGGTATAATATTATAACTAGCTTCTGCCCGCGACTTCATCCGCGTAAAATTTCTTGTTTTGTCGTAGCATCGCTTACTTGCGCTATTACTTCGTTTTTGCTTACCCTTCTTTTTGGAGAATCGTAAAAGGATAACATTATGAATCGTAATACGGCGAAGACAGTCCGTGTTTTTCTTTTTTTCGCTACTTTACGTAGGTATAATCAAAGAGTTTGGGATTGGATTTGGAACGGATTGATTGGTATTTTAGCACAGACAAAAAAAAAAACTGAAAAATGCTTCACCAATGGGATTTGATACGATTAACCAGTCCATTATGTTAGCCTTTTATGATTCTGCCAAAGTGGCCTTTTTAAGCCCCCAAGTCTTCCTCGTCAGAACTCATTATGACATCTACGCAAAATGTGTTAATAAATTATAAAAATATTCTTAAGATAGTCGCGTTTCTGTTTCGTTTTGACACATGTGACACACAATGATCATACAAATGTGTGAACTCACTCTTCTCACACACACACACAGAGCCCCACACACTTTTAACACTTTTTCGCGTGACTAAGTACGGTGAGAGCAAATCTATCGATTTAAATCTTTGGTCACCGGTGTTTGACATAATGTCAAATACAGATTTTCGTGATGGCCGCTATATGACCGTACCGTTTTCCTACGAAAACACCTTTCCCCTCTCCGATATCTTAAACAAAACACAATCGAACCTTACCTTACATAGAAGGGACTCCTATAAGCATTTGTACATAAATCGTTTCAATTACACAGCCCCTCGACCCACCGAACTCAATTGTCTGGGAAGGTCACTCGGAGTTATCAATATCTTTGGATCGGAACGCGCAGGAAAAATCTGCAGTCAGCAAGTCGCACGTGATGTAAATATCTGAAGATGGGGAGCGTTTGGATGGGCCAGTGACTTGTGCCAGTGGGTAGGATAGTCGAGTAGTAAAAGAGATCCGAAAGTGGTGGTCTTTATAAGTACCTTGGTAAGACTTCTTCAATGTATACATGTAATATTGTATTAACAATTATAATAAAGCTTTTGTTTAGTTGACGCTAACCTCTGGAACTACTAAACGGATTTGAAAAAATCCTTTTGTAACATCATGCTACATGAGACACAATTGATTTTCTATTGTATCTTACTACCTATGGCATGCGGGGGCTTGACGGTGAGCCTGTCACAGGTGAAAATAGTCACAAGGCACACAAATGGCACAATCTCACGCGGACAAAGTCGCGAGCAAAAGCTAATAGTTTATATTTTTACATAATAAGTTGTGTCGAGAGCTTTTGTTTTAGACATAGATTTTTAAGATTAATCACACTAATATTATAAAGGCGAAAGTTTGTGAGTGTGTGTGTGTGTGTTTATATGTTTGTTACTTCTTCACGCTCAAACGGCTAGACCAATTTTGATAAAATTTTGTATGGAGGTAGCTGACACCCTGGATTAACGTATAGGCTACTTTTTATCCCGATATTCCTGCGGGATCGACATTTACGCGGTATATATATTTGTTACTTCTTCACGCTCAAACGGCTGCACGAATTTTGATAAAATTTGTATGGAGGTAGCTGACACCCTAGATTAACGTATAGGCTACTTCTTATCCCGATATTCCCACGGGATCGACATTTACGAGGGTGAAAACGCGGGTCGCAGCTGCCTAACTAGTTTGTCAATATTGCCCACATTATCTTGTTAATAAATAGTGTGAGTAAGTAACGGAGCTACGTTACTAGTTATAGTAAAAGTACGCAGTGCTGTTGCCCACCCTATTTCAAGTTAAACAAATATCAACTTTATTTCAATGACAAATTAAGTTGATTTCAGATTGACTAGCACTATTGAAAAAGTTAGAAAAATGTTTGAAGTTGTAGCGTAAACTGAATTTTATTGTGTAGGAATTAAAGTTATTTTTGCATTATTTCATATGTTGTTTACATTTTTAGCAAAAAAACCACGAACGCAGATTAGTTAGGAAGTTAGTTGAACTAATAATAACGATATCCTGGAACTATTTTGCAAAATATCACCAAAACGCTGACGTGGAGCGTTTGGATTGGCAAGTAACTGGCGCTAGTAGATAGCATTGTCAAATAAGTGAAGTGAAAACACTTGGCCTAGAAAATGCGGAGCAGGCTCTATATGCTAGCAAAGAAATTGCATACATACAAATGACCGTTTCTATGAATCTTATTATTTAAGGCAATGGCGAAGGATATGCACAGAGTTGGTACCATAGTACAGCTTTCTTATATCAAGAGAGTACTAGGGGTTCTGAAGTGGCGACCGCGTACCAAAACACGTAGCGTTGGAAAGCCTCCCACAAGGTGGACCGACGACCTCGTGAAGGCCGCAGGAACCCGTTGGATGCGAGAAGCACAGAACCGGTCGAAGTGGAGGTGCTTGGGGGAGACCTATGTCCAGCAGTGGACGTCTTTCGGCTGAAATGATGGTGATGATGGTGATTCACCTAATCAGCCAGTAATTTTTCCAACTGCTGGGACACAGGTCTCCTCTCTGTGAGAGGGAGTAGGCCGTAACACACCACGCGGGCCCAGTGCGGGTTGGTAGATGTCACATATCTTCGAATTTTTAGTTCTAGAACATGCAACGGGCATGTCCTCTGTTTTGAAAGCAGTGGTGATGAAATAATTTACACAAAGTAAATGGCAACATTTGTTTACACTGTTTTTTGCTACAGGTTACATGTAAAAAATGTATATGCAACAGTGCAACAATCGGTTACAGGCAAACTCCGAATGCATATATGGCAATTAATCATCATCTGCCTAGCCTTTTCCCGACTATGTTGGGGTCGGCTTCCAGTCTGACCGGATGCAGCTGATTACCAGTATTTTATATGGAGCGATTGCCTATCTGACCTCCACAACCCAGTTAATGGGGAATTTATAATATTACTGTGATGAATAATAATTTGTAATGTGGTGTAAATTCTCTATAGGTGTATTCCTGAAATAAAAATGATGTGGTTTGATTTTTGTCTTTGGTAAAGCATTTGTAAAAAAAAAAAAAAACTAGTCAATTATTAATCTTTTCGCTCGACATTTTACCTAAATATTGGTTTTGCGACCCCTATTTGAGCAGTTCATTGACCGTGTGGTTGAAAGTCAACCGAAAGTGAGTGCATTGACTTTAAAGTTTTCGTTAGCACATGGTTCGCAATAGACAAGGCTAGATTATTAGCTAGCTAGTAAGTTACTGCACAGCAATGTTTAAAGAAAGAAAACTGGCCAAGTGCGAGTCATACTCGCACACGAAGGGTTCTGTACCACAAGGCAAAAAAATCTGCTGTTCCCTACATTTTGACGAACATAAATGTAGGGAAAAGCTGTTTTTTTTTTTGCGATTTCTGGTTTAGTCCGATAGTAAAAGTTGTTCGTAATGATGAGTACAATGACCTCTTAAGAGGTTGTTAATGTTTTACCAATAACCCTGTATATGTGTGAACATAAATGGTAAAATAAAATGGTAAATAAATAAGTGGTATACCTAATTTCGGAGCGAACTCTTTTCAGAGCCACAACCGACAACGCTCTAAATTGCACTGTTTGTTTTAGCATATACGTTACTAGAACTCAGTATCTAGTCAGCTAGAACGCAGCTCGCCATCTTGGCACGTCCGCAGCATCACGTAACAGTACTTACCCCGGATATAATTATTCGTTGAGCCCGGATCTGTGGCCGCACCGCGCTGATATTCTATTTTACAACAACTATAAATTGTTATATGGTTTGTAATGTAAACAACTCTTCTTTTTTCCTAGCAAGCGTGTAAGACGATTTGAAAAATTAATGTACATACCTGAAAAAAAAATCTCTCTGAATGCGTTCTCCTTTTTTTGTGTTCCCGTTCGTCCCACTGCCTTCGTCTCACAGTGGGATGAACGGGAATTAAATGCGAGACGACCTAATCTGTATTAATTATTTGCCAAATACGTAAACAAATATGAGTCTATGGAAAAATAACATTAAATCCTAAACAATAAAGTTCAGTTTAGTTTTGAATAGACTTTAGAGGCATACCGCCAGGGTTAGATCGAGGTGGCTATCGAAAGGGATGCCTGGAAGAATTTGGGGGAGACTTTTGCTCAGCAGTGGGACAGTCTAATCTTAATAAAAAAAAAATCCGTTCGTCCTACTGATTTTGTTAGTGGGACGAACGGGAATTATTTAGTAATTTTATTTTTAATTCCCATTGGTCCCACTATATAATTTGTAGCTCGTCTAACAATAGAACAATCATGTGTCCAAGCCTTTGAAAGTAATCACTAAATTTGTAAACAAGAGAAGTCCTTAAAGAAAGACATTAGCCAATTCTACGCCAGATTAATATAACATTATTAACAAGTATTTAAAACTAATTAACACGGTCACGGTAATCAAGATTAATAGTGTAATTCTAGTTGTGTACTTACGTGTAAAGATAATTGGACACGAGTAACTACAGTCAGATACAATGTTTGCTCGCTTTGTGACTGGTAATGCGTACTATCCTTGCATCTGTAAATGCCCTTATGGCGTTGGGATTTGTATTAGCGTGGATTATACACGACTACACGAGCGACTCGCGTCGACGGCAGATGCAACCGCAGTCGTCAACGCATGTCACACCACAAATACACGAGTGCCATTTCGTTGACAGCAGCCGCTGACGATTCGATTCGACGGTTTCGATGGCTGCAGATGTCTCTATTGTTTATTTGAGCACTTATGAAACTGAAAGATATGTCTGAAAAATTAAGATAGGGACCTCCAGTCGGTCCGTTATCTTCGGTTCTCTTCTTTATCAACCTTAGTATACATACAAACGAGCGACACGCGTCTACGACAGAGGCAACAGCAACCGTCGACGCGCATCGGCGACAGCAGTCAACACGTGTCTGCGACAGCCGACGACGCGTTGACAGACGACACGCCAGTCGTGTATTTGAGTGCGGTGTTCAAACCGTCGACGCGCATCGGCGACAGCAGTCAACACGTGTCTGCGACAGCCGACGACGCGTTGACAGACGACACGCCGGTCGTGTATTTGAGTGCGGTGTTCAAATGCGAGCTTAAATGTTGTCAGTTCGAAAAAATCCATTGCATAAAGTTGGTTATCGTGGACATAGATTTTTAAACAATGGATATTGCCAAAATAAAAGTAATTAGTATTAGAAAGTAAAACTGTTTTATTGTTTCTTATGTTAAGGGTAGCCTAAAAAAATTGTCTTACGTTTTTTGCAATTTAACAAGTATGCCGCAGGAGACGCCCTGCTGGGCATCGTGAATCGAGAGCCGATTCCCGGCCACCGTAGGAGCGGGCTTGCGGACGGCGAGCAATGGGTAGCTCGCCGTCCGGTAAGGACCAGGCCCGGGGCGACGGCGCGTTGTATTCCACGCGCGCCTCAAAGAGATGTCAGCACTGACTGATAGGGTCAGCCACGGCCGATGCCTGCCAGGGTCGCGGGTTGTTCGAAAGAGTTACCGTAGCCCCGGGCACAGGCAACTGAAGGAACACGGGTGGGTTTTAGTCAGTTAAAGACTGACACTTCTTAGTTATTATAATACACTTTGAAGTTATTTGATAATTTCCCACCCAAAAATAAAAGTGTAACATGTATCTATGTATTTACAGAATTATAATCATTGAAATCATCAATACAACCCTCTAGGTTCTTATAACCCTATTGATTGACTATTTTATGAAATATCAAAAACTACCCCCTAGCGCTTTCTCCTGTAAGCGAAAACGCTGTAAGTATGCAATATAGGGAGTTTCTTTTAGTAGATCTGCGGATAGTATAATTATTATCTATACAACATTATTTGGTACTTATATGCGAAACCCGAAACACGTGTCTAGTATTTTTATGTAAAGAATCTATGTACAAAAAGCACCTGCCATCCAATCTCTTCACCACCCTTGGTTGACTGGTAGAGAATGCCTAAGGCATTAAGTCCGCCTTTGTACCTTTTTGTGCGAAAAGTTTAAATAAATAAATAAAATTTCAAAACTGTTTCATGAAAAATCACAAAGTTGTAAGCTTGTACCTGTTTGTCCGTACAAAACATGCTCACCCGCGCCGCGCCGTCTTGCGCTCATTGATATAATAGTCCCTAGATACCTAACCGTTCGGCGCGGAGATTGGATAACCTACTGAATGTCGCTCGGTGTCCAACTTTTAACCTTTTTTAAATATTTTTGGGCCAAAATATAACATGGGGTAAAAATGATTGGAATCGATTCAGTTACTTATTCTGAACAAACTATATTCAGGTTTCGCATATTATACTAAAAATAACGTTGTATAAACCTAGTGAAGTATCTACTGTTTAGCTAGTGAAGTACTGTTTTATAACAAGAATAATTATGTATGTTTAGGTTAAGGTTTTTATGTATGGGCCTGCGTCGCCTGAAATAAATAAACCACCAGATTAACCACCTGATTTCCAAAGTACAGTCGGTGACCAACATTGTCTAACCCGCCCAACATTGCCAGACATTTTTTTTTTTTCGGATGGGAAGTCATCAAATGACCCCTCCCGCTCTGGGTGGAACGGAAGGGAGTGTCAGACTCTTACTGACTAAAACCCACCCATGTTCCTTCCTTAGCCCTTTATGTTCCGGGCCAGCGGTAACCCATTGCCAGACCCTTGTGGCTAAGTAATAACAGCCGCAGGGGTCGATCGATCAGGTTAAGCTATGCTCGCCGCGGTTGGCCCGTGTATGGGTGACCACCTTTACATACCAAGCCTTTAAATACCCCTCCGTGCCTCGGAAAGCACGCCGCCTGTCATTCGTGGATCTTTGACAGTCGTTACCGATAGTCAGAAGCCCGAAAGTCTGACAACCACTCTTACCAAGTGGTATCGTATTTTCCAGTAACTGGGTTGTGGACGTCAGGTAGGCAGTCGCTCCATGTAAAATACTAGTATTCAGCTGCATCCTGTTAGACTGGAAGCCGACCCCAACATAGTTGGGAAAAGGCAGATGCTGAAAGCTAGAAGAAGCTCTTTGAAAGCTAGAAGAAGCTCTTTGATAACGACAGTTACAACAGACGATCATTAACGTAACCGAAAGAAATTAATTTAAAACGAGCCGGATTGAAAAGTTCCCAAGTACTGCTCTAACAATTTGCACGGCGCTCTCTGAATATTAATCAGGTTTTAATACGCGAAGCAACGTTTTATGGTACTTTGGGTGGTTCTGTATGGATTTTGGAAGATATGGAGGAATTTGTTAAATGATAAATGATTTATTTTCTGTAAGTACCTAGGTTTGTACAAACACTTTTACACGTCAATTATATTTTTTTAAACTAGATGAGGTCGGCGTTTTATATCTGACTATTCTGAGAAGAAAGGCCGAAACAAACTCAGAGGTCACAGTCTCTTTTAAATTCCAGACAAAATCTTGGTCAAATCGTGTGAAGACCATGTAGATTGGTGGCTGAAATGGTCTTTTGAGGAAAGAACCACACAGATTGAGCGGATATGTTGATTCTCTTGAGTAATAGGATTGCATGGACAAGGCCGAAAAACAATTCTGGGACAAAGGCCCCCTCTCCATGAGAGGAAGTGGGCTGTAATCCACCACACGGGCCCAGTGCGGGTTGGTAGATGTCACATGTCTTAAAATTTTTGATTCTAGGACATGCCGGTTTCCTCACGATGTTTTCCTTCACCGGTGTAAGAGCGATGTTGATGAAATTATCTATACAAAGTAAAGCGTCTGTCTGGGTTCAAACGTACGACTCGTAAGTCAGGGCCGTGACCACTGGGCCATCACTGCTTTCAATGCTGCTTTAATGCAAATGAAAATGTATAGTGGTAACCTTATTTATCTATTCCGTGGTATTACATACATACATTTTCTTCCCATGGGGGTAGGTAGAAGCTGCGGTATGCGACCTGCTACGATCCTTACATACTCCTTTTGCTTCGTAAGGCGAAAGTTTGTGAGTGGGGGTGTGTGTGTGTGTTTATATGTTTGTTACTTCTTCACGTTCAAATGGCTGGACCAACTTTGATAAAATTTTGTATGGAGGTAGCTGACACCCTGATTTACCATATAGACTACTTTTTATCCCGCTATTCCCAAGGGATCGTCATTTACGGTAAAAATAATCAGCTGTTCCCTACATTATGTTCGCATAACTCGTCAAAATGTAGGAACAGCTGATTTTTTTTCGCGACCGATTTCGTTTATTTTTTGTATATTGGTAGTCAGAAAAGGCGATAACAAGTATGTGGTATAATTTATTGCATATCAATGTGGTTTCCATACTGCATATCCTCCTAAGGCGTCCGGGGTCCGGGCGTGGCATAACTTCCCAAAAATAGAACCTTCAAGTAATTGGGAAGCCAATATACCCAAGGTGGACGCGTAGAGCAGATGCTATTTTCGGCAATCGCATTGTTTTCTTATTACGAAGAAGAATATATCCAAAAGTTACCTTTACTTCTGTCAGTTTGAACCCCATCCCTAATTGACAAAGCTTTGATGAAACGAAAAACGTTACTCGAACTTTCATTCCCTATTTCCTTTTTGAACCCTTTCAGATGTATTTTGTAAAACGGGATTGTTGTGTAACCTTCTTAGCTAGATTTCTATATGACACTGGCCACCATTTCTCGCGCAAGTGGTACAGTAACGCTTGTAGTCCGCAATACATAGATTGCACGTGAAACACCACCATCTTTAGCACAAAAGCGTGACCTTTAGCCCGTAGTAAGTATGTAATACTATACTGTAGAGCCTACTTGTTGCTTACATGCAAACTCCGCGAGCCCTTTAAAAGTTATTGGCATGAATTACGAGAAAAACATTTTTAGTTTAAGATTAGAAGACGGTAGGCGTCAGATTTGGCTGCCAATCCAAAGGAACAAGTTATAAAAAATGTTATTAATTTAGAGACGATAATAATCACAATATAATAAAAGTGAAGTCTGTTATTCGTTAATCCTGGTGCAGTTAGCATCCCTCTGATGCTAACCGTACGCTCCGTTCTGTCTACGAGGGTTCTTATGTTTCCAGAAAAGGACAAAGTGAACCCCATAGTGCCTGCTCAACAGCTGTTCACCTGTACATTTTTCATTCCCTTACATTTCTGTCCCACTTCTGATGACAAACAAACATAATGCGCCATTGTGTGTTATCTGTGGAGTGTCAATTCATTGTCCGTGTCACTGGTGTGTGCGTGACATATGTGCGCCTCTGACGTCACTTTGCGGCCATTTTGAATTTAAAATGAGTGGCGTATGTCAGTTTGGTTGGAAGGTTGTGTGCTTCGATGGATTACTATAGCTAGTTGACCACTGATGACGTGACGTGGTTTAGGAGTTTTTTTAATCTACTTTTGAAGGGCCAGGTAGCAAGTCAAAACTTGTACCTAGGGCCCTAGGGCTCTAGGGCTTTATTTAGATATTAAGTTCTGTTTAAATTTTTTATGTCTGCTTGAGTATAATTTTCAGTGGACGTCTTTCGGCTGAAATGATGATGATGATAGTTTTTAATGTTTCTGTTGGTATACTGGCGTGTGCTAGCTGACATATACCAAGTATTTAATGGTTTTGTAATTTGTAATGTTAATTAATTTGCATACTATTGGACAGAATCAAGTTCTTACTTTTTTCTTAAGAAGTAGCAACAGCGCAACATAATCAGCCTATAATGTGGCCTCCTCTCTAAGAGAGGGAGGGAATTGTCTATAATCTACCCAGCCAGGCCCGGGTAGATTTTCAAAATAGCATTTTTTGCTGTTCTTCCACAATAAGGCTTAAATATCCATTAAGCATTGCGTAAAATTTGCTTCAGTTTATAATTTGTATTTTTTTTTGTAACTAGTAATAAATAAAATCATAATATAAGTATGATAAAATATTTAAACTTACAAAAAACTATCCTGGAAATCATTTACCTCTCCGTTATTTTCTACACTACATTTATTGATCTCATGAATACTCAAAGTTCTTGCCTAAATTTTGTTTAATTTCACCCCATATGTAAAAATTATAGTGTATACTGAACAATTACTATATTAGTTACATCGGAATTTACCCCTTATGTTATTATTTAACCATTTAAAATTTTGTCACAAAGATTTCATCATTAACTTCGGCGATTTTTGTTTGATAAATTTTGTCGATCAAAAGAACTAAATTCAAGTATCCGAACGCATTCCGGGGGCCTTACCCCGCGCGGCCCCTCAGTCGTCGTTGATTTGTCCACCAAGCTAATAAAAAATAATAAAATTTCTCACAAAAATTGTCAAAATAAATCATAAAATGAAAATCTACCCGCCCGCAGGCAGCCAGGGCCCAGTGCGGGTTGGTAGATGTCACATGTCTTCGAATTTTTGGTTCTAGGCATTGAGCTAAATAACTAGAGAAGCAAACCTCATTAAAATGTGTCAAAAAAATGTAACCACTATTTAAACGCGACGACGTAGCTTTGAAACCACTACACATTTATAAGTAAACATGTATCTGTCTCACTTACACAAGTCGCAAGAATAATACCGTCGCTTAGATTAGACAAAGACCGCAATATAAACATGCAATGGCGGGAGGGTGTTGCCTATCCATGCGAAATTTTACCCAACTTTTTAAGCCATAGAAAACGCAAAAAAAAAACATTAAACGTTTAGAACGTTATTTTTGAATTATGTATTTAAATATTTAAAAACAATTATTTTTATGTTACAATGTTATTTTTTTGTTACACATTGTCACACATTTAGTTTTATAAAATATTTTAAATCACATACTCTATAAATTAAAAACTCCCACATAATGTGGGAAACTAAAACTAAGTTTTTAGTGGCAACATTGAACCTAATTTACAAAATTCTACATTTTATTTATTTTTATTGCGTTTTTACGTTGATTTAAACACAGAAACAATAAACTTACGCGTGGAAAGTAATTCCGGTTAATTTATTGTGTTTTTGTGACCTCGAATCGCACTCTTTCACTACGCATTTTCCCATTTTGGCGGTAATTTTCACTCTGCTAACTTCGGTTGGCGTCACACAGAGCACTGAACTGACATTAGCTACGATTGAGGCTGTGGCCTTGATCCCAGTGGCAACGCCTTGGCGCGGTAATTGCTAATCTAGTGTATGTATATCAATGGTTCTAGGACATGCCGGTTTCCACACGATGTTTTCCTTCAACGTTTTGAGAGCAGTGCAGGTGATCAAATTATTTACACAAAGTAAAGCGCCTGCCGGGGTTCAAACCGACGACCTACAACACGTAAATCAGACCCTCACCACTGGACCACTAATATTTATTTCATTACCGACTCGTAGTCACACCAGATTGTAACACCAGTGTGACTAACAGGATTTTTTTTTCTAGATTGTCACACCACTGATTATTCCACACCATGTATAGATAATTTCTAGTGCAGTACCTACAAATTATACTAAAGTCGATCTGCTGATCGGCATTTGCCGACTCTCGTTCTTTGCCGACTAAGATTTTTCTACTTTTTGTACTCACATCAGTATGAACAGCTGCCTATGAAAATAAAATGATCAAATTGAATTACTCTCGATAAAACGATCTACTTTTGGGAGCTGATGAAATGATTTCCAACATTTTGCAGATTTTAATGGATTTTAACATGCGTGCCAAACCGCAGCAGTGGTAAACATGTTGAAGTTTTTAACATCAATTGACAGGCTTGGCAGGATTCTTTTTAATTCAATAAACGGTGTCATATTAAAGGGTGATAAAATGGTTTATCATTTATATTTTTTTAAAATAAACGTAACTTAGCATATCATCGCGCCAGTATTCTCGAAAGGCTTAGGCAGAGAATTAAATCTCGCACAACTATACACATACGGCACCTGTATTCTAATTAAAAAAATCACCACAAACAGTATACAATCCAATTTACAATTACACAAAAAAAACAATATCACACTACTTTAGAAATAAAAATAAATTACAACGAAGACAAGCTCTTACTAACTATTGTAAAAAACCATATTGTTCGAGGGAGCCGAGCTGTATGTGAGCTGACCTGCCAAATGACGTAAAAGATTGTAACTAAAAATCATATTCATAAAATGTAGTCATACCGCATACCTATCAATTAATGTCAGCGACTTCTTACATACCTAATATTTAATTGTATAACTTCACCAGCACGCACCTGAGGCAAAATGTATTTCATTTAGATTTAAGCAATTACTTTGTATCTCGTTGTAAATGAACCTATATTGTTCTTATAAAATAAATTCTTTAAACCTATAAAGTAGATCCACATGTCGCCAGACCCATGTAATAGAGGGCGAGCCTATTGCCATCAACTAGGCACATATCAATTGAGCAGTTATGGAACAATTATAAGTCGTGGGTTCAAACCCAGTCAAGCGCTTTACTTTGTGTAAATAATTCCATCAACACTGCTCTTAAAATAGTGAAGGAAAACATCGTGAGGAAACTGGCATGTCCTAGAACGAAAAATTCGAAGACATGTGACATCTACCAACCCGCATTGGGCTCGTGTGGTAGATTATAGCCCACTCCTTTTCGAAGAGAGGAAGCCCTGTGTCCCAGCCACCCAGCAGTGGGAACATTATAGGCTGATTTTGTAAGACACAAATCCAGATTCCGGGCTGATACTGAGAAAAACTATATGGATAAACCCAATAACATTTTGCCGAGGAACTAATAACCAAACTCAACAACTGAGGAACGATTTTTGAAAATACATCCCCTAAAGGGAATAAAGGGGATGTCCCTAGGGGATGAATGTTACTGGCTAAATAATAATAGCCGTACGTGTCGATCGAAGGTTAAGTTACGCTTGCCACGGTCGGTTCGTGGATGGGTGACCATCGATTACATACCAAGAGCACTTCGTGTCTCGGAAAGCACGTTAAGCCGTTTGTCCCGGCTGTCATTCATAGATCTTTGACAGTTGGTACGAGTAGTCAGAAACCCGTTAATCTGACAACCTGTCCTTGCTAATTGTGTTACCCAGTAACTGGGTTGTGGAGGTCAGATAGGCAGTCGCTCTATGTAAGAAAATGGTATACAGCTGCATACGGTTAGACTGGAAGCCGACCCCAACATAATTGGGTAAAGGTGCGGTAGATTGATTTTCAATGTTAGTATGGAAGTTTTTCATTATTGCTGTGGGAGATCCCATCAGGCCAAAGCATCTGGCACACGGCTTGTACAGAGGCCAGCACATCAAGCTACTACAATCTGTCAAATGTCTTTAATAGATTTTCGACTTTATCGCTAAAGCATAAGGTTCAAGGTTGATTGGGAAAATTTGACAGTTTCGGGGAGCTTGATGTACTGGCTGATCTGTACATTAATAAATTAGTTTTATCAATATTTCAATACGCAGGTAAATTACAAATGCAATAAAGAAACGAAATGTTTATAGTTTCGCTTAGTGTTAACTGAAAACGGGAAATTGGAGCAAATTAACATAAACTCTATGTTTGAACTATGAACCGACATATTGTGGCTTTTATACGACTCTAGAGCTGGGGATAAAGCCGAAACAACATTTCGTAAATCTCGTAGTTTTGTATGAATTGAGTAACTTTTGCAGTATTTGTAGATTTTGATGCGGTCAGGAAAGGACCATGGGCACTTTTGGATGAACACTGGGCCCACTTTTCAAAGTTGTGCAACAGTGATGAAACCTATGTCATATGACAGCTCTTGGCGTGTACTTTATTTCATTCTATGGCAGCTAAGTTCAAATCCAGCGCGAAAACGGTTTTTTTATGCGTTTTTAAAAAATGTTCAACATTGTGCAACAGTGATCAAACCTATGTCATGTGACAGCTCTTGGCGTGTACTTTATTTCATTCTATGGCAGCTAAGTTCAAATCCAGCGCGAAAACGGTTTTTTATGCGTTTTTTAAAAATGTTCAACATTGTGCAACAGTGATCAAACCTATATCATATGACAGCTCTTGGCGTGTACTTTATTTCATTCTATGGCAGCTAAGTTCAAATCCAGCGCGAAAACGGTTTTTTTATGCGTTTTTTAAAAATGTTCCAACATTGTGCAACAGTTATGAAACCTATGTCATATGAAAGCTCTTAAAGTGTACTTTATTTTATTCTATGGCAGCTAAGTTCAAATCCAGCGCGAAAACGGTTTTTTTATGCGTTTTTTTAAAAATGTTAAACATTGTGCAACAGTGATGAAACCTATGTCATATGAAAGCTCTTAAAGTGTACTTTATTTCATTATATGGCAGCTAAGTTCAAATCCAGCGCGAAAACGGTTTTATATGCGTTTTTTAAATGCGTCATTTTGGGTTCACTTTTTCAACATTGTTCAACAGTAATGAGTTATATGTCATATGAAAGCTTTTAAAGTGTACTTTATTTCATTATATGGCAGCTAAGTTCAAATCCAGCGCGAAAACGGTTTTATATGCGTTTTTTAAATGCGTCATTTTGGGTTCACTTTTTCAACATTGTTCAACAGTAATGAGTTATATGTCATATGAAAGCTTTTAAAGTGTACTTTATTTCATTATATGGCAGCTAAGTTCAAATCCAGCGCGAAAACGGTTTTATATGCGTTTTTTAAATGCGTCATTTTGGGTTCACTTTTTCAACATTGTTCAACAGTAATGAGTTATATGTCATATGAAAGCTTTTAAAGTGTACTTTATTTCATTCTATGGCAGCTAACTTCAAATCCAGCGCGAAAATGCTTTTTTTGCGTTTTTTAAAAATGTTCAACATTTTTAGTGTATTTTTAGTAGAACAAGAGCTATTTATAATCCTAGCTACGGACTGACAGCTAATTATAATTTAATATCAAAACAAAACAGATTTCTAAAAACGCATAAAAATACACCGTTTTCGCGCTGGATTTGAACTTAGCTGCCATATAATGAAATAAAGTACACGCCAAGAGCTGTCATATGATATAGGTTTGATCACTGTTGCACAATGTTGAAAAAATGAACCCAAAATGACGCATTTAAAAAACGCATATAAAACCGTTTTCGCGCTGGATTTGAACTTAGCTGCCATAGAATGAAATAAAGTACACGCCAAGAGCTGTCATGTGACAGGTTTCATCACTGTTGCCCAATGTTGAACATTTTTAACCGACTTCAAAAAGGAGGAGGTTCTCAATTCGTCGGAACCTTTTTTTTTTTTTTTTTTTATAAAAACGCATAAAAACACCGTTTTCGCGCTGGATTTGAACTTAGCTCCCATAGAATGAAATAAAGTACACGCTAAGAGCTGTCATATGACATAGGCTTCATCACTGTTGCACAATGTTGAACATTTTTAAAAAACGCATAAAAAAACCGTTTTCGCGCTGGATTTGAACTTAGCTGCCGTAGAATGAAATCAAGTACACTTTAAGAACTTTCATATGACATAGGTTTCATCACTGTTGAACAATGTTGAAAAAATGAACCCAAAATGACGCATTTAAAATACGCATATAAAACCGTTTTAGTGCTGGATTTGAACTTAGCTGTCATAGAATGAAATAAAGTACACTTTAAGAGCTTTCATATGACATAGGTTTCATAACTGTTGCACAATGTTGGAACATTTTTAAAAAACGCATAAAAAACCGTTTTCGCGCTGGATTTGAACTTAGCTGCCATAGAATGAAATAAAGTACACGCCAAGAGCTGTCATATGATATAGGTTTGATCACTGTTGCACAATGTTGAACATTTTTAAAAAACGCATAAAAAACCGTTTTCGCGCTGGATTTGAACTTTGCTGCCATAGAATGAAATAAAGTACTTTTTAAGAGCTTTCATATGACATATAACTCATCACTGTTGAACAATATTGAAAAAATTAACCCAAAATGACGGATTTAAAAAACGCATATAAAACCGTTTTCGCGCTGGATTTGAACTTAGCTGCCATGGAATGAAATAAAGTACACTTTAAGAGCTTTCATATGACATAGGTTTCATCACTGTTGCACAATGTTGAACATTTTTAAAAAACGCATAAAAAACCGTTTTCGCGCTGGATTTGAACTTTGCTGCCATAGAATGAAATAAAGTACACTTTAAGAGGTTTCATATGACATATAATTTATCACTGTTGAACAATGTTGAAAAAGTGGGCCCAAAATGACGCATGGTCCTTTACAATTAATTTTTAACTTTATTTGGAAAAGTTTGAAAAATTTTGGATGTATTTTTTTTATAGAACCAGAAATTAATTTTACCTAGGTAAAATATTTCAATGAAGTTCGCCCGTCGAAGCGTAATTGACACGCTTGTAACATGTTTATAGGTTGATAATTAATAATTATGAGTAAAATTATTAAAGAATATAGAGAAAATATATTAAATATATTCAAATAGTATATAAATAAAAAAAAGTAGTCGTGACCAAGTGGTAACGGCCGCGACTTACGAGTTGAAGGTCGTAGGTTTGAACCCAGACAGGCGCTTTACTTTGTGTAACTTATTTCATCATCACTGCTCTCAAAACGGTAAAGGAAATCATCGCGAGGAAACCGGCATGTCCTTGAACCAAAAATACGAAGACATGTGACATCTGCCAACCCGCACTGGGCCCGCGTGTTGGATACGGCCCACTCTCTCTCACCGAGAGGAGGCCTGTGTCCCAGCAGTGGGATCATTATAGGCTGATTATGATATGATTAGTACCTAAATCAATCTGCCTAACCTTTTCCCAACTATGTGGTCAGCTTCCAGTCTGACTGTATGTAGCTGAATAGTATTTTACATGTGGGGTTCTGTTCTGACTACCCATAACGACTGTCAAAGATCTACGAATGATAGCCGGGACCAACGGCTCGGAGAGGTCTTCTTATTTTATGGCTGATTACCCATTCACTGACCAACCTCGGCAAGCGTTACTTAACCTTAAAGATGGAGCCGGGTGGTTGTTATTATTTAGC
This sequence comes from Oligia latruncula, assembly GCA_948474745.1. Classification (NCBI taxonomy): domain Eukaryota; kingdom Metazoa; phylum Arthropoda; class Insecta; order Lepidoptera; family Noctuidae; genus Oligia; species Oligia latruncula. Next base: position 1,578,965 of record OX419707.1, on the reverse strand, counting down.
CACTAGCCATCGTATTTAATCTAAACGTAATAAATTATAGGTAGGTAGGTAACGAAAACATATTAAAAAAAAACTTTCTTGTTTCTTCCACCCCACCACCCCAGTCACTGACGCAAGATAATAACCTCCGTAATTTACTTCATATTTAATATGCCAACATCCTTTTCCACGTATCACTGTCATCTCCCTAATTACGTTCTTAATCAAGGCCCCATCGCGCATCCATCTGAAACGCATACACATGTAAAGTTGGGTAAGATTAACGGGCAAACATTATCCTTCTTACACAGAGCTCATAACCGGATTACAGCATTTCCGTCTGGTATAAACCAGTATAAACCGGAATGTACCGGTTTGAACCGCCTTTTGATGGAAACGGGGAGATGCAGAAGGTTTATTCAATACGACGTTGCAGACAGGACGGTTGTGCGTACTTTAGGAGTCAACTATAAGAACAAGTGTTTCGTGACTATAATATTCTCACTCCTAAGCGCAATCTGACATGGTGGTCTTGCTCTTGACAGACGTAGATCAAAAGAAGGAAAGAGGAAAATAACGAAAATAAGTTTATTTGCGCTAAACATGGCGCAGAAAAAGAACAAACACAAAAAATAACAAGTTTAGGGAAAACATGCGAGAACGCAGATTAGCTGTTTGCATCATACTGATTTTACCTTTAAACTTCTATCTTCACCTGCCTCACGTCTCAAGCCAGCTGCAAGCGGTTATATCGGGATTGTCTCCGCTAATGAGAGCCGTAATTACGACAACGTAGTACCGGGATGTGCGTGAGAATAATTGGCACTGGATAGAATGTTGCCATTGTGGGGAAGCTGAATATTTGAGCTGCAATATTATTGTATGATATTGTATGTAGCTGAAAGAGGCCAGCTTGCTTTTACGCCGTACGGCATTTCAAGCCCTTATTTTTCGAAACGAATCAGCCGATTTTAATGAAACTTCATACGCATAAGCATCGCTGATACCTATAATACAAGATATTTAGTTATCTTAGCTTAGCTATTAGTGGCAACTCTAACATGTAAAATAATGTAACAGCCTTTCGGTCTATATTATTGTAAACCTGTTTCTATAAGCTAATTTTGAAGGTGCAAATAAACATTTTTATTATTATTTATATTATTTATTATACGCTTAAGCAGGATACAAAGGTCTAAAAAGTTACTTAAGAACATTTTCGAAAAATAGTGTTACAGCCAAATTAGATCTATTTTAAATTTTCCATAGAAACAGAGATTTCCAGTTATTTTTTTTTAAATAAGATATTTCTAAAATGTTCTCTACTAACTTTTTACACCTTTGTATCCTGTTTTTGCGTATGAAGTTTCAAATTCAAATACGTTTATTGTTTGTTACATGTAGAAAAAGATCTTAAAGTTGTTATAGTATCACTGTAACATACCTATAAGGTGTACAATATTCTATTACGTTATTATTATTAAACATTCTTGCAGGGTCAGGTTTTGTTCATTCATTCCGAAAAACAAGGGCTTAAAAGTTTGTATGAAATGCCGTAGGTCGTAAACGCTCTTAACGAAGAAGAAACTCACTTGTTCTCTCCTTTATCGTGATTGTTTTTTTCTGTTAGTGAGACGGTTCCCCGGTATCGCCGAGGATCCTTTTCGTTACGGAGATATTTAAAGTCAGTTTTTTTTTTTTACGAAAGCAAGTTTTATTATGTTAAGCCTTATTATGCATATTAACTTATTATATTTAATAATTACTAGCTGCGCCCCGCGGTTTCACCTGCATAAGTTTCGATCCCTTGGGAATATCGGGATAAAAAGTAGCCTATATGTTAATCCAGGATGTCAGCTACCTCCATACAAAATTTTATCAAAATTTATAGAGCCGTTTGTGCGTGAAGAAGTAACAAACATATAAACACACACACACTCACAAACTTTCGTCTTTATAGTATTAGTGTGATTGAGTATATGTACGTATAGAACATACTGAGATTGCCAAATTATCAGACAATGCCTGTAATAGGTATCTTAATAATAGAAAGACTTATCTGCTATTCCGTATACTTACTTACTGAAATATCAAAGTAAATTCCTGCCTGAGTACCGGGCTAACAAACAATGCTACAAAGAATCAATCATTTATTCTTTCTTGAAAAATATCTTTCTACTAGAATATTATCTTTAAGTACCTAACTTATAACCCACATTTGGCATGATGGATGGCAAAGGGTGAAGGAATGATTACACGTAAAGGAATCGTAAGAAAGATGTATCGCTTTGATAATGGAGATGAGGGACACACGCACTGTACGCGTGGACAGTTAAATAATGTGACATTAGAGCAGGAATGGGCAACCTTTGGATAGTTGCGGGCCAAACCATAGACCACTAATGAAAGCTTTTAACTCTTTACAAAGCGCAAGTCCGATTCTGCATGGAGTATTGCAGCCTTTGGGTTGGCTCAGCGTATAATACCAACTTCCCGCGCTTGACACGGTGTATGTTTGTGACAAATAAACCAATTTGTCTTTTTAGGGTTCCGTACCCAAAGGGTAAAAACGGGACCCTATTACTAAGACTCCACTATCTGTCTGTCTGTCACCAGGCTGTATCTCATGAACAGTGATAGCTAGACAGTTGAAGTTTTCACAGATGATGTATTTCTGTTGCCGCTATAACAACAAATACTAAAAACATAATAAAATAAATATTTAAGGGGGGCTCCTATACAACAAACGCGTTGTTTTCGGCGTTTTTGCCTTGTGGTACGGAAATCTTCGTGTCCGAGTCCGACTCGCACTTGGCCGGTTTCTTTTCTTTCTATTACCAGGTTGGTAGAATTCTGATGTCATAATGTTTTCGAAGCTGTCGTCTCAGGCGCAATTGACTATTAAAGTGAGCTCAAAAGTCGTATAACTTTCACGACCGTGTATCGTAACACTGATTCTATTCGTGATAACGCCCTACATTGTCCCTCACTAATAATACTGGGCGGTAATATTAGCTAATCTACTGTTTACGTATCACGATTTAATACTGGGGGCAGGCAGATAGGTAGCTCGAAGGGTGAAACGATAAGTTCATTATTTACTTAATACTAATTTTTTAATTTATTATACCAACGGCTTAACGTGCTTTCCGAGGCACGGAGGTATCACATCGCCAACTTCCAAACTCCTAGCTGTTGTTAAGAAATTCCTTATGGAAAACCCAATAACACTTTGCCCAACCTAGGACCGAATTCAGGAGACCAACGGACCAAAGAGAATACCAAGACAAAAAATTTAAGCTCCAAAAAATTTCATCTAGAATCCACGCGTAGGTTGTTCAAGTATTAAAAATATCTAATAGCAATCTGGGGGCCTAAAAAGGTCATTTTGGCAGAATCATAAAAGGATAACATAATGAACAGTTAACAGTTAAGTTAATCGTATCAAATCCCATTGGTGAAGCATTTTTCAGTTATTTTTTTTATCTGTGCTAAAATACCAATCCGATCCAAATCCAATCCCAATCTCTTTGATTATACCTACGTAGTGCAGCGAAAAAAAGAAAAACACGGACTGTCTTCGGCATATTACGATTCATAATGTTATACTTTTATGATTCTCCAAAGTGGCCTTTTTAGGCCACTTTGTTATTAGATTACCTAATATGACAAGATATTAAATCTAGGACAGAATATTAATATTGAATGGATGAGACCCTAGATAAATCCTAGGCAGGAATCCGCGAGCTGGATAACAAGATCACAACCCCTATCACAAAAATAGTCTGAATTTTAATATTGGGAGGCCTTTATTATTAGATTTATTTTCTAACTAGTTGCCCCGCGGTTTTACCCGCGTAAATGTCGATCCCGTGGGGATATCGGGATAACAAGTAGCCTATATGTTAATCCAGGGCAACAGCTACCTACATACAAAATTTTATCAAAATTGGTCCAGCCGTTTGTGCTTGAAGAAGTAACAAACATATAAACACACACACACTCGCACACTTTCGCCTTTATAATATTGGTGTGATTTTTTTTTCTAATAAAACAATGAATATCGTATTATTTCCATGCCTATTATTATTGTCATTTTAAAACATTGGTAAAGCCAATTATTTTTAAAAGCGTAACCGTGGAGTTTCATGCCGGCTCTCCTCCTTAGGATACGACCAATTTGGAACCGTGCACCTAGCTTTTGACGTCCATGTAGTTTATGTGAAATAAAATATTTTGATTTTGGTTTTACGTAGTTAATTACTGCAATATAAGCCATGTGTCCGATGGGATTTCTATCGGCAAATATGTCAAACTTGCATAAATTACTTTATACTTTAATCTCATATCCCTAAAGGTTCATTAGAAAACCAACGTCAGACAGCATCTGTCTGGCATTAATGCTGAAATGAACCTTTTTGGCGCAGCCGTGAGGCACGCACTATTGTTGTTGAAACATTATTTTTATTTTGTTAATTTTGTATTTTGCGTTTCACGAACCACAGTTAAGAATTTTTTTTAAATCTCATGAGTTATAAACTAAACGCGCTGTGTCGCTTACGCTAACGGGTGGCGCAAGTTGAATGGTTTTTTCCAATCTCAAAAAATGACCCACGCCCCTAAAGAAGTTTTCACTTAAAAAAAAAAACAAATGACAATCAAACATAACCTATATTGAAAAACAAATATGCAAATACATGACATGATACCAATAAAGAAAAATAACAAGAGAAAGTCACTTAAATGCCACAAAAAGAAAACAAAAGAAGACTACTTTTTTAAGACAGAAACTGCAGTACGCATCTACTTCATAATAGTAGGTCCCCAGGAGATGTTCTCCAACCCATGGAACTGCTTCTTCATACTCTGTTTATCAGACCACTTGGAGTTCAGGTAGCTGTCATCTTCATCTTGTTCCAGCTTCTTCCATTCCTCTTGCTTCCTGTACGCGTGCAGAGTCAGCTGCTTGCGTTCTTCCTCAGACATGATGGGTTCCCGACCTGGAGCGCCTTCAGAGTTGGAACAGAGCTTCACTGTCACTTTCGTCTTGTTGTTTTTGCCTGTAATTTTAAAAATACCGATAAGTATTTGATTACGGATGTCCTAATATTTACATAATCAGCCTATAATGTTCCCACTGCTGGAACACAGGCCTCCACTCGATGAGGTTATCCACCACACGGGCCCAGCGGTTTGGTAGATGTCACATGTCTTCGAATTTTTGATTCTAGGACATGCCGGTTTCCTCACGATGTTTTCCTTCACCGTTTTGAGAGCAGTGGTGATGAAATAATTTAGACAAAGTTAAGCGCCTGTGGGGTTCGAACCTGCGACCTACAACTCGTAAGTCGTGGCCGTTACCTCTGGGCCACCACTGCTCAATATTTATTCAGGACCAATCCTTCGAATTTTTGATTAACGACTCCAATTTAACGTTCCAATTCACCTAAATCTACAATGTCAATGTGGTAGGGTCGTTACGATATCTATATTAGGTCAATTTAGATGCTGACTACGTACACTATAAATCAAAAGGTTGAAACAGGTTGCTATAATATTTATAAATTCATACGAGTACTGGTTAATAGGCCAGCATAATGAGGAACAGGGTATAAAGTTCACTCATCCATAGACTATCATCCCTCTTTTTGTCGGGGGTTAAATCCGATAAAGAGTAAAACGGCAACACACAGACCAGAGTTACTCTCGTATTTATAATATTAGTATCGATAGTAAGCCTAGCAACTGCATAAAAGGTATACCTACCCAAATGGTCACTTAGTTTTTTCCCATTGAGAAACTTCTTCCCACAAGCCCAAAGACAGGCTAGAGTCGGGTCTATAACTTCAGTAGAAGCTTGGGTTCCCGAGAGGTCCTCGATATTGTCCAGCTCCATTCGCACAGGGTCGTGCGGTGGAAGACCTCCCGGGAATACGATCTTGGTGGCTCCTCGAAGCTCATCTAGAGCTCTGGCTACGTCTTTCTGGGTTAGGCATTTGCGGAGATCCACCTGAAAAAAAAAAGGAATATTTTGATAAGTTGGGAATGGATTATTGTTTTTAATTAAATAGAGAACAGTGATGGGCCAGTGGTATCTGTTCCAACTTACGAGTTGTAGGTCGTGAGTTCGAACCCAGGCAGGCACTTTACTTAAGTGTATTCTAACAAATGTGACAGCCACTAACCCGCACTGGGCCCGCGTGGTGGACTTGGGTGGAGAGGAGGCCTGTGTCCCAGCAATGGGAACATTATAGGCTGATTAGATTATGTATGTATTGTTTCTAATTGTATGAAAACCAATAGGACCAGTGCTTTCTACTTTTGGGTAAACGCCAAGTAATCTAGGCTTCATAGGGCTCAGTAGGATCCTTGTCTGGCTGTGTGCTTTTAAGAACTGATCATAAATGATGGGGACTTCAGCAATATTACTCAACTCAAAGTACAGCATCAGAGGCGTTAATGGACATTTAAAAAGACTAAACTGGAATACTCACATGTGATATGGTGGAAAGAGGAAAATGACATGAGGAAAGTTTTCAATATGAATGTCGATGGCTATAAAAGTGGAGGAAGACCAAAGAAACGATGAATAGACTGTGTGCATATTGTTAGAAAGGCCATATCTACTGAGATGACGACTAATAGAGAATTATAGAAGAAAAAGACATGTTACGCCGACCCCAAATATGTTGGTTTAAGGTCAGGAGAATGTTGATGACTCACATGTTTCTTACTAATAAACTCCTTAGCATCTTCGGCTGCCTTCTTAATAATCTCCTGCATGTTGGGAGGGGGGGCGAGGCCGCAGCGACGTCCCATGTCGTCCTTCACAAACACGTGACCTGGCGGAGCGCAGCGCTTGGCCCAAGGGTCCTCCAGTTTTAGCTCCATTATCTGTAATTTTTTATGTTAATTCTTGTAGAGCCACAGAAAACTTGGATGTAGATTTAAGACATCCTGAACTTATATGAGCATCTGCCAAGAGGTTGACCATGAAATCTCACATCAAACCATTTCATCCTCTTCAGACTTCATACATATGTAACCTTATCGGTGATATTCTTTAGAAAGGTCAGGTATGTAGTAATTGCAACCGAGGTGCGTGTGTAACAAGATTTTTAAAGGAGTATGTAAATATCGTAGCAGGTTGCGTTCGATAGTTTCTGCCTATATACCCCCATGGGAACAAGGCGTGAGTTATGTTGATTTTTTTTCTTTGTACTTATATACATATCTATGTATATATTTCCAGTGAAAGTTACTTCAAGGCTATTCAATATACTCCTTGCCCGATTGATGGCTTGTGTGTGTGCGCTATGCCAAAGTTTTAATTAGAATTTCGTTTCCAAGCTCGCCTCAAAAATCTTTTCATTCTCCTTCATCCTCAGACCAAATAAAAAACCAAGACAGAGGGCTGTCACCAGTAAAGTGAAGCCAGTTTCGTAAACATGTGTGCATATAGTGAGGTGTAGTTTGATTGTAAATGTGTGCGTGTGAGCGTGTATGCACAGAGCGGAGGTGTAGTTTTAGCATGCTTCACTGTATTGTTCGCAGCGCTCTTTTTTTTTGTATGTGTAATCATCATATGACCCTCCCGCTCTGGGTGGAGCAGAAAGGAGTGTCAGACTCTTACTGACTAAAACCCACCCATGTTCCTTCCTTAGCCCTTTATGTTCCGGGCCAGCAGTAACCCTTTCGGACAATCCCGCTGTCCTAGCAGGCTTCAGCCCTAAGGGGCCCCTTCTCTGCTGCTGACATCTCTTTGAGGCGCGCGCGTGGAATACGTACGCGTCGTCCGGCGCTGTCTTGGCTTTTTATTTGGTCTGAGCCTTATAAATAATCTTAAGCAAAACTCAACTAACCTGTTCTTCAGTCAACCCCTGCATCTCAAGAGGCAGGAAGGTCCCGTGTTTCTGCAGCTCGTCCATCTCATAGCATAACCTGTTCACCTTCAGTCTCCCATTGAAGATCGCCGTGATATCCTTCACCACATCATCTACCTCCTTCTCCACATCTGTTTCATAGAGGAACTGGTTCTCATCGCCTCTTTTCACGAGGAAAATTACCATTTTGAGAGCGAAAGGAAATTGTTACAATGCGTCGAAATTGTATGGTGTTTATTGAACTAACAGACGTTGCTATGGCGTTGCCATGGGAGCGGTTGCTATGGAAATAATACGGTGAGGGTGCGAACCTGTATTATATTGTACTCTGCGGTGCGAATCAATTAGTTTATGGTGTACAAACTCTCTCGATTGGAATCAATCAATGGAAACTCGTAGAAAACAGCATAAGCCATCTTCCATTGCGACAGACAAGTTTATTGTTATTGGGTACAAATCAATGATTTCAAATATATAAGTCAACTAGCTTCCGCTCGCGGCTTCACCCGCGAGATATGTCGACAAAAACTATTCTATGTCCTTCCCCGAGATGCAATCTATCTCTCTGCCAAATTTTATCGAAATCCGTTCAGTGGTTAAGGCGTGAAAAGGTAACATACAGACAGACAGACAGAGTTACTTTCGAATTTATAATAATTATTATAGTAAGTATGGATGGTACAGTCAACAGCAAAAGTACATGATCAAAATCAGAAATTCAAAAGTAGTCAAAACTGATCCCGAAAAGGCACTAGTAGTAAAGTACTAGTAATAAATGTATCGTATAATTTCCAATCACATACTTTTGAATCACTTCGACGCCACACAGTTCTGACGCGAACTCCGTTCATTAGTATTGAATTTCTGATTTTGATCATCTACTTTTGCTGTTGACTGTACTTAATTGTTTTGAGTAAGAGTTGGCGAATATAATTTTGATAAACTAAAATGACATTGACACTGATAACTTTTACGAAAATTGGACATGACAATGGTTGTGATTGGTATAGAAGAAGCCATTTAGTGAAAAAAACCGTTTCAAAAATATTTTATGTAGGTAGCTTAGAGTAAGAAAGCTACAGAGCATCGGGTAGCGTGGCCACACATGAGACAAAAAACTAACTTAAATAACATTGGCTACTTATGTAGCTGCCTTGAAAAAACAGGCACGCATCATGCTAGCGAAGGAGGTGGCGGGACGGCTCAGGGAGAGAGCCTCCCGTCCCAGCCGCCGCGGGAGACGCTCCGGGCGTCGGGAGCCGCGCGACGACTCCCGGCCACCGTAGGCGCGGGCCTGCGGGCGGAGAGTAATGGGTAGCTCACCGTCCGATCAGGACCAGGCCCGTGCCGGACGGCGCGTACGTGTTCCACGCGCGCCTCAAAGAGATGTCAGCATCGAGGAGGAGCCCCATAGGGCCGAATAACCTGCCACGTCAGCGGGATTGTCCGAAAGGGTTACCGCTGGCCCGGAACATAAAGGGCTAAGGAAGGAACACGGGTGGGTTTTAGTCAGTAAGAGTCTGACACTCCCTTCCGCTCCACCCAGAGGGGGAGGGGTCATTTGATGATTTCCCATCCGAAAAAAAAAAAAAAAAAAAAACTTTATCCCTTTCTTGTGGAAATGAAATGGCGCTACCTGCCATCTATACTTTTCTTTGTCTAAGGTAGGTAGCTACTTAAGCCATTGTTAGGTACGGACGCCCACATCAAACTACTACAATCTGTCAAATTTCTTTAATAGATTTTCAACTTTATCGCTAAAGCATAAGGTTCAAAGTTGATTGGGAAAATTTGACAGTTTCGGGTATCCAAAGGGTAATTCCAAAGTACTCAAACCCACATAAAATAAACAATAACAATACCAACTTATCAACAAACTTCGAAAGTTATTAAATTCAATACTCATCAAAATAATTACGACATTCCGATGAATAATACAAATAGTATTGATTGAATAATGGGTACCTACGATAAATTGAATCGCCGCGCCGCTTCCCGAGCTTGTGCGAAGCATTGCTCTTATGAGTACAATAGGCGCTTTTGTTCTACGGCTGTTTCTGAGTTTACTCTCGTACGTGGATTCATTTGATTGTGGTTATGTTTTGTGTTTTTGTTTGTAGGTTTTATGGCTTCGACTTGACAATTATTATTGTGATTTTAAATAAAGGAGAATGGTTAAGACCGTACCCAGACACAAAATTAATTGTAACATTATGAACTATATTCATTTTTGTTGCCCCCATGGATTGATATAATTAATCATATGACAGTGTGTGTGAAACATTTGGAGAAAAAAAAACATGTTATTATGTGAGGAAATTAAAATGATTTAATAAAGGGAAATATTTACGTTTTTCCCTCAAAACTTATTGACCTGCTAATGATGGGACACTTTTTGAAATCAATGATGCATATTTTAAAAATAATTGAGCCTCTTATTAACTTTCTGGCCATTTGTCACAGTTGGTGGTAGTATTGCTAAGGGTCCAACATCAGCAGGTCGATAAGTTTTTAGAGAATAAGTTAAATATTTTCCTATAATAAATCAATATTTCTTCCTCACATATATTTTTAAACTACTCCCTGAGGACATAAAATACAGACATACACAGTTCATATTTTTCGGTAATTTTTTTTTGGGAAAATCCGTTCCCATAAATTACACATTGTCCTTTACGTACCTATTTTGATATAGTTATTATTTCCTTGAGAATTTTGTTATTGATAATAACGAAAGTGATTCGAAAACATTTACTTTAAATGTAATAAAATTAAAAAAAATAACACTATCCTTTGAACACTCAAAGTAAAAATTATTAACACAATCACCACGCGTGGCAAATAACGCCATACATTTACCTAAAACTAATCTCCACTTTTTATGACCTCTACAGGTCCCAGCTTCAAGCTTATTCAACGTCTACCACGCATAAAACAAAAGCAGGCCGAAAAAAATCATAAAATATAAAAATAAACAAAAAAAAAAAGTGGCCGGCGCGGCGGCGCGGCGTGGTCCGAGCGGGTCAGTTAATCTAATGTAGCGAAGATGGTCACTGGGCCGGAAAATGCCGACCCGGCCTGATAAAGCATCTAACTATAATTAAATTTTTCGTATTTTTATATACATATAGAGGGTAGTCATGAAATATGCAACTTACTGTTTGTTAAGCGTACCTATGTTGAGGTAGTCTCTTTGACCGTTTTTTGCAATGGTCAATCAACCTATAAGTATGTTCTTGGGTTACCCTTTGAGGGTTTCAAAGACCTAAATATTTATGACGTTTAGGAGAAGGAAAAGGAGAGGGGCCCGTGGCTAACTATTAACAGCCGCATTCGATTGATTATGCTAAGCTATGCTTGCCGCGGTTGGTCCGTGGATGAGTGACCATCTTTACATATCGAGACCCGTGCCTCGAAAGCACGTTAAGCCGTTGGTCCCGGCTGTCATCCGTGGATCTTTGACAGTCGTTACGGGTAGTCAGAAGCCCGAAAGTCTGACAACCAGTCTTACCAAGGGGTATCGTATTACCCGGTGACTGGGTTATGGAGGCCAGATATGCAGTCGCTGCATGTAAAATACTGGTATTCAGCTGCATCTAGTTAGACTGAACCCAACAAACTTTAGCATATATCCTGAAGAATATTATAAATTTATCTTTTGTTTACTATATTCGATCATAATATACTTTTATTGCTTCTAAAACTTGCATTTTTTGCGTTTAGGCTCTGTAATCCCCTTAATGGAAATTGTTCTACCAGAGTCGAGACGCGCCAGTCTGTGGGAGCGTATAAAAGACATACCAGGAAAAAAGTGCGTCTACCTACACTGTACCTCTCGACTACCCCTTCGGAGACGGGGACCATCACGGGACACTGCTCGCTAAATAAACACTTTCACACATTAGGCATAACGGACAGTCCCCTGTGCAGGGCTTGCATGGCGGCTGATGAAACCATTACGCATGTACCCTTTGAGTGCACAGGCCGTCACAGGCGTCACCCATATAAGTTCAGAAACCCTCGGGACACCCAGATCGTACACAGATGTTCTCAACAGACCAGGAGACTTAATCAGATTCTAGAGGGAGGTGGGCTGGTTGGAATAACCACCGACGGCCGCCATGGCCCACGCACAATGGTCCATTGAAGGACTAAATGCGGAAATCAAACCCATAACATAGACCATAGAACCCCTTCGGAGAATGCTAGCGTGATTATTTAATGTCAACTACCACAAAAAGATATACCCAAAACTGTATCCCACAACCACATGAGTAGCCAATAACTTGCATACATGCACACAATCCCTAAACATAACTCCGCCATAGATTACAGCACACAAATCACTCCGTTTATCGAGATGTCCCAATTCGAATAGATAATCGATTGTATCGAATATCCTGCACGGGCGATTGAACCGAGTTGCATCGGTACATCGATATAGTTTACGTTTCATCGGGTGCCTGAACAAACTGGTGGAGGACTGCCATGTTTTTTTTGCATCACGGAGTTTGGAAAACTGGGGAGAATATAACGCTGAAGAATACTATAATATTATTGTTATTAGGTATTGGTACGATTGCCGTGTTCTTACCTTGTAAAAGGCTATTTATTTACTGGTAAACATTATCCCCCTTACTAAGAAACGTATATCAGATGAATAGTTACACACCGATTTCTCTCTTTCAGTCGTCAGTAATTTGACTTTCGAAGGAAGAAGACAAAGCGTTGTGTAACTATACAGACGCTTTAGAACGTTTATTAGTAAGGGGGTATATACTTTTTCATCCAAAAGTGGTCGTAATAACTGGAAAATCAAACTGGTAGCTTATAATATCTATCTACCCTCTCTCTCTAGTTACATCATCATGATCAAATCTCTTCTAATTCAAATAGAACGAAGTAGCCGTAGAGACTATCCAACTGCCCTGCTGTACTTTTAAACTCTGGGGGCTTACTCTCCAAACTAATTTTAATTCCAATGAAAGGCCAATACGATTCCAATGTTAATTTTACAGTCACGTGATTCGGTACCTACTCTTGAAAACGATATTGACACCATTGAAATGAAATTGACATTGGTCCGCCATTATTTTGTTACACGTGAAGTTAGCTATGTTATTTAATTGAAGTTAGCTTTAAATAACAAGGTTAATAAATAAAAATGATATAAATAATTCTAGCTAATAATAACTAAAGAAAGTAAATAAAATAAATTTATTTGACACAGGTTAAAAGTAACTAGTAACAACCAACCCTAAACACAAACTGTCAGATTCATCTGCATAAAGTTTTTTATGATCACGAAAGTGGACCATGAAACAGGGTCAGCAGAGTGTTGCATGGCCTGGCCATTTAGTGCAGGTTTCCAACAAGCGGGTGATTTAGTGGGTGGAAAAGCGCGCTCGTTACATTGTTTTTGAGCAAAAGAGCCTCTGAGGTCACGAATGTTGTAACAGTTGTGGCTGGGTTTTTGTAGTGGATCAAAATATGTTTGAGGTGCATATTTTTTTCTTTAGCGTATTTTTTGGGGCATAATTTTGTGAGTAATTAGAAAGCGGTGTAATTTTTCACGATTGAATATTTGTCTGATTTTTTACAGTGCAATTGAGGGCCCCGTGGCTAAATAATAACAGCTGCACAGGTCGATCGTTCAGGTTAAGCTACGCTTGCCGCGGTTGGTCTGTGTGTGGGTGGGGACCGGGTAGGCGATGCGATGCGACGGGGTAGGACGGGGAAACTAGTTTCACTCGGATGAAGCTAGTCTTATAAAAAGTTTTCAGTTTTTCAAATTGGATATCAACAAAGAGCCCGCATAGTTTTGCTACTTATAAATAGGTACCTACCTAGTTTTTAAGAACATCTTTAAATCATGGTCATAAAAACCCTCCTAAGAATATTTATGATTACGACCAATAAAATAAGTAACACAAAAAATGTAATTTAAAAAAATTAAACCGACTTCAAAAAAAAAAGAAATTAACTGAAAATTATGAAATAACTTTAATTTCGGAAGTCGGTGTCTTGGGATCTGTATTTTAGTTTTATGCCACCGACTTCCGAAATTAAAGTTATTTCATAATTTTCAGTTAATTTCTTTTTGAAGTCGGTTTAATTTTTTTAAATTACTTTTTATTTCGTAATTTTTAGTTTTTGCACTAGTATTTGACCAAGGTTTTGAGATGTTTTCCCTTTGACACTACACCCGTAGCTCTTATCAATAAGCCAGGCCGTCACACTTACACGTATTAGTCCATATCTTGAAAATTACTGAATCGATCTTGATGAAACTGGCACTGTTCCCTAAGTTGAAGAAAATGTAAGCCAATAAAAAAAAATGGTCACGATCCGATTAATAGTTCCGGAGATATGCGTGGACAAACATACATACATACATACATACATACATACATACGTCTATGAAATTTTGTACATTTGTTTGGAAGCCCTAATAGATCATCATATGTGAATATAATGCAAATCCAATAATATTACATACATACGTATCGAATTGATAACCTCCTTTTTTTGAAGTCGGTAATTATTTTCCGTGAATATAAAAATAAACCACTACCTACTTTAAAAAAACTTTGTCCATACCTAATTTTTTTTAAACAAAGAGTGTTTCCAATTTTTTGTTTAAAAGAACATTGGCACTCCGGGAGTGCCGACAGAAGTGAAAACAAAACACAATACTTTGCTATCACTCACTGACATATCGGATTTAAAACCGAGTAAATCCCGAGGACAGCCGAACACATCCGAATGTAGCGCGGTGTCGGTAACAGTGTCGCGAGTTCAATGGTTTTTTCCCATTTCAAAAAATACCCAATGCGAAAGAAGTTTTCAGTTAAAAAATCTATCCAGTTCGTTACACATTGTTTCTTTTTTTAACTTATGTTTCTGTTCCTTTCAGATACCGCACATAATATGCGGGCACAGACATGGCCACGACATATCTACTGAAGACCCGGAGATCATCGAGCAGCACCATGACAACACCACACACCATGGGAAGGTTAGTTGAAACACACCATTAAAGAGTTGAACTTTTAGTTTAATACGAATTCACAAATACCTAGCTGCTAAAGGCCATAGACATGGTTGGACCTACCTTCAGATGCATTGCACCTCACCGAACTGCCCCGTTGATCTCGTGGTCGCCAGCGCGACTGCTGAACGTGGGGTCCAGGGTTTGATTGACAGGTCGGGCAATGTAGGTTTTTCCATTGGGAATTTCTTAGTAACAGCCGGCGGAGTTTGGAAGTTGGCGGTGTGATACCCCCGTGCCTCGGAAAGCACCTTAAGCCGTTGGTCCTGCACCTGATCTCTCTCCGATCGTGTAAGATTGTCATCCCATCGGGCTATGAAAGTGAGGGAAGGAAAAGTGCACCTGTGTCTACGGAAAAGTGCTACCATAGCTATTTCTCCCGCCAAATTGCATTGTTGTGTTCCAGTTTCAAGTGCATTATGTGCTAGTAAGACATACCCACAGGTATCGTATATTAGATGATTTGTTTCAACTTTGTTTCCAAAGCTGGAACTGTAATATATTTTTAGGTATTGTGTCATCAAAAGACCACTTTCCATTAGAACGCCAATTCTCGTAATTAAAAACGTTCAAAACCTAGTCGCAATCCACTAACCTGTATTATCTTGTTTATAGAGGTCAGTGTCGCAATCGCGTCTCAGCGTCAATCAATGTCAAAAACTTCTTAAAAATTTAGGGATTTAAAGGTATTTTTGACAGATTGAGACTGAGATCAGACTGTGAACGTTCTTAAAATTACGAGAATTGGCCCTCTGGTGAACATTCATCCAATTTGCAAACCGAGCCTCATTTATCGTACTCAACAAAAAACAGATTGTTCTCAAATATGCAAAACTGACTTTTTTCATAGATTTAACCGTTCATTTTGGGCCCGTCAGCGAGGCGTTATTAAAATAAAAACTGGCCAAGTGCGAGTCGGACTCGCACACGAAGGATTCCGTACCACAAGGCAAAAACACCGAAAAAAAACACGTTTGTTGTATGGGAGCCCCCTTAAATATTTATTTTATTTTGTTTTTAGTATTTGTTGTTATAGCGGCAACAGAAATACATAATTTGTGCAAATTTCAAGTGTCTAGCTATCGCGGTTCTTGAGATACAGCCTGGTGACAGACAGACGGACGGACAGACAGTGAAGTCTTAATAATAGGGTCCCGTTTTTACCTTTTGGGTACGGAACCCTTAAAACACATCGACGCCCCAATCGTAAACCCTTTGAAAGCCGGTTCAAATTAAAACTAGACAAAACTTGCTATCTTATAGCAGTTTTTGCAAAGCTTTAGGGCAATGGATACAGTGATCGTGTTGTGGGTCTTTTAGTACAATACGACCGACGTGACTTGGCGGCCCTGAACTTTGCGCAGGAGGCTGCGCAGTAAGATTTTTTAGGAACCAAATGGTGACATGAGGCGAGTGCGAGTGAGAGAACATGCGCGAAAGTTCTTAGTGCCTATGTTCAGGCTCGCCAAGTTACGTCGGTCGTATTGTACGTACTGTCAACAAAAGAGATAAGTATGCAGGATCTTCGGATATAGTTGAAGTTTAGTAAGAAACCGATGGATGTTCTCGAATAAAATTTTATTTTACTAATAGAAAACAAAAAGCTCATTTATCAAATTAAATTTCAGTCGACAACATGCATCGGTTTCTTACTAAACTTCAACTATATCCGACGATCCTGCATACTTATGCTCGCGTCCACTCCCGGCGTCTCCACTCACATCTACCTTGTTAATACCTTAATAATTGTTAGTCTCCTTTCCTCTTAATTCATCCTCTCAAAATGACCAAACCATCTAAGCATATTATACTCTTTACGCTACGATCCTTACGTACTCTTTTGTAAAAAAAATGTTAAATCAGAAGAAAATAATTATATGTCCGAATTAGCATTTGTTCATAGAATTCTCACAGCAGAAAAGGTATTTCTAAAAGGACTTAAAATGCACTACCTACACTTCGCGCACTCTCTGTTATACAGTGAGATGTCGAGCGGTGTGCGAGAGAGAGCAATCAATATAGCCGAAGCAGAAAGAAGGAAAAAATTTAGCATATCGTTATATAACAAGTAAGTTCGTGACCAAAAAATACAGGTTGTAATAACCATCTATCCTATAGAGCCCTTTTTATTTGGTACGCGGTGGAAATCCTCATGAATTTCCTCCTTCGTGGAGGTGACAGAGGGGCATGCGGGACTCTTACCGGCTAAAACCACCGCGATGTTTCACCTCTGCCTATGGCCCGGGGTGCGGGATTCGCATAAGCATTCGAGACCTAAGATAACATCACGAAAAGTATCAAAGGCATCCCACAAATCAGTGAGATTACAGATGATATTAAACAAACAAAAAATACTTGCTTTGAGACAAAAAATATTCATAAAAGAAACATGATCTATTCGTCGAAAAAGATCACAAATACGAAATCCTATAAATATTAGATCCGAAAGAAATGTACATCGAATTTAATTAACGAGATACGAGTGTTTGTAAAAGAGCAGGGTTAAAAATGGAAGCATGGGGTGGCAGCTGACAAATTGAAGTTGTACACCCGAGGGTTGAAATTTGCATACACGACAGTATTGTATTGATGTTTGAACTGTAGGCGAATAGCGTTTTGATTTTTGGTAGTATTGCAAGGGAATTTGAGCTAGGGCGCCACTGATATTAGATTCTGGTGGACTCTGTTTATTGCCACTGCAATATTATGTACATAAATCCCGAAAGACAACTCTATCTATGACGTTTCGTAACTGTATTATGTTTTGACAGAAGAAACATGATTATATTTCTTTAAATACCTACGGTGTGTACAATTTTACACATCAATCATATTTTTTTTAAACACTAGATGAGGATGAGGATTACTATAAGCATTCTCTATGGTCTAAAATAAAAGGTTTTTTTTTGTATCAGGTTCCTAATGACATGAATATGATGCATTAAACCGTAGGATCATCATAATCAGCCTATAATGTTCCCACTGCTGGGACATAGGCCTCCTCTCTGTGAGAGGGAGTGAGACGTAATCCACCACGCGGGCCCAACGCGGGTTGGTAGATGTCACATATCTTCGAATGTTTTGTTCTAGGACATGCCGGATTCCTCACGATGTTTTCCTTCACCGTTATGAGAGCAGTGGTGATGAAATAATTTACACAAACCGTAGGATACTTCTTTATAAAAGAGTAGTTTTCTTTGGATGAGTGATCCCACGACCAAGAACCAGTTCAAGAAATTATCCGCTTTAATCTCATACTTTACACTCCACTAACCTCCTTTGACGGGTACGTTTCGATTGTAAATTTCAGCGCAAACTGGTTGTTGTTATTGCCGTCTTGTTGGCTAGCGCATGTAGTGCCGTGCCACTAAATGTGCCGTCGGCGCTGCCCGTCAGTGCCGTCACTTAGTGCCAGTATATTGGCAGGGAGATTGCTCGCCAGCAGTGGGACTACACTCGTTTGCTAGCCGACCCTTCCCTGAACTATGTTCGGCTAACCTAACCAAAGAGGTTGAATGGTTGTATTTTATGTGTTTGGCAATTGTTTTCAGTTGAATTTATTTTGTTGTTTTAAAAAAAAATCAGCTGTTCCCTACATTTTGACGAGTTATACGAATATAAATGTAGGGAACAGCTGATTTTTTTTCGCGATTTCAGGTTTGGTCCCATAGTAAAAGTTGTTCATAATGATGAATACAATGACCTCTCAAGAGGTTGTTAATGTTTTACCAATAACCCTGTACACATAGGTTTTAAACGTAGCTGCCATTAAAAAAAATGGCGGTTTTGTTTTAGGTAAGCCATGGACCTATTTTAACCAGATATCAAAGCAATCCTCCTTCGTTCTCAAACGAAACAAGAACGTCTATACAATAAAATGTATATAAAGATTAATACGAAGCTATAAAATCCACGGACGGCGTACAATAGAAATAATGAGCTGAGTATGATATACACCGCGAGTATAATAATCGTAACGCGTGGATTAAACATTTATGTAGGTACTGATGTTTATAAACGGGCGACAAAGAAGTCAAAGGTGACTTGCGACTGCCAAGAAAGAAAGAAATATCTTTTATTTTGGGACACGCACAAGAAACATAAATGGTAAAAAAACCGGGCAAGAGCGAGTCGGACTCGCGCACCGAGAGGGTTCCGTACCATCATAATTATGATTCTAAATTTTCATCGGCGAGGCCTATATTCGTCAGAGAATTTTAACACTGGGTACTGCGGTGTAGAATATTGAAGTTTTATGTCAGCGCCATCTCTTGACCGATAGTGGAAGTAATGTAACTTTTATTGATGATTTCCGAAAAAGGGTGCTATTTAGAGAATTCGTTTTATTTTTCCTCTAATCTTTACATAAACTTCTATCACATAGAATAATTTCAATTTTTTTTCTTTGCAAACTTCGGAGATAAGAAGAAGAAGAAGATTCGGGGGGTAACGGTTTTTACATTTTTCATCAAAGGTCGAAAACTATGTGGCCTAAAAAAAAATATGTTTGAGAATGTGCAAACGGCGTTCTTTCATAAAATACCGAACATACATGTAGTAGCCCCACTTCGAATTTTTCAAACCCCCTTTCAGTCCCTTTTGCAAAAAATATACATAAATTTTTATTTATTTCTTATTTGCAAAATAGTTGGGCAAACGTCATCTAAAACTGTTCCAAATTTCAAGTTGATAGCATTAGTAGTTGTTGAGATATCCAGCTGTGACAGACAGACAGATAGACAGACTTAGTCTCACCATAAGGGTTCCGTTTTTACCATTTTCGTACGGAACCCTAAACAAGTAAGTTTTACTAATACAGTACATAACATACTAATAATAATAATAAATCATACTAATAATAAAGGCGAAAGTTTGTGAGTGTGTGTTTATATGTTTGTTATTTCTTCACGCTCAAACGGCTGGACCAATTTTGATAAAAATTTGTATGGAGGTAGCTGACACCCTGGATTAACATATAGGCTACTTTTTATTGCGATATTCCCAAGTGATCGACACTTATGCGGGTGAAACCGCAGGACGCAGCTACTATTTTATAAACTAAGTGTACAAAAGAAGGAACTTACATGAAGCCAAACAAGTTTTAATTACAATTTTTCGGCTATCAGACTGACTGAAAAACAACAACAATCAGCTGTGGTGACAAACAGCTTTAGTCAATCACACGCTTAAAAAAAAGTACTTTTTTGTTCACAAAAAATAAAATTGCTCGGTCAAAAAGTCGCGAGTCTACACGTCCCCATCATACGCTTCCCGTGTCTGGGTGGAATTACATCGTCGTTCCGTGTGCATGGCAGCACCACCACAAAAGACATGCGAGCAACAAATAACCTCCTTTTTTTTGAAGTCGGTAAAAAGAGCAGCAAATGAGGAGTTATTGTCTATAGCTCGTTATTTTCCAATATAGAATGACGCACATCGTAGCGTCGTAGCAAGCGTAGCGCTACGCCGCTACGAGCTACGGAGCTACGAGTAATAGAACTAGTGATTGTTAAAAAATATTTCACTTTTAGTTTAAACATTATTTGGCTGGCCCCCTTTATTAAGTACTTAGAATAAATCAAGTAAAGTATTTTTGTTATAGTATAATTTTATATAGAAAACATATTTATAGCGATTCGTACAGGAAGATCACAAATCGCGAAAAAAAATCAGCTGTTCCCTACATTTTGACAAGTTATGCGAGCATAAATGTAGGGAACAACTGATTTTTTTTTCGTGATTTCAGCTTGGGTCTCATAGTAAAAGTTGTTCATAATGATGAGTTCAACGACCCCTTAAGAGGTTTTGCGCATTTAACGTTACACCTTGTAATAGTCTCAAATAGCTAGTAAAATAAATTCGCAACCCTTCTTCTTATCTTCCTGATAAAAGTATCCAACAACTTTAAAAAAATCTTTATAAAAAAACCTATCGAAAAAGTTCACAGATCCGAAAATCCAGGCGAAACAATTACATATTCTTCACAGGAACATGCAAAAACATCACGCGCTGGCAAATCTCTTCCTCATGCGCACACAGAATCACAAATATGGTAGGAAGAAATATTCCGAGAGCGCTTGTATTGTAGCCGAACATTAAGACGATGAGCAATTGTTTGGAGATGACTGATAGACTGATTGGGTAAAGAGGTTGTAGTTCAAGAACAGTCTTTTTTGTTTTCACAGTGATCTTTATTCTCGTTGTTTTAAGGATGCTGTTAGGGCTATATTTCACCGGGACACCATGGCGGCGCAACCAGTCGCCGCCACCAACAAAATGTATGGTTGGTTGCGCAACCAAACGGACACCAGGTGTGTAACTCTCTATAGAGCTGTATACATTTTGTTGGTGGCGGCGACTGGTTGCGCCGCCATGGTGTCCCGGTGAAATATAGCCCTTAGAGGTCAACACCTCAAACACCTCTCTCCCTTGAATTTGTTTGTATAATATGTGTTTTTTTGATATCCTATAACTCTAGGGGGTCATTGTACTCATCATTATGAACAACTTTTACTATGGGATCAAACCTGAAATCGCGAGAAAATAATCAGCTGCTCCCTACATTTATGTTCGTATAACTCGTCAAAATGTAGGGAACAGCTGATTTTTTTTCGCCGTTAGTCAGAAGTCCGAAAGTCTGACAACCTGTCTTACCAAGGGGTATCGTATTACCCAGTAACTGGGTTGCGGAAGTCAGATAGGCAATCGCTCCATGTAAAATACTGGTATTCAGCTGCATCCGGTTAGACTGGAAGCCAACCCCAACATAGTTGGGAAAAGGCGACGCAGATGATGAATTGTATTTGGAAAGTAAGCATACGTTTTCGATTGAAAAAAGAGTATCTAAGCAAGATACATAAAACTAATACTTATTGTACTTAGTGGTAGTCAGATAAAGCCTAAAATTGTGGCTGTTTCCTGAGTTATTGGGATTTTAGTATCAAATACTTTAAACCAGTCAAGTTTATTGAGGACATTCTACGCTCAGAAATACTTAGTACAGTAAAAGAGCCAATTTGAGCGTCCGTACCGGGAATTTTCGACACAAATTACCTACGAAGTATTTTGTATGTCTAAAGTTACGATTCTTTTTACTTATGTAAAAACCAGACATGTAAAAAATTCTCCCCAATTACCCGCTCTGTTGGTCTTGTTCGCGAGTCAATCAAAACATTACGTTATGTGCATGTGAGTAGCTTACCGTATAATGTTCGCGAGTGCGTCTGTCATACGGAGGCTGTATAACTTTATAGCGATGTCATGCAGGACACGTCGCACAGACGCCTGGTTTCATAATGATGTTATTTTGAAATTCTAGTAGATGGAGGGCTGAGGGTTGGAAGGTAATGGTGGTGGAAAGGAGGTGTTAAAGTTAAACAATGATGATAGATTTTGAAATAGTATCTGCGTATTCGGTTTTCAAATCCATACTAATATTATAAATTCGAAAGTAACTCTGTCTATCTGTCTGTCTGTATGTTATCTTTTCACGCCTAAGCCACTGAACGGATTTCGATAAAATTTGGCAGAGAGATAGATTATATCCCGGGGAAAGACATAGGATAGTTTTTATCCCGATATTTTTACGGGATCGACACTTATGCGGGTGAAACCGCGGGGCGCAGCTAGTATTAAATAAATGATTTTTATTTTCCATTTCTGTTTCGAATAAGAAGGAGAAAATTGCTATAGTTACCGAGGTTGAAGATCAGTGGAAACGGCCGCGACTTACGAGTTGTAGGTCGTAGGTTCGAACCCAGACAGACGCTTTACTTTGTGTAAATAATTATTTCATCTGCACTGCTCTCAAAACGGTGAAGGAAAATATCAACTACAATATATTTTTTTTTTATTCATTTTTATATTACTAAAATTTTTAGTTCTAAAACCAAAAATCGTGGTCAAACTCAAACTTCAAACTTAAAGCATTTATTTCAATTAAACCATTAACAGCCACTTTTGAATTGTCAAGAAGTCGATCAGTCAGAAAATATGAAGCTAGTAATATTATGAATCAGTAAAAATAAAAGTTTATTTATTTGTCAAAATATTGTTAGAGAGTTGTTACAAATGTTACATTGGTATAAAATAATATTTTTTATTCCGGACTACAAGTACACACAATCCATACCTATAGTATTAGTAACAATGGCTTAAAAACTATGTTAGTAAACTTTTACAGATTAAAACAACTAAAAATGACGTTGCCAACATGCGTTGGCACGTGCCTCCGCACCCAGCGCCTTATAAAGAGGCTGATCACTTCGTCTATTGAAGTTTTGAGAAAAAAAAAGGAGTTGTCATAAAAAAAAAGTTCTTAATATTCTGCCGTTTCTGGCGTAAAATACATTTTCAAGATTTTACAACTCTATGAAATATAATCTCTGGGAATCAAACCCCACAGTTGTATTTTATAAAACAGCTGTATTTTATAAAACACAAAAGTTGAGGTATGGATTCTGTTTGTATCGGACTTTTATTTCCACAAAAACGCCCCCAAAGCTAAAAAAAATACTTCTATTGATAAATTGGTTTTCTATGTCCGTAAAGCTTAGTATTATAGCTGCAGATTGATGCGTAAGGGCTTAACACAATCCTGGCGAGCGTGTCAATACTGCCACTGGGAACTGGGAACCGTCACTTTTATCGAATTTTCCGATTCAAGTAATCCGGCCAAATTATGGAAACATACAGCTGTTGGGAGTGTTATAAAACGTCGCGGCTGTTGGCGATTACACATTTTTGGATGCGATAAAATGAGGCTGTGTATTCTTTTTGCAAAAATTATATAAATTTATTTGGCATTTATTCTTTATTATGGACACTATATAAATAACAAATGACAGTGTAGAAATTTTGCAAAGGGTGACACAATGGGCGGTAAGATAGCTAAGAGCTATCTTGCGATTTTTTATATTTAACCGTAATCACCCTTAACAATTCCAATCGTTATCATAAGTAGCCTATACGGTTTATCCACAGACTACCGAACTGCGTAGCACAATTTCAATCACAATCCGAGTGTTTTGAAGGAAATTCCTAGTTAATTACATCATAGGTTTAAAAAAAAATTGCTTAACAACGTAAATAAGGTAATAAGCATGGCAGAACTGACAAAAGAAAGGTTTGGGATAAATTTGCCATTTTATGTTACGAAATTACCCCGCGGAATCTTTTTCAGAAAGGTACCTACTAGAAACAAACGGTTATATGGCTTTAGTAAAGCACGTAATAAAATGTTAGATGAAAAAAAAAGCTTACTTATAATGCTTATAAAAAGACTTTTGTTAATGGTTTTTTTTTAATGAAACTCTGCCGCAGAATAGTTTAGTCATGTGTATTGCTTAAGCTTATTTTCGATTTCTTGATAGTCTCTAAATACATCCTCATCATAACCCGAAAACATTCACTTTTAAACATAACATAAGATATTGCCTACAAATAAAACAAACACAAGCGTCTGCTGTTACATTACCCTCCCGTATGTTGCCACTTGCCAGTCATGAGCATCGCGCTGTCACATCGCATGCAATTATCGTCGACTGTACCGTGACAGCCGATCACTCCGCTTCTGTTGTTGACTGTACATCGAATCTCCTCACTGTAAATAATGGGTAATGCAAATAATGAACGATATATTTTATTCACATGTTATTAGTTTTGTATGTATGTGTTTGTTTGTTTTTTATGTATGCTTTAAACTCATTTTGTTTGCTAAATAATAACAGCTGCACGGGTCGATCGATCAGGTTAAGCTACACTTGTCGCGGTTGGTCTGTGGATGGGTGACAATCTTCACATACCAAGACTCCTCCGTGTCTCGGAAAGCACGTTAGGACGTTGGTCCCGGCTGTCATTCGTGGATCTTTGACAGTTGTTGCGGCAGTCAGAAGCCCGAATGTCTGACAACCAGACTTACCAAGGGGTATCGTATTACCCAGTAACTGGGTTGTGGAGGTCAGATAGGCAGTCGCTCCATGTAAAATATTATTCAGTTGCATCCGGTTAGACTGGAAACAGACCCTAACATAGTTGGGAAAAGGCAGGCAGATGATGATGATGACTTAACTTACGTGTTTGTGTCTCTAACTAATGTAATTAGCCTTGACGGATTTATGTTAAAATAAATAATGTTATAATAAATAATTATAAAAATAAATTATTGAAAATACCTTCTCTGACATAATTATGAAAGGAAATTGTGTAACAAATCGGATTTACCTATTAGTCTTTTTTTTTTGCGGATGGGATATCATCAAATGACCCTCCCGCTCTGGGTGGAGCGGAAAGGAGTGTTAGACTCTTACTGATTAAAACCCACCCGTGTTCCTTCCTTAGCCCTTTATGTTTCGGGCCAGCGGTAACACTTTCGGACAATCCCGCTGACCCGGCAGGCTCCGGCCCTATTATTATTATTTCCTTTATTTAGGCTTCGGCCTTATTGATCTTATGGCTGATTTTTCAATCGATAGATAATTCTCACTCGTGGAATAAAATTGACGTCTGACAGATTATGTATGGAAGAACCAATGGGAAGAACTGTTAAAAATTCAAAATTATTCCTCCGATAAAATTATCTGGCGTTGGAAAAATTTGTTCTAAAGTCAAACAAATTGAGGGAAACTTGGTGATCAATACTAGTTTCATTGATGACACAGGTTTTTTTCCGCAGTAACGTACTTTGGTCTTAGGATGTGTGATGTGATGTGGGAATACTGTTGGCAACAACAGAAAGAAAGAAAATCAAATAAATATTTAGTAATAAGGAAATCATAAAAGAGCTCTTCCCCTCTACCCTACTTCTTTAAAATTTTGCTATGTCCGACAGGTTCTATAATTTGTTTTTATTTATTAATACTTACCATTTATAAGTGTATAGAATTACAATCATGATTAATTGAATTGAATTGAAATGATGAATTCTTTCTGTAAGTATTTAACCACTCAATAGCCGAAATGCAACAACAAAACACACACACACACCACTCGTTTATTTGAAACATCTATTCCATTGACGTTCATTTTCTGTTTTCAAATTAATTGGTATTTTGGCAGACCCAATAAAATATTCCAAGAATTGGAATTATTTAAGACCTAAAATGCAAGATTGCTGTCCGTAATTTGCAAAAAAACCTGTAAGATGCCATTAAGTTTTTGTCTTAATTTTTCTTCATAATGGTTTTCATGGTTTTCATTCACTGTGGCCAGTAACTGCTGGAGTATTTTGTAAGACCTAATTATGTGATAACCATGATTTTTTAGGACCTAAATCATAAAAATCCTAATGAAGTTTTTATAATTATGTACAGGCTGAAGAATATCCTTGAATAGGTACAAAAATTATGTAAAAAAAAAACTGTTTCACACAACGTAACGTAACGTACAACGTAAAGTACCTTTGAAACCCACCACCCCTAGACCAATGAAACTTTTGAAGTTTTCTCCTTTCATTCAATAATAGCCATTGAGCTAAATAACTAGAGAACATTGACATATATATTACTAGCGTAAGGACCGGGCTAACCGCGCGACTAAATGGCACCAACGCGCTGGCCCTAAAATGACGGTTTTAGGGCCAACGCGACTCAGTTGACAGTGGTGCGCGCGAAGGAGAGAACGAGTATTTGCCTGTCATAAAAATGCCTAGTTGCGTGGTAAAAGGCTGCAAAAATTACGATACAAAAGTTAAAAAGTAACATGGGATATCGTATCATCGGAATGTAACCTTACATTATTTTTGTTGCAATTAAATGATTAAATAAACACATTTTTATCTACAGCGACAATTATTTTACAATGGCGGCCATTGTGTGGCCAATGGCTGGCAATGGCTCCTCGAAGTGAACAAAGTAACCTTGTACGGACGTAATTTTTTTATTTCTGTTTTATTTTTGTCTTATGAACGTAGTGTAAGTAATTTTGAATTTTGGTACCAAATTAGGAGAAGACATAGTATAAACGATTTTTATACAATATGCGATAGCGAATACGACACAAATAATATTTAAATTACAGATTAAGGAGAAGGCTTTTTAACTTCATGACAACAATGTCAATGAATCAAAATAGGTAATAATATAAGAAAACCAAACAGTATTTTATTGCAAAATGTGCAATATGCAATCTATTTGCTGCAAAAACTAGCTAGGTTGTAATATTACTAAATTTTGATTTCGACTGTCTGAAATCTGATATTATTGAGAATCTTATACTTTCAGAATCTGGTATTTTGATAATCTGGTATTCTGAGTTTAAAGGATATCGGCATTCAACTGACTTGTACTGACTGACGACATAATGTGATAAAAAAACATTTAAGTAAGTACCTACGCACGTACAAGGTTACGTCGTCGACCTATGCAGCGCTGCACTCACGTAGTTCGTATGATTTATGACAGATGGCGTTACTTTTGCTTGTATGAAGAACGTCTATGTAAAATGTTCAGATGGGCGTATCCTTACTTTTGAAATCATTGCTAGAGAAGCAAACCACATTAAAATGTGTCAAAAAAAATGTAACCACTATTTAAACGCGACGACGCGACGTAGCTTTGAAACCACTACACATTTAAAAGTAAACATATATCTGTCTCACTTACACAAGTCGCAAGAATAATACCGTCGCTTAGATTAGACAAAGACCGCAATATAAACATGCAATGGCGGGAGGGTGTTGCCTAGCTATGCGAAATTTTACCCAACTTTTTAAGCCATAAAAAACGCAAAAAAAAACATTAAACGTTATGAACGTTATTTTTGAATTATGTACTTAAATATTTAAAAACAATTATTTTTATGTTGCAATGTTATTTTTTTGTTACACATTGTCACACATTTAGTTTTATAAAATATTTTAAATCACATACTCTATAAATTAAAAACTCCCACATAATGTGGGAAACTAAAACTAAGTTTTTAGTGGCAACATTGAACCTAATTTACAAAATTCTACATTTTATTTATTTTTATTGCGTTTTTACGTTGATATAAACACAGAAACAATAAACTTACGCGTGGAAAGTAATTCCGGTTAATTTATTGTGTTTTTGTGACCTCGAATCGCACTCTTTCACTACGCATTTTCCCATTTTGGCGGTAATTTTCATTCGGCTAACTTCGGTTGGCGTCACACAGAGCACTGAACTGACATTAGCTACGATTGAGACTGTGGCCTTGATCCCAGTGGCAACGCCTTGGCGCGGTAATTGCTAATCTAGTGTATGTATATCATTGATAATAGCTAATTAAATCTCCTCCCCAGGATCGCGGCGGCTGGTCGCAGTGGAGCGAATGGTCGCTGTGTTCACGAACGTGTGACGGAGGCGTGTCGAGACAGCTACGGACTTGTTCGTCGCCCGCCGGGTGTCGGGGCGAGCCAGTGCGGTACAAGATCTGTAACATGCAGGTGAGGTTACCTTAATAATTATGCATAAGTACCTACTTATTTTCGTAGTGCTCATACACACGAGTGACACGCGTCAACGGCAAAGGCAAGTGCAGCCGTCAACGACGTGTCACTCGTGCATTTGAGTGCGGTGCTCAAA
Organism: Oligia latruncula; assembly: GCA_948474745.1. Classification (NCBI taxonomy): domain Eukaryota; kingdom Metazoa; phylum Arthropoda; class Insecta; order Lepidoptera; family Noctuidae; genus Oligia; species Oligia latruncula. The sequence continues at coordinate 1,550,508 of OX419707.1, read as the reverse complement.
TATACAAGCAGCAAGTCAACGACGGGCGTCAACACTCGTCGACGGCGAGCGTCGACACTCGTTGACGGCTGCAGTATGCAGAATGGGTTATATGCAGTCACAATGAGCTTCTTTTATAAAACTCTGATAACTTTTAATTAATATTGTCCTTAAAACTTTACCTGTAGTCGGTTCACTGTTTTTCGTATTACTCGTTTTATTAATTTTTGGTTCGGACCGGACGTCATTATTGTTGTTACGATACACAGAGCCACGAGCGGCAAAATTTGGAACTAAAATCTACAATCTGACGTTTCATTTCACGTTGTTTTACAAAACCGCTAATCATTGACCCGCTGCATTGATAAATGCAAAACGTTAAATGCAATTCTGCGTGATCAAGTTCAGTAATTATGGAAAACCACTGCACGTTGTTCAATTGTTTTACATAACGGAGCTGTTTTGTAAAACATCTAGCGGTTTTGTAAAACAGCGGATTCTACGATCCATCTGCGATATGTATAACGAATAGAGAGAAGCAGCGCGAATATTCAAAGTAGCGGATCAACGTCACAATAAATATGAATCCTTGATTAACATTAATTTCACTAACCAACACAACAGCAACAAACAACACTTACTCGATATCGTAGCGCGCAATCAAAGTGTCCCATTTGACTCCTGATAATGACTTCCGTGACACTGGCATCCGAAATAAATGGGGCGTTAACTTAATGAAACTGTTTAGCTCCCGTTCCATTCGTTTGTTGCGCGCTTAAATGATTAGTGAGTATGTGGGATTAAGGCTTTCGTGTGTAGTTTTAGGGATTTTTCGGTTGATAAATTGATTTGGGATTGGGCGGGTCACGTTAGCCGCATGCACAGTACAGCTGGTCAACTGTCTTCACACGGTGGGTGCCTGAGGATGGACGATGCCGCCAGGGCCGGCCCAGGAAGGGGTGGCAAGACGACCTAGACGCGTACCGCAAGGGTTGAGTTAAGGTGGCTCTAGACATGGATGCCTGGAAAAATTTGGGGGAGGTCTTTGCTCAGTAGTGGGACAAAGTAAGCTTACTAAAAAAAAAAATATTTTAAATATGTAGAGGTATGAGGAACAGGGTGTAAATTTCACTCATCCTCCATACTGCCCCCGATGTTATAATTACAGTAAGTCGTGTTACTGGTGTTATGACTTTTAAAAAACGCAAATAAATTATGTTCAGAAATAATCTACACAAATGTATCTTTTGTTATCCGTTGAAATATCTAAGTTATCTGCTATAATCATCAAGATACACCAATTTAAAAATATTGAAACTATTTAACAAAAGTGCGATTTCTCACAATTAAATTTTTTTGACTTACTGTAATTATAATAACAGGGGGAGCAGCATAGGAAATAAAATTAGCATACATACTCCTTGTATGTATGCTAATTTTATTTATATAATATGCTAGTTGCGCGGTAAACTCTGCTTGCGTGATGCAGAATTTTGCGTGACGTCAGTATGACGCGTACTTCACATGTGGCGTTGTAGATACCGCTACAAGTACTAATAAATTGAAATTGTATGTAAGTACCTACTTAGCTCAAGATGATAATTATTATTCCATCTATTAGACAATACTTAATGATACCGCTCGCGTGATGTTGCAGTTATTGTTTAATAATTATTAATAGGATTCATTAGAATAGAATATCAGTCATTAGTTATCCATTAATTAATACTAGAATACATTTACTATTACATTAATTTCACCTCCTATAAAATTATAGTAACAATGATTTGATTGTAGGTTTAGAATTGGATGGATTACGTAACGACTACCTACTCGTTACGTAATCCATCCAATTAATATTGATGAAGTTAACCCAGATAATCTTGATCTGTTTTTTTTTCGTTAATCCAGTCCCGGCTGTCATTCGTGGATCTTTGACAGTCGTTACGGGTAGTCAGGAGCCCGAAAGTCTGATAACCAGTCTTACCAAGTGGTATCGTATTACCCAGTAACTGGGTTGTGGAGGTCAGATGGGTAGTCGCTCCATGTAAAATACTGGTATTCAGCTGCATCCGGTTGGACTGGAAGCCGATCCCAACATGGTTGGGGAAACGCTCGGCAGATGATAATGATGAATCTTGATCTGTTTTATAGTCAGCATAATCAGCCTATAATGTTCCCACTGCTAGGACACAGGCCTCCTCTCTGTGAGAGAGAATGGGCCGTATTCTACCACACGGGCCCAGTGCGGGTTGGTAGGTGTCACATGTCTTCGAATTTTTGTTTCTAGGACATGCCGGTTTCCTCACGATGTTTTCCTTTACCGTTTTGAGAGCAGTGGTGATGAAATAATTTACAAAAAATAAAGCGCCTGTCTGGGTTTGAACCTACGACCTACAACTCGTAAGTCGGGGCCATTATCACTAGGCTACCACTGTTCCATGTTTTATAGTTATACCTAAATAATTTACTTGAAAATTACTCAAATATTCTCAGTCCTTTTTCTCTTTTTAAGAAATGGTAAAAAGGAACAGTTATGGTGAGATAACTGTTCCTATAACTATTCCGATAACTATACCGTAGTGATAAAATTCTCTGACGAATATAGGGCTCGCCGATGACAATTTAAAAACATTTCACGTTTCACAATACGGAACCTTCGATGCGCGAGTTCGACTCGCTCTTGACCGGTTTTTTTTGTTCCTTTTTGGTCAGATAGGCAGTCGCTTGATGTAGAATATCAGTATTCAGCTAGGCAGATGATGACACACAGGTCCCTTTCTAAACCCAACAATAAGTGAAAACATGTCGACTTCAACAATAAAACCAAAGGAAAGATTACGAATACGTCGCTCCTATAGATCAGACTACCTCACACATACAAAATTCACAAAAACAATTGTGTGCCGAGCACACATCGTCCCCAAGTGTACGATTCGGGCGATACATAGTTGGTACAGGGTCGTTCTTTATTAGATAAATGCAGAACGCATGCTTGTGAATAAAATGGATTCCAACTGTTGTTTTGTTAAAGAAGAATAATGCTTGGTTCCTATTACAATAAATGGATCGTTTTGGATGCCACATAACATCACAACACACCTGTCACTATTATTATAAAATATTTTATTTCACATAAACCTACAAGGTCACTTATGAAACGTCAGAAGCTAGGTGCACGGTTCCAATTGGTCGTTTCCTATGGAGAAGAACTGGCAAGAAACACCACGGTTACTCTTTTTAAAAATAATTGACTTTTACAATGTTTTCAAATTACAGTAGGTATGGGAGAACAGCGTAGGCCTGTCAACAAGTACCAGGTACCTACTTGATAAAAAAAAATAGACTACAGATCTAAAGTCTACAAGGCCTACAAAGTCCTCACAAAATAAGAATCAATCAAAAGGATAAATAAAATATAAAAACCTACTAAAACCAAGTGATATGATTGCCATTACAACCACTAATAAAGAGGTGAAAAATTAGAATTGCTCTAAAGTGTATATAATGTCAAATAATAAAAAAGATTATGTCAAAGAAGTATGTAATATCCTTTACATAGTTATGCCGTTTACGCCAGGGAAGCCACATGTGCAGAAGGAATTATTGCCAAACTACCTTGTCTTCAACGATCATGAATTTCTAGACCACAGTACCTACTATAAAACAGCTTAAAAGAAGTCCATCCTTTAATCCCGCTTCCATATCTAAACGTAAAAGGATATTAGAAAACACTTAAAACTATCGCCAAACTATAACCACGAAGCGATAGCTTCCATCGCAGCAGAGTCGAGGTAATAATCAATTAAAAACTCCCAACTATCAATTTATTTTAGCTACACAACGCTAACGCAATCAGGAACTATTTGAAACGTTAACTTTTCAATATGATGCCGTATTGAAAGCATTATTCTCGGTGAGCGAGCATGGGAAGAAACTTTGGTTTCAACGTGATTAATAGATTGACTTAGCGAGGAGCCTGTTACACCGAAGTGTACTTAAGCTGATGTTTGATGCGGTCTGACAGCAGTCGTATATATAGTAGTTATAGTAATTTCGAAAACTTCAGTACACGTTACATCAATGAGGGCTCAACTCCTGAACTATGACATCCTGTATGACAGTAGTCAAGGATACTCCAGTTACATGGATCAGCATACAGCTTCAGTATAAAGCAACGCCTTAGCATAATCATAAGTGTTCCCACTGCTGGGACACAGGCCTCCTCTCTGTGCGAGGGAGTGGGCCGGAATCAACCACGCGGGCCCAGTGCGGGTTGGTAGATGTCAGATGTCTTCAAATTTTTTTGTTGTTAAACATGCCGGTTTCCTCACGATGTTTTCCTTCACCGTTTTTAGAGCAGTGATGATGAAATTATGTACGGTCACCAAAGGAGACCAGGGTCGTCGGATATAGTTAAAGTTTAGGAAGAAACCGATTGATGTTTTCGAATGAAATTTTATTCAAAAACATCCATCGGTTTCTTATTAAACTTTAACTATATCCGAAAACCCTGGTTACTTATCTCCTTTGGTGACTGTACAGACGCCAGCACATCAAGCTACCCGAAACTGTCAAATTTTCCCAACCAACTTTGAACCGTATGCTCTAGCGATAAAGTTGAAAATCTATTCAAGAAATTTGACAGATTGTAGTAGCTTGATGTGCTGGCTTCTGCACATAAAGTAAAGTGCTTGCTTGGGTTCGAACCCACGACCTACAGTTTGTAAGTCACGGCCGTTCCCACTGGGCCACCATAGCTCTCGCCTTAGACTAAATACAATTAAGTGAGAATGTGTTGCATATTGTGATGTGGTTAGTTCTTCAGTTTTACGCGTCAGGTTTAAGTAGTAAAGCTCCTTAAGTTGCCATCTGCCATGCAGCATCGCTAGTCAGGCAAGCAATGGATCACAGCCCCCTGCCCCCTGGGACTTATTAGTTTTTCCTTTGAGTGACGGGAGGTGTGCGCTGTCGTTGCTTTAGTATATGCTCTATGTGGGTAACTAACGAGGTATTGCAGTTACGTTGTTATTAGTTACATATTGGCGACGATTCCCTTGTTCACAAACTAAACTAAATTTAAGTTCGGTACATCTTCTTCTTTCTATTTCATGAAGAAAAGGACAGAAGATAAATATTAGTTTAGTCCTGTCAAATTAGACAGCGCCTAACGTAAATTGACGTATTTTTAGTAGCCATGTTTTTAATCACGTCTAAACTTGCTATGGAGTATCTTAATTTGACAGGACTAAACTAATATTTATCAATCTCTACATGCAAACTATTCCAAATTTCAGGTGATAACATTAGTAGTTCTTGAGATACCACCAGCTGTGACAGACAGACGACAGACTGAGTCTCACCACAAGGGTTCCGTTTTACCATTTTGGTACGGAACCCTAAAAACATAGTAAACCGTTCATCACCAAAGATCTCGCCAAACTTCGCTCGCTTTTCGCAGCTACTGAATAATAAATCACCAAGAAAGAAACAACGTAAACACAATAACATAGATTCAATCCCGGCATTGTCTGCGTCGGTCGCGGATCACCCGGCTGTAACCGCCCAACTTCGCTACAAGATCAGCTAACTTGCTGGCAGTTGTCTTATTGTATGCCGCACGTTGTTCACGAGTGGCTGAGAGTCATCTTCTAATGTTTGTATTGTTTGTGTACGAGTGCTGTTCCAAAGATGGATCGGCAATTGGATTTTGAAGTTAGGGCCTTTTAGTATTGATGATAGGTAATTTTGCTTATTCATCCATGATGGGCCGATCTACAATGGGTACAATCAAACAATGTATATATGGTCGTTTAGATGAATAAGACTGTGGCGACATCTACATCGCCACATGCGAACTACGCATCACACTGACATTACGCAAAATCCTGCATCGCGCAAGCAGAGTTTGCCGTGCAACCAGCATTTATAGAACGTCCCGACACCAATCATCGGGCAGTTGCCCACCAGACACAACACCCGTCTAGTCACAGGAGGAAAATGTATGGACAGCTGATTTTTTTTTATGCTGTATATACTTTTTTGGTAAAGATATATTTTTTTAGAGAAGAACCATAATACAATAAAGCCTCAAATTCTTATTTAATCAAGGAATATTGTTAAAAGTGCCAAACCACGTTTCTCTGTAGCTGAAAATAAAATTAGATTAGAGGGTAAAACCCTTTTAACGAAAGTAGCGTCATCAGAAGCTCGTTAGCACTATTGTTTATAACAGGACAGACAATGGAACGTAGTTTTATCATTTTATGAATGCTAATATTGTTGTACAGGAAAATAGAAGTAGGTAGTTTAAGTATCGATATGATATTTTAACATTTTAAAGGATAAATTGGATAAAATGTACTTAGATCATTTTAGGAGCGTGTGACATATGGACGGACAGACAGATTTTAAACAAATGATGATATTAATTGTAGGAAACAGCTGATTTGTCAGACTAGCATTTGATTATTAGCCATACGCTACGGTCCACCGGAGGGTCTACCTTCACAGGTGGGCTTGCGCAGGTCGTCACGTCATGTTGAATGTTACAAAAACACACAGGTCTATTCCAATACACACTCACAGCTCCACTTGCATAGGTAGACCTCTTCGGAGGACCGTAGCGTGTATGGCCTCCGTGATACATACATGATGCGGGCGACAGTGTTTTGTTTAACAGCAAAAACAATTGACAATCGTATTTCTTTTAACCATAAAACAAAACACTGTGGCCAATTTCAAGATAACACTACGCTATATACATTTTGTTAAAGTCCCCATGTCGTCACCATTCAAACATATAATCAATACAACTACACAGCACATGTATTCTGGATAACGATCGCCCCATTATGTCCAGGCTACCAACAAAAACTGTAATCAACTTTTATGTTACAGATAAATTTTAATAGCAACGACACTCCATTTGCAAATTTAAATTTACAAAGTTGCTGCAGTCACTGAGGATATAAGATAAATGTGGGGAATAAATTGGTCTGAAATCGCGAACATGCAGAGTGCAGGCGGGGTGAAATAATACTCGTTCCTTCTCTATACCAGAAGGGATGTTTGTGCTGCAGTGGGGCAGTTTCAGGCATATAACATACACTTATTCAGCCTATAATGTTCCCACTGCTGGGATACAGGTATCCTCTCGGTGAGAGGGAGTGGGCCATACACTCCCTAGATCTAAATTTTTTCTCTCAAAAATCTCTCTCTCTTAAATGTTTTCTCAATTATGACCATGTCTACGAATTTTTGGATCTAGGACATGCCGGTTTCCTCACGATGTTTTCCTTCAGTGTTTTGAGAGCAGTGGTGATGAAATAAATTACACAAAGTAAAGCGCCTGTCTGGGTTCGAATCCACGACCAAACTCGTAAGTCTAGACCGTCACCACTGGGCTAAAAAGGCAGTTGATGAATTTAGAGCAGTGCACTGCTCTAAATTCATCAACTGCCTTTTCCCAACTATGTTGCTTCCAGTCTAACCAGATGCAGCTGAATACAAGTATTTTAATTGGAGCGACTACATATCTGGCCTTCATAACCCAGTCACCGGGTAATACGGTACCCCTTGGGAAGACTGGTTGTCAGACTTTTGGGCTTCTGACTACCCGTAACGACTGTCAAAGATCCACGAATGACAGCGTGCTTTCCGAGGCACGGAGGGGTCACGGTATACCACTGTTCTAAATTGTCATCTCCAATTGCCATTGACTACAATCAAATTGAAGGTGACCTCTACGAAAGCTCAACAACATTCCCAAAGTCCTTACAAAGTTTAAAGCAGTACCGATATACATAATACATTTTGTTACAGTCAATTCTATTCGCCTAACAAGATAAAAAGAATCAACAAAGCTAAAACTCAGACACAAAATTATCTCGAAAAAGGAACGTCGAAAAGCGACCAATCAGATTTAAAAAAACGCCGGGAGTCAATAAAACCGTAGCGAGCAACTCATTATCATTCTATACGCGCGCCTCCCTCCCTCCCATCCTTCCAAAGAAGAGCCGATTAAGTTCGTGAGTGGTTCGGACTACAATATCCTTTTCAGTGAATGCAAATTACGCTGCGGTGTGAGTGGCAGCCTCTTCAATGGGATTTAGGCTTTTAAAGCTTTTTGAGTTTTTGTATTGTGGTTGGAAATATTGGTGGTGTATCGCGAATGGAGAATGAAACGTGATTCAAGTTTTAGCTGTGAACAATGGTGGAATTTGCTGTCGAATAAAATATTAAATTTTGTATCATATTTATATTTGACTAGCTGCGCCCCGCGGTTTCACCCGCGTAAGTGTCGATCCTGTGGGAATATCGGGATAAAAATTGCCTATCTATATATACGTTAATCCAGGGTGTCAGCTACCTCCATACAAAATTTTATCAAAATTGGTCCAGCCGTTTGAGCGTAAAGAAGTAACAAACATATAAATACACCCCCACACTTACACACCCATAAACTTTCGCCTTTATAATATTAGTGTGAAGCAATGCGTACGGGTAGGTAGGTACATTTTCTGATAGCAAAGGATTGCCTTTGACCTTTAATATGAGCTGGCTACGTCGCTTTGTCATAGGGATGTGACCCAAATGGCGGATATATCCCAATATTCGAAAAATAATGCATGTTACTTTGTTATTTTTACATGTTTATTTAGTGAAGGTTTATAACATGTGAGTAATCGTTTATTTGTCACTGTAGTACAGTTTTTTTTTTATAATTTCGGGCTCATGTTTATATAGCAACAATCAACACGTTTACAATAAATGGTAGTATCAGATTGACAGTAACTGAATATTTATTTTATTCCAATTTCAATCATTATTATATCCGTAAACTATGTTAACGTGAAAATAACCAAAAACATCATCATCTGTCTAGCCTTTTCCCAACTATGTCGGGGTCGGCTTCCAGTCTAACCGGATGCAGCTGAATACTAGTATTTTACATGGAGCGACTGCCTATCTGACCTTCACAACCCAGCTAGAATAGAATACTCTTTATTATGTACACCATATAAATTACAGACATAAATATAGAAACTGTACAAACGTATTACCCAGTAACTGGCCCGCCCATTGTGTCACCCACACAATGGGCGGGCCAGTTACTGGGTAATACGATACCCCTTAGTAGGTAAGACTGGTTTTACCGACTTTCGGTCTTCTGACTACCCGTAACGACTGTCAAAGATCCACGAATGACAGCCAGGACCAACGGCTTAACGTGCTTTCGGAGGCACGGAGGGATCTTGGTATGGTCTCGGTAACCCATTCACGGGCCAACTGCGGCAAGCATAGCTTAATCTGATCGATCGACCCGTGCGGCTGTTATTACTTAGCCACAAGCTGACAAAATGTATATAGTAATAAAACCTCATTTAAAACTTGTTCGAATCTAGAAAACGTATTAAGGTGTCGCGTTTGGCAGCCGCACCCGACGGCCACATAATTCCAAGCGTATTTTATCGAAATTATTCTGAAATACGTTGCCTACCCCGAAATGAGAAAAACTTACTTTGTGCATATGAAATCGTTTATCAAAATTTTTGAGAGGGATTCCAATTGGCATTTTGATACATGAATTTGCTATATTGAAACAAAATGATAGACATAAATACCACTTCACATTTTTTGCCATCAATGTTTTTTCACCAAATTCATATTTTTCGACAAAGAAAGAAAAAATATATGTTTATTTAGCACAGACTAAAAGGCACACAGTACACCAGAGACATAAATCAGATAAAAACAAATAACAATCAAATAAAAAATTGGAATGTAAGAAATTAGCAACAACCACATACAATATTTTTGCTGTTGTTATTTCAAGGAACGAAAAAACTGCTGCTCATTGCCTCTGTAAAAGACATTAAGTAAGTATTTAAAACGCTGAAATCCGCTGAATCCATACTAATAGCACAGTTTTATACTGTGCTAATAGTATAAATTCGAAAGTAACTCTGTCTATCTGTGTGTGTTTCACGCCTAAACCACTAAACGGATTTCGATCAAATTTGGCAGAGAGATAGATTGCATCCCGGGGAAGAACATAGAATAGTTTTATCCCGATATTCCCACGGGATCGACACTTATGCGGGTGAAACCGCGGGACGCTGCTAGTACGATATAATTCTTCACCACAGAAGAAAGGATCTAATCTAACTAGCCTGTATTGTCCCACTGCAGGGCAACGGTCTCCCTCTTCCTTTTCCAAACAATTCTGTCTTTTGCTAACGGCACTAGCAGCCAGCCCATTATTCGCATGCTTTTTTAAAATTCTATGATCAAATTAAAAAAAAAAACCCAATTAAAAAAAAACATCCGAAGATATCTGCAAATATCCGAACGTGATCCCAGCTCTAAGTCACGGCGCACCGCCTTGAAGTCCGATAGTGTACGTGTTCAAGATTTTCTCCTACGATAGCAAACGAAATGGATTTCTTTCAGTAATATAATTCCGCTGTAATGACTACTGTTCAATAATCTGATAAATCGTTTAACCTTTGTTACTCAGTTAATCATGACGCGTTAGGGTTGCTACACAATCGTTCGGGTCGGCATGGTTCGGCACAGCCGAACGGTTAAAGGTTGGTTTGAGAGCAGTAGTCGCCCAGCGGTAACGAACGCGATTTACGAGTTATTTATTTATATAATTTATTTATTTATATAAGTAAACTTACTTTATTGTACACCACAAAAATACAATACATGAAAAAAATACATCAAACACTACAAAATACGCGGCCTTGTTGTTGATTGTAAGACATTGGATTCCTGGCAGGTGTTTTACTTTGTGATATTGTTTCATTACCACTGCTCTCAAAACGGTGACGGTAAACATTGTGAGGAAACCGGCACGTCCTAGAAATAAAAATTCGAAGATATGTATCGTCCACGTGGTGAATTACGGCCCACTTCCTTTTGACAGAGTAGAGGCCTCTGTTTCCCAGTAGTGGGAACATTATAGGATTATTGTTGTTTGGGCGGTAAAATCGAATATATTATAATTATGTAGATACTATGTTCGGAAGAAACCACTATCGAGTAAGCTCAAATTATGGTGAACCGACCCGAATACAACTCTCAGCGAAGGTAGTTGCCGAACGGAGTTTGTCATTTGACGTTTGAAAAGAGCTAATTCAAATGAATTTTGGTTTTGATTTTGGCACGAGTCGAATGAAAGTCGAATATTTGTGTATTAATTGTTTCGGCCCGGCTTTCTTGTTCAACAAATACTCCCGAATCGAATGTGCCGACCCGGACAATGTGTAACACCCTTTATATTTGACTTAATAAGGTATAATGTGTATTTTTATAACCTCAATATAATTATGTTTTTTATCGGAACTGTAATTGCTACAAGAACTAGAATAATAAGTACTTGTAGTAACTTACTTTGTGGCGTGTGACCTTTATATGAGGGCAATGAGGGCAAAACGGAGTAAGGTTACGCCCTACTTACATTAAAAAAACCCATGGAACGCCGTCTTTTTTTTCCGTTGGAGAATCTTCAAGGGTGTCCTCCGCCCTGGGGCGGATGGAGGAGTCTGTCAGACTCTTTCTGACCAGAAACCGCCCAGTGTTCCCTTCCCACACTTGGATCATGGGAACCTGTACGCCTTCCACAACCCCCGGCTGGTGCCACCTCAAGTCCACGTGGGGATGAGGTGAAAAATTCCCCCCCGCGACGTCCTATAAGGGCGCGCGTGGAACACTACGCGCCGCCCGCCTCGTGTCCTGCTATGAGATGCCGTGTAGCCCGACCTCACGGTAGGGCTGCAAGATTCTGAAGGACATTGAACGAGAGACGATAGATTTTTATTGTTATTACGTCTAGGGGCGTTTAGTATCCCGCAAAGTGCTAAGCTTGGGTTTCCTAAGGCTACAGGCACATAGCGTCCGCAATGTACCGTCGAATGACGACACTGATTAGTTATTTACGAAAGTAAGTTGATGTGTTTCCCAAGAGAGCTTTTTTGACACCGTAAAGTCAATCCCCGGTGTCGTCATTTTAATAACGGCCGTCGCTGCGTACGTTGTGTCAGCCACCACTCTTCTAAGAAACCAAGCTTGACCAGCACTCCCCCGGATGACGGTAAACCCCTGCTGTACTTGGGAGTTAAACGTATATTTTTCCCTTCGACCTGTTTAGGAATAACTTTTTTTCCTAAGTTTCTTTAGACTCCATTCTCTATGAATACTAGAAAGTCACAGGTAGGTACATTCACATTGCTTTGACGCAAGATTCAAAAACGAGTTATAGTGTTACGAACATGGTATTTTCGAAATCATGCTATTATGAAACTGGTCTTTCCGCAAAGTAGAAATGTAACACACATTGACACAAATTCGCCAATTTATTGTGTTACATTTCAAGTTGCATTGCATAAGTTTGGACGACTCTGTACCGGTCATCATTTCACGAGAAAGTTACTTTTGCATTTTGCGCAAGTATAAGTATGCCTATGCACACGAACGGCACGCGTCAGCGGCAGAAGGCAACTGCAGCCGTCGAGATCGCGCCGCTCGTGTATTGGATGCTGTACTCAAATTCATGAGCGTTGTCGACGGCTGCAGTTACCTCTGCTACGCTGACGCGTGCCGCTCGTGTGTATGAACACTTAGTGTAAGGTATGACTCGTGAATATACCTACCTATATGCAACTGGTTTGTCAGTCTTTATCATACCATTGCATAACGTATTTTGTGTAAAAAAAAAAACTGGCACTCCAGGAGTGCTGACAGAAGTGAAAACAAAACACAAACAGAATACTTTGCCATCACTCACTGACATATCGGATATACATTAAAACCGAGTACATCCCGAGGACAGCCGAATATATCCGAAGCGGTGTCGGTTACGGTAACAGTGGCGCGAGTTCAATAGATTCTTCCCATCTCAAAAAATGCCCGACGCGCATAAAGAAGTTTTCACTTCAAAAACTAAAATGAATACTTTCTTCCACAGCCATGCCGCGGAAACATATCCCTGTTAGAAGAGGACATCTGGCGTGAGCAACAGTGTAGCGCGCACGACGACACCCCCTATGGGGGGGAGCTGTTCCACTGGCGTGCGCACAGGGATGACGCCGAGCCGTGCGCGCTGACGTGCCGAGGCGTGCCACAGCACTCGGGGCAGAGTCCCGAACCGGTGTGTATGATTTTATTCTTAAAAGGGCGGTATAGTATGGTGGGTGAAAAGATTTGCCAAGCAGCAAGCGGAGAGTAATGGGTAGCTCACCGTTCGATCAGGACCAGGCCCATGTCGGACGGCGCGTACGTGTTCCACGCGCGCTTCAAAGAGATGTCAGCATCGAGGAGGGGCCCTCTTAGGGCCGAAGCCTGCCGGGTCAGCGGGATTGTCCGAAAGGGTTACCGCTGTCCCGGAACATAAAGGGCTAAGGAAGGAACGCAAAAAAAAAAAAGCAGCAAGGTTGATAACGTTACAAAGAAAGAGAGCAGGTTCGTAATGTTGTTTTGCATTATTTAGAAAATAAACAACAATGTTGTTGGAACAGTACACACCGCTACATATCCAGCTATACACTTCCAGTGTATAAGCTGACCTCGCATTGGTTCGGCTCGCCCTTTAATAAGAGGTCAGCTTGTACTGGATAAGTTTAGCTTCGTCGTCGTCTGTGTATATTTTTTTCTAACTTAAACGTTTTATAAATCGAATATTTTCTTTGAACAACAGAACCTGTACCACAGAATAGTACCTGTACGCAGTCACCAATAGCCTTCGATCAATAATAGTACTAGATGAATGATTAGGAACAAAAATAAGTCGCTAAAGTGGCCACGTTTGCACACAGATAAACATTTATACTTCTTACTACGAACTATAGAAAAAAGTTTAATAATATTAACAACTTCAGACTATTATAAACCTTAACACTCTAACATAAAGTTTAATTACGATTACAAATGATTCATATTTAAGTCCTTCTGTCATCGAAGCAATAAATTTAAAATGTCACTTGAAAATAAAAAGTCATTTTTATAATAAGTACAAAAATATTTATTCTAAAATGAAACTTAACGTCTAAGCAATACGGTTAAAAACATTTTGTTGACAATTTCGTACTTACTCAAATTTGGAATTAGACGTAGTTCTTGGAATCAAATTTCAATGCTTCAATGTTTGTTAGAATAGTTGGCGCGTTGTCGCAAACATTGGCCAACAATCATAATATTTGCTAATTGATTTATATTTACTATTTAACTGTGTTACTATTTTATGAAAAACATTTAATGATAAAGACTTACCGAAAAAAAGATATTCCTTCCAAAATCTTGGTGTTACGGTGGTTATTTACACAACTTTTGAACGCGCACTGAGCCATTTTGACGTTTTAACATTGGCTATGATTGGACCATACTAATTTGAAATAATAGCACAAAAGTATTCGTGCTCGTATTTTTCGGGCCGTTTTTGAAGCGCTTATCGGGCATCTAGTACTATTATTGATCGAAGCCAATAGCCCAAACTGTAGTAGTGAAGACGACCACAGAGCATGTAACCTTTTAAGACGACAAAAAGAAAACTACAATAATTATTGTAACTTTTTATGATTTAGGTCCTAAAAAATGATTGTCATTAAAAAAAATTGTGGCTGTCTCGCATTCGGTCTTACAAAATTCACCAACCGGGACTAGCCACAGCGAGTGAAAAATTCAATAAAACCATTAAATATTTTTTATGAATGTAAATAAAAAAGAAAAATTGAATGGCATCTTGCATGTTTTTTTTACTAATTCCAGACAGCAATATTGCATTTTAGGTCTTAAATAATTCCAATTCTTGGAATATTTCATTGGAAGACCCATAATACTAATTAATTTTAAAAAGAGAATGAACAAAATGAATAATGGGAAAATAATCTATAATAGCGCTTACAAAACAGAGGAGCAATTTTAAGAACGTTCACAGTCTGATCTCAGTCGCAATCTGTCAAAAATACCTCTAATTTCCCCACATTTTTGACAAGTTTTTGACATTGATTGTCACTGAGATGAAATTGCGACTAGATTTTGAACGTTTTTAATCACGGGATTCCTTCAGATGTCATGCATTTCATTGCATTTTAAGAAAGCAAATCCAAAATAAAACTGCCAAAATCTTCTTCACTCCGGTTGAGAAACTTAAATACATAATGCAAAGCTGAAAGCAACTTTAAAATGCCAGACGAGTATTAAAGGAAAGTTTAAAAATAAAGTTAGAGACTGTCAGAGGAAATTGTAACTAGATTTGGGCAGTCTTAGTATTCAGTGAAGAGATGAGACCTAGATGTTTTAGCAGTTGCAAGGTTTTGATTGGGTTTCGGAAGATTTATTTAGCATACCAAAAGGCCTATTCTCGTAATTTAAAATGTTCAAAATCTAGTCGCAGTCTCGGCGACAAACGAATATCAAAAACTTGTTAAAAAATGTAGGGAAATTAGAGGTATTTTTGACAGATTGAGTCTGAGATCAGACTGTGAACGTTCTTAAAATTATGGGAATTGCCCCTTTTGATGTGCTCACAATGTAGGCATGACAACATATCAAGCTATACATTTACCCCCTTACTTATAAACGTATTATATCAGATGAATAGTAAGAGAGAGATAAGCGGTTGGTCTGTGGATGGACCATCTTTACATACCGTGATCCCTCCGTGCCTCGGAAAGCACGTTAAGCCGTTGGTCCTGGCTGTCATTCGTGGATCTTTGACAGTCGTTACGGGTAGTCAGAAGCCCGAAAGTCTGACAACCAGTCTTACCAAGGGGTATCGTAAGTCTAGTAACTGGGTTGTGGAGGTCAGATAGGCAGTTGCTCCATGTAAAATACTGGTATTCAGCTGCATCCGGTTAGACTGGAAGCCGACCCCAACATAGTTGGGAAAAGGCTAGGCAGATGATGATCAGATGAATAGTTACACACCGATAGGGTGGAGAAGGGTTCAGGAGATCAGACCGGAATAAATCTAACTTCCAACTTCATTCACAGACCGTCTCCCTGGATGAGGAGGACCGGGTGGTGGTAGCAGTGCTCGCAGCCAGGGTGTCTGATGGCACCAGGTGTCGGCCGGGCAGTCTGGACATGTGCATCGACGGGAGGTGTCAGGTTAGTACCCTGTTAAAGAGATACTTCTCCTTTCTAGGTTGTTCTTAGTCATATGTGTGATGAAGAATTATTTTTGTGTTTTCTGCACTATGGAAAATGGGTTGGTTTTTTTTTGTGCATTGAGCAGAGGAATATGAATGGGATTTTGTTTAGGTGCGGCAGCCTTCCAGCTGAACTAACCAGTCATTAAATGATAGATCTTATAATGACGCCTAGTAATAAATAATCCCATGTGCATAATATTTTTTTATAATTCCTAACGTAGGTATTTGATATTAATTTAAATTTTATACCTCCACCCACGTGTTCTTTGGAAAAAGGGTCTTGACTAACAGACAACGAAGTGATCCTCTAAGGAGAGGCTAGTAACTCTTAGCGTTAGTAACTCTTCAATACTGTCGATTTTTCTAGGGTGGGCAAAGAAGATTCTAGAGTTGGCATTACCCACCCTAGCTACGCCCATGCTGGTCTACAAAAATATGCTATTAGTTATATTTTTCGCTCATGATAAAGCATACAAAAACACCATTTTGAACAAACATTTATTATTCTATTATTATTAATTAGCCATGAAATACAGCTGCTGTTTATGTGATTACCTTTAATAATAACATTCTGATTACAATAAAATTGAAGTTACTAAAATGGTGCAAAATCGATCGACTCTCTGTAATAGCACCAAGTTAATGGAAAAGGCTAGGCAGATGATGAGTAAATAAATGCTGAATTATTATTCTCTCTTCCAATCCAGTTTACAAAACCCCATTAATAAGTACAACACGTTAAATATACCACACAACCTCTCAACAAAGGCTCACAAACGGACATTATCTTGAAACTCCGAGTTCGTTACCCTAAATATAAATGAAGGCAGGAGACGATGGTCGCTGAAAAGCTGTCAGAGGCCATTCTGAACGGCGAGAGTTGGGACACATACAACATATTGGTTAAAACAAGGCTTTATTCATACGTGTAGGGTTGGTCGTTTGTACAGACGCACATCAAGCTACTATAATTTGTCAAATATCTTTAATAGATTTTCATATTTATCGCTAAAGCATAAGCTTCAAAGAACAATGCTCATGGATGTATGGAATCCCGTACCATGCTGCATCAAAGTCAAACTTTATTTTTTATAGATTACACTTATCATATTAACTCCTACAAAAGTTCTTTTTTTAAACAAAACCCGGGTTTCGGAGATTTTCAAAAAAATCTAAATAACCTAAAAACTAGGTACTTTATTTTGTTTGATACGAACGGCCATTATTACTCTAAAAACAGCATAATCTATTCTAGTTATTTTTAATTAATGTAGAAGCGACAAAGTATAATTTTTTACATATTTTTTGTAAGAAATCATAGCACTTCCAAAATTCAAGGTCATGTCATATCATTTGAAACGGAACGTCATGTAAAGGGAATAAAACAATATCAACACTTTTTTACTTTAAATTAAATTCCCTGTTCAAAAATTAAATCCCCGACGCGTAATGTTGTAAAAAATTATGAAAATAATTACTACAATATTTTGATCTTGATGCATGAGACTTTTTGGTACGACTTTTGGTCATTCCTCCTTTGATTGGGAAAATTTGACAGTTTCCGGTAGCTTGATGTGCTGGCGTCTGTACTTTTAGAAAGATCTTTTGTCAAAATTTAATGTCTTAAGGTCTCAACATTTTTAAAATAGACACTAAGCGAAATGGTACACGTATATTTTATAACTTACTGGGGTCTCTGTAATGGCCGATTCCTATAATTTACGGACCGTTATTAGTTAAAATTAAGACGCTTGTATATCAACCTATAATGCCGTAAAGACCTCATAGCTTTGCATAGCAGACGCTCCCATATGGAAGTAGCTATCACAGGTAAAATTAGTTTACGAATCTAACTGCCGAACTTGCCAAACTGGGCATTCATTATTCACATACATAATTATGTGAATGCCCAGTTTGGCAATAAATGCTACTATTGGTAAGCAAAACGAATCGTTGTTGTTTATAGGAACCGAGCATAACTCTGTTAGGTAGATATAATGATGATGATGAGATTTATGTGAAACATTTTGTTTTTTTTATGAAGTTGTTGATACTATAGAGGTGTGAAGGAACAGGGTGTAAAGTTCACTCATACTCTATAGAAAAGGGAGGATCCTCCGACCAGACGGATGTTGTGTCTGGCGGGCAACTGTCCCGTGATTCATGTCGGGCCGTTGGATCTATGCTAGTTGCGCGGTAAACTCTGCTTGCGAGATGCAGGAGTTTGCGTGATGTCAGTATGACGCGTTGTTCGCATGTGGCGTTGTAGATACCGCTATAATAGTAGGACTTTTGATATTATTTACCAACATGTTGGTTAAAAGCTAACTTGCAACTCAGATTTTAAAGTAGAATATAAATAAAATGACCGCTAGATATCAATCTACGCATACGCCTATTCTGAATCCATATTAACAAACTAATCTTATAAATACGAAAGTAACTCTCTCTGTCTGTTACCTTATATATACATGCCTTAACGGCTGAACGGATTTCGATTAAATTTTGCACCATGACCTGGGTTAGGACATAGGATACTTTTAATCTCAGACCTTTCCCGTGGATTAATTTCCGACATCCATCCGGACGGCCGCTAGCAAAAGCTAGTTTTAAAATAAATTACGAAGTGCTAAAAGTTATCGAGCTATTCCAAATGGAGCCTCCATTTATATGAATTTAGTTTCAAACGGTGAAGGAAAACATCGCATCGTGAGGAAACCGGCATATCCTGGAACCAAAAATTCTCGAAGAAATGTGACATCTACCAACCCGCACTGAGCCCGCGTGGTGGATTACCCACTCCCACTCCTTTTCACAGAGAGGAGACCTGTGTCCCAGCAGTGGGAACATTATAGGCTGATTATACATATTATAATAAACGAACTTCAGAGGGCCTAACAAATTAAAATATCTAATTATATAAAGTACTTGTCAACCCTATTAATGACAAACGTGAATAAGTAATGAACAAACAAATCGGGTACAGACGCGACCAGGGTAACTGACTGAACTTTTGATTGGCTTTAATTGAAATAGAATCAATAATATAGGTCACTGAACGGCAAAGAAAATATGGATGGATTGTGTAGGGAATGATATGAAAGAGAAGGGAGTGAATGATAGCGTGAGGGTTGACACAAGGGGAGAATGGAAGAAGGAAACGTGTTGCTTCCACCCCCAGTAACATGGGACAAGGGTAGGATGATGATGACTGCAAGGCAAAAGCCTGTTTTCATATAGAGAAGAAACGATGACACTCAGTGAGCAACTGTGATCAATACAGTTGATCACTTTGTGTTCTTCATTCCACACCAGTAATTCCAGGTACACTATGGTCACTATGGTCTTATTCTATACTCGCAGCGCCCCGCGGTTTCACCCGCGTAAGTTTTGATCTCGTGGGAATATCGCGATGAAAAGTAGTTTGGAGTGGTACCTATATGTAGTAGCATATATTATAACATAAGGCAGTACTGTAATATTAGAGAGTTAGTATTAAAGGGAACGTTGCGCTGAACCATACATGATACCATCACATGGGAGTAAGGTGAAAAATTTATTCACTGTTCATTACTTTTCTGTTATACAATAGTTCTTGTAGTAACGAAACGGCCAAGCCTCATATTTTGACTAAGGTGTAGAGTTTGTGAAGTTAGGGCGTGTAGAGTTAGAAGCTTGGCTCTATATGAGATCTGATAACTTTTTGGCAGTGCGAGCCATATGTGGTCTCGTCTTGGCAACATTTTACATGAAAATGTTTTTGGTGGCAAACGTATTTTCTTTCTTCTTTCTTTTTCTTTCCTTACCTTCTCTTTGATCCTTGTGAAGCAAAACGAGTAGGTATGTATGACCAGATGGTCATATACGCATATGCCAGTCTTACTCAAATAGAAAATTAACATACTAATGAGATCAACCACAAAATATTAATGAGAGCTATTATATCCATAATTGCGTATGTTGAAATAAATCAATTAATTCGATAGACAGCATAATAAAATCCTCCTGTTTCGGTCGGCATTCATTATTCAATGTTGGCTCATAGATTTTAACGCAATCATCATGCATTTGTTTTAATATTCCATTGTTTGTTTTAATTAATAATATTAAATGCGTATGTGCCAGTGGGCATACAGCGAGGTAAATCTATCTACAGTACATTTTGAAACGAATCTGCGGCTGACTGATAGATTATGCTCTGAGAAAACAAATGTAAAAGCATCATGGACAAAATTCACTGAAAACAAAAAAGAAAATGTTTTAACGACAAACATAGATACACACCCATATACACAGACACACAGTACACACACAAACACACCCCAACTCACCCCCACACACACTCAAACTCACCCTCACACTCACGACACACATAGACACTACACACTAGACACAGGCACACTGTACACAACGACACAGACACAGACACACACACACACCCTCACTCACACTCACACACCCTCTCTCTCACACACACACATACACACCCCAACACTACTGTTATACATAGTTACTGAGTGGAGCCGGTTCTAAATTGTAAATCTTTAATTAAGAACCAAAAACTGTCTCAAATATTCGAAACGATGTTTATAAATTCTCTATTCCTGCATCATATTTAGACGAACCATCAATCCATCTAGAATACGTTTCCGTATAGTTATTTAAGAGCATTTACGACGTACGACATGTTATACAAACTTTCAAGCCTGCCAAGCTTTGATGTAGAAATCAATGTTTCTACACCAAAGAGAAACACGCCAATCCCTTACATTCCTCAATTTTCTACTAGACGTTAAAGAATTGCTTCAGCAATAAAGAATTTGCTTCAGCAATAATATTCCAAGATTGATATTACTCAAGTATTACGCGGTTGCCTCGACTAGACCGCGCTTACATTAATATTTCAACAGAATTACACGTTTCATGTGTCTGGGATGACACAGTATATCATATATCCAGTAGACCAATTCTGGGAAACTTTTAAAATAATAGTCGTGATATGATTTCTAAAAGTCATGTTTCGTTCGGGGAAGTACTAACGATATGCTTAAATTATTATCTGCAGCTGTCTTGTTCAAAGGATTTCGGTACCGATAAAACTTCAACAAAATATTAATTCTAAGTTTCAGATTTACATGTGGAAATGTGAGCGAGTCTAGGTTAGTCAGACGTATATTTACCTATGTATACCTACTAGTGAAGAAATGAAAAACAAAAAAAAATTGGCTTACTTCATAATTTTTTATTCTGTGGCGCAGACATGTCATCTCAGAAACATCCCGTGAATACGGCTCGGTTCTAAGTGCGGCTTAATGCGCGGTTCCACATGAGAACAGGATCGGGAACTGAAATGTGGCTTTATACCAACGAGAGAGGAAAATCTTTGATTGTTTAACTTATAAGTGTTCTTACTCATTCTTAAAAACATCTACTTCTAATTAGCTGACTTTGTTTTAGATAATGTTATCTAGTGTCTCGAAATTCAAGGAACTGGGACTTTATTGACGTCGCATGTTAGCACAACATAACATAACCTCACGCCTGTAATTTTCGAAAGATTAGGCAGAGGTGTACCTAATTAGTACACTGACATTAACCACTAATACAAAACTCACATAACAATCTGCCAAAAAACCTGAAAGTAACTCTGCGAAAAAACATAAACGATCACCTTACCGCCATCTTGAATCTCAAAAACAGAAAATTAAATCCCACCAAAAACATTTTCATGTAAAATGTTGCCAAGACGACACCACATATGGCTCAAAAAGTTATCAGATCTCATGTAGAGCCAAGCTTCTAACTCTACACGCCCTAACTTCACAAACTCTACACCTTAGTCAAAATATGAGGCTTGGCCGTTTCGTTACTACAAAAACTATTGTATAACAGAAAAGTAATGAACAGTGAATAAATTTTTCACCTTTCGCCCATGTGATGGTAGCGAAACGGCCAAGCCACATATTTTGACTAAGGTGTAGAGTTTGTGAAGTTAGGGCGTGTAGAGTTAGAAGCTTGGCTCTACATGAGATCTGATAACTTTTTGAGCCATATGTGGTGTCGTCTTGGCAACATTTTACATGAAAATGTTTTTGGTGGGATTTCACATCTTTTTGAAAGTTGCTTATGAAATAATTTTTTTTTTGGGGGTTTCTTTACTAAAAATCCTGAAATATGTATTTTATTATTTATTACAAGGAGTCCCATATCAATTTTCAGAACTCTAGCAACAAAATTTGCGGAAGTCTCTTACAAACTTCCATCCCCTAGTTTAAGGGGTTGGAGGGTAAAAGTTCCAAGTCTTAGAATTGTTTATTACTAGCTTACATACCAAATTACAGCTTTCTAGGACTTCAGGAAGAACCTTAGAATATTGATGCTTATGAAATAAAAAATATTTTTTTGGGGGGTTGGGGGGTTATTTACTGAAAATCCTGAAATACGTATTTTATTATTTATAACAAGGAGTCCCTATATCAATTTTCAGAACTCTAGCAACAAAATTTGCGGAAGTCTCGTACAAACTTCCATCCCCTATTTTAAGGGGTTGGAGGGTAAAAGTTCCAAGTTTTAGAGTTTTTTTGTTGTTTTAGTACTATTACTAGCTTACATACCAAATTTCAGCTTTCTAGGACTTCAGGAAGAACCTTAGAATATTGATGCTTATGAAATAAAAAAAAAATTTTTTGGGTAGGTTGGGGGGTTATTTACTGAAAATCCTGAAATACGTATTTTATTATTTGTAACAAGGAGTCCCTGTATCAATTTTCAGAACTCTAGCATCAAAATTTGCGGAAGTCTCATACAAACTCCCATCCCCTAGTTTAAGGGGTTGGAGGGTAAAAGTTCCAAGTCTTAGAATTGTTTGTGTACTATTACTAGCTTACATACCAAATTTCAGCTTTCTAGGACTTCAGGAAGAACCTTAGAATATTGATGCTTATGAAATAAAAAAAAAATTTTTGGGGGGTTGGGGGGTTATTTACTGAAAATCCTGAAATACGTATTTTATTATTTATAACAAGGAGTCCCTATATCAATTTTCAGAACTCTAGCATAAAAATCTGCGGAAGTCTCGTACAAACTTCCATCCCCTATTTTAAGGGGTTGAAGGGTAAAAGTTCCAAGTTTTAGAGTTTTTTTGTTGTTTTTGTACTATTACTAGCTTACATACCAAATTTCAGCTTTCTAGGACTTCAGGAAGACCCTTAGAATATTGATGATCATCAGTGAGTCAGTGAATCAGTGAGTCAGTGAGTCAGTGACGAAATCGGGGTATTTTAGATATCAATAAAATCTAAAGTATAAGAGCTATGCAATTGAAACTTTATAGGTTTAATAAGTCAACCACTGACATCATATCCCGAAAATTTCGTATAACTGGTATAATCTAAACTCAAGTTATGAAGGTTCAAAAATACGACGAAGTGCTTCGAGAAAAGGTAGGTAGTGCCCTTGCGCTTCGCTTGGCTCGTCTTGGCGGGGGCACTCCCGTGCCCCCAGATAATGTCCATCTTTATGCTTTTTTTTTAAACGTTACCCCGTTTTAATTTTCATTCCATTGTTTCTAGTTTCTTCATAATTGGGTGTACGTAACGACACGGTAATTTCATAAAACATGAAAAAAAAATCATAATGAGCCCAGCTAACTCAGCGCAGGCGACAAAGGGCCAAGAAAAGCATGTTATTTTTATCAAGAGCTCGTGTGCTAAAACCGTACCTTAATAGGTGTTTACTGCAAAGCGCCAATAAACAATAAACACGCTTCTTTTAACACGTCGCTTCGCATTTGGAGCGTGACAACGTTGTGTACACTTGACGAAAGTGATTGGTATATGGGCAATATATAAACATATTTACATTACGCAGGCAATGATGTTAATTACGTGAGTAAAAAGTTAAATACATTCGGGAACTTTAAGGCTCAGACAAATCATAACGGGGCAGCTGTCAAAGGGTCAATCCCTAGCATCAGACGGTATGACAGCTCACTTCAAGCTCACTTAACGTAAGAACACGAACACGAACAACACACACACACACACACACGTTTTACAGAATAGATCGACAGATCACACACTAAACGAATTGCATACTTACTGTAACTTGCATCAGTACTTTGGCCTGTCATGTCACACAGATTTCCTCTATACAATTCCATCAGCAGCGTGCTCGCACTGCACTTGCGGGTGGTGTGGCCCGACCTTACTTTATGAAAATGACTTAGTTCGTGTTTTAACTTCAAAGCTAAGTAATGTTTATAAATCGCTGACATGTTCCCGTCTCTATCTTGCACTTGTTGTTGAACAGTTCTGTGAAACTGGCAGGAATTTCGATTAGCCAAAGTACATGCTAAGTAACGTCGACTTCGATCGCGGTTGCAGACGGACGATGTCATATTCCTGACTATTTATGTATTTGCCTGTACACCACCTATCTATTTTGTCGACAGTACCAGTTGTGAGTATTCAGATTACCCACACATACACACTCATCCATCTGAATAACCACAGAGTAGGAACAAATGCAGTGATAATACGTACACATATATTTCTTTGGAACGTGTGGAGAGCTCCGGGGCAAATGTGTCTTATGTATGGCGCAGTTCCAATTTGTTTTCTGTCAGAGGAGCTTTCTTGAAACTCACTGAGTACTTGTCCTATTTTAGTTCATTCAACCTGATTATTTATTTATTTATTTATCCATTTATTTCAGGCATCAAGGCCCATATAAACACATACAATACAATATTAATATAACTTAAAAATACTATAAATACATACAACATGATATTTACACTAAAAACTAACAACTAAAAAGTAACGCACACGAAGTGTCTGCGTCGTGTTTCGCTGACTGGTGTCATGTAGCCGGCCACGAAACCGGCAGTACACAACACCCTTCGGCCAAAACTCTTCCCTGAGGAACTTCTCGAGATGATGTGTCGGAACACGCACCACGAACGACTTAAAGTTCGTGTTGTGACGCGACTCGAAGTTCTCCACCCTCAAGGTCCAGTTGATCTTCACACGCACGATCCACGATCTTCTCAACCTTTGTGGAGTGGTGCAGTCGTCGGTATTGCTGGATGCAGCAGCATGTTGGGTCCTGCTTGCGCGGTGCCGCACTGGTTCCGGCAAGGAGGCTTCTTCTTGTCCACCTTGACGAAACCATCCTTGTCGCACGTGTCCTTCTTTGGACCCCGCCTTTTCAAAACCTTCTTTGGTTTCGACCGGCTCCGTTTACCCCCTTCTGGTTTTTCCACCAGTTTTACCTGCAAGTTTTGCGACTCAGCAGGCTTGGTAGCAGTTACTATTGCTGCGTAGGCTCGTTTGGGGGTCGACGAACCTACACGTCGTTGTCTCCACCTATGTATCGCGCCAGGGACGGCCACGGCACGGGTATTATCATAACGGCCGCATCTTACGAGTTGTAGGTCGTAGGCTCGAACCCAGACAGGCGCTTTACTTTGTGTAAATTATTTCATCACCACTGCTCTCAAAAACGGTGAAGAAAAACATCGCGAGGAAACCGGCATGTTCTAGAACCAAAAGTTCGAAGACATGTGTGACCAACCCGCACTAGGCCCGCGTGATGGATTCCGGCCACTCCTTCTTACCGAGAGGAAGCCAGTGTCCCAGCAGTGGGAACGTTTTAGGTTAATTATTCTAAGCTGATTATAAGAATGGTACGGTATTATGAATTCTTCAGTATTTTTGTATTCGATCGCTGTGGCAGATGGTACCTCATTTTGACCTGAAACATCTATCGTATGAATGTAAGGTTAAAGTCGTTATCACCGCGACACGTGCTTTTAGTGTTATGCTAGTTTTATTGCATCATAAATATAAATTGCATCTTAAAAGAGTAAAGCTTTGGTTTCCATCAAACGGCACTAAAGGATGATTTCCATCAAACGGCTCGTATCGCATCGGATCGGAAAGGATACGCACGGATGCGGCGACAGCCGATCGCGTCCGGCAGGATGTCGATGCATACGATCGGCTCCGTACGTCGCTTGCGAATGTATTCGTTTCTGCACTTAGTCAAATAGTTTAAAATGGTTGAAGTTAACGTAGTAGATATTGTTGGCTATTGCATTAGAAGAAGAAGAAAATAATCAAAAAACACAGAAGAGGAAAAGAAAAATTTGGACGGCAGCCGAAAGGATTCGATCGGATACGACGACACGCGTACGGAGCCGATCACGCGTCGCAGTCGCAGTATACTTTAAGTAATAAAAGCAGGACGTCGTGTATCTATTAGTTAGAAGTATAAGACTTTCATATCACGACACGTGCTTTCTCCGTATGTTTTATAAATATAAATTGTATCATAGTGTAATTAGTGTAATAGCAGGACGTTGTGCATCTCTCGGTTAAAAGTATAAATAGTGTTATAGCTACACGTGCCTTCTCTGTATGTATCATACATATAAAATGCATCATAGTGTAATGAGTGATAGCAGGACGTCGTGCATCTCTCAGTAAAAAGTGTAAATAGTTATTATAGCGACACGTGTCTTCTCTGTATGTATCATAAATATAAGTTGCATCATATAAGTGTGAGTAGTGATAGCAGGACGTCGTGCATCTTTTAGTTAAAAGTATAAGTCGTTATCAGCGGCGGGCATGTCTAGCTTTCAGTGTGGTGCGCTGTGTGGTGAATATTTAATGACTGCTCGGGAGTTTGGCATAAGGCATGAGAGCTAGCGGGTATTGACATTTTATTTTGAGTGGATTTTCCAGGAATCCAATTTCTCTAAAGAAGAAAGATAATGGATGCGTGACAAGTTTCTACATGCTACAGACGATAAAAATTGGATGCTTTGATGTCTCTTACATGGTAGTTAGGGTCACCGCATGTGATATTCCTCCTAAAACGGATAAACGCAGTTATATGACTGGATATCCAGTTAAAATTACAATTTCAATACACTTATAATATTATACATGATTATTGTGATACTCAAATATTATTGTGATACTCAAATATTATTGTGATACTCAAATAGGGAGTTGAAACTGTATTTCCTAAATACAGGTAATCTAGCTAGGAGAGCAGCGATTCACCCAACAGTTCGTTGTACCTCCACCATGTAATTAATAATGCATACTTTCTAGGTCCCTCATGTACTACAAACCTTAATGCACCCTAATCCTATAACCTTAAAACCTTTATGTACCTTAATAAATTTAATTCTTGGATTCCCACCCCTAAGCATTTTCTAAGTTTCCGGAAATTAACAATGCAAAGCTATTGGAAGAAAGGAGGAAGTGTGACGTTTGATATACATAAAGTAAATAGTATGCTATGTTACTGTTTCCTCTACCTTGCACCATCGCCATTTATAACACCACAGTGCAGTAATTCAGTTAGTTATGCTTTGCCAGCGGACACGAGAATAAATAGGCTGTTTTTGTGTGAAAACAATGCTAAAATATCGTGTTGAAACAACAAATTGGGTTCACCGCACGTTATAATGTTATTGTGACAGTTTTAACTGTATTCGTATGAGGTACAGGCCTAATTATTGAATTATGAGTTTGCTTTCAGTGCTCTCGTCGGTTTATGAAATTACGAATTGTCATTTATTCTGTGTAGTTTATTATTTTATGCTGACAAATAGGTCTTTCTCTGTTCCTATTATAAAAGGATCGGGGTGTATTTAAAGTGGCGATGCACGAGCAATGATACTAAGGGTAATTACATGCAGAAGGATACCTTACTGCCATACATCGCGTGTTGCTCGGAATTCACCACGATGCCTGGCATGTCCGTGGGTGTCTATTAGCATGCATTTGTTTTACACAGAGTGACATCGAGGTAGCGAGCTAAACCGCGACCCTGAGGTATAGCAGTGAGGCATCTTCGGCATGTAAGGCTAAGCATTCAACGCGCTATGGGCAGTCAACTGCGCTACCAACTTGCATAGCACATCTATTTTAGCATAATCAGCCTATAACATTCCCACTGCTCCTCTCAATGAGAGGGAGTGTGCTATAATCTACCACGCGAACCCAGTGCAGGTCGGTGTATAATAAGCCTATAACATTCCCACTGTTAGGAGACAGGCCTCCTCTCTCTATGAGAGGACGTGGGCCATAATCAAATCACGCGGGCACAGTGCAGGTCAGGATGTCTTCAATTTTTTTAGGTTTTAGGACATGGCAGTTGCTACATGTTTTCATTCACCGTTTTCAGAGCAGTACATGCCACATGCAAGGCGACAACGAGGCTGCCTGTTCAGGGTGCACTAGAAAATAAAATTAAAAGTCATTTTTTCACATTAGGCCAGGCTAGGGTGGAGAATCAGAACTTTTTGAACGTCAAATTTATATAAGACAGTCTCCCAAATCCCGCCCTTCAACACTTCCTAGTGTTTTAGCAGGAAAGAAGCAGTGGCGCAACCAACTCCCCAGCAGCACAGCTGTCTGTACAGTTAGAAGAACTGTTACATACAAAATAACAAACAAGAAGAAGAATATTTGGGGCCCAAAAACGTTGCTTTCTATCAATGACAGGTCTTAAAACTACAGAAAGCTGTCAACCTGTTTTTAGATAAAGTAATATAATACCTTTTTTTTTAGAAGAACTAGTTTCTTCTATACAATTAGTGTAAATAATTTAACATTACGAGACACAAAACATTGAATTTTAGACATACATTCATGACAATATAGCACCACACGCGAAGGCTATTTAAAAATTATGAAAGCCCCCAAAGGATTCAAAATAAGAGAAGCTAATCTAAACATAAAACTAAATTATAACTCGCGGAAATGTAGGTTTAACTGGATTCTAAATAACTACTTGCCCGGAGGACCTGTGTCAGAAAAAGTTTTTAACACAATTTCCAATTTGTATTCAAATCACGGCTTAGAATTTTCTGAATGCGTGTTTAGATTAAGTATTTAAAAGTTTGTATTATTACGTTGATCGATCACATTTAATTTATCATCATCACTTCAGCCGAAAGATCGATAGGCTTCTTTGTCCCAGACAATTACTGCCGCGGCAGAACGCACAGGCTGTTTGCTGTGCCTCCATGTCGCACAGTTGAGCGTGCTAAGTCAGCGCGTGCAGTACTTGACACGTAAGTACTTTGGCCTTGATACTGGGGGTATCAAGTACTTTGGCCTCACTTAATGATCTCTTGAACTCTAATCCAACAAACTATCTGTTTGCGGACGAATGGGCGAAGATTTTATCGGAATGTCAGAAGTACTGAGAGAGATTTATGAAAGTGTTGTTAACTTTTTACCTGCACATTATGATTTTATATTTCCTCTTTTGTGTGCATGTGTATTTAAACAAACTTTTAATTAAAGAAATAGGCTTTCCCCAAGCCACTTCGCACACACTGTGCATCTCATCTGCGGGATTTCGAGAACATTTAAACATCAGCAGGCTATAAAACGCCATAAAATTTAAAAAAAGAGATCCCATATGAATATGCATGGCCAAAGGTACAAACAAAACCTAGCAGATGAATTTTTGAACCCATCATTTCTCCAGCACAGCAAAAAAAATACTCTTCATAATCCTTTTCGAAACACCCTTTTTCGTATTAGCCGGAAACCCGAATCAAAATAAAAGGGTCACCGTCTAATAATGCAATAAAACAAAACCTAAGTTTGTTTGCGAAGGTCGGAACCCGACAGATTTGAATATTGAGGGCGATCCGGAAGAGTGTTGATTTAAGTATTGACACGGGGCCCAAGAGCCAAAAAGTTTACCTTTTGGTGAGAATTTACACCGCTGTGTAACAATATTTTACGTATTGAATTTTTTTATAAATTGTAGCAGTATCTACAACGCCACATGCGAACAACGCGTAATACTGACGTCACGCAAAATCCTGCATCTCGCAAGCAGAGTTTACCACGCAACTAGCATAGATACAACGACCCGACATGAATCATCGGGCAGTTGCCCGCCAGACACAACACCCGTCTGGTCGGAGGATCCTCCCTTTTCTATAGAGGTTGAGTGAACTTTGCGCCCTGCTCCTCACATCTCTATAAAATAATAACAAGCACACGGTTTAATCGAAGGGCACCGTTACTACACGAGCCGAGGTCGGACCGTTAGATGAGTGACCATCGATTATATCGAGACCCCTTCGCAAAATATTTTCAAAGAGATTCTTGGCCATTCTTCTTCATACGAAAATACCTTTTAAAGGGGCGACTAGAATCAATTTTATTTTGTCGTAAATTTTGACGTACAAAAGTGCCTTTTAATGACCTACTTGGAATAAATGCTTTAAATTTGATTTTGATTATTACACCAAGGGAAAATACATACATCTGTAGATTCAACTATGAAATCCTTAAATTGGTAATTTAAAATCCATCACTTTCTTCACTCTACAAACCTAAACCATTTTCATTCCTAAAGAACAAAACATTTGCGATAATGACGAAAAAAAATGGAAATGAATAAATTTTGAGCGTCAGAAACATTTTACAAAGATAAAACTAAGTACAGACCTACACAATTTCAATCTCGTCAATCTTTACATTTGTTACTTCAGCAAAACGAGAATATTCTTCTCAGGAACATCTCGGGTCCTGTTCATGATAATTGTAATTAATTTTATTGTTTGCACTGGTTTATTCTCATCGAGGTAATCTATTTGACTTACTAAATAACCTCGGTGTTGATAGATTAGTATCAACATTGTAAATATTTCACCAGACTTAAGTGGATCCTGGAGTAATTCGTGATAACTTTGGAAGGCGTTATTTTGAGTAGCGGTAACGGGTTTTAGTTGTTTTTGAAATCAACTACGAGTAACTGACAACGTTATTAAAGAGTAGTTGGCTTTTATAAAAAATGTGCTTGCTTTCCCGGTTGTCATTCGTAGAACTGTCATAGTCGTTACGGGTAGTCAGAAGCACGAAAGTATGGCAACCATGTCATACCAAGAAGAATCTACCTAACTGGATTATGGAGGTCAGACAGGCAGTCGCTTCATGTAAAATACTGGTAGTCAGCTGCATGCGGTTAGACTGGGTGCCGATCTATCATAGTTTAGAAGAGGATAGTCAGATGATAATGATTCTTCTCATTTGATGCATTTTTACTCTGTCGCATAGTCTGTGGATGTATACCACAGTATCCACCTTGTAAAAATTTAACGGCTTTAGAGGTCATGTATGTACCACTTTAATTTCGAGATATCAACCAAGTGAGCATGTCATGGCTATTTGTTTCACAGGACCACGCATTTTATTTCTTGCCCAAATCTTTATATAAATGTTTATGGGTTCTCAGCAAAAACAATGATCGGATTGCTGTGACAAAATCATCAGTTTAAGATGAATGAAAAGCATCATTGTATAGAGGTATGAGGAACAAGGTGTAAAGTTCACTTATACTCTATAGAAAAGGGAGGATCCTCCGACAAGACGGGTATCGTGTCTGGCGAGCAACTGCCCGATGATTCTTTTCGGGCCGTTGTATATATGCTAGTTGCGCGGTAAACTCTGCTTGCGAGATGCAGGATTTTGCTTGATGTCAGTAGGTATGACGCGTAGTTCGCGTGGCATTGTAGATACCGCTACAATTGCTTACTTCACATATGCATACATATACTATCTCGTTCTTCCCATGGGCTAGGCAAACTACAAAACGCCTGCTACGATTTTTCCATACTCCTTTTTGCTTCATTTACGTTCATACACCTAGTCATACATGCACACCGATTGCGCGTACTACGAATCTGACCTTTCTAAAGCACATCATACTTAAGGTATCATTGCTTACTTCTCCAGTTTTAATCCCACTAAAATTTTCACAACAAACCCATCGGTGTGATAGCCATCCGTCCACCCCACCAACCCTATTTTGACACCTTCAAAACTAACTTCTCGTTTCATTTTATACCTTATCCATAATGCAATAGGGGCGTCAAATTGCCAAATTCAATTTGTAGATCTCACCTGAAAATCTAAGCAGATTGTAATGTATTAGTTATCGAGTTTCCTGACTTCTGCCCTTCGTATATTTTGGCGACTTCCTCTGGCTTCCTCTTGGACTAGCAATAAGGTATCGTTATTCCTTTATTTCGTATCTTTCCGATTTTACTTGCGGACGAACCGATTTTATTCTGAAATATGAATAAATAACCCCTTTCTACGGCTTTGTGTTGGACTTTTATGGAGTTCCTGTTTTACATACAGGTGTATTGGCTTCTAGAGTTCATATTTTCTGCATATATAAAAATAATGGCATTGTGCATTCAAATGATTTGTTGTCAAACGAGTTGTGATACTGTAATAGGTATACGTCTTGCGCAGTCTTAGCAGTCAGCAGCAGTCAACCCCACTACCTTTCTGAGGGGTGGCTAACGGCTGCAGTGACAGCTGTCATGAAAATGATGGCAATGTATGGCCATTCTTATTATATACAGTTGGTACCAAATTAAGAGAGAAAATATAATAAATCTTAAAATAGAAACAATCAAAGTCTGAAAATTGATATTTCAAACACAGTTTATTTCAAACGGCTTGTCAATTTATCTTTTGAATAACTTTGATGTTCCGAGATTGACTTTCAGTTTTGAAAGTTTAATTTGTACGAAGATGTCAAACTGTGAATATTTTAAAGCTGATTTGTCTACTAAATGTCGGGGATTTGGGAGCTGCAATTTTTAGGTGTGATTCTGAGCTTAGTGATTGCTTTGAAAAGTTGGTAACATTCAATCAATATGTAGGTATGCCAAGCCTTTTCCCAATGATGTCAGGGTCGGGATGCAGCTGAATACCAGTAATTTACATGAAGCGACTGACTCCCTGACCTCCACAACCTAGTTACTGGGTAACACGATACCCCTTGGTAAGACTGATTGTCAGATTTTTGTGCTTCTGACTACCCGTAACGACTGTCCAAGATCTACCAATTACAGCCGGGACCCACGGCTTAACGTGTTTACCGAGATACGGAGGAGTCTCGTTATTTAAAGGATAGTCACCCATCCACGAACCTACCGCGGCAATCAGTCAAAAAATCATTAGATAAATAAACACTATCAATCTGTCTGTGCACCGCGCGTGTGTGTATGTGTGTGTTATCTATCTGTCTATTCATTATATTTGTTAGTTAATCATTCATCATTCAATCAATTATTCAATTCAAATTTAATTCATCATTTAGTAACTACTACTCAGTTTCAATCTTGATTAAATTTTCTGTAAGAGGTATATACTTAATCAAAAGTTGTTCCTGCCATCCTCGTATACTCATAAAATGTATCTTCATTCAATCTTAATGTTTGAAACAACATATGAAACACTCCAAACTTCCTTCTTTGCTTAACAATGTCACTTGAATCTTGTCTTGACTCATTATAATATTTTAGCCACAAATTTTGCTTCAAAATACATTTTAATAATATCGTACGACGCAGACGCCATGATGAAAACATGCCTGATTCACACGAACGCTGAGCGTGCACTAAGGCCACTTAGTGAACGCGCTCTCGCCCGCCTCCGCCCCGCTGATCGCCCCGCCGAACGTATATTCAATCAGGCCGTACACTTATAGTACACTATCAGCGCCCCGCGATTTCACCCGCATAAGTCTCGATCCCGTAGGAATATCGGGATAAAACGTATCCGATGTCCTAATCCAGGTCATGGTCTACCCAGGTGCCAAATTTCATCTAAATCGGTTCTGCGGTTATTGATTCCCCATACAAACTTCCACCCCCTTAAAGGGTGATATCTGAGATAAAAACTATCCTATGTCCTTTCCCGGGACTCAAGCTATCTCTATACCAAATTTCATCTACATCGGTTCAGCTTTAAGCGTAAAGAGGTAACAGGCAGGCAGACAGACAGAGAAATACTATCACATTTATAATATTATTAGTGTAGGGATTAGTATGGATTACAATATGTGTGACTTAAGTAAACCATTATTGCACGGCGTGAAATTAGCGCCCGAGTGTAGCGAGGGTGATAAACGCTGTGCACTCATAGACTACTTAAGTCACACGTATCGTATACTATTTTATAGCTCGTGTGACGCTTTTCTGTGACTTAGGCAGTCCATTTTTACACAGAAAAGCGTGACTTAAGTGCGGATCTAGCACTTATATAAGTCACGCTTTTCTGTGTACAAAAGAAAAGCGTGACTTAAGTGCGGGGATAGGTCTTAAGTCACACGTATCGTATACTATTTTATAACTCGTCTGACGTTTTTCTGTGACATAGGTAGTCCATTTTTACAGTGACATACAGTCTATTTTCTTTGCCACTCACAATTTACTAAAAATAAAACCATTTGCATTAAAATAAAACTGAACGGTTTCCCACTTCCAATACACTGTGTCAAGTAGACAATATTACGCTACGAAGCGCGCGAACAGTTCACGCCTTTCAACTGTAGCTATTCAAAGATTCTCACCGTTCCAGATATAGATTCCAGTTTCGGACACACAGATCTTTAAGTGTAAAAACTATTCATCAAATCTTCTACGTTTACCAATTCAACGCAATTTATTTATCCAGTTGTAATTTCACATCACGTTCGAATATAACCTAACATGTAACATACGTATTGCATGTACAGATGCATCAAGCTATCCGATACTGACAAATTTTCCCAATCAACCTTGAACCTAATGCTTTAGTGATAAAGTTGAAAATCTATTAAAGTAATTTGACAGATTGCAGTAGCTTGATGTGCTGGCATCTGTACAAATATACATCAAGTTCCGAGTTCAGCTACACGATTACTGACAAATGCTTGCACTGACTGGACTGCTGGGGATGCATGAACAAGCATCCTCGTATAACGCAAAGGTATCTTAGAAAAGCTTTAGGGGTTGAATGTCTGTGACACGTATCGTCCATTTATGTAGCCCCATTTGTGGAATCTATTGAATATTTAATTGTCCATGAAAGTATCTAAAACGGCTAGAATGACATAAAATCAATCTAATGAATATTCGTTCGAATAACTTATTCGATCTAACTAATATTCGATCACTCGTTTTGAAGTTTGATGGAGAGCAATTTGATGTTATGTCATTCGGTGTATTGATAGCACCGTTTTAGCTTGAATGCTCTAAACATACCTACATCAAAGATCACAGGTTCAATTGTTGCAGTTGTAACAAAAGTTCTAATAACGAACGCAGTTGATTTATACTGTAAAAATCTTACCGCGAAAACTTATGTGAGGTGACCTGTCACTAGTGTCAATCCCTAGAATCAGGTGGAATGACCAGCTAGTTTCCGACTTCATCACGTGGATATTTTTAGGCAAGTTGACACACTGCCCAATGCACTGAAGAATAATTGCCAAACTTAAGTGACAGTGGGCAGGGCACATTGCTCGCAGAAAGATGGCCGATGGGGCCGAAAGGTTCTGGAGTAGCGACCGCGTACCGGAAGACGTAGCGTTGGAAGGCCTCCCACAAGGTGGTCCGACGACCTTGTGAAGGCCGCAGGAACCCTTGGATGCGAGAAACACAGAATCGGTCGAAGTGGAGGTGCTTGGGGGAGGCCTATGTCCAGCAGTGGACGTCTTTCGGCTGAAATGATGATGATGACACACTGCATCTTTCTTTTTTATTAAATTTCTAATACACTTCATTCATCGTCATCTTTATTATTGACAGCTATGTTTCACCCACTGTTGATTGTACTCCCTTT
Source organism: Oligia latruncula (assembly GCA_948474745.1). Lineage (NCBI taxonomy): Eukaryota > Metazoa > Arthropoda > Insecta > Lepidoptera > Noctuidae > Oligia > Oligia latruncula. The sequence goes on along the minus strand of OX419707.1, from coordinate 1,514,699 downwards.
TGTGCCAAACTTACCTGGTCTGTGCCAGTCCCATCCAGGTCATCCCGCGATCTTCTGTAGGTCGTCCAGCCCACCCACCTGGCTATTGGTCTGCTAACGCTCCTGCTACAGTTTCTCGGCAACAAGTCCGTTAGAGCTCTGCTCCACCTGTCATTACCTCGTCTAGCCAAGTGTCATACGCATCTCCATTTGAGGGTCTTACTTCAGATCTCTGAGTAACGGGCTGGATACACTGGATTAAATTACCTATATCCGGACACTACAAAATAACTTTATTTTCACTAGCATGAAATTCAACTCTAATTTCAGACCACATCCAAAACCCACACAAACAAATACAAAGTAAAACCAGTAAAACCCGAAGCAATCTCGGCGAGTATCTAAAAGTATCCAGCCCCGAAATCCACCGAACTTCCCAGCAATATCTACCAACGTTTCGCCACTTATTTCATTCGTAGAAACTCGCAAACTGATTTTATAAATGGTCTCTATCGCAGTTTTGATTTTCTATATTGAAAAGGAGTGAAGTGGCCTTTTGTTTATAAACAAATGCCTGAGAGGGCTACAGCATTGCTTTTGGCAGTAATTAATTATCTGTGATTGGATTAAGGAGTATGAATGAAATGGTCTATCAATTAGTTGGTATAAACCTGCAGGAGGCTACAGGCGATTGTTTTAAGTTTGTTGTTTGAAATGATTTATGTATTGCTTTTGGAGATCATGAATCTGAAAGAGCAATAGAAACTAAGTCCGTATTTCGGCCACGGCGGCAAAACTGGTCGGCCACGGCGGCAAAAAAACGGCCTGATGCGCAGGAGATACAAGGAGATAGACAAGTGTGCGCGCAGACACAGGTGCACTTCCTCTTCCCTCACTCTCATAGTCTGATGGGGCGGCAATCTGACACGACCGGAGAGAGATCAGGCGCAGGACCAATGGCTTAACGTGCTCCGAGGCACGGGGGTATCACACCGCCAACTTCCAAACTCCGAACTGTGAACCCGGGAATCGAACCCAGGTCCCTACGATCAGCAGTCGCGCTTGCGACCACAAGACCAACGGGGCAGATAATTAGAGTGGGTTCTTTGAATAAGAGTGTATTGATAACAAATTAACGTTGCTAAAATTCTGCATAGTAGCAGAATTAATACAGATGAGGGCAAATCGAAAATTATTTGAGTGTAAATACTATGGAATAGGTACAGAAAGCGTCACTATGTCCTAACCCCTCAAGTTTTAAAATGTTACACTGCTACAACATTGAATTCCTTACGAATAATCTAAAGAATACTTCAAAAAGAGTCCATTGTGTTGACTCGGATTCGAACCATCGCATCACCGAACGTCGTCATACTCATACCGGCAGTTTGACGAACTAGCCAGCGAGCCCATACGAATTGCGATGAAATTGTTATCTACTATCGGCTGAGTCATTATATCTTTAGGTCCCTGTCTAATCGAAAGATGTTATAATTTGAGGGTATCCATTAATTTTACTTACTTACGTTGTCTTTTTAAAATTAATCTATACCTTCAAATTAGAACTTTGTATACGTTCACTTAAAACGGCGAAGAGTGAACGACTACTATTTATCAATTATTTTTTTAAATGATTTCTGATTTTATGAGAACTAAAATAGTTGTTCTGTTTGTTGTAAAATAAGATCATAGTTTTGTTAAATAATAGCAATAATAAATATAAATAAATGACTAATAAAGTATTTTATTTTTCTTGATTTTTTAATTCTTTATAAATAATTACTACTTAAAACAAAATAGAAAAATATATTAAAATAATATAATGAACAAAAAGCACATTTCGTGCCTATATAGGATTTGAACTTCCAATCTTATGCACGGTAAGCGGTCTTGAAACCTCCAGTCTATTTAGACGATGAATAAGTTGTCGTAAATGTTAACCCTATTATTGTTGCTTGTCGTCGCAAAAGTATTGTTTTATTGAAAAAAACAATAATAAAAACAGAATTAAAAAAAAAAAAACTTACTTAAACTTATTTATTCACTAAAACAATACATTATTTAAAATAAAATGTTTTTGCAAAATACAAAAACCAACTTGGGCCTATCACGGATTTGAACGCACATGTCTTTTGGTGGGGTAACTACTTAATGCAGCTGTGTGTACATCAAAGTACTTAACTCATCATCATCTGCCTAGCCTCTCCCCAACTATGTGGGGTCGGCTTCCAGTCTAACCGGATGCAGCTGAGTACCAGTATTTTACATGAAGCGACTGCCTATCTGACCTCCACAACCCAGTTACTGGGTAATACGATACCACCTGGTAAGACTGGTTGAGACTTTCTGGCTTCTGACTATCCGTAACGACTGTCAAAGATCCACGAATGACAGGCGGGACCACCGGCTTAACATGCTTTCTGAGCCACGGAGGAGTCTTGGCATGTAAAGATCGTCACCCATCCACGAATCAACCGCGGCGAGTACCTAATCGATCGACCCGTGCGGCTGTTATTACTTAGCTGCAAACCAAATCAAAGTACTTAACTAACGCTAAAAAGTTAACAAATCAATGTCGACATACATAACCGTAATATTTCACTTACGCAATTTCAATTATCCCGTTGGTTATCTTCAGCAATTGATAACAATATTATACAAGCTCTTAAACCACAACTATCAGCAATGCTAAATACAGAATAACTCACCCCAAAACACCAACTCCACGATCCCAACACCGAAAGTGCCAGACACAAACTCGCCAATGTTATGTCAAACAGGAATGGTAATTATAATTAAATTCACCAGTAACAGTTACGACTGTTAGACGGCTGTATGCAAATTTGTCTCCTCCGTCTGATTGTACCAAACTTGCTACATATTTTTGATTAATCAATTCGTCTTCGAAACATTTGGACTTGGTTTCAACTTTGTATAGTGTTGTATATTTCGTTGGAAGATCTTTGAATGCATCTTTATCTTTTGTTTTAAGATTGTCATCTGTTTCATTTTCTAGTTTAGACAGAATTTTCTTGAATTGCGAGTACAAAAAAGCGGCCAAGTACAAGTTGAACGAAGGAGTTCGAATAACGGTAGAGTTAACACTACATATTTAAAAACGCCGGAAAAACTACAAAGCAGCAAAAAACTCATTTAGGGGGGACCTTTAATTTTTTACTTTATTTTTATTTCAAGTGTCTACCTATTACGGTTCAATAGATACAGCCTTGTGATAGACCGACAGACGGACAGCGGAGCCTTAGTAATAAGGTTCTGTTGGCATCCTTTGGGTACGGAGCCCTAAAAAACTGTAAAAGAATTGTACTAGATGGATTTTAAAAGCCTTATTTTGGATAATTCACAGCATAAATTTTACTTTACATAATTATATCAATTCATGCATCATCAGCCTATAATGTTTCCACTGCTGGGACACAAGCTTCCTCTCTTAGTGAGAGAGTGGGCTGTAATCTACCACGTGGGCCCCGTGCGGGTCGATAGCTATATAGAGGTATGAGGAACAGGGTGTAAAGTTCACTCAACCTCCATAGAAAAGGGAGGATCCTCCGACCAGATGGGTGTTGTGTCTGGCGGGCATCTGCCCAATGATTCATTGTTTCAGCCGTTGTATCTATGCTAGTTGCGCGGTAAACTCTGCTTGCGAGATGCAGGGTTTTGCGTGACGTCAGTATGAGGCGTTGTTCGCATGTGGCGTTGTAGATACCGCTTCAGATATATTTACTCAAATTCTACAGTTCCTAAAGATATACTTACTCAAATTCTAAAGTTCATCTGCCCAATGATTCATGCCGGGCCGTTGTATCTATGCTAGTTGCGCGGTAAACTGTGCTTGCGGGATGCAGGGTTTTGCGTGACGTCAGTATGACGCGTTGTTCGCATGTGGCGTTGTAGATACCGCTACAGATATACTTACTCAAATTCTACAGTTCCTAAACACATTGAATGCAACTCATCCCACGTTAGATGCAGAATAAATTCATATTTACCATCCCACCACCCAACATTTTAAAGAAACAAATATTCACCGAGATACAACAAAGTTTCACGGAGCATAAACCATCACCATTATTGCACGCTAAACAAGAATTTATAATTCCAATAACAATATTGCTTCCACGTTTCATACCCAGGCGATGAAGGAACAGAGCAGAGAGGTTCAGAAGGTTAACACCATATAACGGTCGAAAACAGGCGCACGCAAACTAGCTGGATCCACAACGGACGATTTAAATTTGGATCGGGCGCTCCACGATCCACGATCATGGAGCGCGGATCGTGGATCAGAGATTATTTCTACACGATCCGTTTTACGGATACCCGCGATCCTGCCGCACACTCTAGTGCCGTTCCACATTTCAGTTAGATTAACTTCAGTTGCTGCAACTGCTGCAGTAACTGCTTATTAAATATTTACGCAAAAGACCACAAAAACAAAGATTGAAAAGACGGTTCTGAGTGAGACAGATTTAAAGAAGCATTATCCATATTGCCTGATCGGCCGCTCCACGGAGCGCGCGCTCCACCGCGTATGCTCGGATCGGGCACGGTACGTCCACACCGACCGCCCATTTGGATCCCGCTCCTGTCGCTCGATCGTCCGGGGCGTGGACCCAGCTATTCAAATGCCAGTCGCGAGAGCGCACTCGCACGCACTCACCGTACGTGAAGCGTGTCTATGTGTGCGTGCGTTTTCGCGCGTTGTATGAAGCATGAGCCGGCCTTCTGTATATATCTATTCTGTGCCCAGGTCTCCGCTAAAGAACAATGCTTTACAAGCATTTTTTTGTTGGAACACAGAAAATAAATATCCATTGAAATGATTTTTTTTCTTTTTCCATCAAGCTGAAGTGAAAATAAAGGAATACTTTAATCTATTCTCGTCTTCTGCAGTTGTATTGAAAGTTGGACTAAAATAATGGAAGGTATTTCTTTTTCTTCAACAATCAGTGTTCTTCGTTGAGTTTTTCCTTTAAAGTTGAGTGTATTGAAGAGATTTTGTATCGTTAGCGAATTCGGTTTCTTTTAAGAGTGTTGGTTCTAGTTTTAATACTTTTTGTTGTTATAATTTTTTTTAACGTGACATTGCCTAGTATGACTTTTGTAATTGTAAGTCAAGAAGTATCGCTTTTTTAAAGAAAATAATCATGGTGGGAAAAGGGGCATTTAATAGGACCTCTAACAATTCCCATTTAGCCCTCCTAGAAATATTATTGTACACCCTAATATAATTTTTGCGCCTCTTTTTGTGAACCTAAAATAATTTCCATTTTGTTACCTTATAAGGCTATTAAGTATTTTAATGCTTAATAGTCAACTGCAACCAACTTGGATGCAGTGCTCGCCGGTGACACGCAGCGCCGCTCGCTCGGCTCGCGCACAGATGGTAACAGTACTAACCTAACCACAACCATTTGATCGGGGTGCCCTAGCTTAGTTATAGCGACCAACTGTGTGAAAAGGCTAGAGTATTTAAAAGAAGCTCAATCATTTAAAAAGGGGGTACTTATCATTCGAAACGCATAAAGTTTTAGCAGATCAGTTAAATATTTCTCTTTCTAAATTAAAGGTAGCATTTCTCCATTCTCAATCATACTATATACATTTTTTTTTATTTTGCTCACGATATAGTGAATTTTTGCAAGAAACTCTGAAACTAGAATTTCCTTGCACAATGTATTTCAGAATACAAGTGGACGCCGTGGTCTGACCGCGTGATTGCAATCTCCTAGCGGTCTCTTGAAATAAAGGAGTTCGCTAAGAAACATCTACACGAAGCTTCACTGAGAAAATAGGTTCCATATAACATATATAATAATCGCAAAAGTTCCGCCTTGGCGTTTGCCAAAGAGCCATGGAGCGCAGCATCGTGGGTGTAAAAAGACAGCACAAAATTCGGAACACCATGCTGCGTTCCACAACGGGTAGAATAGACGTAGGCAAGAAGGCTGCCAGGCTTAAGTGGGATTGGGTGGGTCACATCAGCCGCATGCAGGATGACCGCTGGGCAAAAGTTTCCACACAATGGGTGCCTGAAGATGGACGGTGCCGCCGAGGTCGGCCCAGAAAGTGGTGGCGAGATGACCTGGACGCGTACCGCGAGGGCTGGTTTGAGGTGGCGCGGGAAAGGAGTTCCTGGAAGGAATTGGGGGAGGCCTTTGTCCGGCAAAAAAAAACTGTATTTAATGTTCCCACTGCTGGGACAAAGTCCTCTCTGTGAGAGGAATTGGGCTTTATTTCACCACGCGGGCCCAGTGCGGTTTGGAAGATGTCACGTGTCTTAAATTTTTTGGTTCTAGAAAATGCCGGTTTTCTTTCGATGTTTTCCTTCACCGCTTTCACCTTCCAAGTTTTCCGTATGTCATTACTTCCCAGAATTTGATCGTTATTAGGGACACTATCGAATGGAGTATTATTACAGTGTATTTTTTATATCAAAATCAACGGGTTCGATTCCTGGCTCGAAATATTGATTCTTCAAAAATCCAATGATGCAGTTTTAGTTTTCATCAAAATCGAGCCCGCGACTCCTTTGAATACTTTTCGCTATTCCTCATAGATCCACGCCCACTTGAAAAATTCACCCTGAATAATATTGCAAATTTTGACGTTCAAAAGTGTATTTTATGTGCATTGAAATAAATGCTTTGACTTGACAAACAAAGAAGGAATGAGCATTGTTCATAACGCTTTCTCATTGTGTTTTGACAAATTCTGACATCATAAAGTCCCGGATATTTTGTATTCGTCTACCGTTAGTTAGTGATGTCCCAAATTTAGAAAGCGCAAAATGAAATAGAAAAAGACACATAGGAACTCACTCACAGCCAGATTGCTCACATTGCACAATAGCAGCACAGTTAGGCTACTTTTACGTTTGTTTTTAATACTCTGTAATACAAAGCTAGTAGTACATGATTGGCAAAACGAAATATTAGCAGTGTACACGAGCTTAACATTCCGGGCCGCAAAGTTTTAATTTTAAAAACGGGAGCAAACGTCGTACCTAGGACAAAGGCGCACCGAGGCCCCGCGCTACTCAATGTGATGCAAGTTACGAGAGGGGGCGTTGAAGATAACACTATTATACTTACTTAGATTTTTACGTATGGAAAGAGGAGGAGGACCGTTGGTCTAGCGGTCGCAAGTGCTGTTGCTGAGCACAAGGTCCTGGGTTCGGTTCTCAGCGAGATAAGGCTAAGGATAGGATATTTCTAAGGCTTTCATTTGTTCATCTCATCACACTAATATTATAAAGGCGAAAGTTTGTTAGTGTGTGAGTGTGTGTGTTTATGTGTTTGTTACTTCTTCACGCTGAAACGGCTGGACCAATTTTGATAACATTTTGTATGGAGGTAGCTGACACCCTGGATTAACATAAGGCTTTATCCCGATATTCCCACGGGAACGACATTTACGCGGGTAAAACCGCGGGGCGCAGCTAGTATGCTATAAGACTAGACTAGACTATAAAGTAGAGGAAGATCAACGAAATGATGGATGTAAGAAAGAAGATATAGCTAGAAAGAGGGTGACTACTGAGATGACGACCAATACAGAAGTATGGAAGAACAAGACATGTTGTACAGACCCCAAATAAATTGTGATATGGGAAGGAGAATTATGATGATTTTGCATTTTTTCTCGGACTCTTCATGATTTGAAAACCGCTTTGTTGGCTGCCTGGGACGAAATTCCCTATGTAAACATTTAGAACGTCTTCCAAAGAATTCCTGATCGCATGCAGGTGGTGATCAGCCGGTCGATTCTGTAAAAATCTCACCGTGAAAACTTAGGTGAAGTGAGTTTGTTTTTGCTAGGAATTGACACTATTGACAGCTCACTCCACACTTACTTCACCTAAGTTTTCACGGTGAGATTTTTACAGAATAGCACTACTGAACCAGAAGTTGAAACACAGGTTATTATTTTTTTGTAAAAATGGCTTTATTTTTATAAAACCTTTATTTGAATGCTTGTGTCAATTGCCATTTTTTTAATCTGCAACTGTCTGGCATTAATGCTGAAATGAACCTTTTTGGTGCAGCCGTGAGGCACACACTATTGTTGTTGAAACATAATTTTTATTTTGTTAATTTTGTGTTTCACGAACTGTGTCCAAATAAAGATTTTTCTTTCTTTCTTTCTATCTAATCTTATTAACTTTTAATAAAATTTTCTAATTTTTTACGGAATTAGTGATTTAAAATTAGGCATCAGACCATCCTCTAAGTTTTATAAAATAAAAAACATTTCCTTCGTTTTTCATTTTGACAGTAAACGCGGCGACAAATTCAGTGCCGCTGAGTGTAAATACTCTCCCTCGCTACAGTATCCACCTTGTACCAAAACAAGAGCCTTATTATTTCGCGTCCCCATTCCCTGATGATGTCAGGTCTCATCCGCCATTGTGTCACGAGGTTTCAATACACTGTAGTTTTTTCTGTTTTGTTGCGCTCTGAAAGGACGCCGAGCTTAGAATCTTTTGCCCAAATACGGTAATAAGTTGTTCGGAGTCAAGTCAATGAAGAGGCTTCTGCAATTGACAGTGGATTTAGTTTAGATTGGAAAATATCTTGTTCGTGAACGTGATTTTTGCATTGAACAGTTCAAGAAGCATCATCATTTTAAAATGAAGGCGATACAAATAGACTGTATGTTTTAGTGGTTGGTGGAATGAAATAAAACTAAATCTCCGTGTGATATAAGGATTTTAGTGGGAAAAATTAATAAAATAACAAAAAATTTGAAACACGAACCAAACCTTTTTTCACCCAAAAATGAAGGCAATGGACTGTATGTATTAGTGGTTGGTGGAATATAAAACTAAAGCTCCGTGTGATAAAGGTTTTTAGTGGAAAAAATTAATAACACAAAAAAAAATTGGAAACACAAACCAAACCTTTTGACAGTGTTAATTAAGATGGTATGCTTCTTGAACCGCTCAATGCAAAAAAAACCGACTTCCAAAAAAAAACACTACAAACTGAAAAAAAAAAACACTACAAACTGAAAAATAACTTTAATTTCGGAAGTCGGTGTCTTAGGGATCAGTATTTTAGTTTTTGCCACCGACTTCCGAAATTAAAGTTATTTTTCAGTTTGTAGTGTTTTTTTTTTCAGTTTGTAGTGTTTTTTTTGGAAGTCGGTTTTTTTTTTGTTAAAAAGTTTTTATTTCTCGCTTTTTAGTGGGTCTATTTATAATTTATCTAAGTTACAATAGCCTATTGTCAACTTGCCCATCGCCTTTTTATAAAATATTCCTTTTCTCGATGCAGGGACGTTAATTGTTGAGGAGTTCTCCTTTTATTAGTTTTTAGATTAGATGCTGATAATCCTGGCTGCAGCAGCAGGCCAGACTTATGTCAACATTGCATTGAACTTAAAATTAGTCCTGTTTAAAATGAGCCCAAACACGACTACGGTGCTGTAATTTAAAGGTTTGTACTTTTTCTGATGCTCCTGGCTTCAGCATCAGGTCTTCGGTGTTCCTCAGTAACAGTACGTTTATCCACACATCGAGCCCTTTTCAATAAGCCTAAACACGATATATCTGCCGTTAGTTATCGAGGAGTTAGGTACCCTGCAGACTGTCCTGACTGCAGCATCAGGTCATGACTTGATGATCATGAGACCAAATGTGGCAAATGCCCTATCAAACATCAAAACAATTTACTAAAACAGTCCTTGCCTGTTCGAGTAACTTCTTACTGTTAAGGAGTTGTACCTTCCATCATCAGCCCAGCTACCTGAGATGGTGATAACCATACACAAATACACAAGATACTTCATAAAATATGCGAAAAACAATAAGTGACCCTATAAAATTTGAGGGTTGCCCTCGATTTCTCTAAGATCCCATCATCAGATCCTAACTTGGTGACAATGGGACCACCTCAGAACTATCTACTTTCGAACAAAAAAAGAATTTTGAAAATCCGTCGACAATTGGCGGCGTATTCGATGAACAAACATACAAAAAAAAAAAAAAAAAAAAAAAAAAAAAAAACATACAAACACCCGAACATAGTACCTCCTCCTTTTTGTAAAGTCGGTAAAAATCACGTTCACGTTCCCTATTCCAAACTGCTGAATATAGGCATCCTCCTTTTGGTGGCAAAATTATGAACCTTTTATTGCTCGAGTACGAGGCTTCTGGCTACTTTGTATGCAGTGTATATTTTATGTCATTCCTTTTTTGTAATGTGCGTTTTGTTTGTGCAAAACAATTTTTCTTCGTTTTTTTGGAATTTAGGAACACCATACGATCTTCTATTTTAATTAACTTTTGAATTACAAATGAATTTTAAGCTGTACTGACTGTCTCGTTGGTGTAGTGGTCGTGAGCGCTAACTGCTGAGCATGAGGTCCTGGGTTCGTTTCCCAGATCGTGAAAAGTGGTATTGGTTTTTTGTATCAGGAATTTCTCAGTAGCCCGGAGTCTAGATTTGTGCCCGGTTGATGGCAATAGGCTCGCCCCCTATTACATGACTTGAACATAACTGGCGAAATGTGGGTGTAGGTACTACTTGGGGTCGCGGGCGCACAGAGTGGGGACTCTAGTCAAAGTCAAAGTCAAATAATTTATTTCAAATAGGCACATTAAAGGCACTTTTGAACGTCAAAAAAAAAAAAACTAAATAGAAATGATTCTAGTCGCCCACCAAGTGACCCCAGGGAAGACGGTGGCACAGTGGTCACGTGCTGCCGTGCATAGCGAGGTTCAGGGGCCCCTTTACAGTCTCCACAGGGATGTGCCTTACAGGCGTTGCACGGAGCATTAATTCCGCCTTTGTACAGTATTTCTTTTACTTGTGCATAAAGTTTTAATAAATAAATAAATATCCTCGTTTACCACATCACAAACAAAAAAGCTACCTAAGCACATCTACAGCACATCTGATCTTATGTCAACTGTAAGAAAGTCTCGTTGGCGCGGCTCCAGCTCACAATCACGACTTAGTTTATGGCTCCAGTCTTATCCTTGAACATCTTTTTGTTATTCTGGCAGAGGAAAATAAACTGATGCTGTAAGAGGATACAGTCATCTTGTGTTGATAGCTGGAAATTAAAGAATTAGCGAGTGATTCTAGTAAGTAATGTTACGTGCTTGGGGTTCGTGACGATAAAACTGCCGACATAAATTTCCAAAAAAATTACACTTTAATCTATACTAATATTATCCGTGAATATTATAAAGCAGCAGAGTTTGTTTGTTTGTTTGTTTCAACGCGCTAATCTCTGGAACTACTGGTCCGATTTGAATGATTCTTTTAGTGTTGAGTAGTCCATTTATCGAGGAAGGCTATAGGCTATTTTTCAAAATTATGGATCCGTAATAAAATTGCTATTTTGTAACACAAGGTGTAAAATCGAAAACCTATTTTTGCGTGCGCTGCAAAAACTATTGACAATAGAACAAAATTATGTACTACGGGTTTGTAGAGCCCATTAAGACCTACAAAAAAGTCCGCGAGAACATATATCTAGCTATCATGGTTTAATCACAATAACCGATTTTGTGTTCAAAATAATTATTAAATCGTCTCAAGAAAAAAAAACTACATTAAATATGTATCGTAATATTAATCTTTATCGAAATTAAGCATTATGTTATCAAGAGTATTTATGAAGAAGTAAAATACTTTTTGTTTCATCTCAATCGGATATTTCGTTTAAAAGTTATCACGTGTGTAAGATGTTAAGAGTTGGTACCTATTAAGGAGTTATGGGCCATAGAGTTTTTTATCAACATAAAATCCTGTAATAATCTTTTTCGAAATATATTTGTTGATGATTGTTGTAAGTATAAGATCTTTGAAGAGTATCTATATACTAATAATAAATTTGTTTGAACGCGATAATCTACCGGTCAGATTTGAAAAAATCTTTTTGCATTTTATAGCCCAATTCTTGAGGAAGGCTATAGGCTATTTAATATCACGCTATGACCCTTAGGAGCCGAGCAAAAGAAAAGTCAGAATGAACGCTAAGCGAATACGTACTGTTGCGACGGGGTGGGGGTACAAGAAATTTCACGCGGACGAAGTCGCGGGCAGAAGCTAGTCACACAATAAAATTGTAAACACAATTGCACTAATGATTGCTCTAAGTCGCACTTGAAGATCGCTTTCGATGTCTTCGCTTTATCGCAATCTAATCTGTCTCTGCTCGCGGCCCTTGACTGACCAGATGTCGATAGTGCTAGAAAGTTCTATAAAGTTCTAGCATCGAAATTTCTAGAAGGATCTTGACTCTACTAGTTCTGCTACTCGATACTAGATGGCGCTAGTGGTAACTAATGCCACCATGTACCAGGCATTAATTGTGGCGCGCAACAGTATTATAGTAAAAGATGTGGTTGTAGAACACCAGAATGAAGGCCAAAGTGTTAAAAAGAGGCTCAATTACTTCTGCGTTGGCGAGATGGGCAGTTTCGTTAATTTTAGGTTCGTATTACCATAACATATTTATCACTATCACATACTTTTACCCAAAGTGCCTCGGAAAGCACTTTAAGCCGTTGGTCCCGGCTGTCATTCGTGGATCTTTGACAGTCGTTACGGGTAGTCAGAAGCCCGAAAGTCTGACAACCAGTTATACCAAGGAGTATCGTATTACCCAGTAACTGGGTTATGGAGGTCAGATAGGCAGTCGCTCCATGTAAAATACTGGTATTCAGCTGCATACGGTTAAACTGGAAGCCGACCTCAACATATGTAGTTGGGTAAAGGCTAGGCAGATGACATACCCAAAGGGCAATGGAGAGGGCTATGCTTGGAGTTACCCTGCGTGATCGAATCAAAAATGAGGAGATCCGCAGAAGAACCAAGGTAACCGACATAGCCCGAAGAATTGCTAAACTTAAGTGGCAGTGGGCAGGGCACATTGCTCACAGAACAGATGGCCGATGGGGCCTAAAGGTTCTGGAGTGGCGACGGGTACCGAAAGACGTAGCGTTGGAAGGCCTCCCACAAGGTGGACCGGCGACTTGTGAAGGTCACAGGAACCAGTTGGATGCTAGAAGCACAGAACCGGTCGAAGTGGAGGTGCTTAGAGGCCTATGCCAGCAGTGGACATCTTTCGGCTGAAATGATGATGATCACATACTTCAGGAGAAAATCGCTTTTGAATTTTGCGTAGGTGTAAGGTATATATGCTCGTACACAAACCTCTGCATTCCCTTCGGAGAATATAGCATAATCAGCCTATAACAATCCCACTACTGGGACACAGGCCTCCTCTCGAAGGTGTGGGCCGTAATCCACCACGCGAGCCCAGTAAGGGTTGGTAATAAATAATTTACACAAAGTAAAGTACCCGCTTAAGCTTGAACCCCCGACCTACGACTCGTAAGTTGCACCCCATTACCACCTGCCACCACTGCTCCTCTTCGGAGAATATACGCTTAAGGCTATATTATGATTATGTTTATATTTAATTAGAAAGAAGAAAACAAACATTTCAGACATCAGAGTCTTAAATAAAAACAAAATGAACACTTTATTTAATAAAATCACTTTCAGCAATGTTTTCGGATCGTCGCACCACTCGAAGGCATTCCACGAATCTTGAATATCACAAAGAAATTACATGAATAGAAAATTATTTTTATTAGCTCAGAACGACCTAGGCATTCAGGAAAGGAAATATTTTTGAACTCATCATCATCATCTGCCTAGCCTTTCCCAACTATGTTCGGGTCGGCTTCCAGCCTAACCGGGTGCTGTTAAATACCAGTATTTTACATGAAGCGATTGCCTATCTGACCTCCACAACCCAGTTACTGGGTAATATAATACCCTTGGTAAGACTGGTTGTCAGACTTTCGGCTTTCTAGCGACTTGTAATGACTGCCAAAGACCCATGAATGGCAGCCGGAACCAACTGCTTAACGTGCATTCCAAGGCACGGAGTGGTCTTGATATGTAAAGATGGTCACCCATCCACGGATCAATTGCGGCAAGCGTGGCTTAACCTGATCGATCGACGCGTGCGGCTATCATTACTCAGCCACAAGCCTCTCAAAATATAAAATAAAAAAAAAAATTACAGGAGGTAAAAAATCACCAACTTTCTAACTTAGTCAAGTACCTGCCAAGTTTTTATCGAAGGTTCTAAGATTTTAGACCATATCGATGAAAAAGAATACTTTTGACCTATCAACGGTTTTTGCAAAACTACCTGGAATGGAAAAAGTTTCCATTGAAGCCATTTTGCTAAATCCCCAAATTCTTTCGATGTTAGAGGACGAAGTACATATTTTGGAGGCAAAAACCACTCAAAAAGTGATACAACTGTGATTCGGAACGCGTCGTCTCTTCAACGTATTTTGCATAATTTCATATATTATTTAAGTGGAAACTTCTGGAGTGGAATTTACATAATCCCGTGCGGAACGTTACGAATACTTATTTGCGAAGTTTTGCGTCGGCTTGATTGGTCAATGGTTTTATGCTAAGTTCGTGTTCTTCGGCGCTGAAGGCGAAGTTTGCAGTTTTTGATGTGTGTGTGTTTGAAGTTTGGTAGGCCAACTTTTAGCTTATACAGAAGTATAAGCTAAAAGTTGGCCTACCAAACCCAGCTAAGATCACGAGGTGTATGGAGAACCATACACCTCGTGATCTTAGCTGCGTCTTAGCCCTATGCTGAGCGATGGCCGTTTTGCGTGGATGTGACGCATATTTTCCCCCAACTTGCTTTTTTTTTGTGTTCTTTCGCTGCGTAATGTTTGCCGCTCATATACATATTTTCTTTCTTTCTTTATCTTGATTGCTCTGAACATTGTAAAGAAGCTTTTTAATGATTTTATCAGAAGTTATACTTATTTTTACGAGTTATTCCGGTCTTATCCCCTGAACCCCCCTCCACCCCCCCTCCTCGATCCCCTGGTAGACCGTCTTCTATTTTAATCTCTGTCTTATCCACTATAAACTTTCTCATTCCGCTTTTTGACCAGTTTTTATTTATGAACTGTTTAGTATTTACTTTTAAGAACAGCGATTCATTTGATCCACGCAACAGCTACTTGGTATTCACTAACTAGGTAGGTAATAACGAAAGAAAAGTAAAATATCGTAAGATTAATCTTATGATTTGTGTGTGGTCAATAAATGGAGACTGTTTGGAGTGGAGTGTCTGTCTGGAGTGGAGTGTCTGTCTGGAGTGTTTACAAGGAAGATGTGAGTGAAAACACACTAGGCCTGGGTGACCCCAGGAGGACATATAGTGACCTTATTGCTGATGTTCTTTAGAAAAGACAGGTGCATAGTACTTGAACCAGCGTGCATGTATGATCAGATGTATGAACTTAAACGAGGCAAAAGGAGTATGTAAGGAACGCAGCAGATGGCGTTCTGTAGTTTCTGCCTACCCTCATGGGAAGAAGGTGTGAGTTTATGTATGTAAATGTTTCAAATTGATGTTATTTCAAGTTAAACACAACTTTATTTTAATGGTCATTAAAATAAAATTGATATTTGTTCTGAAATCAACTTCATTAAGTTGATTTCAGAGTGACGCACTATTGAAAAAGTTATAAAAATGTTTGAAGTTGTAGCGTAAACTGAACTTTATTAAAGTTATTTTTCCAAATCGCAAATGCAGATTAGGTACCTATGTGTGTAATCTTATTAGTATTTTAGTTTTCTTTCGTTGCTAGGAATTCTGTTTACATACATACATACTCCGAACATATCTACTCAATAAATTCATAACTCCATTCTACTTTGCCTACGATAAGAATCACAAGAACCCTCCACCGGTTTATAAAACATGAGAACCTAACTGCCCATCTTTGGACACTCCATTCCATGCACACTCCAATATATCTCAACCAGGACTAACAAATAAAAGTATCAAATCCCCTATATTTTTAAAGCTCAATAACAAACTTATGCCGTCCCTTTCCAACACGAAGTATCTGAACACACCAGACTGAGATAGCATCTGTCTACTTTATTATGATAATCGGAAAATTCGCCGAGACTGTACGAATGCGATCCCCGAATTCAGAGGTCTGAATAAAGGATGAGCCACCCAGGAGGTACATATCTATGTAATTTATTGCCCAGAATGTGGTTCAAACTGATTTTCTGGATTTATTCTGAATGTGTAAAGGTGGTAGAGATTTGTACCTACCTGCTTCAGGAATGAGTAGGTAGATGTCGAAACCTTTCAAGCGGTTCCTGATTGTAATTATCTGATATTGGTGTAAAAGGAGGATTAATTGGTTAAGCATTTAAAATGATAAGTTTTGAAGAATGGTAATGAATTATTTTAAGTTTCATAGTGTTAGTAACTTAGGAACCAGCTAGCTATCCATACTAATATTATAAATTCGAAAGTAACTCTGTCTGTCTGTATGTTACCTTTTCACGCCTAAACCACTGAATGGATTTCGATAAAATTTGGCAGAGAGATAGACTGCATCCCGGGGAAGGACATAGGATAGTTTTCATCGACATACCTCGCGGATGAAGCCGCGGGCGGAAGCTAGTATTAAATAACTAGCTTCTGCCCACGATTTCGTTCGTGTGAAATTTCTTGTTCCCCGACCCACCCCGTCGCATCGTATCACCTGTCGCTATTACTTCGTTTTCCATTAGCGTTCTTTGTGACTTTTTTTCTTTTTGCTCGGCTCCTAAGTCTCTTAGCATGTTAAATAGCCTATAGCCTTCCTCAAGAATAGGGCTATCAAATACAAAAATAATTTTTCAAATCAGACTGGGAGTTCCAGAGATTAAAGCGTTAAAACAAACAAACTCTTCAGCTTTATTAATAGGGTAGATAAATTTGGAAAGTGGTAATATTACAGTGTTTAGTGTTATTTTTTTTTTTTTTTATTTTTTTTAACGTTGCCCCACACTATGAATTTCTCCTGTATCGTGTGTGCGTTTACGAACATTTAATCTCACAAACACAAACAGCCAGACCCGGAACAACTACTTGTAGGTCATACAAATATTTGTTCCGTGCGGGAATCAACCCGCGACACGCAGTGCAGCAGTGAATCGCTTAACCACTGCGCCAACCGTGCCGTCCATTATTATCCGTCCGTATTATTATTTGTTTCTTTTTATATTTCTCGGGACCCTGGGGTCCCGGACCTTTGGAAGGCGTACGAGGGGCCGAAGACAACTGGCAGAGGCTCCTTAGGAAATTTAAAAAAAATGCGGCACCAACCGACGATAATCCCTGTATGCACTATGAAAGTGCACCCAAGGATAACCCCCGGTTGGTGTAGGAGGACTATTGCAGGATATGGAAAAATTATTAACGCTGGTAATTTATTGCAAAATATGAAGCGATTATCTATTTACAAAAAATCTATTGTTTGGACTAAAAAAATAAAACACTAGTGCTTTAGTATGTGGCTTGTAGAATAATCTGACAAAAAATCATAATGATTGTATGTATATTAGTATGGTTTTTATTGTAAAAAGAAAGTTTTTAGAGGTATCTTCGTGATTTTTTTCTATCGTATCAAATTAGTTGTATTATGTTTTCAACACACTATCTACCTAGCACATATCCTGAAGAATATCATATATTTTCCTGATTTTGTTTACTGTAGTCGATCATATACTATTATTGTTTCTAAAACTTGTGTTTTTTGCGTTTAGGTCCTGTAAGCCCCTTAATACAAATATCAATACTGATGGTTTTGACTACAACAGTTATTAGAATCAACAAACTGCTTTTCTTAAATTGAATGATTAAAATTCATGTGTAACCAAACTACTTTGCGGTAACGCAAACGGTCGCAAAAAAAATCGCTTAATTTAATTGTTCCAAAATAAATAGGTAATGTATGTATAAAGTACACTATAGCTTTTACAAAACGCCTGACTATGCAAGCAATTACCTGCCTTATTACAAACGCAATATAACTCATTGCATCTGCAAAATAATGTGTGTTTAATGCTCAGTTAGTGTAAAATGAAAATAAACTGTAACAGCAAGCAGTAAGGTTGTATTTCATAATTATGTAAAGTCATATATGACTATGGAAATTGCTCTCTGCATGACAGATCGTTGGGTTGCGTATATCCTTTTGGAATATTCATTGCGGGTGAGGGGTACTTTGGATGCGACAGTATGTAAAAAATCTTGGTCCCTAACGTCTATTCATTTGGTTCTTGAATACAAATGACCCTCTTCTAGTTCTTACTATGAAGATTTTGAGAGGTACCTAAATAACGAATTTGAACTCATTGTTTCCATAAAAGATAAAATATGGATGGGTTGATCTTTGTCTAAAAGTATGATGAAGAGACTGAAAAAATCTACCCATTTGTACAAACTGGGACCCGCCTCTGCTCCGTACGCTTTTAGGACTTGACAAACCATCGAGATTTATACCATATGAACGTTTAATATTAATGTAAACACAAAAACCTTCCGGAATAAATTTTTCAAATAATGGTGAACCATGGATCAAAATCTGTTGCGAAGTTTAGAAGAACCACCCGGTCATACAGCCGGGCACAAAAAGAGACATTAATTTATATTATAACTAGCTGCCCGGCGCGACTTCTTTCGCGTGGGACCCCTTACCCTACCCTACCCCTACCGTACTCCTACCCTACTACTACTCTACCCCTAACCTACTCCTATCCTTCTCCCACCCTACCCCTACCCTACTCATAACCTACTCCTATCCTACCCCTACCCTACACGAAAAGAAAAAAAATATAAAGAAAGATGTATCAAGCTACATAAAAAGATGTCTGTCTTGATAATAAACTAAAATACTCGTAGAAATAAAATAAAATAGTAAAGAAACAATTGAATAAATCAAATTAAATAATCTTATTACCTCCGTATTACTGAACGCACCCTGTTTGACAGACGGTACGAACAGTTTGTATGGGATAATAAAATTGTTGCCTTTACTATTTTCCTTACAACTTCTTCATATTTTCTCACCTTTCACTTCTACAAACATTTCAAAACCAAATCTAGCCAAATGAAGCGTGAAAATTTAGGATTGCATGCATTTTTTAATGCCGAATCATAAAAAAATAAAAATAAAAAATGTTGTCCAAAAAATAAAATATTTTTTTTGGGGTGGACCACCCTTATTACTTAGGGGTATGAAAAGTAGTTTACCTCCTATTATCAGACCTACTGAATATACACACAAAATTTCATAAGAATCGGGTAAGCCGTTTCGTAGGAGTTTTGTTACAAACACTGTGACTCGAGAATTTTACATATTAGAATATATACTATAGGTATGGTGCGAATGAAAATAATTCTTCTTTAAACATTTTCATTTCAGATTTTTGTAAGTGTTGCCGCAAACTAAGATTTTATTCTAAAAAATATCATCATTTCAGCCGAAAGACGTCCACTGTTGGACATAGGCCTCCCCCAAGCACTTCGACGGGTTCTGTGCTTCTCGCATCCAACGGGTTCCTGCGGCCTTCACAAGGTCGTCCGTCCACCTCGTGGGAGAAAAAAAAAATATATGACCTCTTAAAACTAATCCTAAACTATTTGTCCCCAGCGCGTCGGCTGCGACCTCCGAGTGGGCTCAACTCGTCGAGTAGACGAGTGTGGTGTCTGTGGTGGTGATGGCTCCTCCTGCTCCAGACCCCGGTACCACTGGCTGGCGACACCGGGGTCACTGTGTTCTGCTACTTGTGGTGGAGGTAAGTTAGCAGGTTCTTTCATATTTTGTGTTCTAACAAACCGGTCACGTGCTGGTCACGACCGCCTACGAACATTTACATTAGTAGAAGCAACGCATGTTTATCGTTAACATGTTTTTCGGTCTATACCGAGATGACGACTAATAGAGAAGTCATCATCATCATCTGCCTAGCCTTTTCCCAACTATGTTGGAGTCGGCTTCCAGTCTAACCGGATGCAGCTGAATACCAGTATTTTACATGGAGCGACTGCCTATCTGACGACTAATAGAGAAATAAGGAAGTAAATACATTCATGTTGCGCCGACCACAAATACATTTGGTTAAGGAATGATGATGAAGATTTTATCACATGCTTAAGTCAGGTATCCCCAACTAATTTTGGATCTTTTCGACTTGAATTTTAAGTCATTATTGAACGTAGGTTAGTGACTATGTGCAGAGATTTGACATGAAAGAGCCAGAAAGATGTAGCGGAAACGCCATCATTTCCCCCGGGGACGTATCAAAGGCATTGCACAGTAGAAGCACCAATTGCATTGGACCGGAGATCTTGGAACCATAAATGTCCCGGAAAGTTTTCAGTCAGTGAAATGCACACACGACGAAAAGAGTGTAGCCAAAGGTGGAAGTACTATTTTCTCGCTCAAGAAACGTACAATAGATGTAGAAACCGTATCAGGAACAGAGATACATAATAATAGTTAGTCTGTTCACACTGCTGACGAGAAGTCTCTCTGCACTAGTTTGTCGCAGTGACAAGAACTATCAAAATAAAATACTCGCTCAGCAAAACTTGGCGAGCAGAATATTCTTTGAGAAACTGTCGTTTGGTACATATGCATAGCAGCAAATGACGTGACAGTTATTCTACTGGTCTACACACTAGCACAATCGCTCACAAAACAAAACTATATGAAATACTCGCTGCTCATTGCTCGCCGACTCGTTTCTAGTAGCTAGTTTTACTCGCTTCTCGCTCATCGTCCGTGGTGGGACTGGTGCCTAAGCAAGGTAGAGGTATTTTAATAAAACACAGGGCAATTCCCAATTTTAATCAAGAATATCAATTAAACTCCAACACAATCTAAAGAGGCGTCTCAACAACGAATTACATCCCGAACCAGAATTCTCACAGAACGTTGTATCCAAATCTCTTCAATACATTAGTGAGGGCAGCATTGTTAATTGTCGGCCTCCGGGTTTGCCTGTAATTTATATCTGGAAATCCGCCATTACTCGAAGCTTACGATAAATCAGACAGCGAATTCCTTTTGTCTCCGCGCAACAGTTCCTTAAGTGGTGAAGTGTAGACGAGCTATTTTGTTGCAGGATTTTTGGCGAGTCATTGCGTTTTGATCAAGTGATGTTGTACTTTCCTTTGACAAAACTGTTTTCTTAATTGCAAGGAATAGAATTTAACAAAAAAAATTTTTTATTCCCCAATAAAAATTGCAAATTTACATCATGGTTTTACGTTAATGTCTGAACATTAAACAAGTACATACTTATCCTATGTTTACCATGAAGAGAGTTGCCAATAAAAACCAGCCTATTTATATTACCAGAGGGCCCAGAGGAGTGGCAAATCACTTTAAAAGCATTTCGTATTTCTACAGCAACTTTCAACAGCAAGCTATAGTCGTTAGCTTATGTCAATACTATACATTATTGACGTTTCCACCATCGTTATCGCTTATAGAATTACCAACTCGTTTTCTAGGCCCTCTTGTCCGGTTCTGTTGTCTTTGAAAATACCACCCATGTCATTACATGATAATAAAGAATTTAGAAGAAAGTGAATTTGTTTCAAACAACAACTGCTGTATCTACACTGTTTCCTCAGACAGCTAAAGAGTATAAACATTATTTTATCTTTAGATGTTCCTCGACTAATCGCATTAACGACAGAAAAGTCGCTCGTCTGTCTCCCCATTACGCTAGCAAAATTCTCATCGGGCGATTCTAATTAAGAACCCTTGAAAGATGAATCTGAGATAAGTATTAACACAGCGAAATTGTGCGCCGGAGTCATTTGTTTCTGTTACCGACTAGGCTTATGTAATAACGACGCTGGTAAACCGCGTGGCAGTAGGCAGAGCAGTAGATGGTTGCCATCTTCAATTAACGGATGAATATGTTAGTTTTAATCATAATAATAATATGTGGATGGACTCAGCTATCATTGTGCAGATAATCGTGACAGCCAATGGGTTAATAGCCAAGAGCCTCG
This sequence comes from Oligia latruncula, assembly GCA_948474745.1. Lineage (NCBI taxonomy): Eukaryota > Metazoa > Arthropoda > Insecta > Lepidoptera > Noctuidae > Oligia > Oligia latruncula. The sequence continues at coordinate 1,492,811 of OX419707.1, read as the reverse complement.
ACCAACACTTAACATTTTGACCGCCACATGTCAAAAATCAAAAACGTGCCCTCGACGTCAAAGTCTGTCATGTAGTCGTACCGTGGCGTGCTGGGCACGTTTTGGTTTGTCATCTATACATGACTGTGGCAGTCAAAAAGTTAAGGAGGCTCTCGTTGGGCAGCTGGATCAAGGGCTTGATTGAGATAGCAGTACTTCTAGACGCGGCGCGCATTGTCAGGAGGTTCCTCTCTCTGAAGCCCTGACCTTCATTGATTATCACTGATGATCACAAAAGATAAATACACTTTGCCTACCCATTATAATTATGACCAAGCCAGATTTGAGGAATCTGAATTTTTTTTTTAGGAAACTTGCTTTATACCTAAAGGAAGATGGTATTTAGGTTCAAAAAGCTATCCCACGTCGTGTTGTATAATAGACCGCACTTAGCCAATTTATGCTGACCTTTTATTTTAGTGAAACTCCGTACTATGCTAGGTCAAAGCTAAGTGAAAAGGAAAATAAAGGAAGAAAATAAGTGCTCCGCTGCTCTCAAAACGGTGAAGGAAAACATCGTGAGAAAACCAGCATGTACTACAACCAAAAATTCGAAGATATGTGGCATCCACCAATCCGCACTGGGCCCGCGTAGTGGATTACAGCCCACTCCCTCTCACAGAGAGGAGGCCTGTGTCCCAGCAGTGGGAACATTATAGGTTGATTATGTTATGACGCCAAGAAAAAAACACAAAATAGGACAAGTTGGTGGAAAATATGCGTTACAGCTTGCAAAGCAGCTTTCACTCAGCATTATTCTATGATCCTATGCGAGTCAGAACCTCATCGCCGGTTTTCACCAACAGCCGGCTGTTACGTGATGACGCCAACCGCACGGAAACTGATCGACTATGACTGCACGAACTGCGCATCTCAATTTCAATCACACTTATTTAAATACATATATCTTATAATTATATCTATATGTAACCTAACCTGAAATCACGAAAAAAAATCAGCTGTTCCCTACATTTTGACGAGCTAAACAAACATAAATGTAGGGAACAGCTGATTTTTTTTTCTTAAGAGATTGTTAATGTTTTACCAAAATATTATAAAGGCGAAAGTTTGTAAGTGTGAGGGTGTGTGGGGGTGTGGGTCTGTGTGCGAGGGGGGGTGTGTGTGTGTGTATATGTTTGTTACTTCTTCACGCTCAAACGGCTGGACCAATTTTGTTAAAATTTTGTATGGAGGTAGCTGACACTCTGGATTACCATATAGGCTACTTTTTATCCCGATATTCCCACGGGATAGGCATTGACGCAGGTGAAACCGCGGGGCGCAGCTAGTTCTAAATAAAGGAACACCTCTTTCACCTCTACACTTAATAAGATTTGTGAATTAGAGGAATTCACTGTTAAGTTGTTAACCCTAGCACTCCGACTATTTATTACAGAAGAAGCGTTCTAACGCAGACCTAACCCTCCACTAGATTACCTCTTGCCCACTGACCCGAGACGGTCTTCCAGACCTTCAGACGTTTCAATTGTTAATTAGGTGTCAGTGCCGTAATGATTAATGGGGTCTATCAGACCCCTTTGTCGGTTAAAGGGTTGAGAAACGACGGTCAAGACTAAATGAATGGTTGTGACTTTTTGGGGGGTTGGACTGGAGATAATTTTCGCGGTGTTTTGATGCCGATAAGGCTTTCATTGTTAGGGTTAACGGGTACTGAAACCCAGGGTTTGTAATGAACCAAAATGTGGGCTATTTGTTACTGACCAAAAAAGTTACACGTCTATTCAAACTGTGTCATATTAATATTATTTCAAGTTAAACAAATATCAACTTATTTTAATGAGAATTAAGTTCATTTCAGAGTGACTAGTACTATTGAAAAAGTTACAAAAAGGGTTGAAGTTGTAGCGTAAACTGAACTTTATTGTGTAGGATTTAAAGTTATTTTTCCATTAACTCATGTAGGGGGGCGTGTGGATGACCGAAATAAACTTCACTTCTTGAAACTTCTTTTTAACCCCCGACGCAAAAACGACGGGGTGTTATAAGTTTTACGTGTCTGTGTGTGTGTGTGTATGTCTGTCTGTGGCATCGTAGCTCCCGAACGGTTGAACCGATTTTGATTTTGTTTTTTTTATTTGAAAGGTGAATTAGTCGGGAGTCGGAAGTGTAACTTATCTAAGAAGCTATGTTTTATGAAAATCGGTCCAAGATGGCCGCCGCCACAAAATGTCGGATGACGGCCAAGAACATTGGTGGCACATGAGAGCAGCGGTGGCCACGTGGTAACGGCCGCGACTTACGGGTCGCAGGTTCAAACTCAGTCAGGCGCTTTACTTTGTATAAATTATTTCATCAGCACTGCTCTCAAAATGGTGAACGAAAACGTCGTGAAGAAACCGGCATGTCCTAGAGCCAAAAATTCGAAGACATGTGACATCTACCAACCCGCACTGGGCGCGCGTGGTGGATTTACAGCCCACTCCCTTTCACAGAGAGGAGGCTTATGTCCCAGCAGTGGTGTGCCCACTGCTTATAGGCTGATTATGAATATTATAGGCTCAAATCTTGACTCCGGGCTGCTACTGAGAAATCCTAGATCAAAAAACCCAATAACACTTTGATCGAACGAAGTTGCTCTAAATACATTGTTTCAATTATTAAAACGCCTATCCTCAAACGATTGACAGAAATAAGCAATATAATAATGTTTTGCGCTTTATTGTCTACGACTAGGGACCCAATTTTAATTAATTGCTTGTTTAGAAACAAAACTAATTAACTTCATTCAAACTTGAACATAATTCACAAGATGAAAGTCTTCCTAACGCACCGAATAGGTACCTACGTAAGAAGAGATTGTCTATAGTCTATACTATCTATAGGTACCTACGTAAGAAGAGATTATCTATAGTCTATACTATCTATAGGTACCTACGTAAGAAGAGATTGTCTATAGTCTATACTATCTATAGGTACCTACGTAAGAAGACATTGTCTATAGTCTATACTATCTATAGGTACCTACGTAAGAAGAGATTGTCTATAGTCTATACTATCTATAGGTACCTACGTAAGAAGAGATTGTCTATAGTCTATACTATCTATAGGTACCTACGTAAGAAGAGATTGTCTATAGTCTATACTATCTATAGGTACCTACGTAAGAAGAGATTGTCTATAGTCTATACTATCTATAGGTACCTACGTAAGAAGAGATTGTCTATAGTCTATACTATCTATATGTACCTACGTAAGAAGAGATTGTCTATAGTCTATACTATCTATAGGTACCTACGTAAGAAGAGATTGTCTATAGTCTATACTATCTATAGGTACCTACGTAAGAAGAGATTGTCTATAGTCTATACTATCTATAGGTACCTACGTAAGAAGAGATTGTCTATAGTCTATACTATCTATAGGTACCTACGTAAGAAGAGATTGTCTATAGTCTATACTATCTATAGGTACCTACGTAAGAAGAGATTGTCTATAGTCTATACTATCTATAGGTACCTACGTAAGAAGAGATGGTCTATAGTCTATACTATCTATATGTACCTACGTAAGAAGAGATTGTCTATAGTCTATACTATCTATAGGTACCTACGTAAGAAGAGATTGTCTATAGTCTATACTATCTATAGGTACCTACGTAAGAAGAGATTGTCTATAGTCTATACTATCTATAGGTACCTACGTAAGAAGAGATTGTCTATAGTCTATACTATCTATAGGTACTAATAGTATAAAGAGGTAAGGTTTTGAAGTTTGTATGTAGGGGGTAATCTCTGGAACTACCAGTCGGATTTGAAAAAATATTTTTGTATTAGAGCAGTGGTGGCCCAGTGGTGGCCCAGTGGTATCGGCCACGACTTACGAGTTGCAGGTCGTAGGTTCGAACCCAGACAGGCGCTTTACTTTGTGTAAGTAAATAATTTCATCACCTCTGCTCTCAAAATGGTGAAGGAAAACATCGTGAGGAAACTGACATATCCTAGAACCAAAAATTCGAAGACATGTGACATCTACAAACCCGCACTGGGCCCGCGTGGTGGATTACGGCCCACTCCCTCTCACAGAGAGGAGGCCTGTGTCCCAGCAGTGGGAACTTTATAGGCTGATTATGATTTTTGTATTTGATAGCCCAATTCTTGAGGAAGGCTATCGATAGGCTATTTAACATCACGCTATGACCCGATCAAAAAGAAAAAAAGTCAGAAAGAGCGCTAAGCAAAAACGAAGTAATAGCGCGGGCAGGCGATGAGATGCGACGGGGTGGGTCGGGGGAACAAGAAATTTCACGCGGACGAAGTCGCGGGCAGAAGCTAGTTTACTATAAAACTACACGCCTCTCCACTGTTTGTTGCATACACCTTCCAAATGTTTGTATAGAATGGGGAATGAAGATTTTTATAAGGAGCAACAAAATAGCCTGGCATAGCTACAGTGTCGGCCATTATGTTTTTTTTTTTTGGGTGTTTGGTCCTATTACGTTTTCTGTTCGAATTGATGTCAGATATCGATGTAAACACGTTTTATGATGAAAAAAAAAACAAAATTGTGGACAGGTAGGTATACCACGGACCTTCAAATCAAAGCCCTTTAAAACTGAAACTATGAAACAATAAAAAACATTTGTTTTTGCGTATGGTAAAACCTAAAACTTAACACCTCTATCTTCGGAAATCTAAGGAACCAAACAGATGAAGGTATTTGAGTCAGTATTTCGATCCTTTTTCTAAGTATGTTGGGGTCGGCTTCCAGTCTAACTGGATGCAGCTAAATATTTGTTCCTCAATTTTTCGTAATTGCACCAACCACTGTTTGTCCTGCATCACCCAAAGGTTTACTGGTAGAAAATCACACTAATATTATAAAAGCGAAAGTTTGTAAGTGTGAGGGGGTGTGTGTGTGTGTTTTATATGTTTGTTACTTCTTCACGCTCAAACGGCTGGACCAATTTTGATACATGGAGGTAGCAGACACACTGGATTAATATATAAGCTACTTTTTATCCCGATATTCCCACGGGATCGATACTTACACGGTTGAAACCACGGGGCGCTGCTAGTATGACAATAAAAACGACAGTAAGTATATTAATTACTGCAAACGATAATAGTCACTGACAAGCAGATAAACTGAATAGTCTGTTCAGAAAACAAAACACTATCTGCTTTTTCTGCAGAATTTTAGAATAGAAACCCAAGCTCTGTTTGCTCCCACCAATATACGAAGTATTGCAGAGAGTACGCGAACACTTTCAATTTGATATTCAACAGAATCTCAAGACTAAATGGATGTATTTACATATTTATGTATTCAAAAGAAGTTTTCTGGAGCTCGAGAATAATCGAGAGCATAATCGTTGATTAGCATAGTCGTTATTTTATTACGTAGACTTTATATTTTATCTGGATGAGGCTGACTCTTAAAAGATGTGTGGGTTAATGTACCCATGTGTTTCTTTGAAGGATAAAATCAGAAATTTTAATGAAGTTATCTTGTTGTTTTTAGGGTTCCGTACCTCAAAAGGAAAAATGGAACCCTTATAGGACCACTTTGTTGTCCGACCGTCCGTCCGTCCGTCTGTCCGTCAAGACCCTTTATCTCGGGAACGCGTGGAGGTATCGAGTTGAAATTAAAACTACATATATACTCAGCTCTACAGTCCCTTGAAGCTGTGAAAAAATCAAACACCTAAGTTAACTTAAAAAAAAGATACGGCAAAAAAACGTATGTTTCGACACTCTCAAGGGAATCAAAATTTATAGGGTACTTCCCGTTGACCTAGAATCATGAAATTTGGCATGAAGCAAGATCATGTAGCACAAGTAAAGGGAAAAATCCGAAAACCGTAAATTTGTAGATACATTAAAAAAAAACCCGTGATAAACTATTTACATACCTACAAAGTACGGAACCCTCGGTGCGCGAGTCCGACTCGCAGTGTTTGTGTTCGTTCTCTACGTGATGTTTACCGCTAATAATAACCGTATATTCTTTCTTCTTTCTATCCGGAAAAGAACTGGAGTTATCGACGTAGCTTGCAGAGTACAATACGACCGACGGAACAGGGCGGGCCTGAGTATAGCCTTTGCGAACTTTCGCGCATATTCTCACACTCACACTCGCCTCTTGTCACCATTTGATTCCTAAAAAATCTTACTGCGCAGCCATCTGCGCGAAGTTCAGGCCCGCCAAGTTACGTCAGTCAGTGCAGTTTTTACATATTTTTTCGACATAGCTTGCCGAGTAAGCAAACTGAAGTGGCAGTGGGCTGGCCATGTTTGTCAAAGGACCGATGGTCGGTGGAGCAGACGAGGCCTGGAATGGAGACGTAGTTGGGTGTAAGCATAGTGTGGGAAGACCCCCAGCTAGATGGACCGACGATGCCCTTAAAAAGGTGGCTAGGACAGACTAGATGCGGAAGGCGGAAGACAGAGTGTTGTAGCGCAGCCTGGGAGAGGCCTATGTCCAGCAGTGGACTGCAATAGGCTGAGTTGATTGAATGTACAGACGCCAGCACATCGAGCTACCTGAAACTGTCAAATTTTCCCAATCAACCTTGGACCTTATGTTTCAGTAATAAAGTTGAAAATCTATTTTTTTTTATTGACAGATTGTAGTAGCTTAATGTGCTGGCGTCTCTACCTAACCAGCGGCTGAGACAATCATTGTGATTACCTGGTAATATAAAGGTAGTAACTTTAACTGCGGATCGCAAGATTATTGACACCACAGTTAGAAAAGCGTCAATGTACTGTTTAGCTTCAACCCGCGGCTTCGCCCCTGTGGACGTGCTAACGTGCTACCGGGACAAAATGTAATGTACATCCTTCCCCTGGATATCATCTATCTCCTTGCCAAATTTTATCGAAATCCGTTCAGTGGTTTAGGCGTGAAATCTAAATATATGAAATTCAAAGTCCTGACTGACTGATATATCAACGCACAGCCCAAACCGCTGGTCCTAGAGGCATGCAATTTGGAGGGTGTGTTTGTAAAGAGTAGGTATCCACTAAGAAAGGGTTCTCCGAAATCCCACCCCTAAGAGGGTGAATGGGGGAGGGTGAAATTTCACGCAGACGGAGTCGCGGGCAGAAATTAGTGGCAACATCCAGACAAAATTACTTTTGAATTTATAATATTAGTATGGTCGTATGGATTCATACCATACCATAACCATAATCAGCCTTTAATGTTCCCACTGCTGGGACACTGGCCTCCTCTCGGTGAGAGGGAGTGGGCCGTAATCCACCACGCGGGCCCAGTGCGGATTGGCAGATGTCACATGTCTTCGAATTTTTGGTTCTAGGACATGCCGGTTTCCTCACGATGTTTTCCTTCACCGTTTTGAGAGCAGTGGTGATGAAATAATTTACACAAAGTAAAGCGCCTGTCTGGGTTCGAACCTACGACCTACAACTCGTAAGTCGCGGCCGTTACCACTTGGCCACCACTGCTCTCAAATATAGATAGTATGGATTCAGTCGAGGACTAAATCCAGTCTTAAGGTTTTCACTTCAAAAAGGATCAAACGAACCATTGGATGTCTTTGTCAGCAGGTAGCGACGAGATTAACACAAATTCCATTGTGTGGGTTGTTTGTTTGCCAAACAATAAAAGAGAAAAAACTGGCCAAGTGCGAGTCAGACTCGCATAAGAAGGGTTCCGTGCCACAAGGCAAAAACGCCGAAAAAAAACACGTTTGCTGCATAGGAGACCCCCTTAAATATTTATTTTATTGTGTTTTTAGTATTTGTTGTTATAGCGGCAACAGAAAATTTCAACTGTCTAACTATCACGGTTCATGATGACAGACGGACAGCGGAGTCTTAGTTTTTTTTTCGTTTTACCTTTTGGGTACGGAACCCTAAAAACCCTAGTATAGGCACAAACGTCACTACCTACATACATAAAAACCAAAATAACCTATTTCTAGGTTACATTCAAAGGTCACAAAGTTCACTTACGACGTTCAAATAAAACGAGCATTTACGTTTTATTTTATTGGCAACAATTTATTTTTATTTGATTGGCTTCAATCAACCTACAAATGAAAGTGGAGTAATAATGTATCCGTGTTTTATTATACAATGTAATTTATGAATCTAGAGTAAAGCGGTTTTAAATAATACATCATATAACATATCTAAGTCGACTGTTACAGTAATCGTGGTGATTATGCAAATCCCTCTCGGAATAGTCTGCTTAAATAGATTACTAGCTTCCGCCTGAGGCTTCACCCGCGAGGTATGTCGATAAAAACTATCATATGTTCTTCCCCGGGATGCAATCTATCTCTCTACCAAATTTTATCGAAATCCGTTCAGTGGTTTAGGCGTGAAAAGGTAACATACAGACAGACAGAGTAACTTTCGAATTTATAATATTAGTATGGATGGATCACAAAACTAGACAGATGGACTCCCCCCAAGCATACAAAAAAAACAACATCCAGTCCAATTGAGAACCTCCTCTTTTTGAAGTCGGTTAAAAAATCCATAGAAAAAAGGACGTTCACTTTTCCAAATTTGATTTGAATTTGAAACGTGATTCGGACCATTACGAAATTTTTTAAATAAAACATTAATTTTAAGTCCAGCCGTTCACAAGTTCAGCGGGATTGTCCGAAAGGGTTACCGCTGGCCCGGAACATAAAGGGCTAAGGAAGGAACACTGGTGGGTTTTAGTCAGTAAGAGTCTGACACTCCCTTCCGCTCCACCCAGAGCGGGAGGGGTCATTTGATGATTTCCCATCCGAAAAAGAAAAAAAAAACCGTTTGCAAGTGATGCGGGACATCGACGCGCAACCTGATGTACAGACGCCAGCACATCAAGCTACTCGAAACTGTCAAATTTTCCCAATGAACTTTGAACCTTATCCTTTAGCGATAAAGTTGAAAATCGATTAAAGAAATTTGACAGATTGTAGTAGCTTGATGTGCTGTCGTCTGTACATGATTCTGGAATGATTGTATGTATATTAGTATGGTTTTATTGTAAAAAAAAAGTTTTTAGAGGCATCTTCATGATTTTTTTCAATCGTATCAAATTAGTTGTATTATATTTTCAACACACTATCTACCTAGCATATATATCCTAAAGAATATCATATATTTTTCTGATTTGGTTTACTGTAGTCGATCATATACTTTTATTGCTTCTAAAACTTGCGTTTTTTGCGTTTAGGTCCTGTAATCCCTTAATTCATGAAATCCTTAAAAACCGTTTTTTGGTCAGCTTGGTCAAATAACTGCAACATTCTTAATGTAAATTGACCACAGCAGTTCCCTTTTATTCATTTCCTAATTATGTTCAGTAATTTTGTTTTGTAAACTCGCTTTTAATGGGAATTTAAATACTGCAGGACCTGTACTCAATTCTTATTTGTATTCTTTTAGGGGCCTCGAGCACTTGAACCATACTGGAATTAGGACCAATTTATTTATCTTTTCAAATTGAATTCAGTTTTATTTGTAAATTTTCATCATTCTAGTTAATTTGCTTCTATATTTTATTTTGCTATTTTCTGTGTACTGCCCCCACATTTTTTTTTTATGCGCACGGCCGAAATGTGGTCCTTTCCACGTATAACCCTTCAAAGCAGGAGTGAAAAGGCATCTTCTGGGCTCACTCGGCCCATTGTAGACCTCATCTGTCGCTCGATTGTGGTCAAAAGCTGGACCATTTCGCAAAAAAAAAGTTGGATACATGAAAAGATCCTCCTGCCTTTATCTCAGGATATTTGTACTTTGCTCAATCTTCGTTTCTGGTTCTAGTTTTCTCATCTTTTACACATCCTTCCGTCGTCATCATCCTTCTGTTATTATGAGCCATTAACCCAATATATTAATGGTTGACGCAGCACTTTGTTTTTTTCATCACTCAATCATCAATTTTTTTTTTTTTTTAACGTTGCCCCACGCTATGAATTTCTCCTGTATTGTGGGTGCGTTTACAAACATTTAAATTCACATACACAAACAGCCAGACCCGGAACAACTACTTGTAGGTGATACAAATATTGTCTCCATGCAGGAATCGAACCCATTCATTCATCTTTAAAAGCCGTCATCTTAGAATTCACATTCTGAGTAGACGATCATGTCAGTATGTCTGGATTTCTACTTAACGAGATGCTTGTATAAATATTTTGTCTAATTTTATCTTTAGCTAACGTAATTGGAAGAGTGCCATTGTATGTCAAAGTACAAATAATTAAATTCTTCGCAGCCGTATCATCTTTCGACAATGCGTCGTGTTTTGTTTCGTTTCTCTCTTTTCAGCCATTCTCCTCGTATAATGACGTGTTTACTTCCTATAGCTATTCAAAATGTTGTTAAGAGCGTTTATGCCGTACGGCATTTCGTACAAACTATCAAGCGGAAATGAATGAACCGATTATAATGAAACTTCATACGCATGCAGGATACAAAAGTCTAAAAAGTTAGTAGAGAACATTTTCGAAATGTCTTATTTAAAAAAAGATAACTGGAAATCTCTGTTTCTATGGAAAATTTAAAATCGGTCTAATTTGCCTGTAACAATATTTTTTTCGAAAATGTTCTCTACTAACTTTTTCTCTTTTTTAATCCTGCTTATGCGTATGAAGTTTCATTAAAATCGGTTCATTCATTTCGAAAAATAAGGGCTTGAAAGTTTGTATGAAATGACGTACGGCGTAAACGCTCTTAACAGAACTGACAACATTTTCCTCATTTCCTAGTATTCGTGTACCTTTTTTATTATGTTTTCTATTTTCGATTTCCCCAATCAGCCCAAAAATAAGCGTTCCCACGGAACCATTACCGAAACGAAGTTGCTCGAATGTTTTTTCTAATTTCATCTTCCAAATGAGCGTTTCGTGTTTCGTAAATGGAAAAATAATTACGTTTTTGTACTTTTCCCCGCGGTGGCTGCTGCCTATCCTCGGACTTTATTGGTCGTATAGAATTACATTTTAGGCAAACGTAGTGGTTTTTAAAGTGGTTCTTGTTTACATAAAGGATTTTGTATTGTTTTGTTTTTATTTTATGGCGGACACATTCACAAAGCTTCACTTCTGAAAAATCGCCGATGTTATTTTATAAAACTGGTGGTTTTTATACCTACACAAGTTACCTTGGAAGGTGGGTAAGCCTCTGGTGTGGGTCGCAACGTGTGTCGATACCCTTGCGCCATCTCATGTTCCTAGCACGGCGGGCTGTGCTGGCGCCGCTACTGCGGCTGCTGAGACGCTAAAGAGACGCAGCTTTGAGCCGTTTGGAGTCGAAACGCTCGAGTCATGGGGCCCGAATGCGCTTCTCCTTTTTAAGCCGTCGCATGTCCAATTAGCAGACACAATAGAAATTCTATTTTTATCGGTACATACCCTGTACACTTGACATGCGAAGGGTTTAGGAAATTTCTCACCGGCTGGTCGACACTTCGCGTGACCAGAGGGCTGGGTCGTTCTTTGGTCAAAGAATTAGCATTGCCATTCAACGTGGCAATGCTGCCAGTCTTCTGGGCACGGTTCCGGATGACAGCGATGCGGACGAGTACTTCGACGCCTAAGTGTCCTTTGTTTTTGTATTTATTTGTATAGTAAGTTAGTTAGTCATTTAATTTAGTATCTAGTGTAAATAGTTAGTTACATTTTCTCAATTAATAGAGATTCATATTTTGACAAAAAAAAAATGGTCCTTTAGGTGTCGAAAAGACCAATCTAATTAGTAGTGGACAAAGTACGTAGCATAATCAGCCTATAACGTTCCCACTGCTGGAACAAAGGCCTCTCGGTAAGAGGGAGTGGGCCGTAATCTACCACGCGGGCCCAGTGCGTCTTGGTAGATGTCACATGTCTTCGTATTTTTGGTTCTAGGACATACCAGTTTCCTCACAATGTTTTCCTTCACTGTTTTGAGAGCAGTGGTGATGAAACTGTTTACACAAAGTAAAGCGCCTGTCTTAGTTCGAACCTACAACTCGTGAGTAGGGGTCGTTACCACTGCTCGACAAAGTACGTAAAAGTGGAAAATATCATTGTGTTAAAACCAATATTATTGAATTTTCTGTCATCATTTCACATTCCTACGTCTCACAAAAGTGATTTTATAATACCTTTTGTAAAATAAAATAAAGTCAACGTTACTTAACTGGGCTCCGAAATTTAATACACGACACGGCAAATTTCAACATCGAGTTCCATTCAAGAAATAAAAGCTGTCGATCCCAGGTTTCAGAAATTTAATTTGAAGGGATACTCCGCCTTGACTCTTGAATATATTTTCATTTACTTGGACAAATATAACTTTGGATGTAATTTTGTATAAAGGGGAGCATAAAATACCCTTTGAGCTGGAATTTAGGTAAAAGAGCTGAAATTTACTCGAGGCCTTTCGTCAGTAACGAGGCGCAATAATACAGAAACAGAAATATGTACCGACATACCTGTGATAGAGCGTATGTAATTTTTAGTCTATATTTTTCTGACCTCGAGGGAAATTGGGGGCAGCGAAGCAGCCTGTATTTTAATTTCGACACGAAAATATTAAATTTGGACAAATAGAGAAAATAAACATTTGTTTTTAGAACTAAAAAGAGAATCGTGTTTATGCGAAAAGGTAATTTACAGGTATGTACAGACGCCAGCACATCAAGCTACTACAATCTGGTAATCAGCACGAGAAAAACTATGGTCCTTATAAATATTTAGTCTGATCATCATCTTTGCCTTGTCCTAACTATGATGGCGTCGCTTTGATTTCTTTCCTTTTTCTAACCGAATGTAACTGAAATACCAGTATTTTACATGGAGCGATTGCCTATCTGACCTTCACAACCCAATTCTCCCGTCATAAAAAAAAAAGGGTAGAACTAACATTTTTTCCAAAATTTAGTAAAAAAACAGGCATATGCGCCTTTTTTTCTGATTCCAAATATGTATGTTTAAAACTCAATTTTGGAAAAAATGTTAGTTGTGCCCTTTTTCTTTATGAAGGCAGAGTTACTGGGTAATACTATACCCCTTGGTAAGATTAGCTATCAGACTTTTAGGCTTCTGACTATCCGTAATGACTGTGAAACGTCAACGAATGACAGCCGGAACCAACGGAGGGGTCTCGGTAAGAAAGGGAAGGACACCCACCCACGAGCCCCTCCATATAAATATTAAGTCATAACCTCATAAAACACAAAGTCAAACTGCCAAATTAGACAGTCTAGTTTCAATGAAGGACTTAATATAGCTAAGGTCCGAATCGTCATTAGATTAAGCGTCAAACGTTTAAGGCTCCAGGGCGTTTGACAAGCGGTCTAGAGAGTTTGCAAGTCCAAATACCAACCAAGTACCAATTAGATGGATTATTGGGTATAAATCTAGTGGAAATAATACGTTTATGTCGAAATTTCAATGAATTTGTGTGGAAGATTTGTCATTTATGGTAACGTTTAAAGAATTCCAAATGAAAATCACACTTATATTATAAAGGCCAAAGTTTGTGAGTGTGTGTGTGTGTGTTTGTGTGTGTTCATATGTTTGTTAATTCTTCTTGCTAAAACGGCTGGACCAATTTTCATAAAATTTGGTATGGAGGTAGCTGACACCCTGGATTAACATACAGTGTGAGTCTTAATAATGTGCACATATCGAAATGAGGGAAACTAAACTTAATTTTATCGACGGAAAAAATATTTTAAAAAATCTAAAAAAAAAAAATTGTAGCATTTTTAAAATTCTTGTTCGCTGCTGTGACCCCTGTGTAAACAATCGCCCTCAATTGAGAATTATGGTTTTTTTTTTAACAAAAATCTGATATTTTTTCATCAATGTTTTACAATAATTGTAAAATTACTCAATAAAAGCCCCGATTACCTACCTATCATCATCATCATTTCAGCCAAAAGACGTCCACTGCTAGACATAGGCCTCCCCCAAGCACTTCCACTTCGACCGGTTCTGTGCTTCTCGCATCCAACGGGTTCCTACCTATCATACTACTATATTAATATTTTTTTATTTTTTCAAATATTTTTTCCGTCGATAAAATTAAGCTATGTTTCCCTCATTTCGTTATGTGCACATTATGAAGACTCACACTGTATAGGCTACTTTTTATCCAGATATTCCTACGGGATCGAAACTTATGCGGGTGGAACCGCGGGGCGCAGCTAGTCGAAATATAAAGCAGCACATCATTGTACTACACCATTTCTACGTCATCATTTGACTAGCTAGCCTTTTCCCAACTATGTGGATCGGCTTCCAGTTTAACCGAATACAGCGCAATATTTTATGTGTATTTTACATGGAGCGACTGCCTATCTGACCTCCACAACCCAATTACTGGGTACAGTCGGTGGCCAACATTATCTGACCCACTTGAGTGATAGCGAATTTGAACCTTATCGTGAACATTTGGAATACTCCGTGCAAGCATTTCGATAAATCATGTTGTTAAGCGATTTTAATCATTATATTGTTGTTGTTAATGAGTTTCACGACTACTAAAAAAAGAAACACGATTTCCCTTGGCAATACTCATATCATTTCTACGTTTTCGTCCTACTTTAAAACTCAAAAACATATAAAACAAATACAAACTATTTACACTAGATACTAAATTAAATGACTAACTTGCTATACAAATAAATACAAAAACAAAGGACACTTAAATACCACAGCTAGGTTACAAAGTATTATATTTGTAGTAGACAGTAAGCTTGTATCTTGGGGCTCGCGGTACAAATTCCATAGTGGATACTAGAGCGGTGATTTCTGGTGTATTTGTGGTATACGTGTGTGGTGTGTATGTAATGTGTTTGTTTTCATTATGCGTCATTTGATTCAGTGCCATGTCAGGGTATTTTTAATTGATGTTATACTGATGACTAGATCAGGATTTCTAAAACTGAATTTCGGCAGTACCTTGAATTAGGGTTACTACATTGTGACTCGTCGATTCCTTCGTCAAAGCCTTTTTGATCTTCTGCCCTTGTATTTGTTCATGCAAAATATCTCTATTGTTGCAGGCTACAAGATGTCTCTAGCAGTATGCCGTGATCGCCTGACGGGGTCCGATGCTCCTGAGCAGCTGTGCGACGCTTCTAGCAAGCCGCAGGCGTCAGTCGTCAGGTGTAACACGCATCCGTGCCCTTTCAAGTAAGTCTTACACAATATCCATATTCTTTTGTGGATCCACCTTCATCTTTTGCAAGAACTAAGTGAATGAACTTGCTCCCTCCACTTTTCTTCTTCTCTCTCGTTGGCTTAAACTATTCAAAAACAGAACATGTCAACTGCTGGATAAAGGCCTACCTAAATATATGTAATTTTCTATAATATATCCTCACTTTCCCCCTGCAGATGGTACGTTGGAGAATGGTCAGCATGCAGCGTGACGTGTGGCGGTGGTGTACGATCCCGACGTGTGCTTTGTGCGAGATCCGCCAACGTTACCAAGACCGACACTTATGAACCTGGTGAGCTTTCTACATAGTACATACATCATCACCTTACGTTTGCCGATTCGCGGTGTTCATTCAAGAACACGTCTACCACATCAGTTTGAATTTACTCAGGCACTAACGAATGTTGTTTTCTTAGGTGCGAATGCAGAACCCGGCTGCGTGTCTCCAGCGCCGCGGTCAACTCAGCCATGTAGTCAACATGATTGTCCTGTGTGGGTGGCGGGACCATGGTCAGGGGTAAGCTACATTCTCTGCTTAATGCATCAATCGCCTGAACTGACCCGATTAAAAACGTGACTTAATTCACAAGCAAGATCCCATGTATGAAATTACTTTATGACACATCAAAGCGATGCGTAATGCGACGTTGCACCACAAAACCTTCAGGCCTTTCATAAAACAAACGCTTTCAGTGACGTGACAGATTTTTTTAGATACTCGTATTTGATGTGAGTCGGTGTTCATAGAGGTAGCTTTAGGTAGGTACTTACATCACCGCATGCGAAGTACGCATCACGTCGGGGTCACCAGGTGGTATGAGGAACAGGGTGTAAAGTTCACTCATCCATAGAAAAGGAAGGATCCTCCGACCGGGTATCGTGTCTGGCAACCGTCCCGACGATTGTTGTATATATGCTAGTTGCGCGGTAAACTCTGCTTGCGCGATGCAGGATTTTCCGCTAGTAGTTCGCATGTGGCGATGTAGATGCCGCCACAAGCAGCATTTCATTTTTCTCTACCATGCTATCAGGAAAGGTATACAAGACATAGGTACTATAAATAATAGCTTACCCACAGAACTAGTTTCAAGTCATATTCATAGTATACCCAAAATACACACAAGTCTAACAAATCCGATACAAAGTGTACGGCAAGCGGCTCATGCTGTCGATAAACTATTCTATTCTCACAATGTGTAGTACGAAACTTTATTGCGCTGGTGTACTTACGTAAAGTGCAGGGAGATGCAATTTCTTAGGAACGTGTTACATACATTGTTGGAGATTTAGTAGTCATGCTTAAGTTTTGTGAGGTCACCTTGGATGTCCTTGTATTCATTGACCTTTTGCAGCAGAAAGTAAAGATTTTCATTCTTATTTTGTTTTTAGGGTTACGTACCAAAATGGTAAAAACGGAACCCTTATGGTGAGACTAAGTCTGTCTGTCTGTCTGTCACAGCTGGATATCTCATTAACTACTAATAATATCAACTTGAAATTTAGAATAGTTTTAGATGACGTTAAAGGGGGTCCGAAAAATTCGAAGTGGGGCTACTAGGGCATGTGGTGTATCATATGAAAGAGCGCAGTTTGCACATTCTCAAACATTTTTTTTTTTAGGCCCATAATTTTCGAGTTTTGATAAAAATGGAAAAAAAAATACCGTTCCCCCCCCCCCCTTATCACCGAAGTTTGCAAAGAGAAAAATCTGAAATAATTCTATGTGATAGAAGTTTATGTAAAGATTACAGGAAAAATAAAACGAAGTCTCTAAATAGCACACTTTTTTAGAAATCATCAACAAAAATTACATTAATTCCACTATCGGTCAAGAGATGGCGCTGACATAAAATTGCAATATTCTACACCGCAGTGCACAGTGTTACAATTCTCTGATGAATATAGGCCTCGCCGATGAAAATTTAAAAACATATGATGGTACAGAACCCTCGTTGCGCGAGTCCGACTCGCTCTTGCCCGGTTTTTGTGTGTTTGTGTTCTTTCTCTGCGTTATGTTTACTGCAAATAAACGTATTTTCTTTCGTTCTTTCTTTCTCTAAGGATCTTAATTTGTACTTCTAAAATGAATACGTACACGTCGTACACACACACACATATTATAATTATAAATATAAAAATGGACTCAACAAGTCTGTTTTACGTACAATAATTAAAAATCACTTTAGTAGTTTGGTATGGAAAACGATACCACCGGTAGATTGTATCCTTAATGTGAAAATAATTATTCTGTTCTTAACAAAATAAAAATAGTACTTATTTAACATATTTTTATTTTTTCATATTTTTATTGTTTTGGGCATACCAAAATGATTAAGATTTTCTGCAAAAGGGAACCAAATATCATGCAGGCTGGTAGAAAAATGACTGGTTGTATTCGATCACTCAAGCGAATTTAGTAGGTATTAGTTATTAAATTGAATATGCGGCGATTTTTTTAATATATCTACAATAATGTGATTGGTAGGTAAAAGTGAACACGTCCTCTTGAAATAAATAGCTCTTGAAATAACATATAGATATAGAAGAAATTTAATATTGCTTCTTATTTCTTTAAGTAGGTAGCGCTATTTCGATTCTGGATAGTATCTATAAATAAAACTTAGTTTATTAGTTTAAAAATCGACACAATTTCAACTTCTTTAAACCAACACTAAATTTTCTCAACTTCAGGAGCACCCCCGCCACTTAGGACCAAAACAAAAACAAAACGATTCCATTCAAGTAAAACTAAAACCCCTCAAAATCTAAAAGAAGTCCTTACCTCCAATTAAAGAAAGTTCAGCCTGTCTTTTTAATTTGTCTGCACTGACGCAAAGTTTCGAAACTTAGGCAAACTTGAAGCTTGTTAGCCTAAAGTTTTAGACGTAGGTATTTGAGCTAGGTTAGTTCGTGATTACAATTTTGTGTGGCTCATTAATTTGTGTGGCTACACGATATTGACTACATAGTTTGAGTTTGACAATGTTTGGCTTTCGAAGTTGACTTTGAGTGTCAAATTCATAATGGTTGGGTGACCACAAGAGCGTAGTCTATAGAGCTAACAAAGGTTTAGAGAGATCAAATATTGTAAAATGATTTTCGCCCGAACAATGCTCTAATCGACCACGCTATTGATCGTTAGCAGCTTTTGGAAAACAAAACTAAAATTGCCGAGTATTTAATTAAGGGAACGTCACCATCAAACCATCGCATCACATCAATTTAACCTTGAGTTTTTTTCGCCATTTCTTCTTTATTCAGATAGGAAATAATTAGTCTACCTATATTATTCCCACTACTGCGACACGAGCCTCCTCTCTGTGAGAGGGAGTGGGTCATAATCCTCCACGCGGACCCAATGCGGGTTGGTAGATGCCACATGTCTTCGAAATTTTGATTCCAGGACATAGCGGTAACAGCGATCCCGATATTCTATTTACAGAATAAACAATTTCATTTTACACCAGACCATTCATTTTAATACGTTATCACATATGCACATGTTATCCGTTTGTTGCACCACTCATATCCATATCATCATTAAAACTAAGATCATTCTCTGTCCAGTGCTCAGTATCCTGTGGCGAAGGTGTCCAGGTTCGTGGCGTGGAATGCACGCCCTCGGGAGGTGGATGCGACCCAGTCTCCAGACCAGAGATATCGCGACCCTGTTCTACTGGTATTAGCTGTCCAGCGTATAGAGAATCTGATGAACCAGAGGTAAGATTCTTTCGTAAATTAAGCTTAACGTCTCTGGTGATCTAGGGTCTCATAGAATTGCCAACGTAGATTGGAACACTGTTTTTACTTTAACTTCATTGCATCTTTACAATTTATTTATTTAGCTGTATTTGTATTTTATCATGATGGAGAACTCTACTACGACTTCACGAGCAGGAATTGCAACGGTTTTACTGTCGATATTGCAATTATATAGCTATAAAGTTCTCAGTTTTTTTTTGTATTTGTAAAATCAGTTCTATAAAATGGTTTAATCATAGATTAATATCCTTCCTAAAAATCTTGTCATGAGCATCCTTCAGACCAAAGCAGAAACATTGTTATAATACATGTATTTAAAATATAACTCACAGTTATACCAACAGGACGAAATAGAAGAGCTTCTACCCGGAGTAGTCTATCACACTCAACCATTGATACAGCCGTACCCAATGCCCCAAGCGAAAGCAGAGCGTCTGATTGGAGAACCTGATGTCCCGGTAGAGGCCACGTAAGTACTGATGAGTTAAGTAGATTTGTATAGTGTGGAGGCAAATCTTTAGGTCAAAATCATCAATCAATTGAAAACTAATCTTGTTGAAGACGAAACAGATATAATTTTTGAATATCAGTATGTAATTAAACTAGTTAATGATATTTCATATAGTGAAGAATTCAGTTTAGTTTAAATTAGTCCAAAATCATCAATTCATTATTGAAAATCAACGTTGTTGAAGAAGAAATAATTATATTATGTTCGTATTGAATATCAACTGTATCTAATTATACTTGTCGACGTTAATGAATTATAATTCAGTATAGTTTAGATGCGTACAAAATATTGTTATATATTATTAACTTGTACATTTCAATCAGTGTATGAAAATTTGAATGGAATAAATCTTGAAAGCGGCTATTAAAAGTTTTCTGTACAGTGTAGAGAAAGTATTATGTTTCTTTATAACTTTTGATCAAAAGTCAGACATATACATTTTAATACCATATTTCTTCGAGAAAGATATTTGAGGACTTGAAGTTTTCAAAGATAATTAAAAGACTTTGATTTTATAAACTCCTTTTAATTATAGATCTTTTACTGAATGAATCAAACTACGAATACCTACAACATTCACAAAATCTTAACTAGCTTACTTGAATAAACAAAACATTAGCAAAGCCTATTCATTTCTATTTATAGAAAGTTTTACCCGTGGAAAATGCGTTGGAAAAGTAACACAAAGTTCTAAATATATGATCTTAGTTCAATTTATGTTAGTTCCGACAATTCTAGCTTCGGGTTTGTGGTGAGAGATCCTCACAAGCTCACCCCACAAGTTCGTCCTCATAACAATTTAAGTTTCCAACAATGCTAAGCTTATGGATTGACGTTCAATATAATCTTTCTTTCGAAAAAAAGCTAAGGAATTCCCTAAAGAATACAGAATGTATCAGAAAGGGGTGGTCATATTTAAGGATATGATACAGACTATCAAACTGAACAACTGTCTCCATGGTACCAACATCATAATCGCGAAAAAAATATCAACTGTCTATAATAGAGGTATTAGAAACACGTGTATAGAAAAGGGAAATCGTGTTTGGTGGCCAACTTCCCGACGGTTGATGACGGGACGTTGTATATATGCTGTTTGCGCGGTAAACTCTGCTTGTGCGATGCAGGATTTTGCGTGACGTCGGTGTGATGCGTAGTTCGCATGTGTCGATGTAGATGCTGCCACAGACTCATACAAAACTTCAATACCTACTCGACCCAAATGTATGGGGCGGCTGATTATTTTTTCGCGCTTATGATGTTGGTCCCATGGAAAAAGTTGTTCAGTTTGATTTTCAGTACACAGCCCACCTTTCTGATACACGCTGTATATTTTGTAACCATATTCTTCTGTTAAATCATCAGCTGTAACTACGTCTGCCTCCACACTATAAGAATTATCTGGTTTTTATCAAATCTTTTCAAAAACGTTCATTTTCTTAACAACGTCTAACGCAGCATGTGTCATTACAATATCAATTTGATTCCCAACGATGTTAAGATCAATATTCTCTGATTTCATTGCTCAATATCCAAGCTCAGAGTATTTTGTTGTTGTCTTTTCAGCAATTACAAAATATTCTTTGCGTGTGGCTGGTTGTATGTAAGGTATTGTACCTAAAACAAAAGTTTTTAAGGTTTCACTTCAAACATCTACACATTTTTAACAAGGAATGACATTACCCGTCCCTTCAATGAATCCTGTTGCAGTAGTCTTGGTTTTTGGCTTGTGTGTTTCGAAAACGTCTTTAATTTCGATTTTATAGGATGTGATTATGAATTGGCATTCAATATTATCAATTATTCATGGATTATTAACTAACTC
The DNA here is from genome assembly GCA_948474745.1 of Oligia latruncula. Taxonomy (NCBI): domain Eukaryota; kingdom Metazoa; phylum Arthropoda; class Insecta; order Lepidoptera; family Noctuidae; genus Oligia; species Oligia latruncula. The sequence continues at coordinate 1,471,534 of OX419707.1, read as the reverse complement.
TACAACTTTAAACAGATCAATACATAATGCAGAAACTGCTAGACTTAGTAAGTGAAATTAGATAAAAAAGAAAGTAAAGAATTTAAACTGTAATATCTTTCTGATGTTATATTATCTTTAATTCACGTTTTAAACAGAAAATTATTCGTATGGTCATAACATTATTGAGTAAATGCTGCCCATTTTAAAAATATGTGAAAAACTTATATAATTTTCGAGAAACAAAAATATATTTCAAAGCTCACCGCGCCCTGTAAAGAATTAAAGACGATTTTCGATAAATGTTATATTTTTTGTTTCCTAGTGTTCGTGTTAGAACCCACCTTGAGTGTTTAGGGAAACCTGACCCTTCCTGGGATGTCTAGAATATGTAGTAATGTTAAGAATCGGGATGTTACGGTTCATGAAGATATAAAAAGAAAGTTATACAGAGAGAGAAAAAAGAAGACATAAATATATTTTAAATGAAGATTAAGGACTTAAGTTCACTCAAGCAAACTTCAACGATTATTCCAGTATGGATATCTAATGAACCAGAAATATTAAAATAAAATGTTTCAAAGAATCTTTCTGGAAAGATTTCTGAGTCGTATCAATTAGAGTTACCAAGTTTTACCGTTCGTTCTGCCTACGATTATAACAAGGGCTTACATAATGTAAAAGCAGGTGGAACCCTTAAATTGGGATTGTTGATCATACTCGATGAGTCTGATAACTATAAGTGTCAATAATCGGTATCGTATTACTCAGTAACTGGGTTGATGAGGCCAGATAAAATCAGTCGCTCCATGTAAAATATTCTGCCGTCATAAAGAAAAAAGGCACAACTAACATTTCTTACAAAATTGAGTAAAAAACAATTATGCGCCTTTTTTTTCCTGATTCCAAATATGTATATAACTCAATTTTGAAAAAAAATTTAGTTGTGCCCGACGGCAGTACTGGTATTGAGCTGCATCCGGTTAGACTGGCTAGCCTTTCCCAAAACATATTGGAGTTGCGTGAACCCGGACGCGTGGTCGCGCCGACAGAGGGCGCCTTACGGTTTTCCGATCAAAAAGTGACATAATTATGAACGCGACAGTCGCTTTTGGTTAGAATGCGGGTGTAATGTGTTAATGGTCCATAAGTTTTTTTTTTCACGATTATTATCTTTTGGAAGTGAGCTGATTTTTAATTAGTTGAGAGCAACTTCTTCAAATTCTACACAGTTTAGGGGCGTACCACCACCTTTTATTGCAGTATTATTTTATTCTCACTTCAGTGTGGGAAAGAGATGGAGTTATACGTCCTGTATAGCACACAGTGAAGTGAAGCCATCATCATCATCTGCCTAGCCTTGTCCAAACTATGTTTGGGCCAGCTTCCAGTCTAACCGGTCTCATATGAATACTAGAATTTTACATGGAGCGACTGCCTATCTGAACTTCACAACCTAGTCTTTGGGTCACACTATACCCTTGGTAAGACTGGTTGTTCGACTTTCGGGCTTATGCCTACCCGTAACAACTGTCAAAGATCTACAAATGACAGCCGGGACCAACAGCTTAAAGTGCTTTCTGAGGCACAGAGGGGCTCAGTATGTAACGAATGGTCACCCATCCATGGACTGACCTCGTAAAGCGTTGCTTAACCTTGAAGATCGTCCCGTGCGGCTGTTATTATTAAATCATGAGCCCCACTCTGCAGTGGGATTAAAATATGTAATACTCCTCTTATAGCAAGAGGTGGTAGGCCCCCCGATGTGATGATGATTGTTGAAAATAAAAACTTTAACCTAGGTTCTCTGTTGTTTGGCACCGTACAATTTTTGAGTGTTATATATTTAAGTATGTAAACAAATATTCACTATATCTGTATTATACTTAAGTAAGTTATCAATATTTGTAAATACAAAGCACACTATTAGGGGTACTACATGTTCGGGTCGCATGATTCGGCACAGACCGGACGGAAAAATAAATGTATATAATATTGCCGCCCGGCTAGTCGGCTGTGCCGAATCATGCCGCCCGAACATATGTAATACGCATTATGTATGATTATAAATATTATTATAAAATAATGAGTAAAATAATTTTATAAAACCAAAATGAAGATCAGTTAGCGGCCTCATATTATTATCAATACTAAGTTTTGATGCTATTAAATTAAGCCCTGAGAGTACCCTGTCTTTAAAGGATCACAATGTTCAGTGAAAGGTAAGGAGGAGGAGTTTCTTGCCAGTTCTTCTACGTAGAAACCCGTACGCAAAATACGCGCATTGACGTGGAGTTGCGGATACCAGCCCGTAGTACCTCTACGTAGAAACCTCTACGCTTTGGAATAGGCAAATTGCTTCATGTTTCTGAATGACCGACTCCTTGACAATTCAAAGGTGCCTGAAAATGGTTTAATTGAAATAAATGCTTTGATATTGCAGCCGAGTAGGTATATAATAATTAATATTTCTAACTAATATTATAAATGCGAAAGTAAGTTTGTTTGTTACCTTTTCACGCCTAAACCACGGAACCGATCATCCTGAAATTGTGCATATACGTTGTCAGGTGTACAGAAACGGACATAGGGTACCTTTCATCGCGAAAAAAAGTGCTGTTCCCGAGGAAAACAACAATAACGTTATTATGATAATAGATGGCGCCACGTGTCTTTCGAATCAACAACAGGACAACGTCTGTCGGGTCAGCTAGTATTGAAATTGTAACATTTAATAAAAGTCACTCATAATGTTATTACTATTGCAGATATTATATTAAAAGCCCCAGTATATCACCAGAAAAACAGTTATAAAACAAGAAAACTTAAAATTTGGCACTGCTTCGAAGCACGTAGCAACACATGATAAAAAATCCCAAGCCGATGGCAGATATGAAGAAACCTTATTATAAAACCGAATCACATAAAACCCGTAACATCCCTTCTGTAAATATTAAGAGAAACACACTACACAGAGGAACCTTTCTTCAAACTACCAACTCAACTATTGATGAACTAATTTGTATGCACAGTATATTTCAATTCACACCAACCCCGAACCATTGCACACATCATCTCAACTTTACTCTGCTCTGATTTCTATTTTTCTACTCTATGCACTGCACATAAGATTTATATTTCCTTGCACATAATATAATACACGAACCGTTTGTCTTGCAACGTTTCCTCGCTTACACTTTTACCAATTGGCACAAACATTTAACACAAAATTGATACACACAAGTTGATTTTTCAAATACTTTTTAACTGTGGTCGAATTTGCAGGTATTGGGTGATTTAAATTAGGTACATGTAACACTGGTGCATACTTCTACATATACCAGCCTGAAATTATTTAGGATCTCTAGCTGCCCTTAGCACCTCGCATGTCGACCTATAATGACCCCGTGTGAATCTACAATAGAATAGATTTTTTCCTTTTCAATTCTGGGCGACTTTAGTAGGGTTGGGCTACTTCTGGCACAGTAATTTAAAATTTGTTAGAGTTTAATATTATAATACCTTACCGTCTATGTAGGAGGTACAAATTTAATTTACTTCTTAAAGCAAATGTCAAATAACTTTGTAAAGCAATTACATTTCATGAAAGCTATTTTTGTATTCAACCTTTAACTGAAATTCATTCGTAAGGCAGCTTATTCCCACGATTGCCTTAATTTACTTTTGAGAGATAAAAAGAACATACGTTTAAAAATTAAATAATAAAACGAATTATTTTCTTTGCGTTTCGTTACAATAAATAACATTCAACAAGAAAAACTCGTTCAAATCCAAATCACTGTGCCAACTCCAAAGATTAAAAAATCTTTACGTCAACTAACAATTTTTTTTTTATAAACAGCTACATTAAAGATGATGACTTCGGACCCTGCAGTGTGACCTGTGGAGAAGGTTGGAGGAAAAAGGAGGTCCATTGCAAGATATTCTTGGAGTTCAGTAGAACTATTGCGAAGCTGCCTGACAGTAAATGCTTGGGACCTAAACCTACTGAGGACACTGAGCGATGTGTCATGGAACCTTGTTCTATGGCTTATGGGACTTCATTTGGAGATTCTAGTGTGCCATCTTATAGTGGTGGTGATAGGTGAGTAATTAATGATAGATCGACAATAGCTAATCATGATTCTTCAAGAAGTCTGCTCAATTGAAAGTTAATTAAATTTTCAACACATCCCATCGATCGATCGTCCATCGTCAGTCGTTTTGTCGTTTCATTGTTAGTATATACATATTTTCGTCTCATTTGGTATGAAATTCAACCAAGTAGTAACAATTTAGTATATTTTGCATAAAAACATCAATGCTATATTAATAATTTTCCTAACATTTGTAAACGAATAGGTTATTATTTTCACTATCTGGATTTCCATTATTTTTTTTACAATAAAGGAAAAAAACACATAAATTCAATAATTTAATTTCTCCAAAAGCTTATCCAGTACTCCATTCCCAACTGACTCTTTAACGACATCATTCACTCTAAACTTCAACAGTTCATTCTCTTCTGGATATTCCGGTAGATTCATACTTAGGTCTATTCTTGAACCTCTTAGAATAGAATCATCTTCAGCATCCATTGTCACAATCCTAAGCTCTATCATAGCTATCAATAAACCATATGGTTTAAATTCTTCTATATCTGCATTGAAATCGTCTCTTTTGTAAACAGTCTCTGCCATTATGTCGAATTTGTTTAAGAAAACTTTTAAGTTGTCATAGTATATTATCTTGAGGAGATCTAAATGTTCTGATCTGAACTTTGAATCGGTGCATATGTATAAAAAGTACATAATGTCTGTGACTGGATTGGCGTACCTCATTGCTTGGAAGTCTATGAAGCATATTTTTCCGGTCTGTAAACAAAATAATACATTTGAAGCGTTTTTGGAACGAATCACGTCTCGTTGGCAAGCCAAAGTTTTGATATTAATATATCAGCTGCAAGTACAAAATGAAGTGGCTTGATTAGATTGCATGCAATTAATTATCTATAAAGGAGATTGCAAATATACCATTTCAAATTGAATTTCTTAATTGGATTAACGTTAATTACTGGTTTCATTTATTTTTATGAATAAGTAACTTGGTCCTAGATTAATTCGTATTAAGTCTTTAAGAGAGGCACTTATAGACTTAGAAATAACATTTAATATAATCTACAAACCCGAGTCCTAGGTTATAATTAACTAGCTGATAAATTAAAGCAAGACTAACAAAAATAAAACAATTGTGATACATGTGGTACGTAGGTATTGATAATCTAGGATTTAAACAGTTAAAAACCTTAATACCATAATGCATATGTACAATTCAGATCGAGTGACAATTGGTTTGATGACCTTTTGAATTGTTAGGTAGTCTCAAATTAGCAACAGATTACTCACCTCATGTTTGAAAAGCATATTGTTGACCCAACAGTCGCCGTGGCACAAAACATTAGTTTTACTCGGTTTTGTGTACTTTTGCAACAGGTCCAAAAGCTTGACATCTATTGTCTCTAGTCTCTTCTTCGCATCTTCATCAGTAATTTGTCTTAAAGACATCTCAAATGATTCAAAGAAATAGTTCCTCAATTTAGTTTTATTCAAAAAGTGATTCTGGTACAAAAGATCGTAAAACTCAGATTTGACTTCATCGAATCTTGCTGGCTCTTTAGTTTGAAACACAAACGATAAAGCATGGAATTTCGCCAATTCACCAAGTACCACACCAATTTCTTTAATTCCCAGGTTTTCATATTTGGCCAGTTTGCCATCGATTTCATATCCCTTTGTCCGCAAATCTTCCAGAATAATTATGTCATTGGAACTTTCTGTGTTTGAGAATAAACAATCAGAGAGTTCCAGTCTTTCGTGTTCATACAAAACATTTTGTAAATCCTTGAACTTGCTTATCACTTTGTTATACGCGATCACTTCTCTTTCATGTAGTTTGTGGAACAAAACCTGTCTTTCCGTATTCAATAAAGTCTTAACAATAACACTGATATTATTTTCGTCACTATCTGTCTCTCTTATCTCCACTCGAAACACATTTGCTATATAATTAGATTTTTTGCCACTTATACAGTCCACGTTATACTCGAAATCTTGAATTCCTTTAGAGAGAGCGATTTCTTTTATGGAACTGTGCAGTTCTAGATAGTTGAAATCATCTGGTTCACTTAAATGGACTTCTAAAGACATTTTCACTGTCACTAGTTCCGCTATCACTGACTGCTCATTGAGTATTAATCATGCGATAAGTTCCGTATCGTCTGATAAGCCAATATCAATACGTAAATATTTGTTTAGATTACGTTTCGCGATACGTTTTTTAATGTTAGCTATATTGCTATCGGATGTAATGAAACTAATTGAGCTTTAGTGATTTTTTTGTCTAAATTGCGAAACTGAAATCAATTTCGCTAGGTACCCTACATATTTTTCCCTTGGTTTTTTTTTTATTATGAAGGGTCAAATAAAATTAGCTAGCGAAACTCCAAATACTTATATGTAAGGATAAAAAAAATATATTTTATAAACTTATAATATCTAGTAGGTAACTACACTGCTAACTGCCGATGACCCCATAGTTAGCTGTAGTTACTTGAAAATAAGATCTTAGAATTTGTTATTTTTGTTTGTGTTATATTCATTAAATACCGATCCCCATCACGTCGGGGTAATTTTGCTAGCCAATTTAATTTAACCCCACAGGGTCAGATATATCTATATCTCGAAGTCAGTCTTCTCTAAGTTCTTCTTTATGATAATGATCACCGTCTATTTTCAACAGCAGATTACTCACATTTGGAACTTCGAGTAATATCAGGGTGGCACCAGGATCTCCAGGGAAGTCTTACTCCTGGAAAGAAAAGGGATACACGAGCTGCAGCGCCTCTTGTCTTAGTGGAGTCCAGGTAATGTACTCTAGTTATAAGAGGGCATAGTTTTGCTAATATTTCACTGCGGTAACAATTCATATCTATACTAATATTATAAACGTGAAAGTTATTATGTCTGTCTGTTACCTTTACTCATCCAAATCACTGAACCGATTGTATGATATATTACTGACATGGAGGCTACTTTTCATTCTAAATAGCAGGCAAAGTCGCGGGCAATAGCTAGGGATTAATAAAATTGATTTACTTTTATGCGTGATAATAATTTATCTATAAAGTGTCAACGCCTTAGTATCTAGACATTAAGACAATATGGAAATCCAATTTTACGCGTTCTAAATTCTTGTGTGATGTTCACGTGTTCTGAGGTCAGCTCCCAGTCAACACAGTGCATTTATTTCCCATAAACGGCTTACATAAGAATCTATGATCTAGTTGCCGCATCAGATAATGAATGTACCTGAAAATGTACCAGAAATAAATGTACCTATACAACCAGAGAAATTAATTGTTTATTAAATTGGTACACTTCGTTAATTTACCGTGTTATAGCCATTTCAAGCAACTGTCAAAGAATGACAATTGTATGAAATTGACAAAGAATGACTTCTAGGGTTGTGATATGAATATAAGAACAATTTAAGTTGGTAATCAATTTGAGAAACAATAAATTTCCCTAACTTCTCATACGTCCGTAGATATAGTGTCTTCGATTGTACGACGTCATAAAATTTTATTTTGCAGGAGCTCATCATTCAATGCGTGAGAGACGAAGATGGGAAGAATGCGTCTCCTTACATGTGTGACCCGCTCACTAAACCTGAGAACAGGGTCAGGACTTGCAACGATCATCCTTGTCCACCCAGGTATGTTATAGTTGATAGTACAAAATTATTCAATTACAACAGACATTCTGGAGTGGCGACCGCGTACCGGAAGACGTAGCGTTGGAAGGCCTCCCACAAGGTGGTCCGACGACCTTGTGAAGGCCGCAGGAACCCATTGGATGCGAGAAGCACAGAACCGGTCGAAGAGGAGGTGCTTGCGGGAGGCCTATGTCCAGCAGTGGACGTCTTTCGGCTGAAATGATGATGATGATGAATTACAACATAAAATACCGCCTGTTGCCCCCGAATAGAGATGAGAACAGAGATGTATGTACTCGTAAATAGGTACAGTCTCCAAAAAGAGATAAGTAGCCAGGGTCGTCGGATATACGAGTAGTTGAAGTTTAGTAAGAAACCGGGGGATGTTTTCGAATAAAATTTAATTTAATAGAAAACCAATAGTTAACTAATATACCAAATAACATTTCATTCATTTAATAAATTTAATTGATTGTTTTAATTGATTGATTTTTGATAAATTTTGTGTAGTTGTAATTTTTTTCGTATTTCTTTTTTCTTTTTTTTCCCCTTTTTCCTATTTTTCTGTTCTGTTTTTGTCTTGTGAATTTGAGTACAAAAGTATACAACAAGTAATAAGTACCTATTGCTTAAATATTTATTCGGATGATCATCAAAATAGGTCTTGTATTTTTGTTTTGTCAATAGCATTTCTTATATAAATTCGTAATACCTAAAGTATATTTTTCGACAAATACAAAAAACAAACAATCTTCCGTTAAAATGTTTTGTCCATAACTTCCACGAGTATCAAATTATCTAGCGAATAACATGTTACTACCGCCATTCCCTTTTCCCTTTCTTTTATCTGTGGAATTAAATTAGCGTCTGACAGTATTTGTACGAAAAAATATTAAAAATTTATGTCATACGAGATATGTCATATACCAGCCGGTGTAGTCTGTAAAAATATCACCGTAAAAACTCAGGTGACGTGAGCTTGAAGTCAGCTGTCATTCCACCTGATGTGAGGGATAGACGCTACTGACAGCTGACTTCAGGCTTCATTCACCTAACTTTGCACGGTGAGATTTTTATAATAAAAGTTTGGTCTTCAGGGCGAATTCGACCCGCTTGAAATCTACATTAATGTACGTAGATTTCAAGCGGGTCGAATGACAGCTCACTTCACCTAAGTTTACACGGTGAGATTTTTAGAAACCCTGAACATCATACTCAAAACACCATATACATAGGTACCCCTAATAACAATCCACAATCAAGATCAGGTGACATCACCCGGCTACACTACAACGCCACTCTCAAAGCGACATACACACAAAGCGTGCTACCGGACTCCAGTTGAAACTGAACTAATCCTCATATATGTCCTTTGTCAGGTGGAATTTCACTGAATTCTCGCAGTGCACCAAGTCGTGCGGCATCGGCATTCAGACGCGAGAGGTCACCTGTATACATGAGGTAAGATTACTGGACATTCATACAGTGTGTATGGGGCATACACCAGAAGGCCAATTCTCGTAATTTAAAACGTTTAAAAACTAGTCGCAGTTTCATCTCGGCGACAAACAAATGTCAAAAATGTAGTAATTTAAAGGTATTTTTGACAGAATAAGACTAAGGTCAGACTGTGAACGTTCTTAAAATTACGAGAATTGCCTCACAGGTTTCTGAGGGGCAATTCTCGTAATTTTAAGAACGTTCACAGTCTGATCTCAGTCTCAATCTGTCAAAAATACCATTAATTTCCCTACATTTTGACAAGTTTTTGACATTTGTTTGTCGCTGAGATGAGACTGCGACTAGATTTTGAACGTTTTAAATTAGTAGAATTGGCCTACTGATTTGAGAATTTGAAGTTCAGGAAACGTCAAACTCTATTTTAGTTACAATTTTTTTTTATGACGATCTTTATGTAAATGATGAGACACAGCATATTTTCGTGAATCGTTTCAAACAGTATAGTTTAAATGAGCCTACTGATTAGATTAATCGATACGAAACATTTTGGAACAAAATGGCTGTAACGGGAGTCTTGTTAGTAAACTTTTATGAAAGAAACAATTGCACAACGTTCGTACACACTATAGTTCGTGTCAAATAACTTTGCCGCTCTGAAGCTAGGCTTTTCTCTAGCCACGCCAATCCACGCCAAGCGCGCTGCTGTTTTATCAGTGATTTGTCACCTACTTCAGAGCGGCAAAGTTATTTGACGCGAACTAGGGGCCTAAAAATGCCACTTTGGAGAATCATAAAAGGATAACATTATGAATCGTAATATGGCGAAGACAGTCCGTGTTTTTCTTTTTTTCGCTGCGGTATAATCAAATAGATTGGGATTGGATTTAGATCGGATTGATTGGTATTTTAGCACAGACAAAAAAAAAATAACTGAAAAATGCTTCACCAATGGGATTTGATACGATTAACTGTCCATTATGTTATCCTTTTATGATTCTGCCAAAGCAGCCTTTTTAGGCCCCCTCTACTTAGTTAAATTTTCCTCAAACAGTTTTGCTAGGCAAGTTTCTCGATCCAGTATCGCGTATTACCCATTATAATAAGCCATTTATTCTCAGGTAACCAGAGGTGGTACAAACACGGTGGTGGTCCCGAACAGCATGTGTCCGCAGCCACCGCCGCCAGACCGGCAGTACTGCAATGTACTGGACTGTCCCGTCAGGTGGCACTCCGGGGAGTGGTCCAAGTGCTCCAAGACTTGCGGAGGAGGGATAAAGCAAAGAGAGGTTCGTAATCAATCACACGAATAAAGGCGAAAGTTTGCGTGTGAGTATGTTTATATGTTTGTTACTTCTTCACGCTCAAACGGCTGGAGCAATTTTGATAAAATTTTGTATGGAGGTAGCTGACACCCTGGATTAAAATTTAGGGTACTTTTTATCCCGATATTCCCACGGGATTGACATTTACGCGGGTGATACACGGAGGGGTCTCGGTTACCTGTTAACCTGATCGATCAACCTGTGCGGCTATTATTATTCAGCCAGGGACCCCACCGCGGGCAGAAGCTAATATTAAATATTATATTTTACCGTAACAATTATTTTCTCACACCAGGTGGAGTGTAAGCAGATAATGGCGCAATCCCACGTGGTGGAACGTCCTGCCTCTCTCTGCAGTTCCCCACGTCCAGCCGCCACTAAATCCTGTAACTCAAGACCCTGCCTCTTAGACACGGCTTCACCAGAGATATCACTGGCTAACTCTTCTTATATACAGCATGATCCGAAGAAGAAAAAGGTAAGGACTGACTTCAGAGGTCCTCCTAATTTCGAGGGAATCAAAAGAAAATTGGAAAAGAATTATTCAATCTTAATTTTACAGTTTGAGAAACGGTCTGATAACTATTCTAAAGTAAGATCGATTCTTCAGAAATTAAACTCGAACAATGATTATACAACGAAATATTAAATTCCAGTTTCGTTGTTTAGTTTTGGAGTTCATTGGACTTAATTTGTATTAATTCCTTTTTGATTTCGTGTCGTCTTCGCCATCTTCTTATTTCTTAGTATTCAATTAAGTTTGACCAGTTTAGGTACTTCCAGAAGCACTAACAAGGAATATAACCTATTCTATTGTACTCAGGTAACAGTGAAGGTAGGAGGTTCTGCGACAATATTCTACGGCACACAAGTGAAGATCAAATGCCCAGTGAAAGGGTACAATAGGACCAAGATACAATGGGCGAAGGACCACCAGATCATTAGCAAATCTAAGAAGTATAAGATTTCAAGAAAGGTAAGTTTCTTTCTGAATATTCTAAGGCTTAAATTGTTAGACTTTATCTCTCTGTAAAGCCGTTTTACGAGCGAGTGCAAGTTTCTGTGAGCCAGTGTGATAAAAAATAAAACAGTTCTTGCAAAGCATTCAAAAGTGTGCCAAAGAGTTATGACCGCGCAGCTCCGAAAGTTTTGGGGCATGCTTATAGAAATGTTAAGATTTTACAATGTGCTTGTATATGTTTGACATCATTTTCTCGCAAGAATACTATAAAATCAAGGCTTATGATAGGTAATATTGTAGTGTACTTAAGGAAAATAACATTATTTTTGTTTATATATCGTAAGTCTTCTTCTAGTTTATTATTTATCTTCTTTAGTATAAATTTTCCCTATAGTTTCAACAGGGTATATTATTATATTTAGCGGTTATTTTGAAGATCTGCTACTAAGTATGTCTAGAGGGCCTAAACAAATGGTAATTGGTTTTGAAACATTTTATCTTTCCACAACGACTTTGAACAGGATTGATATAAGGTCTTCAGTAGTTTATGTCAATTCTATACATTGATATTTCCATCATCGTTATGGCTGATAGAATGTCACTTTGTGTAGCCCTCAGGGAGCACTGAATGCTTTATCAAAATACATTCTACATTCACTTTTTAATCCAGGGTGCCCTTCGAATTAACTCCCTTTCACTCCGAGACCACGGAGTATACACCTGCGTAGCTGGTAGATCCAGTGCCAACCTGACGCTGCTAGTCAAACCTAGACCAGGAGAATTTCCATCAAGTGAGGAAATTGAGAGGCACAAGGCTTTAGATGAACCGTCGTCACCACTTTCAGATAGGTAAGATTATTGTTTGAAAATTGATAAAGATGATGATTGAAGTTATATAGTTTTGATTGATATAAATTTATCAACAGCAGGGCAGATGGTCGATACAGGGCAATGATTGGAGGAGGCACTTCAGATGACCAATCACATGAACAGCGTCCGGGGGACTCCAGGAAGAACTATAAGAATAGACAGAAAGGTAAGCTAATGACACAGCTAATCTAAATATTTGAATTATGTAACCTGTAGGAAGCATCTATTTTCAGGTATGGTTCATTGACTAAAGTGGAGCAATTAGAAAACGACATAAAACATAAAAAATAGTCACGAAAGAAATAAAACTGGATGAGATTGCATTTAAACTTCCATGAAAGTTTAGACGTCACGTCGATTAAGCATATAAATGGAAGTGCCACTTAAAAACACGTAGAAACGAAACATAACTTATTTGATAAAAAACCGTTTCTTTTTTTGTTGATCTGTTTGCAACAAAACTATCAAGTGTATTACAAATTCGATGCGCGTTAAATTCGTTTTCCCTAAAATGTGTATTGTTGGACAAAATACCGCAGTACTGCAAACTGCAACTAAAATTACAAGTTTTCCTGCAAATTCATTAAGAGCCGACACTGCGGTGCTTCTCGAGTGCCCTGCAAACACTAGATAAATTTCGAATTAAAGTCTTAATTTTTCGTACATTTGAAAGTTTTAAAGCCCTGTTTAAAAATTGTTAACCTATTTCTTAATTTGCTTGCTGCAGTTTGGATAAAAATATTTTGTGAATTTTTCTGTTATACTTAGTTTATTTTCAATGTTGAAATTTCCAGTTTAAATGAAAAGTAGATAGCAAGCATTTAAAATAGTTTCACGTTTTAATGTTTATCTAACAGTTATACCTATTATTTTTACTCTATACGAACATCTTAAAGGACCATTTTTGCTATAACATCAAAAGTATTTCTCAACAAGAAACTGACAAGAAAAATACTTTTAAAAAGACAGATATTTAGAAAAATCGTAACAAAATTCATTGGAATGGATCTATAGCAATACAATGTTCATACATCATCGTTAAGTTTTCATAGAAGTAATAGTTACAATGCAATAAGCAATAATAATAATAATTAGCAATTAAGAAGCAATTAAGGTCTTTTAGAAATAAGCATCACCTTTGTACATATTTTTCTGTTCCTTTCTTCTTGTCCGTTTTTATGCGTGTGCATAAATAAATCTATACTAATAATAGAAAGAGGAAAAACTTGTTTGTTTGTTATTAATTTGTATGTAGGGAGTAATCACCGGAACTACCAGTCAGATTTGAAAAATTCTTTCTGCATTTGATAGCCCAATTTTTGAAAAAGGCAGGCTTGATATATCCAACTACAAAAAAAGTCAGAAAGATTGCTAAGCGAAATCGAAGTACTAGCACGGGCACGCGATGCGATGTGAAGTCCACCCCTTCACCTTCACCCGCCATCGGGAAACAACAAACACGCTGACGAAGTTATGTGCAGAAGCTAGAGGTTAAATTAATAAATGTTGTATTTTAACAGGAAAAATGGACAAAGTTCGAGACGCCCTCTACGGCAACACAGCAACGACAAGCACGAAAGCGTCACCGAGCTTCAACTCACAAGAACGAGACATGTACGATGAACACGAGGTAAGGTCACAAAGATTCTATTCTAATCTAAGACTTCTAAGAACATTGTGTTGATAAATCGTCTGAGAAACTTAATTAATATTACATATCTCAGTAGAGTAATCCGGTTCAAAAATACTGAGAAATATTAATTAGTCTTTAACAGATAAGTTGCCAAGCCTGTCTCTGAATTCAATTTGAAATATTCAGGTGAAATGAAAGTCATTTAGACTAAACTAACTATGGTAATTAACAGACTAAAGTTCTGGGCACAGTACAGACTAAAGTTCTGGTTGTAGTACCTACACGAAAATACTAACACACATTAGCTTTCAAAAATAATTTCAAACATAGTTTATAGTACAACCTTAAACTTAGATTATAAACCGACTTTCCATCTGCTACCAATGATCACACAAAATCGTTTTCTAATAACGTTCAACCCAAAATCTGTAATTTATAATCACAAACCGATAATCTTCGGCCTGTCTCTACAGCGTCATGATAGTAATAAAATTTACAACCGATTTTACGACAGACATAAAGTTGTTATATCTGGATGATGTTGTTGCAAGATGACTTACTTATCATACGCATAAATTCGTCATAATAATATTTTACGGTTAATGTATAAAGCACTTTGTTACCTGAGATATTGTCATAATCCTAAAGATGTTTTGAGACAGATTATTTGTCAATCATCATTTTAGTACCGTCGAACATTTCCATTATCCTTTTAACTGTCTTTTTTTTTTTTTTTTTTTTTTTTTTTTCAAATTCAAATTCATTTATTTCGTGAACACAGGGTAAATACAAAAGGTGTTATAAATACATAAGATCCGAGCTGTGCCCCGCCAAAAGGCATACAAAATATCAAAGGTTACTTAACGTCATGTGATAAATAAATAAAAAATAATAAAAAATTAATACAACAATAATCAAAATTAACAAAATTATTTAGTATGTCATAATTGGATTTAGTTAACAAGTATAATTAAAATTTGTCATTTAAATATTCGTCAACAGAATAATACACCTTGCTATTTAACAATTTGAACAGATTTCTTTTAAATTCGTTAATGTTAATACTTGAGATAACTTGTCCTGGTAACTTATTATATAGTTTTTGAGCCATTGCATAAAAACTGTTGCTATGAAATTGTGTTTTTGTTGCTAACACCTGCAATTTTTTTGAGCGCCGTTTACTTTCTACAAATCTATATAAATTCATGTTGTGTTTTATGAAAATACAGGCTTCATAAATATAAAGTGACGGTAACGTTAATATGTTTAGCTTTTGAAAATGTGGCTTGCATGATTCTGTTTGTTTTATTTTACAAATCGCTCGAATACATTTTTTCTGTGCTATTAGTACTTCTTGAATCTTAGGGGCATTTCCCCAGAATATGAGGCCATACCGCAGAGCCGAGGCGACATAGCCATGATAAGCTGCTAGTAAGGCGGTCTTATTCGCAATTTTACCCAGCATATAAAGAGCATATGAAAATTTACTAAGCTTTCCACAAACACTTTCAATTTGAGTTTTCCATGTCATGTCATTGTCAATATATAGTCCAAGAAATTTTGTAACACTGGCTTCAAGTATTTCACTCCCTCTATAGTTTATTTGAAACTCTGATTGTTCTTTGTGTCTTATTTTAAAATTCATAACTTTAGTTTTGTCAAGATTAATTTTAAGGTTATTAGCATTTAACCAGTCGATGATAGGAATAAGACTTTTGTTAACATGCTCTTCTATTTCTTTTATGGTGCCAGTATCATAAATAACAGTGCTGTCGTCGGCAAATAGTGACATTGGATATTCGACCATTTGGGGAAAGTCATTAATATAGCAAATAAAAAGTAAGGGTCCTACCACAGAACCCTGCGGCACACCACATGACAGTATTCTCGAGCTAGAGGAGTAAACTTCCTCAGTTTTGGTCCTCACATTTACTCTATTAATTTGTGTCTTCACTAATCTTTTCTCATAAAACAGGCTTCGTCCCTTTACTTTTACCAACGTTATCATAATTATGTACAGGGTGGCCCATAAGTCGACGTCAAGCCGGAATCGGGTAATAAGCTAAGATATAAACTTTACCAGAAAAAAAAAAAAAAATCTAAGTTGTATATTTTAAAAATTATTGGCATTTAAAATAATCGAGAAAATCTGCACCCTGTGACAGTCTTTTCACTCCAGTTGCTACAAACCTTAACTTAAAAAAAAATTGTCCTGCGATCCTGAATAATGTTTATGTAAATTCTTGCCTAAAATGTAAAGCCAACTACTCCAGCTTGGAAGAAAATGACACTTTTTGCCCAACCAAATACTCAAAATTATTACTTCGCCCGATTCCGGTTTGACGTCGACTTCCGGGGCACCCTGTATATTCAAAGTGCCAACATCTTCTACGTTATTCGACATACCCAATACATCAATCTCAAAAGACAATTTATCTACACAATCCTAAGCTTAATCTAACAAACTTGCCCGCACGCTGCTTGGAACGTTCTGTATTGAAGAAGAGTGCCGTCTCCTCCCAGATGCTACCGCCCAAAAGAAGCAGTGCATCCAGGGTACTGCCTTGCCTGCATTACATAGTTATGCAGCTTCAGGTGAGAAGTTCCCAAAACTGAGGGTAGATGGAGATTTGGGTGGCATGCATTGCATGTTTATGGTTAATTTGATTTAATTTTTTTTATTGAAGTTTTGACGTATTTTTTTAGGTTTTTGTAGAGGAGGACAGTCTGTGTAATCTTGTAGTCGGTTACTTTAATCATGTACAAATCACTAACGAAGATACCTAGTGTATATTTCTATCCTTAAGTAGCCAATCACGTAAATCGCCTGAATTTTATCTAGCGTTTTTTTTAAACAACCAGAATTCAATAACTTTTTTCAATCCGACTATTTGGTTAGCTCAGATGATACAGATATTAATACTAAGCAATTGTATTGTTTTAATTTACATTGGGAAGCATTGTTACGTTCATGCATCATTTTCTTTTTTCTTCATGATTTCGGACTAAATTATTTCATACTGATTGTACTAGTAATAACGAGCGATTACTAACATGAAACATTCATTTAGTTTCAGTACAAATGTAACTCATATCTTTAAAAATGGTTTTGTCTTAATATTTTCTTGCCTTCGTGTAAATTTCATTAATTTTAACCTTCTTGAAATGAAAATACTGTTAAGTTTTTGTATTATTAATTAGCTTGCAACTAAAAAACTCGTTTCCACAACTTAGAACATTTTTAATTGATATGTTCAGATGTTTTGGAATTTCCAGACTGGCAACTCGAGAGGCCAAAGGACTGTGGACTCAATTATCATGTATCAAAACTACGGAGTTCCTACAAAATCTCATTTTTTCAATCTGGAGGACAAACAGTTAGTTTTCCCTGAAGACGATGACTCTGATATCATTATTGTAAATGAAGATTACAATAGAAACATTATTAGAAATGCTCCTGTTGAGAGTCATCAAGATTTGGATGAAACCACTACGGAACACAGGTAAATTTCCCATCCATTTTACATCATTTGTTGTGTAAAAGATGATAAAACGATAAAAGATAATAAGCACACTTTAAATTACCATGCTATTGTTACTGTATTTATTGTATACGTAAATCGTATACCACTCTGAAGTATTGTCTGTCCTCCCTTTAATTCATCCAAAAGTAGTCTGTAAAAGATCGCTTTTAGCGATAAGACCGCCCATTGTGCCACCCTATGTAAAATTTCTACATTTATATCTATAATTTTATGGAGTACTGTACATAATAAAGAGTATTCTATCAATCTATCTAAGCCAGCAATCTTGAATATTACAATAATGATATTTTTAAGATGAGGCAAAGAATTGAAATAAGACAGAACATTCAGACAAATGTTGAGTAGGACCATCACCCACGAGAAAGTATAATAAGAATAATATATGCCTCTAGGTTTGAAGCTCTGGACGCTCACGAATACGTTTGGATGACAACTGACTGGTCTCCATGCAGCGCTCTTTGTGGAAAAACAGGCCATCAGATAAGAGGAGCTGTTTGCCAGGTTTGTAACAATTATAGCTAATTCCTGTGTTATGCTGACGAATATTCATCATCTGCCTAGCCTGGGGTCGACTTCCAGTCTAACCGGATGCAGCTGAGTACCAGTATTTTACTCCACAACCCAGTTACTGGGTAATACGATACTCCTTGGTAAGACTGGTTGTCAGACTTTCGGGCTTCTATAATATGCTGAGGAATATTATAGATTCATCATTCATCATTGACATAAATTTTCGTTTAAAAAGTCTTTTTCATATTTTTGAACAACACGTTTCCAGTCCTGTATTGCATTCTGTTATGTTAATCTATTTGACTCCTCAAGTCATTATTATGTGAAAAAACTACAACAGAAAATCTTGCTGATATTTCTATTTGATTCCTAAACAGCACAAAAAAGACAACAGCACAACTACGGTCGAGACAGAAGAGTGTTTGTCTCGAGGAGGCACGCCTCCCACCGTAGTGCGGGAGTGTGTCGGGGAGAACTGCGCGGAGTGGAGGACTGCACCCTGGTCCGTGCCCAAGTGTCTTAGCAGTGGAGCTGGTGAGTAACTTAGTATAAAGGTTATGAGTTCAGTTAAGACAGATGAGCGTGTGCATAATGTTTAAGGTAGGTGGCAGTCGAACAGAGTACATAATTGAACTTTACGTTTGTCGGAATAAAGTTCAAAATACAGTAACTGGCTCGAAGGTCAACTGACAGCTTAGTCAGTTTTTATAATAAAAACTAACTGTCGGATTATACTTCGAAATTTAGAAATGGCTGGATGGTTTAAACCTGTGTCTAAAGATAATTCTGGTTTTGTAATAAGGCCGTATATGTTTGTCTTTACGGTCGACCCAATTAGGCCAATGGCCTGCTTATTAGACTAACTCATGTATCAAATTGCGCTTCATCTACATAAAGAAATTAAAATTATAATTCTTCTCATGTAGCTTAAATAGTTGAGCAAGTCTCTTTAATTTTCCTCTGTCAACATCAAGTCTTCTGCCAATAATTTCTATCCTCCGTTTCCACAACCAGCCATAGTCCGCCGTCGCGTGGAATGCGTCACAGAAAATGGCACAACTCTGCTGGAAGCTGCGTGTGACTCCACCACCAGGCCGGAGAAGACGAAGAGGGACGCCAGTCCGTGCAGGGCGGCCTGGGCAGTTGGGCCTTGGAGTAAGGTGAGGCCAGACTGATGTCACTGTAGCTGTTAATGTGTAAGGGGATAGACCATTTCTAAAATGAGAAATCGATGGTATTTATCGCAAAAAACTATAGAGATTTTAATGAGAGAACAAAAATATCAACAATGGTAATGTTTTCTAATTGTTTGTCTTATTTGTTTTTATAACGATTCGCCCGTTTCCCGGCGAGTAAATTCGTGCGAATTGACTAATAAGCCAAAAACGCTTCTACTTTACTGAGGATCAATACGTTACCCTCAAAAATGTTTCTACTTAACTAAGGAGTTCAAAACAATGTAAAGTCATAATGTTCTATAATATTGTTGTGTAAAGTAGTTGGATGTAATAGCTTGTAGCCGGGATCTCGCAGCGAAATGAAGAACTATTAACAAGCTGTTCCTGCATTGAAAAGTTTACAATGAAACTATTATAGCCTTTCTACATTATAGCCGATGTTCGTACATTAGTTTAATCGGTTTCTGGGTAATTGACCTGGTGGTTAGTTATGGATTTTAGGATTCTTGCTTCCACTAAGTAGGTATCTCTGGTAGTGAAGCAGTGGTGGCCCAGTCGTATCGGCCGCGACTTACTAGTTATAATAATAACAGTATAATTTACTTTACCTATATACCTATTATATAGTGCTGTGATGAATCGATTCAGACTATAAGCATGAAATATTCCTAAATTTTCAGTTACAAACATGAATTGTACAATTATTCCGCCAGACAATAATATATGGAGTAGAGGGTTTTGTCATACTAAAGGGGCATCATGTGTCTACAAATTTAATATGGCTTCCATAAAATGAACCCATAAACTAGAGTTATTGCTGAAATTTTATATATTTAATGGTGGCACTAAAGTGTCGAAGGTGACATCTGATTTTAGGATTACTATTTACTTTTTATTAGTTAGTTGCGTGAATCAAAGCGTCTAACAACTGGAAATAGATCTAGGACCTGAAGGGCTCCTGCAGACAGGCGCGACGCGACAGACACGCAATTCTGGTAGACACAAATTCGACGAAGTTTTTATAGAAATTGTTAACAGTGTCGCGTCGCGCATGTCTTCAGGAGCCTTAATGGATCAATGAAACATGTAACTACGTCCATTAGTTCAGTTGGAAGGTTACATTGTCTGACGTTCTGATGTTTCTGGCTTGAAACATAGTGCAGGCTCATTTCGGAGCGCTTGTCGTTAAGAGTATGTAACGTGTGCAGAAAAATTAAACCTTAGAGCGTCTTTTCCGCCATGAACCGAGTAAAACTGAGATATTACTTACAAATAGGTGTAACTGTACTACAGAAGACAGCAGTATTATATAGTTATAATAAGGTTCAATTACGTACACGTCTTAGACCCTTAAAGAGGCGTAAAGTAAAATGAGATGGAGTAATTCCCTCGCGGATTTTGTTTGCAAATTCTACTTTAATTTTCAGACAGACACGAGGAAACTAGAGCAGCACCCTAATTGCGGAATACACTTTTAATTGCCATCCGCGTGTTGGAAAATCCAAATGCATTGCATAATAATTATGTGTGTGTTACGCACACAGATATAATTATGTAGATACCAAATTACATGATACAGATATAGTGCCAAAAATCGAACCAGCTTACGTTAAAAAATCGTAAGCCGCCACTTTCGCACTCAGTCCTGTGTACTGCTGGCTGGGTAAGCGTGAGCGAGAGCGCGAGCTTGTGACGTAATAATAGGTAGTCAAAAAATGGCACGCTTGGTTTTCATACAGTTCTTGATACTTGCGTTATCTAGTTCTATCTATATCTGTTGTTGCGCATGTAGATTGCTTTTACGCAACAATGCGTAAAAAGTGCGCTTCCTTGGTGCGCAGGGTGTGGGGCGGCTCAACAGTGTCTTAAACATGGTTGCAAGTCGCCTTGACTGTGTGTACGTGGGTGACTGTTGTGCCGTCTCTCATGGGATGTCACAACGGTGACCAACCGTTATTGCTTGTGTTTTTGTTTAGTGTCTGTGCTTACTAACATAGTCGTAAGTTTTACTAACAATCTTGTTTGAGTTTGAGTCTTGGTCACTTTAATAAAGAAAAATTCTATTCTATTACACAGTTCCATTTTTATCACCATAACTTAACCCGTCATCTTCCTCAGTGTGTAGGCCCCTGCTCGTCAGTGGGTCGCCAGCACCGCGCGCTGCGCTGCGCGTGGCGCGCGGCCGGCGGGCGGCGCCGCGGGCGCGAGCGCAGCGCGGGCGCCGCGTGCGAGGGGCTCGCGCGCCCCGGCGTCAGCCGCCCCTGCCAAGTACATGCCTGTGTTAATAAAGGTAATGGTGGGAGGATTAGAGGTTAGCTTGGCCTTCTTTAAGGCTCATTTGCACCACAAATCTCTGAATACGTAAACAATTTAAAACATGTTTCTGTCTTTGTCATCCTCAAACGATTGAAAGAAACAGAACCATGTTTTAAATCCGTGCGGGCAGTGGTGGCCCAGTGGTAACGGTTGTAGGTCGTTGATTCGAACCCAGACAGGCGCTTTGTTTTGCGTAATTTATGTAATCTGCGTTCGCCATTTATTTTCCAAACATGTAAACAAATATGAGTTGTTGGAAAAGTTACTTTAATTCCTACACAATAAAGTACAGTTTACGCTACAACTTCAAATTTTTTTATAACTTTTTCAGTAGTTGTAGTCACTCTGAAATCAACTTAGTTTTTACTGCAATAAAGTTGATAATTAATTTGAAACATGATAAAAATAAATGTTGAAAATGGAATTTATATTGTATGTGACATCCACCAACCCGCACTGGGCCCGCATGGTAGATTACGGCCCATTCCCTCTCACAGAGAGGAGGCCTGTGTCCCAGCAGTGGGAACATTATAGGCTGATAAAGTGTTAAGTGATTTGTGGTGTAAGCTGGCCTTAGCAGTGCTGTAGTTTTTATTTACTTCTGCTTTGTTTTATTTAGCTGTACTTTTTACTTTTGTAACCCTTGGGCTGTAATATGACTATCAGGTGAGCCATATTACGTTGCAAAAGAACGATGGAACTATGCCATTAACATACTTTATTACGGATTTTGTACACACGCCATCACATCAAGCTACTCGAAACTGTCAAATTTTCCCAATCAATCTTGAACCTAATGCTTAAGCGATAAAGTTGAAAATCTATTAAAGAAATTTGACAGATTGCAGTAGCTTGTGCTGGCGTCTGTACATTGTATTTCATTATTTTGCTATTATTTAGTGCATGAAAAGGTACTGTTGTCACATATATTTAGTACCTATTCTTAGAGTCATCGGCTTCCCTGTAAACTTCCCAATTAATACCCAATACAATTTAAAAATTTCCCTGCATGAAACATTCATGTAACATTCAAAGTCCTGACTAACTGATATACAGGGTGTCCAGTAAATAGCACGACATACTGCAGGGGGTGATAGCTAGGGTCACTACCTATCAATACAACACAATATATGTTCAGCAAAATCTTACGGATTTACAGTTTTACAAAATTTTCCGAAATACCGAAAAATCTCTACCTTAAAACAGATTTTTAAGCATCTCGTAATGAAAAAATCCTTTTCTAGTACTTTTTTTTACATCAAATTATTCGTGAATAGTTACTTTACTCATTATAATTTTTTTTTTGATCAAAAACAAGAAAGTTTTGAAGAAATAGTTTTTTTTGTTAAAATTTTCACAGAACAATTTTCTTTTCGCATAACTTTAACCTACAGTGGTGAAAAAAAAATGTATGTGGCAGTTTTGTACAACAAACTTAAAAGATAGCCTGTTTAATGGTGATTTAGGAAAGATACAATACTAGTGCATTTTCATTAAAAAAATACAAAAAAATGCTATTTTAGTTCCAGAGAAGCTGATTTTGTTGAAAATGTAATTAACGTAATTTTGACAAAAACCACTATGAGAATAAGTAATAGCTGCTCATTTACGCGAATTATTATAAAACTAGTTGTGACACGTAAAATGCGACATGCACGCGTAATGACTAAAGGTTTTTACCTGCTCGCCGACCGACCCGACCCGACCGGTTACTGTCTAACAAAAGAAGCGCATGTACTATCCCGCTCTTTCTTGCATTGTGATTTTGTGTCTCACTCTCAACCTTATTTGCGACACTTGTCAGTACGCTACCTTAAACCGTGCGCAACGCATCTCTGTGTTCACAAATTATTGAGCATACTCTCGCTGCGTATAACCAGGAAAAACGCGGCGGTTGGCCATGTTATAAAACACAAAAGTCCAGGTGGTCGCCAAGTCGTCGTAGTGATCACAATAAAAAATCCAAATCGTAAGGCAAACAAAGTCCGGGGTCACAAAACAGTCGTTAGTACGAAACAATAATTTGTGAACACATAGATGCGTTGCGCACGGTTTAAGGTAGCGTACTGACAAGTGTCGCAAATAAGGTTGAGAGTGAGACACAAAATCACAATGCAAGAAAGAGCGGGATAGCACATGCGCTTCTTTTGTTAGACAGTAACCGGTCGGGTCGGTCGGCGAGCAGGTAAAAACCTTTAGTCATTACGCGTGCATGTCGCATTTTACGTGTCACAACTAGTTTTATAATAATTCGCGTAAATGAGCAGCTATTACTTATTCTCATAGTGGTTTTTGTCAAAATTACGTTAATTACATTTTAAACAAAATCAGCTTCTCTGGAACTAAAATAGCATTCTTTTGTATGTTTTTAATGAAAATGCACTAGTATTGTATCTTTCCTAAATCACCATTAAACAGGCTATCTTTTAAGTTTGTTGTACAAAACTGCCACATAAATTTTTTTTTCACCACTGTAGGTTAAAGTTATGCGAAAAGAAAATTGTTCTGTGAAAATTTTAACAAAAAAACAATTTCTTCAAAACTTTCTTGTCTTTGATAGAAAAAAGACTTATCAACGAGTAAAGTAACTATTCACAAATAATTTGATGTAAAAAAAAGTACTAGAAAAGGATTTTTTCATTACGAGATGCTTAAAAATCTGTTTCAAGGTAGAGATTTTTCGGTATTTCGGAAAATTTTGTAAAACTGTTAATCCGTAAGACTTTGCTGAACATATATTGTGTTGTATTGATAGGTAGTGACCCTAGCTATCACCCCCTGCAGTATGTCGTGCTATTTACTGGACACCCATGTATGTGCACACAGCCTAAGTCGCTGGTTCTGGACACATAGAATTTGGAGGGTGTGTTCTTTGTGAAGAGTACTTAGGTATCCACTAAGAAAGGGTTTTTCGAAATTCCACCCTTATGAGGGTGAATGGGGGAGGGTGAAATTTCACGCGGACGAAGTCACGAAGCAGGCAGAAGCTAGTGATTCCATAATCCATGTTAAAAGTTTTTATTTTAATTGGTTTTTCTGACCATTTTATATACAGTCCGTTCGTCCCTGTTATTTTGTAAGTTCCAGGTGAATTTGACACTTCACCCACTTGCACCACCAATTACTAAATGCGTTAAGCGCTAAACATTTATTTAAAATATAATTATGTCTCTGTCATTTTCAAACGAATTAAAGAAACAGAACGATATTTTTAATATGTTTAGCACTAAACGCATATTATAGTGATTTGTAGTGCAAGCAGGCCTCAGCACATGAAAATCCAACACCAGTTCTAATGTAAATATATTTAGTACTCCTGCTACGTCATCGGTATCGCTGTAAACAGTCCATCCAAATCCATTCTTATCCTGAGTAAAAATAAAGCAATGGTTTTTTTTTTTCTCAAAGCTACAGCTACTTTTATTTTCTTAGTAAGTCTGTTTGTCCCTATTATTTTACCTTGTAAAACCATGCCAATTTGACACTAACTTTCCTCTCTGACAACCTGAACAGATCCAACATCTGTAGCGTTCAATGATCGAACATTACTAACGAATGTTTCCTTCCACAGACGGCATCTGTCGGGACAGTTCCCGGTTCTGCGAAAACGTAAGAGCCATGAACATGTGCGCCCTAAAGCGATACAGACAGCAATGCTGCAAAACGTGCTCCGATTGAACGCAATCATTGGCGGGTTCAAGTTCTGAACCCGGCCGTTTGAACGTAACGGTCTCCAATCTGAATGACGGTTATAGAATGATGTACAGACCTAATTTAAGGGTAGGGCTACATGAGTTTTGAACACAATTCTCGAAATTTTACGAACATTCACAATCTGATTTCAGTCTCAATCTGTCAAAACTACGTCTTTTACGAATTTTCCTACATTTTTGACATTGATTTTCGCTGAGGTGAGATTGCGACTACATTTTGAACGTTTTAAATTACGAGTATTGGTCTTCAGGTGACACTCAATAATGCGATTTGCGTTGTGAAGTTGAATGTGTTGAACCATTTTCAGATTCGGTTGAACATACCTAAATAATTCTTATTCTACTCATGTTAGTTGACGCAATTACCGCATTACGTTAGTCTAGCTCCACCCTAAATTCCAATTATGGATTAGTCATTCGAAATTCAACTACAGATAATGCCATATATCACAGGCTCGACCCAAACTTCTACTGAATTATTAACGGCCCACTAAAATGTTGTCATCACACCCCAGCTCAAAATTTAAACGCGTTCGATTGTAAAATGGCCGCCGTTTCAACTAGTCCGAGCCCTGTCAAGTAAAATATTTACCTACTGATCGATTTCGGAGCAAGAGTGAACCAAAACTTCGTATCATCATTAATTATTTACGAACATTCGAGACTTGAGCGAGTTTCGAATCAATAGTGTGCGTCGAGCCTAAATTCGTGTTCCAATTTCAAACCTTGCGTTTGTGTGCAAATTCATAAAATTCAAAGACTCGAATGAAAAAAGAAACAAATTCTTGTAGATTGAAATTCGAATGAATGAATGAATTGAATCCGTCTCCGACATTCAGATTTGAGTGACCGCTTCCTAGTGAAATTCGAAATGAACTTTTTAAAGGCTAAGGACAGTAAGTGAAGTGACGTACACAAAATTTAATTAGTTTTAATATCTGAAGAATGTAATTCTATCAAAATACGTTATGAATGAAGATTATAATGTATTAAAACAGCAACACAATTTGTTATTCAAGCCGTCAGTTGTATTAATTTTCTCTGGTAACAAAATGTTGAAAATATTTTTAATAACGCCGTTTATTTTTCTTAAAATAAAGGAGTTTTTTTTTGTTAATTATTAACTTAATCAAGCCTTTTCCCCGAAGTAGAACGGGCACATTAACAAAAGGTACTTAGTGCAGTAATTCGTTAGTTCGACATTTTACGTCCAGACCCGCTGTTAAATTCATAAACCGTTGTTATACCAGCGACGCGACGGTTTGATCAACGTCAAAATGAACCATTTCGCGCGGCTCAGTTTCGTTCGGGTCATAACTAAATTTTCCGTGTGACTGAAGTGAAAGGACCCGTACAAAACTACTTCGTTCTTTTGCTTCAATGGCCCATTCTTTTGAATGAATACTTTTTTCGTTCTTTTTCGAAAAGGGACTCTTCAGATTTTCTTAATTTTGTTCAAACAATTTATTTCATGACAAAGGTACTTCCTAAATCGAATCTTGTTCGATGATCTGAAGGATAGGTTGTGTGAGACAAAGATAGAATTACAGGCGAGTGTGAAAGAGAGACAGCTAATTGTAAGCACGATAGTTCTAGTCGTGAAGCACAGCTGACCATACAAAATGGTTGAAATTGAATATTTATAAAAAAATGTAAATTATTTCAAAAGTATAGCCCTCGAATTGATTATGTAAGTAGTAAACAAAATATTTAGTAAAAATGTTTTGTACTATATACAAATAATGTAAATATATATTATTATGGAATATTAATATTATTATTATTGAGCACTCTACGCTACGCTTGGCTCCTATATGATATGATAAAGCACAAAATTAATCATTTAATCAATAAAAAATTAGAGAAAAAATATTAAGCAAAAATTGCCAAAAGAAAAAAAAACAGAATGTATTAAAAAGTACAGTCATGTTCAAAATAAAGTGCTGATTTATTTTGTTCTTATATTTTTTCTTCACTGTCGTAGATAGTTTCGTTTATAGTAATAAAAATGTATGTATATTGGACATATTAAAATAATTGTGTAGGAAAAAATATTTCTGATGAAAATTATAAAGCAATACGATTCGCATACATTTAAAAATGTAAATAAAAATGTGAATGCACAAAAAATTGTTATCAAACCCTTTCGTGGATCGGGTGTTAGTAAAAATTTTAATAGTTTAATTTTTTTCCTTTATTAAATTACAGTTAAAACACTCACTAAAACTGAGATGAAATAAATTTCTAGATTTTCTAGTTATTGTGAATATCTTTGTCATTATCTTCCCAAGGGAGTTAATACGATTTTTAGTAAAACCTCGGTGCAGTATTATGGATTACGAAGTATAAAATAATTATGTTTAGATAAACAATTTACTGTCAATTGTTAGTGGCATTAACCGAATTTGTATATAATTGAAACTATATAGCTATGCAAACATTGTTCCAAAGTAAATTATGAGGCATTATTTACGTGTGGGTTTTTATTACTGAAGCTTATCTTCTAAATTACAAAAAAGATTTTGTTTTTTTTTAATAACCTGAAAACAGCGGCTCAGATTCATTAAACATGATGAGGAAAAAAGGAAATTAAAAGAATGAAGAAAGTTGAGAAATAAAAACCCATTTGTAAATTAAATTATAAAGGCTCACAAATTCTCTAAGACAATTAAGTAAATGTTTTAGTTTTAAGTACGCAACTTTCTGTATACTTAAGAACTTTAAAATAAATGTATGTTAACATTATAACTTAATGCTTAACTAAGTTTTATTTTTTCCTTTTTTAAATTACTAGGATGTTTTTTTTTTTACTTTTTTACCAACGTATTGTATCTACGTGTTTATTTCCATTGTTTTTTTTTATATATCATTTATCTTATTTTTTGTACAAGCTCGTGTAAAATACTTCATATCAATAATATACTGCCATTTTTATGAAAAAAGAAATTACATTGAAAGGGGGGCGTTGTTGGTAAAAAAAATGCGCAAATATTTTGTGAAATGTATTGAAAAAACAAAATAGCGGCGTTAGTTCCGATTTTGGCCACGCACCAAAGGGAACTTGTAGCGCTGTACTGTTGAATAACTCAATGCCATTGCTCATTGTACCTAATTGCTTTGACTGACAAATAAAATCTGTGCAGATCGTAGAAAAACGACAAAAAAAATTACATCAAAATGATGTTGTGTTTGGAAAGTTTTCCATCATGCAAGTAGCTTGCACGCAATGCAAGATAAAAGTTTATTTTACGCAAGATATTGCAGCTTACGTAAACTTTACTGAATCATCATCTATCTAGCCTGTTTCCAACTGTCAGTCAGCTTCCAGTCTAACCGAATGCAGCCGAATACCAGTATTTTATGGAGTGACTGCTTAACTTAGGATACCCCTTAGTAAGACTTGTTATTAGACTTTTGGGCTTCTGACTACCCGTGACGACTGTCAAAGACCTACAAATGACAGCCGGGACCAAAGGCTTAACATGCTTTCCGAGGCACGGAAGGGTCTCGATATGTACCGCACTTGCATTGTAAAGACCTAACTCTGAATTTAAATAAAAAGCAGTGGACTGTAAAACTAACTTATATGTATATTTCCAAAACGGAAAGTTCAGCAGGATTTAGGATCGGTCGGTTGCGTTTGTTCGTGAAGTATCGGGCCTTCGGCCCCTCTTACCGACCAGTGCCGCGCGCCCGCGCAGCCGCCCGACGCCACACACGAACATAGAGACGGCGCCCGAACATGCATAGTGGTAATTAATGAGGTTATATTGTAGGTACTTGTGAAATTAGACGATGGGCTTCTATAAAAAAGTGTTGTTTTATTCTGCGTACTTATTACATTGTAAAGCTAACAGTAATATTAAAACAATGTAACAATTATAATTTGTAAGTCTCAGAGAATAAGTCCAAATTGTACATTGTACCAAGAATTTTCAAATAAAAAATATATTATATGAATAAGTTACTCATACTTGAGTTTTATTTACGTCCATCATGCATACGTTAAGTTGTCGACATAGCTCACAGAGTAAGCAAGCTAAAGTGGCAAGGGACCGGCCATATTAGCCGTAGAACCGATGACCATTGGTATAAACGTGTTCTTGAGTGGAGACCGCGTATCGCCAAACGTAAGGTGGGACGCCCTCAGGCTAGTGGAGCGAGGATCTTCGCAGGATGGCTGGTAGCAGCTGGATGAGAGTTGCCTAAAATCGGGTTGAATGGCGTGCAATAGGAGAGGCTCATGTCCAGCAGTGGACTGCTATAGGCTGATGATGAAGATGATGACCATGCATACGTACCGTGCATTCGCGATTTATTTGCCAAAAATGTAAACAAATATGAATTAGCGGTAAAATTACTTTAATTCCTACACAATAAAGTTCAGTTTAACATGAAATAAGGTAGGGGTGTGCAGCACTGCTCACTTTTACTATACGTAAGTATATTATCATCGTCATACATCATTTCAGCCCTTATTTTGATGTAATGCCAATAAACGCATTTTTCTTTCTTTCTTTTCTTTCTTTCTATTCCGTGCGACGATGACGACGACGACTTATGGGACGTACGTATTTCAAGTTAAACAAAATATAATATCAACTCTATTTCAATGATAAGTTGATTTCAGAGCGACTAGCACTATAATTGACAAAGTTATAAAAATGTTCGAAGTTGTAGCGTAAACTGTACTTTATTGTGTAGGAATTAAAATTTATCTTTATTACATAGTATCGCTTGAGAAACTTGAAAATGTCGCGCGGCCGCGAGCACAACGACGACTCAAACCAAAACGCCCATCCTCCTTTGACAGATTGTAGTAGCTTGATGTGCTGGCGTCTGTACATCCAGTCATACACGCACACCGATAGCAAGGACTACGCACCTGACCTTCCTGAAGAACATCACCAAGAACTATACAAATAAAATGCAACGCCTCAATGAAAACCAATGAAGACAGACTTTGAAATAATATTGAATCACCCAATAAACTAGTCCAACAAACTAAATCTCAAATCCACTTTATTCCATCCGCCATCTTAAACTGAATTCTCCAAATTCAAATCGCATGAACGTCCCCTTTCAAACAAGCGCATCACTATTCTCCAGTGACGTCCAAACCATAACTCCTCTGATTGGCTGGCTGGGTGGCGCGCATAGCTGCGTTAACTCTGATTGGACTAATGAATCCGGCCTGATTGCGTCATACCGTATTGCATAGTGATTGTGTAGATAGAACAAAATGTTCACACAAAGGTTTTGTGAAATTGGATTTCTTTTGTTTCTGAGCATTCATTTGAGTGAGTTAGTAATAGGATTGCTAGAAATTGTCGCCGAGAGAGAAAGGTATACATCACAATCACCCTATAATCTTCCCACTGCTGGGACACAGGCCTCCTCTTTGTGAGAGGGAGTGGGCCATAATCCACCACGCGGGCCTAGTGCGGGTTGGTAGATGTCACATGTCTTCGAATTTTTGGTTATAAACATGCCGGCCGGATTTCCTCACGATGCACGATGTTTCCTTCGCCGTTTTGAGAGCAGTGGTGATGAAATAATTTACACAAAGTAAAGCGTCTGACTGGGCTCGAACCTACGATCTACCACCTGTACTTACCTTAGTCGCGGCCATTACGACTGAGCCACCACCGTTTTTTTTTAAATTTCTTCTGTAGCCGTAACGCAATGCACGCATTCTACCGAAGAGATCGCCGCTAGTTCCATTTTCAAAAATAAAATGTTCTTCTTTTTTTTATGAAACAGTAATAAGTCGAGTCTTTATTCATGATTATTCTACTTATGAATAAAAACTTTTTCGTTTTTGTAGGCTCGTTGGTAACAGACAAAAATAAATAAAAACTTTCCCATAAAGGAAGATAATATGCTATTTTTTCCTCGCTCTGGTACGCTACAATGACGGTCTTTTTGAGCAAGAGGAGTAAAAATGCCTTTTGTTAGTCGCCTTTCATTCACACTAATATTATAAAGGCGAAAGTTTGTTAGTGGGGGTGAGTGTGTGTGTTTATATGTTTGTTACTTCTTCACGCTCAAACGACTGGACCAATTTTGATAACATTTTGTATGGAAGTAGCTGACACCCTGAATTAACATATAGGATACTTTTTATCCCGATATTCCCACGGGATCGACACTTATGCGGGTGAAACTATATTGTTACAAAGTATTAGTTACAACATGAAAGAATGAATGAGAATACTTTCTATCCAACTCCGACATAAATGATAGCTAATCCCAGCGCTTCCAGTAGAGATGTCGATAATTTCAACCTGTAGTATAATCTAATTATTATCCGGACAGTAATGATATTCCCAGGGCTGACACACTTGCAAATAAGCTCGACAAAGTTGTCACAAACATTGTTATGGCTTTCGTACACAGTCAGTGGCGTTACTATACTGTTTGGGGCCCGTGACAAATTCAAGGGATGGGGCCCTCCCTCAATGTAAGGAAGCTCAACCAACGTTATAGTTTTTTTTTTACTAGCTCTTCTCCCGCGACTTCTTCCGCGTATATTTCAAATTTGTTGCATTTATAAACTTGTGTTAGGATCCTCCTGTGCTCATGGCCCTCTCGGGTCAGGGGCCCCCCCTCTGGCTGGGGGCCCGTGGCATTTTGCCCCAATATGTGACCCCTATAGTTACGCCACTGCACAGTCGTGTTGATCGAGTTTCAGTTTAGGATGAACGGGTTATAGTATGTGAGGGTAGGATTCGATTAGGGATAACTAGGGTTAATAAACTGGATATAGTAACATTAGTAACGTTACTGTCTGTAATTTTGTTTTCCTGGCTAAGATTTAGTTAGTCTATGTCGATTTTCCGATTCTAAGCAACCTCTTGACATTCATCTTCTATCAAAATCAGCTAGCTTTGAATTAAGAGTTTGAGATACTTTTTAAATTATGGAACAACAAGCTGAATGTTGACCGCGTATAGGTCGTATAGGTCGGGTATACTTTTCTATGAAACCAGATTTTTTTTTTTGTAAAAGACGAAAAATGTCTACGCATATACGCTACGGCTCTAGAATCATTGTGCTGAATTTATGGTTAAGTTGGCGCGTCGATGTATACCAGTTTTTACTTTAGAGCGAAGGTAAGCACAAATGAAGGTCATTCCGTAAAAGGAAATTACGCTTGTGATGATAAAGAAGTTACAGAAAAAGACCAAACTTCAGTTAACCAACAACTAGGTGTGGCATGAGAAGTTATCCTTTTCAAAAAAAGCTATTTTCTTCTCAGCCCTGGAGTAGAATGTCTTTGTAGACTATTGCACGGCAGCATACGGGACAATCAAGGGTGGTCTAAGTTACTGACGAGACTACCTACAGACTGTTTAGTATTTAGTATATTTTAGAAGTAAAATTTTATTATATAGATAATATTATATTTTACTTTTTTATTATATTTATAAATATATTATTAATTTATTATTATTACACCTGCTCCTGTGTAAAAAATATATTTTAGAAATATAGGTAACAATAGCCTCGGACTTACACAGTCGCCGATTAATGGTTAACCAGCAATCATAGAAATATGTGATATTACATAAATATTATAATAATATGTTGCCGCATTATTCTTTACTATCTACGCCCCGCGGTTTCACCGGGATTTTTTTTTACTGTGTGATTTTCCTGTACGAGTCGCTTTTCCTTACTTTCTGTTAAGTAGCCGAAATCTACAATTCTATGCAAAATTTTGTAATAACTTGTGTTATTCTCGTCCCTTGTGACTTAACCAGCATACAACTAAGCCATGTATTTTAGGCCACAAACGCAGCCCGACATACCGGACCACCTTTGTGCTCGTACACCGTTTGCCGTCGCCCTCATCCTCTTGTGGTGATGCACCTGCAATTACCACCCTCATCTCTTAAGCGTTGGAAGTACTGCTGGCTGGAAATCTCGTGTGGTTTAGAATAAAGAAGATACCTACCCTAGGTATTCATATGTTCAATAAGATACATGTTATATTGACTTAGTCTTTTCCCCACTATGTTGGGGTCGGCTTCCAGTCTAATCGAATGCAGCTGAATACCAGTATTATATCATTATACTAATAACGATGTATTGATCATATTGTTAGTGAACAGTTTAAGATTTCGTTCCGTTTGTCAGTATCGTTAAGGTCAAGGAATTAATTTTGTTACGATCCTGGTGGAACGGTACAAATTATCGGTACTGGAACTATGCGTAAGTATCGATTTTTTGAGTAACGTTTCAAGTCCCTCATGAGAGTCAGGTCACTCACAGAACAGATAAAAGCTGTTCTGTGAGGTCACTGACATTCCTAAAAACAGAATGTACACAAAACCACAGCAAAAGCTTCTTAACCATAATCCAGTGGGATGGCACAAAACATGTACTGAGTACAGCCGGTCTAATTGCAACGAGTTTTAATCCCTACTAACACAACAGCTAGTTGGGCACTTTCCAAATAATAACAAGAAAGCAGTTGTTTTGTGGAAGAATTATGCAGTTTGTGAAACTACAAATATTATGCTCTGAAAAAAACCAATTCCCAATTGCCAATTTTCGTAATTAAAAACGTCTGTCTCTGTGTTTACTTTGAGTAATTATTTCATTACCACTGCTCTCAAAATGGTGAAAGAAAACATCGTGAGGAAACCGGCATGTCCTAGAACCAAAAATCTACCAATCCACACTGGGCCCGCGTGGTGGATTACGGCCCACTCTCTCTCACAGAGAGGAGTCCTGTGTCCCAGCAGTGAGAACATTAAAGGCTGATTATTGTATTTTCCTGATAAACGATAATATAAACTTACTTTTGAGTACATTTGTACATACTAGTTATTCGTAATTAAACTAGCTCTTAAAGAGAAAAAAGAAAGAAAGAGAAAAAAAGAGAATAAAGAGGGAATAAAGAGTATTCTATTCTATTCTATTCTCTTTACCTATCGACACCACAAGGCAAAAATCATGACCAAACTTCGTGTTGAAACTTGAAAATTATTTCACTAATTTCCGAAATATTTGCTATAAAACTGAATATGTGACTAACGCCGGTATCCCGGCCCCATTTCTCATTGAAACTATGCGAGGCACAGCCAAACAATTTTATTGGAATATCAATCAATTTTATAGGCATTTCGCCATGAATAGTAACACTTAAGACGCTAGAAACTCTAGGAGTTATGAATTCTCTGTGCTAGAGAGAGATGGAGTGATCTGTTCTGTATAGCTCTGTCTTTGTCTCGCAGTAGAGCAATGATCTTACCTCTGACACTGTATTTAATTGCTCTTAATATTAATGAATGAATGAACAGTTAGGGTTGTCTCAAGTTTGGCTGGTTATTAAAAGTCTTACTTTTTTATCACACTAATATTATAAAGGCGAAAGTTTGTGAGGGGGTGTGTTCGTGTGTGTGTGTTTATATTTGTTACTTCTTCACGCTTAAACGGCTGGACCAATTTTGATAAAATTTTGTATGGAGGTAGCTGACACCCTGGATTAACATATAGGCTACTTTTTATCCCGATATTCCGACGGGATCGAATCTTATGTGGGGGAAACCGCGGGGCGCAGCTAGTTGTTGATATTTTGAACAAATTTATCATAACAGACATCAGTACCCTAATCAATCACAATGTGCATCATTTTGAAGTTTATTGCTAATCCATTGCTTCACATGTTCGAAAAACATGTCTGTTCAACAACGTAAATAATGCAATGAATGTTGTTGAACTGTCAAAATGAAACCCATTGCTACTGTTATTGTGTACGCAATTACCCCGCTGATTGAACAATGGAAATAAGGAACTTTATTAGACAAAATAATGTTTTGATAATTTAACGTAGTATTTCCTTATTTTTTTTCTTTTTAACCGACTTCGAAAAATAATGAGGTTATGCATTCAGCGAGTTTTTGAAGTCCGTTTGTTTTTTTTTTTTTTGTAAAAATGTTTTTAACAAGCGAATGGGTTTTTTCTCTTGGATTTTAGTTCCAATAAAAGCAACGTTTGTAAGCAAGGGCACTCTTAATAAAATACAGTAAAAATGGGTGACATCCCTTAGGCAAGATGCCTGCATCTTCATAACGTTCTCTGTAGGTATCATAAAAATATCGCTTGAATAAAAACTTGTGTAAACTATACGTAGCTGCTTGCTCTGCTTTTGTATGCAATACATTAATAAAACGTTGAGTAATTAATGGCCAAGTGCGAGTCAGACTCGCACACGAAGGGTAAAGACAACGCCTAAACGCCGAAAAAAACACGTTTGTTGTATGGGAGCCCCCCTTAAATATTTATTTTATTCTGTTTTTAGTATTTGTTGTTATAGCGGCAATAGAAATCATCATCTGTGAAAATTTCAACTATCTTGCTATCACGGTTCCTGAGATACAGGCTGGTGATAGACAGACAGACATACGGACAGCACTGTCCGTATGTCTGTCACTCTGTCTGTTTGTGTACTCTTTGGGTGCGGAACCCTAAAAACAGTAATTTAAAATATTGTGTGCTGTGTTTTTTCCGGCAAAGAGTGTCCCTACTATTGGTACATACCTCGTAACCTGACTAACTACCTCCTCCTATCCGTGGCTAAATAATAACAGACGAACAGGTCGATCGATCAGGTTAAGCTACGCTTCCGCAGTTGGTCTGTGGATGGATGACCATCTTTACATACCGAAAGCCGTTGGTCCCGCCCGGCTGTCATTCGTGGATAAGACAGTCGATACGGGTAGTCAGGAGCCCGAAAGTCTGAGAACCAGTCTTACCAAGGGGTTTTGTATTACCCAGTAACTGGGTTGTTGAGGTCAGATAGGCAGTCGCTCCATGTAAAATACTGGTATACAGCTGCATCCGGTTAGACTGGAAGGCGGCCCCAACATAGTTGGGAAAAGGCTAGACAGATGATGATTGTTTGTCATCTTCACATTGTATAGGAACTCTTGTGCAAAATGTCATTTTTCTAGACCCATCGGCTTGCGGGTGGAGTTGTCTGTCAGTGAATTTAAGATTTTATTAAAAAGTGCGAATACAACGCAACGAATTTAACCCAATCTCATTTCACCCTTCATACTGTAGCGGTATCTACAACGCCACATAAGAACAACGCGTCATACTGACGTCACGCAAAATCCTGCATCTCGCAAGCAGAGTTTACCACGCAACTAGCATAGATACAACGACCCAAAATGAATCATCGGGCAGTTGCCTGCCAGACATAACACCCGTCTGGTCGGAGGATCCTCCCTTTTCTATAGAGTATGAGTGAACTTTACACCCTGTTCCTCATACCTCTATAATACAACCACCATTCTTCATCCCAGCAAAGTTTTCCGTAGTTATAAAACAATAAATCCCGGACCAAGGTTACATAAGGCATATCTCCGGTATATGGCCGCGGATACATAATGTAATAGGTATGTAGGTCGCCTAGTCGGCGCGTTGTAAATCTAATGGCGCGGCGCATTGCGAATGCAACCAGCGGGCATACGGTTCGGTATGTGTAAGGAGATGAAGATACCACCTGCGCGAAATATTTTTTGGTGGTAGCTAAACTGCAGGAAACTTATACATATACTGAAAATAGCCAAAGATATAATATGTAATAATAATGTGTAATATGTTAGAATATTGTTGTTACAAAGGTATTACACGTAATATGATGTCCATAACATTCTGCGGTTTCCAGCGTAAAAATATTTCAAAGAAATAAAATTAGGAGTATTAGAACAATATATCAAAATAATACCATACAATGTCAAGGATAAGGAAAACGTTAACTAATAAATACTACTACTCTACTAGATGTCTCGATAATGATTAATTTTTGTGTGTACGAGTATGAATGATAGGTTTTATTCTGTACAAAGAAAGTACCATGTTCGATGATTACTTTAACTTATTGGTAAGGTTTTCAAAGCCGTGATTTTTTTGGGAGCAGAGGTGGCGCAGTGGCAACGGCCGTGACTTACGAGTTGTAGGTCGTGGGTTCGAACCCAAGCAAGCACTTTACTTTGTGTACATTATTTCATCACCACTGCTCTCAAAACGGTGAAGGAAAACATCGCGAGGAAACCTGCATGTCCTAGAACCAAAAATTCGGAACATGTGATATCCGCCAACCTGAACTGCGCCCGTTATGGATTATGGCCCACTCCCTCTCACAGAGAGGAGGTCTGTATCCCAGCAGTGGGAACATTATAGGCTGTTTATGCTTATGCTAAGGTTTCACGATGTTTAAATTTGCGTGCTTGTCATGTAATGTCTGTCACATGCAAATTTCTCACAAATTTAAGCACAGTGGTTACACATAAATTAAATAATGGCAAAAGCTAAACCGCCTACACAAATTAATTTAAAACATAGTCGTAAGCAACATATTTTATAAGTTATAAGACTATCAGCTTAACGTAGACAAAGCGGTTGAGTCTACCTTTAATATGTATACGCAAACAAAAGTTGGAAAACTTAAGAAATAAGATTAATATTTAATAATCTACTCAGCGCCCATTAAAGTATTAGCATATTTTAATATTGAACTAATCTCCGTAAAATCTTAGAAGTCAGGCATTTCCAGAAAACACAGATTTTCTTCTCAGTCTTTTAGCTGTATCACAGAATTATTATAATTAAGAACAAAATATTAATAAAGGTATAATTTTAACAAATCATTGAACTGAGACTATTAATTTATTTTCCCTTTTAATATAAATTAGTCTGTTGCTGAAAGATTAATTGGGACACCTAGCTTTAAGAAGTTTGTAGACGAAGTCTTTGCAATAGATTATAATTAATATTGTTAACAATGTCACCTTGAATTTAAACAATCAAGACAAAACCTGGCGTACTCACAGACAAGCAAAGATATAATAACGTTTGCGAGGATCTAAAACCACAGTCACTATGCTTTGACGGGCAATTAGGCAGTCGTTCAAACTGAATGATCACCGCCCCTTAGATACCATCCCATAAACAAAGCTAATATCTCATCATCATCTGTCTAGGCACATGATGATGAGACCATGAACGTAATTGGCTTCCAGTCTAATCGGATGCAGCTGAATACCAGTATTTTATATGGAGCGACTGCCTATCTGACCTCCACAACCCAGTTACCGGGCAAATACCCTTTGGTTAGACTGGTTGCCAGACTTTAGGGCCTATAACCACCCGTAACGACTGTCAAAGAAACAAGAATGACAGCCGGGACCTAATGCTACTATACATCTACATACCTCTGGGGCGAAACATGCAGTTAAAGTGATCTCTGCGCTGCCACCGCGGCGTGGAAGTGGAAGTCAACTAAAACTGAAATACAGTCATGCCAACGTGACGCGAAGAAGAAGCCACCAACGGCTTAACGTGTTTTCCGATATCTCATGTGCCTTTTCACTTTTCATAGCATTTTTTTTTAACCCACCCGTTTTCCCAGTTGCCTGTGATTAATGACATTTACGCGTAATGTAAGTATTGATAAAGCTTGATGATTAATAAAAAAAATACATTTTACATAAAACATTCGACTCCAAAAAAAACCATTACAAAGTGGTTGGGGTCTTTGCCTGAATTTTTGTGTAATTTTTTGCCACCGATCCAAAAGTAACGTTTTATTTTTCATTTTAATAATATAACATATATCACGCCTATATACCCCATATGTGTACATACGCACCTATTATAGTACACTCACATTTCACCATCTACCTATGTTTAAGTCCCATGTAATAAGGGGCGACCCTATTGCCATCAACCGGGCACGAATCCAGACCCCGGGCTCCTATTAATAAATAAAAATAAAAAAAACCACATTGTACTGGTTTTTATCACATACAAGCACTGTATCGGTACCTAGTTCTTCCCCACACGAGCTATACTTGAAATCGTATAAAATATTTTCGATGGTGGTATTATCAACTCCTTAGCAGTTCCGCCAAAAATTCTATTTGGCTTGGTGCAGCGCGAATACGTCGCGAGGATCGGCCCTCCCGCTCTCTTATATATTTATTATGTGACTTAGGCCCGGAGCTAGCGCACTGAATGCTCGCTTTATGTTCCTAACTAAGCCGCGAAAGTTAATTGATTTATCTATCTATTGGTTAAGTGGCGCTATTCATTCTGAAGCGGCGGTATGTGTGCAAGTTCATTTTAGTCGGGTGATTAGTTTTCTAATTAGCATTTGCTGGGATTAAACTAGTTACGCTCGCCCCCATTCAGAAGTACAAATTAATACGCTGCAATAATTAATTACGTCACGATATTAACATTGACATGATCTTTGATCTCCTTGTTTGAGGACTCGCTCCAAAACACAAATCCTGGCTTAGTTTGGATATCATTTTCAGTACCTTTAGTAAAAATAAAATACTGTTTTTAAATAAGGGTTAAGTAACAACAGTCGCACGGGTCGATCAAAGGTTAAGCTACGCTTGCCGCGGTTGGTTCGTGGATGGGTGATCTTTACATACCCACGGGTCACGGTATGTAAAGATGGTCACCCATCCACAGACCAACCGCGGCAAGCGTAGCTTAACCTGATCGATCGACCTGTGCGGCTGTAATTATTTAGCCACGGGCCCCTCTAGGTATAAAATACCAAATTGTACAAATGAGAAACTGGTCGGTAGTCTCCTTGTCTATGATCTGAAGCATTGTTCCAGCGTCGCCTGTACAAAAGTCGCGGCACTCTGCGTCACTCCTCATGTTATCTAAAAGCCTTCTACTCCTCCGTACTACCGTTGTAGATCAAGCAAGAAAGTTTTAACGCTGTAGCTGATACTAGTCGTACTTTGACTATCTTACGTTCGTTTTCTTTTATGTATTGCGGCTTGAGGGGCTCGTGGCTAAGTTATAACAGCCGCATGTGTCGATCGATCAGGTTAAGCTACGCTTGCCGCAGTTGGTCCGTGGACAAGCCCCTCTATCAAACATATTTACTCGAAATAAAATGAAAAGTTTATTTATGTAAGTAAATCTTATAAAACACTTTTACACATGGATATTTATTTGGTCATAAATTAAATACTACAGCCGCATTTCTAAGCCGAAGCCCTGAGAAAAAATGCCGAAACAAAGTCAGAGGACTTCATAGAACTCGAAGAATCGAAGTTCAAACACAGTAATCGAATCCTTTTCCCTCGCCAAATCTTATAATATTCACAACGCGTGTGGGACACGATAAACAGCTGACAATCTACAGTATGTACCCTTTCAGCATAAAACATAGGATAACCAATACATTCGTCGACACCCTTTGACTGAAAAACAAATGAAATACGAAGACTAAAAAAGGTTTCGCATCGCTTTAGAATTTGGCTTGTCATTACTTGCTTGAATCTTGAAAGTACTTATTGAATAGGTACTAGCTGACCCGACAGAAAGACACGTGGCGCCATCTATTATCATAATAACGTTATGCTTGTTTTCCTCGGGAACAGCACTTTTTTTCGGGATGAAAGGTACCCTATGTCCGTTTCTGTACACCTGACAACGTATATGCAAAATTTCAGGATGATCGGTTCAGTGGTTTAGGCGTGAAAAGGTAACAAACAAACTTACTTTGGCATTTATAATATTAGCTTTAGATTTTTTTGGTTTATTTTGGAGAATAAACAGGGTCAAATTAAATAAGCTAGCGAAACTTCGCAAAAGTGATGGATAGTAAATAAGAAAAATCAAAAATAAAAACAACCCGATGTTCTTTTTCCTGAGGTCGAATACCGCAGAAAATTATAAAAAAATCTGTTTCTTTTAGTGCAAACTTCACAGACGTGATAAGTATCGATATCTAAATACGATAAAAGAAAAGGAAACAGATTTTCTACAGGGGTCGTTGCCCCTTCAAAAAAAAAAATTTTTTTTAATTTTATCGTGTACCCATCCCGTCTGCAGAGTTACGCTAGCTAATTTAATTAGGAAAGGAATTGCAGGATATGTTTATAAGCATTTGAAAAGCTCAACACATACAATTCATCCATCCATTTCACTCAAGCTCCAAGGACCAAATTGTATAAGGCAATAATGTACCCAGATAGTTTCGCTAGCTGATTTAATTCGACCCTTGTAACCAGATAGTGACCCTGTACACTAGTGTCTGCAACACATTTTTTGATCTCAGTTTCGGTTAATTTCGTATTCTTGTCACGCTCATACACTATATTCGCATCGATCAGCCCGCCGGGTTCGTGACACGAATCTGTACATCCCGTAATTGTTTCGAGATGCTGCGATACCGGTCGATGACGTCACTGATTTATGTGGCCAGACGCCAGGGCTCAATGATTTATGGTTCCGAACGTTTTTGTTCTCTCATATTGTTTGGCGTTCGGCAAATTGGATTTGGTGGCTTATTGTTGTTCATCATTATCGTTTTGGATTAATGTTGAACTTACGGTGCCGCCACTAGTCGATATTATAAAACGATAGCCATGATGTGACGCATGTTTCCCCCAACCCTTTCTTATTATTATTTTTTGTTTAGAGGAGGTTCTCTATTCGACGGTATGTTTTTTTTTTTTTTTTTTTTTTGTTACTCGATTACTCCGCCAATTGTGGATCGATTTTCAAAATTCTTTTTTTGTTCGAAAGGGTATACTCTCGAGGTGGTCCCATTATCATCAAGTTGGAATCTGATGAGAGGATCCCATGGAAATCGAGGGAAACCCTCAAATTTTATAGGCAAAGCTATAGCGATTTGGGTATTTTTTAAAGTAACTTGAGCATTTGTTCTCGGAAATCATCATTTGGTAAAGTGGAGCTGATGATGAAGACCACAGATGGCCATCGGAACTACTCAATGACAAATATTTCACGGGTTGCGATTCGATTACTTTACTGTGGTTGCTAAACGATTTATCCTCGTCACAATGCGTATGGTAAGTGGTTGTTGAGAAGTTCTCCTGGTTCTTACCAGGAGAACTCCTCAACAATTAACGTCCCTGCATCGGGAAAAGCAATATTTTGTAAAAGGTGATGAGCAGTTGACATTAGGCTATTGTAACTTAGATAAATTACAAACTGACCCACTAAAAAGTGAAAAATAAAAACTTTTTTACAAAAAAAAAACAACCGACTTCCAAAAAACACTATAAAGTGAAAAATAACTTTAATTTCGGAAGTCGGTGGCAAAAAACTAAAATACTAATCCAAAGACACCGACTTCCGAAATTAAAGTTATTTTTCACTTTATAGTGTTTTTTGGAAGTCGGTTGTTTTTTTTTTTTGTAAAAAAGTTTTTTTCTTTCATATTTTTTGCATACAAATTTCGGGACCACCACTGTTTGACATTCTGCCGTCCTAGAGGGCACAACTAACATTTTTTCCAAAATTGAGTAAAAAAAACTGGATGAGCCTTTTTTTCTGATTCCAAATATGTATTGTACTCATTGTCAAAGTATTGTCAAAGTTAAACATGATATCGTTTTTCTTATTATTAATTGTGTCTGTACGGAAACAGAATAGTAAAATAAAAAGCCATTAAAAAGTTATGAGCTAACAAAGATTCGTTTTTCTTGCTAATTTTAACGTACACTTTGGTGTAAATAAGTAATTAAAGAAGTGTAAAATCTTCAAAACAAAGTCGGTGCCGGCAAAGCTCAATTATCGAAGTGTTCAATAAACTTTATTTTTAATGGATTCATGAGGTGGATTTTTCATAAAACTCGATTTTCCAAAGGACTTTTCGTATTTTTTTGCTCGCATTTAAGTTCGGAACGGTGTTTGTGTGCGTTTGAATTAGACGTTGTGCGTGTCAACTAGCGTCTATAAAATAGCTGCTCATCACTGATACTATCTCTGCCGGACACGATGCCAGGTGAGACAGCGTGCATTTTGGCCATGACCATGACCACCAGTGAGTTCGAGTTCGCGACCAGTTCCACCTTAAGTCTTCCTGAATGGTTCTACCTAAGTACAGGATTAGCGTAACTACCATACTTTGAATAGCATAATCAGCCTATAATGTTCCCACTGCTGGGACACAGGCCTCCTCTCTGTACGGAGTGGGCATTAATCTACCGCGCGGGCCCAGGGCGGGTTGGTAGATGTCACATGTCTTAACGTTTGTTAGTCGCCTTTCATGCATCCTGCAATATCTGAGAAATTAATGCATGTAATGAGGAAAGTAACCAAATATGAAATACCATTTTGTTTTAGTGTTATAGAAAAAAAAGATTCTGTAAATCAAAAACTTTTATTCTTATTTATTATCAATCATACAGTTGCGCTTAACTTATTGACAGTTTTGTTTTACATATATTAATTCAAAATATAAAATTTTCTCAAAAACAAAATCAACATAAAGGCACCTAATTATGGAATAGGTACCCAAATATGGACTACTATAAAACTATGAATAATAAACCTTTACTTTTATGAGATCTACAGGAACTTTGGTCAATTTTAAAAAGGTACTTAAGTTACTTGCAAAAATCACATATCCATGTATCGAACTCTGCACCTGCGCAATCACCATGTGCCCAGAGCCCGCACATGAAGCATTTGATCCATGTCTCTCCTCGAGTATCTTGAGAAAACAGGCTGTTACAGAACATACACTCTGCATCTTCTGAGTCAGGAACTTCCAGTCCTATGACGGCATCAGGCTCACTGTCTGTGTCAAAACGTATTTCTTCTTCATAGTCCATATTTAGACCCCACGGACTGTCCATATTCGGAAATTTAAAACTAATCAAAAC
This sequence comes from Oligia latruncula, assembly GCA_948474745.1. NCBI lineage: Eukaryota > Metazoa > Arthropoda > Insecta > Lepidoptera > Noctuidae > Oligia > Oligia latruncula. The sequence goes on along the minus strand of OX419707.1, from coordinate 1,427,584 downwards.
GTATATCAGATTTTTTTACTAAACACAATCAGACAAGAAAAAACCTCTAAAACAATCAAATAAACATGTAATCATTGCATAGTCAAAATATACAATATTATTTCCAATCACGTTTTGAGAGAAATACATAGTTTTTAAACTTTTCTCAAAGCGCCAAAACAAAACACTCTCACCGCGGCCACAACGTTCGCCCGAATGACAAGTCGAAACCTGTACGCGAGTATAATGATGGAAAGAGACAGAAGATCACTGTCTTTTGCAACTAGGAGTATTCGTTTCCGAGAAATGGCGGTATTACATTTTAGGGATACTATTCCATATTTGGTTACTTTCCTCTATATATTTTTTTATGTTGAATGAGCCCTCTCTTAACCTCGATCACGCCTGATAGAAAGCGATGGATGAGGTGTAAGATGGAACGAACGTGCCCAGAAGATGTCTAAGGCACTGGAACTCCCACGCATAGACGAAACACAGCTGGCTGCTTGACGCCAGACTCCGGTGGGAGGGCGGGTGATCGCAAACCAGGAGGTGTTAGTCCTACCACCGCCAGTCAAATAAGGTGTTGGGTATGACTGTCCAGGATGCGCCGAGCGCTCGGTTCAGTTAAGTAACTGGAGGAACAAACTGCGCTACACGAGGAGGCTTCTTCATGCATCTTAAACTTTGGTTTGAGACTTTGGCGGTCATACACATCGGATTAGCTGAACTTTTTTTTTTATTTACAAAACATACGTTGCATTTTCAAGTTCTCTTTATTCGAGCTCAAAATCCGATATCATTCTATTCTCACCCAACTACGACACACAGAAAAGGTAATGAGTTTTGTTGAGAATCTCATAGTTTCGATTTTTTACTATACCTAAGAGTAGGGGAAGACCAAACAAATGATGGACTGACTGGCTGATGGCTTGAAAACCGAGATGATGACTAATTGAGAAGTACGTAAGAAAAAAACAGGTTGCGCCGACCCGAAATAAATTAGGATAACAGAGAAGGAGAATTTCGACTTTAGGCCTGAAAATTCAACCCCTTTTTAATAGGTACCATTCTACTTAGTATATCATAACAAAATAGCCTAAATTTGAATCTAAATTCACCTCGTCGATTAAAGACAAAAGACGTGCTGACATATTCCCAAATACTAGCACACAAACTTGGCTTGTTGGTGACAAACTTTACAATGAAGTTCGTCGAGTACCAACTTGGGGCCAACTTACCGCCAACTTGCCGCCAACTTAGGTTATTAATCACAAACGACTGGCATTGGACTAAGACTCTAAGTGCGGTTTGGCCAAGTTATGTGAATATGTAGGCAACAGATTTTTTGGGTAGGTCTGTGATTTATATATCCACTTTATTTTATGGGGCTTGCGGCTTAATAATAACAGCAGCACGGGTCGATATATGCTTGCCGAGGTTTGTCCGTGGATGGAGTGGCCATCCACTACCTGTCAAGCCCCTCTCATGTTGCCCTTTATTTATGTGTCATGTATTGTGTAGGCACCTTTTTTGTTTTTTTTTTGCGGATGGGAAATCATCAAATGACCCTCCCGCTTTGGGTGGAGCGGAAGGGAGTGTCAGACTCTCACTGATTAAAACCCACCCGTGTTCCTTCCTTGGCACTTTATGTTCCGGGCCAGCGTTAACTCTTTCGGACAATCCCGCTGACCCGGCAAGCTTCGGCCCTAACGGGCCCTTACTACCCCGGTCGCGATGGGGAATGAAACCGGCGAGAGATGTCGTGCGGTGTCCCGCAGGGATCAGTTGTGGGACATCGGCTACGACTGGGTGCTGCGGGCCGACCTCCCTGATGGCGTCAGCGTGGTTTGCTACGCTGACGACACGCTGGTCCTGGCGCAGGGGAGGTTGCATCAGGCGGCGCCCGACCCGATGACACGCGGGGTTACGATAGTCGTGGAGAGGATCCAGCAGTTGGGTCTCGAGGTGGCATTGCACAAGTCCGAGGCCATGTAATTCATGGGCCCCGGAACGCGCCACCATCGGGTGTAGGTAGGTACATCTTTTGTTGGATCCTAAATCAATAGTAAATAAATTACATTGTTACCGTTGCGTTACTTACAAAACTACATTGTGTTGCAATTTCTATTTTATTTTATAAGTAGCCACCCGTCCCCTTTTCGCGCGGTTTTACGACTTGACAACGAAACATCACGATTTCATATTGTATGCAAATTTTAATATTATGGCACATAAACCTTCCGGAATAAATTGTCTAAATTATTGTGAAGACCACATCAAAATATGTTGCGTAATTTAAAATAACAACGCGGTTATACAGAGAGATAAGAAAAGACACTTAGTTTTATACTATGTAAAGAAGACTTACTTTACGGCCCCGACTTACGACTTGTAGGTCGTGGGTTCGAAACCTTTTTTTTTGCGGATGGGAAATCATCAACAGACTCTTACTGACTAAACCCCACCCGTGTTCCTTCCTTAGCCCTTTATGTTCCGGGCCAGCGGTATCCCTTTCGGACAACTCGCTGACCCGGCAGGCTTCGGCCCTAAGGGGCCCCTTCCTCGATGCTGATATCCCTTTGAGGCGCGCGTGGAACACGTACGCGCCGTCCGGCACGGGCCTGGTCCTGATCGGACGTTGAGCTACCCATTACTCTCTGTCCGCAGGCCCGCGCCTATGGTGGCCGGGAATCGTTCCGTGGCTCCCGTGGCGGCTGGGACGGGAGGCTCTCGCCCTCATCCATCCCGCCACCTCCTTCGCTAGCATGACTGCTTCGCAGAAGGAGGTGACTGTCTCCCACTCATTCTCGCCCCGAACCATGGCTTGCACCAGGGCCGGACGCAAGAGGTCGCCGCCGGGGTTCAAACCCTGGCAGGCGCTTTCCTTAGTGTAATTTATTTCATCAGCACGGCTCTCAAAACGGTGAAGGAAAACATCGTGACGAAACCGGCATGTCCTAGAACCAAAAATTCGACGACATTGTGACATATATACCAACACGCACTGAGCCCACATGGTGGAGAGAGGAGGCCTGTGTCCCAGCAGTGGGAACACTGCAGAACACGGCAGTGGGCTGATTAGGCGAATATGGAAACAATTACAAAATATTCTATGTTTAATTTCTACCACCTGTTAGCCTTCATTTAATAATACAAAATCTACAGAAAAATGTTTCCGTTGTGAATTTTTGAAGCATTGTTAGAGTGTTTCCCCAGAAGTTAATACCTACAGTTAATGCAGTGTTGAAAAATCCGACAAAAACCTACTTATTTATCCTGAATACTGCTACGTTTCAGTGCAAACTTTGTATTCCCATTGTTTACCATCTGCTGAGATTATTATTTATTCTGCATTGTCTATCATCATCTGCCTAGCCTTTTCAGAACTATGTTGGGGTCGGCTTCCAGTCTAACCGGATGCAGCTGAATACCAGTATTTTACATGGAGCGACTGCCTATCTGACCTCCACATCCCAGTTACTGGGTAATACGATACTCCTTGGTAAGACTGGTTGACAGGTATTCGGACTTCTGAAGACCCGTAACAACTGTCAAAGATTCAAGAATGACAGCCGGGACCAACGCAACGGCTTTACGTGCATTCCGAGGCACGGAGGGATCTCGGCATGTAAAGATGTTCACTCATCCACGGACCGACCACGGCAAGCATAGCTTAACCTGGAGGCCTAAAAAGGCCACTTTGGAACAATCATAAAAGGATAATATTATGAATCATAATGGACAGTTAACTGTTAAGTTAATCGTATCAAATCCCATTAGTGAAGGATTTTTAAGTCTTTTTTGTCTATGCTAAAATACCAATCAATCCAATCCAAATCCAATCCCAATCTCTTTGATTATACTTAGGTACGTAGTGCAGCGAAAAAAAGAAAAACACGGACTGTCTTCGCCATATTATAATTCATAATGTTATCCGTTTATGATTCTGCCAAAGTGGCCTTTTTAGGCCCCCTGATCGATCGACCCGTGCGGCTGTTATTACTTAGCCATGAGCCCCTGGAATCATGAGTGCATTAATACTTCCTAATACCACCTGTATGTTTATTCAAATTATTTCATTAGCCCACACTACACTTAAATATTCTCATCTGAACACACTGCAAGCCAGGCTGGCGTAAAATATTCACTCAAAAGAACGGCATTGTGTAAAATATTATAATGCAATAAATAGGAAACTACGTCTCCATTGAGAAGGCGCCGCTTACTGCACAAAGAGCTCGTACCTTTTCGCTTTAAAACGTGAAAGGATACAGAGTAGCTGCGAGGAACAGAGAATATATAAAATGGCAACTGTGTTACGGATTTTCTGTTAAGGAAAAAAAATGGTTAAGGATCTGATGATTTATGACGTAAGTTTAGTAGAAATAGATAAACAAACTGTTTATTCGTTTCACACAAAAGACATAGCATAACATACAAAAGACCAATTTTTCAATAACAAATTACATGAATACCTATTACGCGTTTACGACATACGGCATTTCTAAACTTTCAAGCTCAATTTTAATGAAACTTCATTCGCATAAGCAGGAACTGCAGGATACAAAAGTCTAAAAAGTTACTTAAGAACATTTTCGAAAAGTTACAGCCAAATAAGACCGATTTTAAATTATCTTTTTTTTCTCATCAGATATTTCCAGTTATCTTTTTTTAAATAAAACATTTCGAAAATGTTCTTAAGTAACTTTTTAGACCTTTGTATCCTGCTAATGCGTACTTATGAAGTTTCATTAAAATCGGTTCATTCATTTCCAAAAACAAGGGTTTGAAAGTTTGTATGAAATGCCGTACGGCGTAATCGCTCTTAAGAACATACCAACAAGGTTAGGTTACTGGTCCTTCCACTCTCCAGGAGGACGAACTATTCTTTAAGAATCTCACCGTGAAAACTTAGGAGAAGTGAGGTCAATAGTGTCAATCCCAATAGTTGAACTACTTACTGTTACTACAAGAACACTTCTCCTAAGTGTAACTAATTACAGGTAATTACGTATGTCCAGCAGTGGACTGCGATAGGCTGAGTTGAAGGGTAAGTACATGCTGAAGTTACCTCACTTCGATACCTCGCGCTCGCGGTGACATTGAGATAGCGAACTGAACTGCGACTGCGAGGTATCACAGTGCATCTTCGGCATCTAGTTACCTACCCTTTTTATTTATTTGTTTCGGATGGGAAATCATCAAATGACCCCTCCCGCTCTGGGTGGAGCGGAAAGGAGTGTCAGACTCTTACTGATTAAAACCCACCCGTGTTCCTTCCTTAGCCTTTTATGTTCCGGGCCAGCGGTAACCCTTTCGGACAATCCCGCTGACCGAGCAGGCTTCTGCCCTAAGGGGCCCCTTCTCTGCTGCTGACATCTCTTTGAGGCGCGTGTGGAACACGTACGCGCCGTCCGGCACAGGCCTGGTCCTGATTGGACGGTGAGCTACCCGTTACTCTCCGCTTTACATGGAGGTGACGTTGAGATAGCGAACTAAACTGCGTCTGCGAGGTATCACAGTGCATCTTCGGCATCTAGTTACCCTCACGCTGAAATTTTTACAGAATAGATCGTTGTTGCCGAACTCTCTGTTCATCTCCATTACTCTGTGGATATTAATGCGGCTGACTCTCGCGTCGGTTGGAGGCTTCCTTGGATCAGATTTTGCTTTCACACTAAAGATCCCGCAGAAAAGACGTCGTCATTCAAATTAGAACCAAATTAACTGCAAGATGTAAGGTTCCTTTTTGTGCACACTTACTTAGTTATTTGTAGAAGGGCCGTGACTAAATAATAACAGCCGCACAGGTCGATCGATCAGGTTAAGCTACACTTGCCACGGTTGGTCTGTGGATGGGTGATCATCTTTGTCCCGGCTGTCATTCGCGGATCTTTTCGACAGTCGTTACGGGTAGTCAGAAGCTCGAAATTCTGACAACCAGTCTTACCAAGGGGTATTGTATTACCCAGTAACTGGGTTGTGGAGATCAGGTAGGCAGTCGCTCCATATAAAATAATGGTATTCAGCTGCATCCGGTTAGACTGGAAGCCGACCCCAACATAGTTGGGAAAAGGCTAGACAGATGATTACTTACTTAGTTATTTATGAAGAGGGAAGACTAGGTTACCTATTAGTTCTATTTTTCTTTGCCTTTCACCCATAGACAAATAACGATGGAATCCAGGGGTTTCCACAAGTACCAAATATAATTTTCTGAGTGATTGATTTAAACCTTTGTAGTTGAAAACTGAAATCGCGAAAATAAAATCAGCTGTTCCCTACATTTATGTTCGTATAACTCGTGAAAATGTAGGGAACAGCTGATTTTTTTATCGCGATTTCAGAGTTGGTCCCATAGTAAAAGTTGTTCATAATGATGAGTACAATAACCTCTTAAGAGGTTGTTAATGTTTTACCAATAACCCTGTATACTTTCATACGCATTTAGTAAAAAGCTGTTATTTTGACATTACAGACATTTCAATTTTATATATTGGTACAGATGTAGGTATAGCATATACAATTATATGTATATTATGAGCCTGTTTGGTCCCACTGCAGTGCAATGGCTTACCGTCCACCTTTCCATCTTCTGTCTCTTTTGGTAAGCGATTACTTAGCGCGAATTTAAGAGCGTTTACGCCGAACGTCATTTCATACAAACTTTCAAGCCCTTGTTTTCCGAAATGAACGAACCGATTTTAATAAAACTTCATACGCATAAGCAGGATACAAAGGTCTAAAAAGTTAGCAGAGAACATTTTCGAAAAATAGTGTTACACCCAAATTAGACCGATTTTAAACTTTTCATAGAAACAGAGATTTCCAGTTATCTTTTTTTAAATAAGACATTTGGAAACACTAACTTTTTAGACCTTTGTATCCTGCTTATGCGTATGAAGTTTCGTTAAAATCGGTTCATTCATTTCGGAAAACAAGGGCTTGAAAGTTTGTATGAAATGCCGTTCGGCGTAAACGCTCTTAAAAGCATTCGGATATTTTTTAATATATACATATTTTAAAGAAATGTACATTCTTTACACTGCGATAACTCTCAATAAATCGTATCAACATAAAAACAAGAATCAGCATTTGAAAGCCGAAACTCCCCTCCATAGGATTTTAATATAAAAGGCAGAGAATGAATTTTGAAGGAGGGAACATGAAAATCTGTGGAGCGGAATTGTGTTGTATAAAATATTCAGCGGCCCGACTGCGGGTAGGTTCGCGTTATGATTGTAGCTTAACTCAACTACTTATTGAGGTACTTTTGGGAAATGAGTATTGTGATTGTCATTAACTTTTTGGAGCATGCTGGTTGGTTGTGCGTTGATTGCAGTGTAGAGCCAGAATTATAACCTACACTTAATAATGAATTGTCGGCACAAGAGAGCTGCAACCACTGCACGAATTCTTTTTGACAGACACACTCACCACTACAAAATCCGAACACACAATCATCTAATCATAATCTAACCAATTTCCAGGGATACTACTTGGCTTTGGCGCGTACTACGCCATAATTTCGGCGCAACGCCGAGATACCTACGTAAAAGAAAAAAATGATTATAATACCAGCCTATTATTGTCCCATTGCTGGGCAAAGACCTCTTCTCATACAGAGAAGGTGACTGTGATCAATGCTCGTGCATTAATCACAGTCAGTTCAATCATGATTCGAAAGACACGTGGCGCCATCTATTATCAAAATAAAGTAATTGTGGTTTTCCTCGGGAACAGCGGTGCTATTCTGTAAAAATCTCACCGTGAAAACTTAGGTGAAGTGAGCGTGGAATGAGCTGTCAATAGTGTCGATTCCTAGCAAAAGCAAACTCACTTCACCTAAGTTTTCACGGTGAGATTTTTACAGAATCGACCGGCAGCACTTTTTCTCGGGATGAAAGGTACCCTATGTCCGTTTCTGTACACCTGACAACGTATATGCAAAATTTCAGGATGATCGGTTCAGTGGTTTAGGCATAAAAAGGTAACAAACAAACAAAGTTACTTTCGCATTTATAATATTAAATAGATTCAGGTATCCTCACAATGTATTAGTAATGTCAAATGTCCAAGAAAAACTCAAAAAGTACATAAATATGAATTGAAAAAGTCCCGTAAGTTATTGTATTTTTAATGTGAATCTTACCTAGTTTTCCTTTTAGTGTAGAAGCTGGAAACGTATTATTTGAAAGTCTTGCCGATTAAAAATGAGGTTGTGTAAAAAAGTGATTCCACAATCTTACTGCAATACTGCAGGCCGCTCTTGTGCTACACGGTTGATACGTATACTGAGAAAAACAGTGAAAAATCAATGACACGGAAACACCTGCTTGAGGACAGGAAAAGAAAACTGAAAACATTTATAACAATTAAACTATTTAGTGGCACTTTTGAATTGTCAAAGAGTCGCTCATGTAGAAAGATGAAACTAGTTGCCCATTCCAAAGCGCAGTAGGTCCCTTGGAGAAAAACGGGCAAGCAACTCCATCGACACTCTTTTAAAATATATTGTTACAAAATATTAATTACATTTTTAAAATGGTACGTGAATATGAAGCCAGAGGTGCCTCTGCTTAAGTAGAAGAAATTATCGTCTTACCCCTAAACACACAACACCCCTATTTACAAAAGATTTCTTCCCACTTTTAATACAGCCGTAACCCTTAAGTTTAAGGTGCCTTCAGCAACATTATGAGGCTCTAGTGTTACCGTTAATTCGCCTAATGGACTGGAGGGAGGACAGTGGCTAATAATTCACAGGGTTGTAAAACATAGAGGTGTCTGTTAAGGGTTGGTCTGCTGGTTTATGGGATATCGATCATGTTTTGTTTTTGTTAGAATAGCTGCTTAAATGCCTTTACCTAACCCAACATTTATATTTTTATTATTTATTTTATTATTTTAGCTTCTGCCCACGACTTCGTCCGCGTGAAATTTCTTGTTCCCCCGACCCACCCCGTCGCATCTCATCGCCTGTTTTTGCTTAGCGTTCTTTCTGACTTTTTTTCTTTTTGCTCGGCTCCTAAGGGGCATATGACCTTCCTCAAGAATTCGGCTATCAAATACAAAAAGATTTTTGAAATCCGACTGGTAGTTAGTTCCAGAGAGTACCCCCTACATACAAACTTTACCTCTTTATAATATTAGTATATCTATACTTATATAATATCCCTATGTATTTTACTGTTTGTATACGACATAATTATAATTTGACTACAAAGGTACACTGCTTATTTCTTAAGAAATATCTTCCAGTAGACCTGCGAAAGAAGCAGTGAAAACTAATAATTTAATTGACATTGTTATTGTATTTAATGACTATTTCTTTTCAAAATTGACTTATAACTATTTTGTTTTAATTTATTAATTTATCCAATTAATATGTTATTTACTGACATTTAAATATTTGTACGCCACTAAGGCCAAACATGACTGATCTAATAATGTATTGTGATAACTTGCATGCTCTGTATGTATACTCATGTTTCTACAAATAAAGACTCTTGAATCTTACATCTTTAAAGCTAACAAATTTTACGCAGACGAAATTGAGGGCAGAAGCTTGTGTTGAATGAAATATGATTCACGACCGTAACAAATATGGCTTTGCGGGATTATAATCATTAGAATCAGATTACAACTCCTTAAGTTAGAATTGGCCTGAAATGTCATGATTTCATGAAATAGTCATTCAATAGGGTAATAATTATGAACTTAGAGACATGTATTGAGGATTTTTATGATTATAATTCTATAGGTAAATATTTGTTACGGCCACGAATCATAATTAGATCAATATACAAACTGGGGGCCTAAAAAGGCCACTTTGGCAGAATCATAAAAGGATAACATAATGGACAGTTAACTGATAAGTTCATCAAATCACATTGTTGAAGCATTTTTAATTTTTTTTTTAAATACCAATCTATCCAATCCAAATCTAATCCCAATTTCTTTGATTATACAGGACCTACGTAGTGCAGCGAAAAAAAGAAAAACACGGACTGTCTTCGCCATATTATGATTCATAATGTTATTCTTTTATGATTCTCCAAGTGGCCTCTTTATGCCCCCTAATACTGACCTGCAAATTGCAAAAAATATAAGGAAATTTGAACATCGCGTGTCGTTTTGGTCATAAATACACTTTTTAGGATATAATAATCTTTAAATCTCTAAATGTGATATAATCTCTAAAATCTCTAAATATATTAATATTTAAATCATCTATCTGTCACTCTTGTTTCATCTCAACCGCAATTACGCATTATAATAGTGTTGTAAAATAAACAGTCGATAATATCTCGGTTGCAGTGAGGTGCCCGCGTTAAATCCGGTACGTTCCACTGAATATTTTATAGAGCTGTGACGTGCTGTGCTGGGCGCCCGCTGTAAATTATGAGGCTAGTGCTGTGCGTAACCGGTTTTTGTCGATAATTTCGTGTGTGAGTGTTGAAATTACGGTTTACGATTATTAACCTTTCAAAGTTATTTTACTTCTGATTTTGCTTTACCTACTGTCAAAATCGCTGTGATCTTTATGCTAGTTGTATTATGGTTGCTGCCATTGATAAGTCTGTCAAAATGACAGTGATCTTTATCATCATTATAATAGGATTGCTATTGGGTTGCAGCTTAGAGATAAAATGTCTGTATAGGAATATTCCGTTAATTAGTCTATCAACCTAAATGACCCTCAACTTGACGGCACCGCGGGTTCGATTCCTGCATGGGACAAATATTTGTTTCTACAAGTAGTTGTTCCGGGTCTGGCTGTTTGTTAAAGTGAGTTTAAATGTTTGTAAACGAACCCACAATTCAGGAAAAATTCCTAGTGTGGGGCAAAGTAAAAAAAAAAAACTATTACTATTGGTCTACCAGCAACAACCGATGAAAGAAAGGAAATGTTATAAATATTATTGCAGTTCTCAATAACCATACATAACAAACGAATTAATAGTCACATTTTGCTGTTTTAAGAAATACTTGTGCTGTGGTGTCTTATGTAATTTTGACGTTCAAAAATTGAATATTCAGGCTGAGAAGCAGCATTTTTTTCAGTTTAAATAAATTAATCTTGGTTTTTCATAAAATAAAAATATACAAGTTCTAAAAACCCACACAAGGAAGAATTTTTTTTTAAATAACTTGTTCATTTTCGATTAGAAACCCCGGGCATTAGAATTACCAGTATCTTACCGGTAATCCGTCGAAGTTTTGCCAGCACATTTCGAAATAAAACTCACCTAGAAAATACTTGGTTTCCTAGAATTAATAGATTTACCTGATATATCCGTCTCAGTTCCCTGAAATATACGGTTCTCGCGAGACTAGAGAAATCTATGGACTGCACTATTTTCAACCGATACTTTTCGTATACTTTTCTTTTATGTCTTAAAGTAGGGAATATAAAATAGAAACACTACATGGTGAAGGTGTAAAGGAATGTGTGGGCGCTGGTACCTACATAACTTTCGTAATATTATGATAAGACACCGCTCGTAGCTAAATAATAACAGCCGGGTCCAGCGAAGGTTAAGCTACACTTGCCGCGGTAATTTCGTGGATGGTGGTATGTGGTGACCAAGCAATTACATATCGAGACACCCTCGACCCCAGTAACTGGGTTGTGAGGTCAGATAGGCAGTCGCTCCATGTCAAATACTGGTATTCAGCTTCATCCGGTTATACTAGAAACCGACCCCAATAAATTTAGGAAAAGTCTAGGCAGATGATGATGATTATGAAAGCGTATTGATCTACACAACCCAGTTACTGGGTTATAAAATACCCCTTGGTAAGACTGGTTGTTAAGCTTTCGAGGTTCTGACCACTCGTAACGACTATCAAAGATCTACGTATGACAGCTGTGGCCATCGGCTTAACAAGGTTTCCGAGGCGCGGAGGGGTCTCCATAATATATCTAATGGAAGGTCACCCATCCACAAACCGAACCATGCGGCTGTTATTACTAAGCGAGCCGAAGGCGACATCATTGGCAGTATATTTTCTGACAGGAAACATACGCTTTCATGATGTTTTATACAAACAAATCAGCGCCATAAGATGCCAAACACAGTTATAAAACAAACTACAAAAGTAACATAAACTAAAGAAACAAAAGAGAAAGCAGTCGCTGACGCTTTGTTCTCCATGTTTCTCATAAAATATTCACATAAAAATATTGCGAGGAATCGGCGGAAAGTTTTCTATAAAAATAGGAAAGGAATCGTGACTATTTACTGGGCTGTTATTATCAAGCTTTTACATGAGGAATTGTTGTACTTTTTTTTCAAATCTTTTCTCTTTTTAAACTGGGTAAACTTCTTAAACTAAATTATCTAACAAACTATTACAATACAAATATAATAACCTAACCTAACTACAACTATTAACTAATTAAAATATCATCATCTGCCTGCCTTTTCCCAACTATATTGGGGTCGGCTTCCAGTCTAACCAGATGCAGCTGAATACCAGTATTTTACATGGAGGGACTGCCTATCTGACCTCTACAACCCAGTAACTGGGCAATTGTAAATAGTAAAAATATGGCGTCAAAAAATTCCTCCGCATCGCTGTCGACTCGTAATATACCCAAGACACTGACGGCATTGCCACCTTGTAGGGCAATGCTTAACCTCTGGCCGAGGTATAAGCCAATCCTTGGGTCACAGGAAGTGTCAACCAGCCTTTTGGACTTTTGACTCTATTGTATTAATTGTTCACATTACCAGTTTACAGCCCTTACATCTGAATGGAGATTTCAGAACACACCACGAGCACTCGGACCCCACGGTCCGAGGGTTTCAACCCCAAACGGCTCGATAATATAATTATCGATAAGGTTATTATACTTTCGCATGTCCTTTTATGTAAAGTTCACTTCGACCTCACTCAAATTACCACAAAGTTCGAAAGCGAATTTAGTTTTAGTAATCTTTGATTTGTACCTCGACTTCGAGTGCCTCGACGATTGCCTTACGACTTGTGTCATAACATAACCAGCCTATAATGTTCCCACTGCTAGGACACAGGCCTCCTCTCGGTGAGAGGCCGTAATGACAGTTCACCTACGTGCATTGCGTTATTTACGTTGTTGAGCTGACGAATTTTTCAAACCTATGAAGCAATGGTTTACCAATATGCAATTCAGGTGCTGGTTGGGCTGTGTCTTTATAGTCATTATATTTCTAACCTCGAGTCTCACTGATATGTGAATATGTCTCGTATTATCAGTTGCACGTTAGTCCTCTGCCATTCCGGAGTTTGGTTCCGCCAACCCAGTTTCGAGGGTCTATATGGAGCGTTCCAGATTATGTTAGCAATTATCACAACAAGGGTTGTTTAGCCTCACAGAACAATCGATTGATCCTTACTTCTTCATCATAATCATCCACAGCATGACTAAACCTACTGCTGTTTATAGGTCTCAATTTTCTTGTGTCAGTTTCCACGCTCCTGTACCAGCCTCATCCAGGTCGCCGAATGACTGCAACATCGTCTTCCAGTCTTTGGACGCCACTCTGTCACAACCTTACTCCATCTGTCATGACTGCGCCTTGGCAGACGCCCTGCTCAACTTTATTTGTGTTCCATAATACGTTATCCGATATCGAAGACCTTTGTACGTCTTCGGATCTCGACTTAGTTAGCACTTACTTCATTATATCAGCTCGGAATCACCCACTGCTGGGTTTATATAAGCCTCTCCTTTCTTCTGCCATACTTACCGGTTCCGTGCGTCCCTTATCCAGGTGTTTCCCGCAACTTTGACGATGTCCTCAATCCAGCATGCTTTTGGGTTTCTTTGGCCTAACCTTGGCCACCATTCGGTCACAGCTTTACTCAATTCTTCCTTAGCCACATCAAACACAAAAAAAAACAGAAACTCCTCCTTTGTCACCATTTTCCCGCCAGGATATAAGCCCATATCCTTTACGAACCCTACAAAAGCGACAACACTGGTCGCTCAATTCAATAACCGTAAAACATCCCACGCGCATGAATTACCAAAGTGAGGGTATTTCGGAATTATGACGTCATGCAACGAGCACAATGGACTAGCTTGTGTACGGTGCTTGTGTTCCCTGGGGTGGGTAGAGGTGTTATTACAATGCAATTTGGGGAATACATTCGATGGTGGTTTTACCAGAAAATTGACTGCTATCGAAAGTAACCAGCTTTTATGAAGTATGAATGAGGAAGAAGTATCTCTGCGACATTTTTTTGCAATTTTGTAGTAATATCAAGCATTTTCCAAATGAGTTTGGTTTGCAACACTACCGTTTCTTAAAGGTAAATTTTATAAAAAACATAAATGTAATAAAAAGTAATTTAAAAAAATTAAACCGACTTCAAAAAGAAATCAACTCAAAATTATGAAATAACTTTAATTTCGGAAGTCGGTGTGGTGGGATCTGTATTTTAGTTTTTTGCCACCGACTTCCGAAATTAAAGTTATTTCATAATTTTGAGTTGATTTCTTTTTGAAGTCGGTTTAATTTTTTTAAATTACTTTTTATTTCGTAATTTTTAGTTTTTGCACTAGAATTTGACCAAGGTTTTGAGATGTTTTCCCTTTGACAGTACACCCGTAGCTCGTATCAATACGCCAGGCCGTCACACTTACACGTATTAGTCCATATCTTGAAAATTACTGAACCGATTTTGATGAAACTTGGACTGTTCCCTAAGTTGAAGTAAATGTAAGCTAATACAAAAAAAATGGTCACGATCCGATCAATAGTTGCTGAAAAATGCGTGGACAAACATACATACATACGTCTATGAAATTTTGTATATTTGTTTGGAAGCCTTAGTAGATTGTCATATGTGAATATAATGCAATTCCAATAATATTACATACATAAGTATCGAATTGATAACCTCCTTTTTTTTGAAGTCGGTAAAAATGAGAGACAAGTTCAATATTAAGTATTAGCTGACCCCAGACTTTTGACAATAATTGTTAGTCAATTCGGAGTTATTAATGAACTTGCTGCTATTGGAACACTACCGTTTCGTGAAGGCAAATCAGCACCCTTAAGCCGCGTCCTAACCAAAAGCGATAGTCGCACGTGTACGCGATCGTCGTATTTATTATGCCACTTTTTGGTCGGCGAACTAGAACGCGTGGTCGTGACATAATATGAATCGGGTACTATCGGGTCGGTCTTGGTTAGGACGCGGGGTACGTATATTACCTACGTTATGCAGTCACAAATAATTTATAGCCGCAATCAAAATCGATTTAATTTTTTCAGTTTAATTCAACAAAATCTATTGAACTGTGTGAAAATCCGTGTTCACAATGACAAGCACGACGACGCAATGAATGTAGTCGATCCGTCAAAATAAAAGCTATTGATGCTGAACACGCTATCAATGAGTGTACTGATACTGTCCTCAATTATCTATGAAACCTTTGTATCGCAGTAGTTAAATAACAGGCCACCCTTTTTATAAATCACCTCCCCTCAGTAGGTAGGTGAGGTAGTATTCACCGAAAGGTTAGTTTAAGGGCTTACATGACCTAAAGCGCGGTCACTGTCGGACTGCATAGAAAAGAAAGAGAAGCGCGATGACACAACGCTGGTAATTTATTGCAAAATATGAAGCAATTATTTAATTATAAAACATCTATTGTTTGGACTAAAAAAATAAAACATGTTTTAGTATGTTGCTTGTAGAATAACCTGACAAGAAATCAGAATGATTGAATATGTGCACCTCTGCTTAAGGGGCTTACAGGACCAAAACGCAAATTTTAGAAACAATAAAAGTATATGATCGACTACAGTAAACAAAATCAGAAAAATATATGATATTCTTCAGGATGTATGCTAGGTAGATAGTGTATTGAAAACATAATGCAACTAATTTGATACAATAGAAAAAAATCACGAAGATACCTCTAAAAACTTTCTTTTTACAATAAAAACCATAATAATATACATACAATCATTCTGATTTCTTGTCAGGTTATTCTACAAGCAACATACTAAAACATGTTTTATTTTTTTAGTCCAAACAATAGATTTTTTGTAATTAAATAATTGCTTAAATAATTACCAGCGTTGTATCATTGCGCTTCCCTTCTTTTCTATTCAGTCCGACAGTGACCGTGCTTTAGGTCATGTAGTCCCTTTAAGCGCAAGTACCTAAACTGATTTTCTTTCTTTCTTTTACTTAAAATTCTATTTCCACCTCCTACATAAAAGTTCAAACATCAAAGACTTTTCGTTCTCCATATGGCAGGCATTGTATTACATTTGAGCTCGGAGTCTTATGTAAGAAGACGCGAAGTCTAGTATACCTACTTCGCGCAAAGTATATAACACTTCGCGTCCCGGCACCAACGGAGAACATTCCTGCCTCACAGCTGAACTGCCGTACATACGACTGGTATAAGATTACTAGGAGTTTGAAATACTAGATGGATGATAGTGAGGATAAGTTCTTCATTTACTGTGAATTTTGTATTTTTTATACGGATGTTTAAAAAACAACCAATTTTGAACCTTCTTCAAAATCAAAATCAAAATATTTTATTTCACATAAGCCTACATGGGCACTTATGAAACGTCAGAAGCTAGGTGCACGGTTCCAATTGGTCGTTTCCTATGGAGAAGAACCGGCAAGAAACTCCACGGTTACTCTTTTTAAAAATAATTGGCTTTTACAATATTTTCAAATTACAGTAGGTATGGGAGGATAGCGTAGGCCTGTCAACAAGTATCAGGTACTTGATAAGATAAAAAATGGTCTACAGATCTAAAGTCTACAAGGCCTACAAAGTCCTCACATTTACAAAATAAGAATCTATCAAAAGGATAAAATAAAAACCTAATAAAACCTAGTGATATGATTCCCATTACAACCACTGACTTCTTCACGCTCAAACGGCTGTACCAATTTCGATAAAATTTTGTATGGAGGTAGCTGACACCCTGGATTAACATAAAGGCTACTCTTTATCCCGATATTCCCGCGCGATTGAAACTAATGCGGGTAAAACCGCGGGGTGCAGCTAGTATTAAATATTTGATAGCCTGATTAGCCTATTACGTTTCCACTCCTGGGACACAGGCTTCCTCTCTGTGAGAGGGAGTGCGCCATCATCCACCACGCGGGCCCAGTGCAGATTGGTAGATGTCACATCATCATCTGCCTAGCCTTTTCCCAACTATGTTGGGGTCGGCTTCCAGTCTAACCGAATGCAACTGAATACCAGTATTTTACATGCAGCGACTGCCTATCTGACCTCCACAACCCAGTTACTGGGTAATACGATACCCTTTGGTAAGACTGGTTGTCAGACTTTAGGGCCTATAACCACCCGTAACGACTACCAAAGATCCACGAATGACAGCCGGGACCAACGGCTTAACGAGCTTTCCGAGTCATGGAGGGGTCTCGGTATGTAAAGATGGTCACCCATCCACAGACTAACCGCAGCAAGCGTAGCTTAGCCTGATCGATCGACCTGTGCGGCTGTTATTATTTAGCCACGCACCCCTTGGTATATGTCACAAGTCTTCAAATTTTTGTTCTAGGTCATGCCGGTTCCCTCACGATGTTTTCCTTCACCGTTTCTGAGAGCGTTGATAATGAAAAATTTACACTATGTAAAGCACATGTCTGGGTTCGAACCCACGACTTACAAATCGTACATCGCGGTCGTTACCTCTGGGCCACCACTGCTTTACACCAACGTTTACTTAGTAGCAAACTTAGTAGCAATACTTCAAAGCCACTTCAAAGCAAACCGCGCCAACATTTCTTAATCAACTAATCCCGTAGATAATTGTTCTCTCTTGAACGTCTTTCGCGACATTTTGCCGCAAGTATTACATTTATTTGGTCGGAGAAAGGTTATCCATTAAAAACCGCGAATTGGGGCCTGATGTTGTTTCCTATTCGCGACGGGGAGGCGCCCGAGTGGCGCCGGGAGACAAAGAGTAACATTTTAGAGGGTTCAGGGCAGATGCGAACGTATTTATTTTATAAACATTATTTTTGAACATTGTTTTGCGATAAAAGCGACACCTAAAACCGAAAAAAAACCTACACCATGTATTAATAATGTATATTTTGTAAGTTCATGTACTACAAAACCTTTATGTTCAGTCAACAGAAGAGATAAGTATGCAGGATCGTCGGATATAGTTGAAGTTTAGTAAGAAACCGATCCAGGATGTTATCGAATAAAATTTAACTTTATTGAGCAGTGGTGGCCCAGTGGTCACGGACACGACTTACGAGTTGTAGGTCGTAGGTTCGAACCCAGACAGGCGCTTTACTTTGTGTAAATTAATTCATCACCACTGCTCTCAAAACGGTGAAGGAAAACATCGTGAGGAAACCGGCATGTCCTAGAACCAAAAGTTCGAAGACATGTGACATCCACCAACCCGCACTGGGCCCGCGTTGTGGATTACGGCCCACTCCCTCTCATCGAGAGGCGGCCTGTGTCCCAGCAGTGGGAACATTATAGGCTGATTATGGTTATGGTTATTAATAGAAAACAAACAGCTCATAAAACAAATTATCTTAAATATATTATATTCAATTATCTTTGTCTTTGTGTTCCCTACATTTATGTTCGTATATAACTCGTCAAAACCACAATACAGGAGAAATTCCTAGCCTGGGGCAACGTTTTAAAAAAAAACAAAAATCTAGGGAACAGCTGATATTTCCCATAGTAGTCCCATAGTAAAAGTTGTTCATGATGATGAGTACAATGATATCTAAAGAGGTTGTTAATGTTTTACCAATAACTCTGTTTATATAGATAATGCACATCGACAGACAGATCACTTCATTCCAGATCCTAATGTAAATAAAGTAGTAGTAATAAATATGGAATATACATATTATGTATATTCCATATAATATAAAGTAACCCATCTACAAAATTTAATCTTTGGCGCGCGTCTTGCTGTGTTGCGCTATTTTGTATAAAATTTATTGCCATATATAACAATACTTTTACACCGCAAAACAAACTACATCCTCTTTGCAATAAGGTGTATTTTTCTTCGTTATGTAATAAAATTGGGCTAGTATTTGTTATGGTAAGTAAGTTAGTCGTAATGCGCGCACGTTTAGAGAAAGATATATTATTTGTGTGCCTTGATTTTTGGCTGTCCTGTGTATATGGTAGCATGTTTTTTTGGAGACATTATTAGCGATCAATACATCTGACAACAGAGGATAAAGTAAAATGTTTACATGACAAAGCATTATATAAAAATACCTGAACGCCAAATCCCGTAATTAAAAACGTTCAAAATCTATAGGCCGACCCGTTGTCTCACTTTCCTCGAAACGCACCAACTTTGAAACGTACCAAATGAAGCGTCTATCAATATAATTTATTACGAATGCTTCATGCTCTTTCTTCTCTATGTTTCATCGTTGATGCACTTCGACGAATAATTTTTTTTTCGTGGAATACTTTTGGTGCGTTTCAAAGTTAGTGCGTTTCGACGAATACCCCGAGGTAGCAGCGCGGTGCGATAGGGGATAGACACAATCTCATCTCAGTGACAATCAATGTCAAAAACATGTCAAAAATGTAGGGAAATTAGAGGTATTTTTGACAGATTGAGACAGACTGTGAACGTTCTTAAAATTACGAGAGTTATCCCTCTGGAAGTAACAAAACATAACATCACGCCTGTTATCGCTGAAGGGTTAGCCGGAGGTGAGCTAATAGTACACACACATTTCGCCAGTTATGACGTACGTCATTTCAATCAAACTTTCAAGCCCTTGTTTTTCGAAATGAATGAACCGATTTTAATGAACCTTCATACGCATCAGCAGGATACAAAGGTCTAAAAAATTTGTAAAGAACATTTTCAAAAAATAGTGTTTTCCATAGAAACAGAGATTTCCAGTTATCTTTTTTTAAATAAGACATTTATATGTAAATGGTCGGTCACAGCCTCTCGTTGCGTGCAGTCGCCGAGCGGTCGCAATTGCATGTCGGATAGTGTACGCCATGTCTTAGACCAACGAAGCAGATAGACAAGAGAGGAAACGAGAGAAAGAGAGATTGTGAGACGTGATTCGACATCAAAGTAAAGAAAAACTCGTTAAAACCTGACCCGGTACGGACCGATTACGTAGAAATCGTCCGGCGAACGAATAGTGATTAGTGACCGATGAAAAACATCCGCCAGTCACCTATCAATCCGGGATTATTTCAGTTCTTTATACGATACGGTTACGATACGATACTACTTAGAATCATCATCATCTGCCTAGCCTTTTCCCAACTATGTTGGGGTCGGCTTCCAGTCTAAGACCAGCCGCGGCAAGAATAACTTAACCTGATCGGTCGACCCGTGCGGCTGTTGCCCCTCTTTTGCATAAGGAAATATTACACGAAATAATAAATAGGTGCTAATCAATCATTCATTCATTCATATCAAGGACGCCTATCGCCCAAGCACCGCCGTTTCGATCGGTTCTGTTCTTCTCGCATCCAGCAGATTGCTGCGGCTTTTACCAGGTCATCGGTCCACCTCTTTCGGTACGCTGTCGCAGAACCTTTCGGCCCCATCGGCCGTCCGTTCTGCGAGCAATGTGTCCTGCCCACTGCCACTTAAGTTTTTGGAACTTCTTCGGGTTATGTCGGTTACCTTAATTCTCCTACGGATCTCTAAATTAGTAATGATTCGAGAAATGATATTCATGTAGGGAAACTCTAAGCATACTCGTAGCTTTCTCCTTTCCCTCTCTGCTAATGAAACGAATATAAATATATATTTCAAGTGGGGTACTTAGTTTGATCGTTTTTCTAAGGAACCCCAAGTGATAGATAAAGCTTCTTTAATTTTGTTAATAATTCTGCAATATTTCCATAAGGACGCCGTGAGAAGAATTCATAAATATTCTAGAGCATTTTTGTAGATTCATCTTGCAGACGACGACCTTGTGAAGGCCGCAGGAACCCGTTGGATGCGAGAAGCACAGAACCGGTCGAAGTGGAAGTGCTTGGGGGAGGCCTATGTCCAGCAGTGGACGTCTTTTGGCTGAAATGATGATGATGATGATGATCTTGCAGACGAACGTATTTAAGTATAAGTAAGTAAGTCTATAAGTCCTCATAAAGTAACATTAAATTAAATAATTTAATTTAATAATATAGTAAATAATTTCACGAAAAAATGAAATGACTATTATTTTACTACTTACCTACTTACAAATAAATACAAAAAAACTGGCCAAGTGCGAGCCGGACTCGCACACGAAGGGTTCCGTACCACAAGGCAAAAACGCCGAAAAAAACACGCTTGTTGTACGGGAGCCTCACTTAAATATTTGTTTTATTCTGTTTTTAGTATTTGTTGTTAATAGCGGCAACAGAAATAAAGCATCTGTGATTGAGAGTGTGAAATTTCAACTGTCTAGCTATCACGGTTCATGAGATACAGCCTGGTGACAGACGGACAGTGGAGCCTTAGTAATAGGGTCCCGTTTTTACCCTTTGGGTACGGAACCCTGGAACCCTAAAAACACTTGGGCGTCGAAGTACTCGTCCGCATCGCTGTTATCCGGAAACGTGCCCAGAAGACTGGCAGCATTGCCACGTTGAATGGCAATGCTATGCAATGTTCATGCGGCAATGTATAAACGAATATAATACAGCGTTTGTTTGTTTGAACGCGATAATCTCTGAAACTTCCAGTCGGATTTGAAAAAAAATTTTTGTACTTGATAGCTCAATTCTAGAGGAAGCTCACAGGGTATTTGACGTCACGCTAGAACCCTTACGGCCCGTTCACAACCTTGCCGCTGTGAGAGGCGGCTAAGCGCGGCGTGGCGAGCGGTAAGAACAAAAGTATAGAAATGTTTGAAGCACGCCACAAGACGCCGCTCCGGCGTTTTTACACTTTTATTCCTACTGCTCGCCGCCCCGCGCCTAGCCGCCGCTCTTAGGCCTCATTTACGGAGACGCGGGGCGTCTCGCGTCGCGTGTGGCGTGGCGTCTCGCGGCGCGTCGGACGTTTTTTCTGTTTACGGTGGGGCGGCGCGTGAAGCGGCACGCATCATCGCACGCGTAAACACAAACTTATAGCAATATACGACCATGTTCATAGAGAAGCGAGACGGGAAGCGTGGCGGTGCCCGCCGCGGCGCCCGCGGCGAATCCTCTAGCGTGTAGCGAAGCACGCGGCGGGAGAATTGCCGCTGCGTGCGCCGCCGCGATAAACGCCGCGTGGGACGCGTCGGTGCCATCCGCGGGCTCGGCCGCAAAAAACGCTCTAATTCAAACAAACGCGTCTAAAATCGCTTCTCCGTAAACGCACTCATACAACACCATATATTTGAATTCAGTGCGGGCCGCGCCGCTCAACGCAACGCGCGACACCCCGCGTCTCCGTAAATGAGGCCTTAGACCGAAGTCGTGAACCGGGCCGTTAGGAACCGAGCAAAAAGAATAAGAACTATAAGCGAAAGCGAAGTATTAGCGCGGGCGGACGTATTGCCCGATACGTCGCGCTTGGTCGAGGACCGAGAGAGTTGAAGAGACGTGTCTGCTATTTTTTTACTATATTGTGTATCTTACGATTTCAACGAGTACGCCGTCGAAGGCAAAAGCTAAATAAATTCGAGGCACTTGAAATAAAATAAAACGTCATCAACCCTCCCCTCCCCCACATTCTGATCGCACATGCACCACAATTTCACGAGTGATTGAATTTCTCAATATTCTGGCGAGGGCCAGGCTTCCTCACGGAAATTGGAACGTCTCCGTCTAGTGCACTTCCAAATCAAATACACGGTTTCCACTTAAAATTCAACACAGCATAGGAATTTACACTCCCTTTGATGGCAATAAAGTAACAGACTTTGAAACTGTAGAATCTCAACCTAGATTTGCAAAGAGTTACATATTCGAGTGCTTCTGAAAAAAGATCTGCTGCTCAATACTTACTGGAACAAAATGTACAGACCTATTCAATAAAACAGCAGATTTTTTTTTCGTGATTTCAGAGTTGGTCCCATAGTGAAAGTTGTTCATATTCATGGGTAGAACATCCTGTAAAAATTTGGATGGCGATAAAAAAATCTTCCTGTATAACTAGTGTAGTCAAGAAATGAAAAAGATCCTAAAAATAACTATTAAAAAGCACAGTGTTTAAGAGAAAGTAAATACTGATGAATACCTTTTTTATCGACCTGCCAAGGACTCCCCATATAACTTTCTACTGTGCCTTGTGTGGCCATCTCAAATTAATACCTATATCATCTGCCTAGCCTTTTCCTAAATATGTTGGGGTCGGC
The DNA here is from genome assembly GCA_948474745.1 of Oligia latruncula. NCBI lineage: Eukaryota > Metazoa > Arthropoda > Insecta > Lepidoptera > Noctuidae > Oligia > Oligia latruncula. The sequence goes on along the minus strand of OX419707.1, from coordinate 1,404,289 downwards.
TTCCAGTCTAACCGGATGCAGCTGAATACCAGTATTTTACATGGAGCGACTGCCTATCTGACCTCCACAACCCAGTCACTGTGTAATGCGATACCCATTGGTAAGACTGGTTGTCAGACTTTCGGGCTTCTGACTCCCCGTAACGACTGTCAAAGATCCCCGAATGACAGCCACGAATGACAGCACGGAGGGGTCTCGGTATGTAAAGATGGTCACCCATCCACAGACCAACCGCGGCAAGCGTAGCTTAACCTGATCGATCGACCTGTGCGGCTGTTATTATTTAGCCACGGGCATACCTATACTTACACAAAAAATAAAATAATGATAATTTTCAAAGAATTCATAGAAAGCGAGTCACTTTTATCTAAGTTTTCGAGAAAAAGTAAAAAAAAAACTACTAGAATAAGAAGTTTCAGAAGTTCCAAAAGCCGCAAAAATAACGTCAGAAAACGTACAATCTAAACTGCTTCCGAAAATCTTCAAAAGATTGCCTATTAGCCCAGAGGCACATACGTCGGCGACACGTTATTTGTGCTCCGTTGTGCCTAATCCATCACTAATCAGCAGGACTCATTACCGAAATGAGCGGAGAAATCTCGTAATTACGCTCTCCCTTCATTCATTCATCGTTCGTTCACTAAAGGTCGGGTTTCTTTTGGTAAAAAGGAATGTTTTCATGTAATTTATCGGAGTTAGAACGGATTAGGGCGTGGGGTTATGAGTATTAAGTATTTCTTTCTTTCTTTTCTTTTTCATCATTCTTTGCGTTGTCGTTTAGGTGATTATCCATCGGTAATGTTGTGGGATTTTCTGATCCAGACTTGTCTGGCGTAGTCTTGTGTTTGATTGTGCTTTCCTTTAATTAAGATATGTACATGCGAGATCTAGAATTATGACAAGGACTAGCTGCGCCCCGCGATTTCACCCGCATAAGTTTCGATCCCGTGAGAATATTGGGATAAAAAGTAGCCTATATGTTAATCCAGAGTGTCGGCTACCTCCATACCAAATTTTATCAAAATTAGTCCCGCCGTTTGAGCGTGAAAAAGTAACAAACATATAAACACACACACGTACTCTCAAAAACTTTCGCCTTAAAAATATTAGTGTGAATATGTCATAATACCAAATGTCTTTGTCATAGAAAGAAAGAAAGCAAATACGTTGTTCAGATCAATGTGAATCAAAATAAATAACTTATGAAGTTACTATCAGCGCCCCGCGGTTTTACCCGCGTGAGTTTCGATCCCGTGGGAATATCGGGATAAAAACTATCCTATGTCCTTCCCCGGGATGCAATCTATCTCTCTGCCAAATTTTATCGAAATCCGTTCAGTGGTTTAGGCGTGAAAAGGTAACATACAGACTAACAGACAGAGTTACTTTCGAATTTATAATATTAGTATGGATGAACTTATGACTCGACAACAAATTTTCCTGTGCTATCAGAAACATGTACCTATTCGCCCTATTGTTATCTATAAATCTACTCATCGTATTGACTTACAAACCATCTCCCATCTCCCAGAATCAATCCCTCCAAATTCTATTAATTAAGATACCTACCAATATTATTCAAAAGATTATCAGCTAACGTCAGCAGGCATACATAAACACACAAGCGCTGTTTGGAGAGCAAACTACCTCTGTGCTGAAATTAATAGAACCTGTGACCCAGATCTGTATACCTTATGCTATCCTGGTACTTAGGTAGTAAGTTGGTGAGAATGTATGGAGTTTCTAGGCGAGTGAATTGCTTCAAAGTTATTATGTTGTAATGGCAAGGAGGTTGAAAAAGTAGGGAGCGAGGTCAATCTTAAAAAAAGCCACTGGTTCCGATTCCCTTGTTCACAAACTAAACTAAATTTAAGATCAGTGCATCTTTTTTTTCTTTCTATTTCATTAAGAAAAGGACAGAACATAAATTTCAGTTTAGTCCTGTCAAATTAATCAGAGCCTGACACTTCTATAGACAAGTTTTAGACATGATTAAAAACTTGCCTACTAAAATTACGATAATTATGGTTATGGTATGGCAGATTAATTTGACAGGACTAAACTAAAATTTACCTTCTGTCATTTTCTTAATGAAATAGAAGGAAAAAGATGCACTGAACTTTTTAGTTGTGATCAACAGAATCGGCACCAATGTCTGCATTAAGATTTAATCCTAAGAAAAGAGTAACAAATAAATCCAGGCATTCATTCAGAAAACCAACGCTGGGGCTCTGTCTCGTATAGGGTCTTAGCTGGTCTTAGCATTATGCTGAGCGATGGCCGTTTTGCGTAGACGTGACATAATTATGTTGACCCCCAACTTGTTATTTTTTGTGTTTCTGTTCTTCTTATGCGTCATGTATGCAAATAAACATATTTTCTTCCTTTCATACCATGTAAGTTAGCAGTAAGTTCACGAACAGAATAAAATAAATAAATAATCTGAGATTTCCCAGGCTTAAGAAACCCGGATACCGAACTACCATGGACAACCATGTTTTATAATACCTACTAAAATAAAATGTGAATAAGCATAATTAGCCTATGTTCCCACTGCTGGGACACAGAAGAGAGTGGGCTGTTTTCCACCACGCGGGCCCAGTGCGGGTTGGTAGATGTCACATGTCCTCGAATTTTTGGTTCTAGGACGTGCCGGTTTCCTCACGATGTCTAAAATAGATTATACACGGTTTATATTAAATCTAATTATTTTAAAACTTAAGCCGTTGGACCCGGCTGTCATTCGTAGATATTTGACAGTCGTTGCGGATAGTCCAGAAGTCCAAAAAGTCTGGCCACCAGTCTTACCAAGGACTATCATGTTACCTGGCAACTGGGTTGCGGAGGTCAGATAGGTAGTCGGTTCCTGTAAAATACTGGTATTCAGCTGCAGGGGCAGATTCCAGTGTAACTGGGCTGAAAGCCGCCACTAACATAGTTGGGAAAAGACTAGGCAGACTTTCGGGCTTTTTCTGACGACCTGTAACGACTGTCAAAGATCCAAAAATGATTGCCATAACCAACGGTTTAAGAGCGTTTACGCCGTACGGCATTTCATACAAAATTTCCAGCCCTTGTTTTTCGAAATGAATGAACCGATTTTGAATGAAACTTCATACGCACAAGCAGGTTACAAAGGTCTAAGAACATTTTCGAAAAATAGTGTTATAGCCAAATTAGACCGATTTGAATTTTTCCATAGAAACAGAGATTTCCTGTTATATTTTTTTTAATAAGTCATTTCGAAAACGTTCTTTAGTTACTTTTTAGACCTTTGTGTCCCGCTGCACATGAAGTTTCATTAAAATCGGTTCATTTATTTCGAAAAACAAGAGCTTGAAAGTTTGTATGATGCCGTACGGCGTAAACGCTCTTAACATGCTTTCCGAGTCACGGAGGGGTCTCGGCATGTAAAGATGGTCACCCATCCACGGACCGACCGTGGCAAGCGTAGACCGACGCGTGCGGCTGTATAACTAGGCAACTAATATAACCATCCGACCGAGAGTAACTCGCCATCCTACAACAGAAACCAAACAATTAATACAATTTGAATGAATTAATAGTTCAATTCATCCTGCCCTCTGATTGGTCGGTCCGTCAATGTCGTCTCACTGCCCTTACAGCAACACACAACTCACTACTCTAACTTTAAGAAAATAGAGTTTAGTTCAGTTTAACAGGGTTAATAATTAGAATAGATTGTAAACTTAATTAGTTCGTTCTAAGAAGTTACGAGTAGGTCGAACAATGAATGATATTGAGCAAAATTAAAATAAAGGAGTAAGCTTCAGATGTACTCAAATTTTGGTTACTACTGAGAACATCTAGTTATATCTTATCTAATTCATCTGCCTAGCCGCTGGTCGGCTTCCAGTCTAACCGGATGCAGCTAATTACCAGTATTTTACATGGAGCGACTGCCTATCTGACTGCCACAACCTTACTGGGTAAAACGATACCCCTTTTGGTAAGACTGGTTGTCAGATTTTCGGGCTTCTGACTACCCTTAACGACTGTTAAAGATCCACGAATGACAGCCGGGACCAACGGCTTAACGTGCTTTCTGAGGCACGGAGGGGTCTCGGTATGTAAAGATGGTCACCCATCCACAGACCAACCGCGGCGAGCGTAGCTTAACCTGATCGATCGACCTGTGCGGCTGTTGTTATTTAAAAAAAAATTAAGAACATAAAAAAACAACGGAAAATATCACATTGTGGAAGTAAAAATAATAAAACCATTACGTATTGACTATTCAAAGAATTTCCTTTAGCGGATATCGAATTCTGTGTGTATGGGTTAGAGAGGGGGTCCCGGCGGACTCCCGGCGCTGAACCGGCACCGAGCCGGCTCCGGGTGAAAGTTTACACCTGATATCGACAGGTACCGGCATTGCACGAAACATGTGGACTTGTGCCAACGACGAAATTCGGTAAAGACGGAATTTTACAGAGCCTGTTGTATATCTACAGGGTTATTTGTAAAACACCAGCAACCTCTTAAGAGGTCATTGTACTCATCATTATGAACAACTTTTACTATGGGACCAAACCTGAAATCGCGAAAAAAAAATCAGCTGTTCCCTTACATTTATGTTCGTATAACTCGTCAAAATGTAGGGAACAGCACATTTTTTTTTCGCGATTTCAGGTTTGGTCCCATAGTAAAAGTTGTTCATAATGATGAGTACAATGACCTCTTAAGAGGTTGCTGGTGTTTTACAAATAACCCTGTATATAAAAACTGGCAAGTGCGAGTCGGACTCGCACACGAAGGGTTCCGTACCACAAGGCAAAAACGCCGAAAAAAACACGTTTGTTGTATGGGAGCCCCCCTTAAATATTTATTTTATTTTGTTTTAAAGAGTTGGTCAGTTAGGTAATCAGAAAGTTGAAGCTAAGTAGTTGCCCATTCCAAAACGTAGATCTCTATGGACAAACTTCTTTTTAAGAAATAGCTCAATCGTAAATAATAATAATAAGCCGGTCGATTCTGTAAAAATCTCACCGTGAAAACTGAGGTGATGTAAGTTTGTTTTTGCCAAGTGCGAGTCGGACTCGCACACGAAGGGTTCCGTACCACAAGGCAAAAACGCCGGAAAAAAACAGGTTTGTTGTATGAGAGCCCCCCTTAAATATTTATTTTATTTTAATTTTATTATTTATTATTAAAGTAAAAATACAACTGAGTATTTTGTGAATATTTCAAGTGCCTACCTGTTGCCATTATTGATATCGAGCCAAAAAGGGCATAAAAATCGCGTTTGTTGTATGGGAGCCCCCCTTAAATATTTATTTTATTTTGTTATTAGTATTTGTTGTTAGAGCGGCAATACATAACATATAACAGAAATACATAATTTGTGAAAATTTCAACTGTCTAGCTACCGCGGTTCTTGAGATACAGCCTGGTGACAGACAGACGGACGGACAGACAGTGAAGTCTTAGTCTTACCCGGTTTTATTTGGTTTGTTTTGTTTTTGAAATTAAACTGTTGACAGCACTTATGTTTTCACGGTACGATTTTTACAGAATAGCACCGCAGTACACGCCCAAATCAAATGAACACTGGGCCGAAATATTTTTTACCAAGTCCCAACACAAATTGTCGGTCTTAAATATTTCTAACTCGTCCGATACCGAATACTGAATTCCTGTTGGTATCCTATTTCGTATTCAGCCGGGGAGCGGATTTGATTTTATTATTTATACCGGGGTTAAAATAACAGCGTGGATGAGAATTATCATTTTTCATATAAAAATCTCTAGTCTGTCTGTCGGCTATTAAAATGTGGCGATCGATTTCTGATGAATTTATTAACATAATATAGTCGGTAACAAAAATTGATGATTACTATCCGAAGTGTCAGAAAAGATTTATAAATTTAAAATTGCTGATAATAATAAAAATTTATAGTTAGATGTATTGAAGAGAAAAAAAGTTTATTTAAAAAATTAAATTAAAAAAAATGTTTATTCTGCATAAACAAACCACACATTACAAAAAAAATACATGAGATACACACATACAAAGTAGCTCCTCGTACTCAAGCAATAAAAGGTTGACAATTTTGTGCATTGCATATATTGAAAACTGCCTCCTATGGTAGTTATAACAGTTCTAATGATTGCGCAGCAGCCGATAGTTTAACTAATTCCGTCATATACAGGTCAAAAGATTGGGGGTACGGGTGAAAACAATAATTAGTATCTAAGATTAGCGTTAACATTATATCCAAAAGGCGTTGGCAGAGATACCTGTTGACATTCACTTCTCGCCACTTATGTCAAAAGTGATTGCTATTGCTATTCTGTGTTCAACGAACATACAGCATGTAGGAATGCTTGGTACAGACTATAAAACCAAACAACTGACTCCTTAGGATCAACATCGTAATCGCGTAATAAATCCAGTTGTCCCATACATTTGGGTCGAGCAGGCATTGAAGTTTTGTAAGGAGCAGCTGATTATTTTTTGCAAAGACGTTGGTCCCATGGAGAACGTTCCTCAGTTTGATGGTGAACACCACACTCTTAAATATGACAACACATTTCTGATACACGCTTTATAGCACACCCCTACACTCCAGCAGCGTAAACCACCGTATAATGATGAATCGTTCGCAACTGGACAAGTTGGAGCATGTTCTTGCTACACTGTAAGTTTGGCAGGCCTGAACTTGATAACACAGCTTGAGTAAGTTACCGTTCACACTGACTTTACTAACGGTTAGTTTATGTACTGACTATGTTGCGAGGTAAATGAGAATCTATCCGGTGCATTCAATGGATTGCTGGGGATAGTTTCGACCTTTGATGTGAATATTGTGCTATAAACTGTAGCGCTTCACAAAATTCATCAAATACCTGTGTTAGGGGTTCAGGATAAGATAGGTGTTACGCTAGGAAGAACTGATGACACAAAATTGAATCAGTTCGATAATTTCCATTTTATAAATATTAGGTTTTAAAAAACAGTTATAACTAGTTATTGTGTACATGTTTTATATTTTATTGTTTCATTTTATCGTCTATGCTGCACTGGTTGACATCATCACGCCAACTCCAGTGGTCGCCGAAAACCAGCGCTGGGGCTCTGTCTCGCGAGTCTTAGCATTATGCTGAGCGATGCGTTTTGTGTGGATGTGACGTATATTTTCCCCCAACTTATTATTTTTTTGTGTTTGTGTTCTTTCTCTGCGTCATGTTTACCGCAAATAAACGTATTTCATTTTTTTTTTCTTTTCTTTCGTATCTTTATTTGCTTTGAGGATCCGTTATTCAATATGTACCCTCTTGCTATTTTATTTATTTATTTAATTAAGGTTCACCAACAGTTGTTACAAATAATAAACAGATAGGAAGTAATTATGTCTTAAATCTAACTGCACATCCAATTACAGGCAAATACCACATGCAAAATGCTCTTTATAATTATAAATTAAATTTTAAAGACTCAGTGTACTTAAACTCTAGATAATTACATTAAATACTAATACTAATTACGTCTGACAACAAACGTCGATATAGAGTCTGCGTGGACGTCAACCAGGTCGCTGCGTTCGTTTATGAGTTTTCACATGCGGGGTTTAGCACCAGAGACTTTACGGCGAAGAGGTGGAGCTAAGGGTGTTATATTATAGGTTTGCGAGGTGGTCTACGGGGTACTCTGAAATTGAACTTACATACCAATTGTGGCAGTCAATGGTGTTATTGAGCAGTTTATATATTATGTGAATCTCAAATCCAAGAGCTCCCTTTGTGCTTCCAGGGTACTCATTTTGTAGCAGCCTAGTTTATCAAGGTAGGAGAGATATTTAAATTGCCGTCCCTTTGAGTATAGTAGGTATCGGATAAACCCTTTTTGGACTTATATATCCGCAGCGAGTGGGTTGCGTAGTGAGGCCTCCATATCACACTTCAGTATTCCAGGATGCTTCTTATAAGGCTATTGTAGAGAACTAATTTAGTATGTGGGCGTTGACATACCTTTCCATCACGAATGACAAATCCAAGCATACGTTAGGATCGACTGATTATGTTCTCAATATGTGGTATAAATGTGAGTTTAGAGTCCAAGATAACTCCCAGATCTCATACTACATCCACCTCGCACAAGTTCACTCCATTTATTTGGTACGCCGAATTCACTGTATTTACTTTGATGGATGTTGGTCTATAGATCGCTGCATCACAAAGGTCTCCACTCTTGTAGACCGGTACTACTTTCGCCTGTTTCCAGTCTTTAGGGAATTGACCTGATCGGATTGAGGCGTTATATATCTCCGCCAAAAGAACAGCCAGGCTACGTGCACATCTGGCAATAAAGAGTGGTGGTATATCATCTGGGCCTGCACCTTAGTAATATCAAGGCCTTTTACTTTTTTCTCATCATTTTCATATTTGATGTCCACGGAAGCTATACTGTCCGACTGTGTGGCTATTGCTTCCAGGTATTCGTAGGCTAGATAGTTTTGACCTGAAGGCGATGTTGTTTCTTCTCTATAATTGCTGCTATAATTTAAAGCAAATGCTATCCCAGTTAGTAGGCGTTAAGATACTTCTTTACTATGCTAATATAATATACTACTTTAATCTTAAATAATTTCGAGTCTCTTTTTGATATAGTATATTTTCTTTTATTTCATCTGGGAATCGGTCTTGAATAATATCTTTGTTATTATTCTGGAATTTCATAACATGGCATGTCAAATAATATTTAAAAGATACATAAAATACCTTTACAACTGCGATAAAATCCGAGGACACACTGTAAAAAGTTTAACAGCCCAACGTAAATTTTTTCATCTATTGATGAAAAGTTTTACGTTGCGCTGTTGGGCTGTTGAATCATATTTGATTCAACTTTTTTACAATTTGCTCGAAGATACAAAAGGCGATATTTTCTAAGAAAAGCGAGATACGATAGGATACATAAAATAAAATGCACAAAACAATCAACAATCCGCTTTTGGGGACGCACCTTATAGAAGTACTACGACAAAGGAACGTACCACCACTTGTGAAGCTTCCCTTGCCACAATCAGTCTTTTGTGCTAAATCCCCAATTTAACTTTACCGTCAACACACATCCTTGCTTTCCTTGCATCACTTGAATAACGTTCAAATTCGCTTGGATGTATGTTTTCGAAGTGTGAGGTTATGTCGGTGTTAGCTAGTATACGTCATATTGCCCGAAGGCGCGAATCAAGAATTTTGCTCGTCGCTTGGCGCCAAAACAAAAGCCGTCATCTTGAGGTGTTGTTCAAAGGAAAGAGGTTCTTTTTTTAAGCTACGCTAGTGGATTGAAAATGCACGTACTTATACTTATTGTAGGCGTGTATAGGTCCTTTCATCCTTTTTTTCGTATTTTTATATGACTGTAAATTATAAGTTTCCTTTTTCAAATAAGCAAGCTTCACCCAAAAACTGCTGCAAACTGCTGCTGGACCCTCCACCCACAAACGAAAATTTAGTAATTTGTTTGTTTTTTTGTACGTATAAAGAAACGTGTTACGAAATTGTATATCTCAGCCGCCCATACATGTAAATCTGAAACCCATTTACATTATGACAAATTATTAGCCTGTGTTGTCCACTGCAGGGGCAAAGGCACAGTATAAAGATTTATACACAGTATAAAGATTTATACTGTAGCAAAGGCCTCTCTACTCTCTTTCCACTTCCCTCTGTTCAAAGCTGCTAAGGACCAGATCTTCTTGAAGGAATCCAGCTCATCCCGCCATCTCCGTCTGGGCCTACCGCGATGTCGCTTGCCATTAATAGGGATCCATTGACAATGATATGACAAATGCATTACTCATTCCAAAATAAAACATTTAAAATCCTATTTGTATTTATTGAACAAACCGAAAGCTAACTCAAATCACTTAACCGTTAAAAAGCCACATCAACGAACTATCATTCGCAAGCGATTCGAAAAAATAGCGCTCACCATAAAATCACAACGCAATCAAACTAAGTGTTACCAAACACGGCTCTCAACGCTTCGGTCTTATATATTACTAGCTTCTGCCCGCGACTTCGTACGCGGATGCTGTTGCTTATGCCAGCGATACGTTGTACTGGAAAACACCGGGGTGAGCGAGACGATTCGAGACGTCATTTTCAGGCAATAATGAACCAATAAGCTGGTAAACTTGGCCTTGCACTTTGAATGTTGGCATAAATGGGTCTTCTGAAATCTGCTTCGCACCAAAATATGTCATTTGAAAGGCATTATTGTACGAACGGATGTTGTCCAAGAAATGTTTTGACTGTGGATGGTCACCAGTGATCTTAATATTTCTGGAGGATTTTGAAATATTTCAATATGTACTTTCCCACCTGAGCAACACATACCGTTTGTTTCTTTTTGCCATTTTAACAGCTTCACAAAAAGTACAATTTTGAACCACACCTCCGATGGCGGAATATGTGGTGTAGTCAATCATAGGAGTATACGTAAATGCACTCCGTTCCTTATCAACCCAAGGAAGGTCGCCATGCCCTACGGCTATATCTTGAGACACATCCGATTCTTCAGATGATATCGACATTCTGTTCAGAGATGTCGAAGTCGATCAGAATTCATACGTTCGTTGCGCTCTTCTTGTCTTTTCATGCCGTACTCCAGCAATTCTTTCTCTCTCACTTTCTAACTGATTATGAAAATTTTGTTGTGTGCATGTTCGGGACAATGTAAGATAATCTCTATCAGTAGTAAGTCGCGCATCACGTTCATCACTCGTATTATTTACTTAAACAACCACACACCTCTACAGCTACTACGTAGGCAATTTAACGTGAATAATTTAAAACAGTCGAATTTCGAAGTTCACTCAAAGTCGAAACGGTCATTTAGAATTTAGCAGCATTATAGACGTGTAACCCTGTGGGGTTAAAACTGGGATGTTGGGTCTCGGTCTGAGTGAACCATTGAATAATGAATGAGTGAACGGTGCGAACGAGAATGTCAACGTGGTGTGAAAATAGCGCGGAAAATTTACGAGTTTAGCTCAAGTTTGTAACGTTTCCTTGTTTTTCGCGTATCTAAGGTATCATATTTTTCTGAAGAATATTGTCAGTAGCTACATTTATTATTTTTAAACAGTAACCTTGGAGTTTTCTTGAGAGGGGCTTGTGGCTTACTTAGTTATAACAGCCGCACGGGTGGAACGATCAGGATAAGCTACGCTTGCCGCGGTTGGTCCGTGGATGGGTGACCATCTTAACATACAAAGAGGCACGAAGGGGCCATGCCTCGAAAAGCACGTTAAGTCGATGATGCAGGCTGTCATTTGTGGATCTTTGACAGGCGTTACGGGTCGTCAAAAGCCCGAATATATGACAACCAGTCGTACCAAGGGGTATCGTATTACCCAGTAACTGGGTTTTGGAGGTCAGATATGCATTCGCTCCATGTAAAATACTGGTATTCGGCACGGCCCCTCCGTGCCTCTTTTTATGTAAAGATGGTCACCCATCCACAGACCAACCGCGGCAAGCGTGGCTTAATCTGATCGGTCGACCTGTGGCGGCTGTTATTATTTAGATACTTACAAATAAATAAAATTGAAGTGTCTATTTTTAATGTCAAAATAACAGCTTTTTGGACACTAAATGCATGTGAATTATACGGCTTAAAACAAAAAATCAATTTTTAAAATTATTGTTACAAATAAAACCTATGAAATCCCGTACATACAAATAAATACCTTTCACGCCTAGACCACTAAACCGATTTGGATAAAATTTGGCACGGTAATAGATGACATCCTGGGGAAGGACATAGGCTACTTTATGTCTCAAAAATAATCCTGAAAGGTCTGATATAGGGTATGAAAGTGTGTATGGGAAACCCAGCATTTCTTAACTTAGGGATATGAAAATTCAAATTTATGCTTTTGGTTAAAAAAATACGAATTAGGTACGTGTTTCAATGTTTCCGTAGAATCACTCTTTATGGGGGTAAAATACGTCGGATAATATCCAACATTCAAGCGGCCGAAGCTGCGTGCAAAAGCTAGTTTAGAATAATTCTCTAATATGCAAACAGTTATATATACCTATGAATAGAAAAGCATTGAAACATTAACGAAGTTACAATTAAATTGAACAGAGAGTTCTGAACGAGCATCAAATCCGCCATTAGCAGAATATTCGAATCCATTTTACAATTCAGCTGGTTGTAAATTGGCATGGCGGCTCGCTATAATTATGAAATATTTGCTGAAATGGTCCCCGACACTTTGGTTTGTTTTTCGTTACGTTCGATATTACTTAATGCTATTTTCATTGCGTTTGCGATAGTTTTCTAATCTTACTTTAATATTAAAAACGCGAAAGTTTATGAGGATGGATGGATGGTTGTTTGTTACTCTTTCACGCAAAAACTACTGCATCGATTTAGATGAGATTTGGCACACAGATAGCATATAACCAGGATTAACACATAGGATACTTTTTATTCTGATATTCCCATGGAGTCGAAACTTATGCGGGTGAAACCGCGAGGCGCTGCTAGTAATAAATAAATGAATCTGCCTAGCCTTTTCACAATTATGTTGGGCTTTGGCGTCCAGTCTGTGGTGGCATCGCAAGATACACGTCTCAGACCACTATCGATCCTGCCGGGTCAGCGGGATTGTCCGAAAGGGTTACCGCTGGCCCGGAACATAAAGGGCTAAGGAAGGAACACGGGTTGGTTTTAGTCAGTAAGAGTCTGACACTCCCTTCCGCTTCACCCAGCGGGAGCGGTCATTTGATGATTTCCCATAAAAAAAAAAAGTTCACTATCGACGTCCGGTCTCCGGAGGTGAGTGATGTAGCGGCATCTACATCGCCACATGCGAACTACGCATTACAATGACGTCACGTAAAAATCCTGCATCGCGAAAGCAGAGTTTACCAGGCGACATAATTCAACGTCCCGACATCAATCGTCAGACAGTTGCCCACGAGACACGACACCCGTCAGGTCGAGGGATCCTCTCTTTTCTATGGAGGATGAGTGAACTTTACTCCCTGTTCCTCATAACTCTATAAGTCTAACCGCAAGTAGCTGCTTACCAGTACTTTACATGGAGCGACTGCCTATCTGACCTCTACAACTCAGTTACTGGGTAACATGATACCCCTTGGTACAGACTAGTTACTAGTCTTTTTGTGCTTCTGACGACCCTTAACGACATAAAATTTGTTTTGCACTGTAGTGAAAAATTTACTCAATATAATTTGATGGAATACTAATACGAAACTTACTTAAATTCAAATTAAAAATATTTAATAATAAACTAAACCTAACCTACATGGGCACTTATGAAACGTCAGAACCTAGGTGCAAGGTTCCCAAACAGCTCATTTATCAAATTAAATTTCAGTCGACAACATGCATCGGTTTCTTACTAAACTTCAACTATATCCGACGATCCTGCATACTTATCTTTTTTTGCTGACTGTACTGTAGTGTTCTGTATGTTCTCGCCTTACAAAAGGCACTGGCTGGAAATGATATTCGATTCGAGAGTTTAAACGCATGTCAAATAATTTAATATGTTATTTTGTGCTAGAGTATTCTTTGATATAATTACTGCGAAGCTGTAACGTATATTTTTTTCAATATAGTAATTTCCAAGTCTAAAGTCGTATCATTTGTGTACCTCTCAGAGGTACTCTAGAGGACCCCTCCGAACCTCTACAGTACACACAACACTTTAAGACACTAGTAATATGTAAATGCTCTTATTATTTTTTTTTATCAATAAAGTATTATCCTACACACTCACAATCATCGCAAGTAATGTTGTTGACTGAATAAGTAAACCAACATAGTCGGAAGCCGTTTCTGAAATTGTTTACGGAAAAAAAAAACTTTCCAAAAGCTAACATGATTTAGTACTTATGTTGCTTGTAATATTGTTGTGTTAAATCACAGAACAGACACATTCAATAGGTCCACTTCAAACAATTTTGAATTAATATTTAAACTGTTTGAACAAGATAGAGACACTAGCGTAGATTATTTCAGGAGTGCAGATTTTTTTCTTTTCCTATGACAGCTTTGATTGCCACATAACGCTCGCAGTGACGTCATGAAAAACACAGTGACGAATGTCACCGGGGTTTGACATAATCAATACAATCACATAATCAATAAACGCTCCCTAGGGAAAGAAAGAAAGAAAACAAGGAAAATACGTTTATTTGCGGCGAACATGACGCAGAGAAAAAATAACAAGTGGGCCGTAATCCACGACGTCTGCCCAGTGCAGGTTGGTAGATGTCACATGTCTTCGAATTTTTAGTTTCCTCACGATGTTTTCCTTCACCGTTTTGAGAGTAGCGGCGATAAAATAATTTACACAAAGTAAAGTGCCTGTCTGGTTTCGAACCTACGGACCTACAACTCGTAAGTCGCGGCCGTTACTGTTAGGCCACTACTGCTCCTATCGATCAATATACTACAGAGGTATGAGGAACAGGGTGTAAAGTATTGTGTCTGGCAGGCAACTGCCCAACGATTGATATCGAGACGTTGTGTATATGCTAGTTGCGCAGTAAACATTGCTTGCGCGATGCAGAATTTTGCGTGACGTTATTGTAATGCGTAGTTTGCATGTGGCGATAAAGATGCCGCCACAATACTACCGATCAATGTCGATAAATAATAAAAAATAAACTGATACTTTTGCAAACATCTGTATTGTAGTTCCTTATTACTCTCAATACTAAGCAAAGTTCAGTACAAACATCAAAACTTTGTTATTAAGATCATAAAAGTTCATTATGGTGTTGTATATGCTTACAAACGAAGTAGCTCATACATTTTCACTGCTAAGCCCGGGCATCTCAATGACCTCTACGATAAACAGCGAGACTTTTGTAGCGGTCATTAAGGCCTGGCAGAATAGAATAGAATATAATAGAAATACTCTTTATTATGTACACAATATAAATTACAGACATAAAAATAGAAACTGTACATAGGGTGACACAATGGGCGGTCTTATCGCTAAAAGCGATCTTTTAAAGACAACCTTTGGATGGATTAAAAAGGGGAAGGACAGACAAATACTATAGGTAGTCTGTGGTGTACCATTTACATAATACAATAAATACATACAGAACGTATATTATACTAATCTAAATAAATATATACATATAATAATAAACATGAAACAGGAGCAAAGAAAATATAATGATTATGTTTAAGGAGAGAGGAAGTGCTTTTTATCATAATTTTAAAAGTGGACATTGATTGAGCACGCCTTACCGACACGGGCAAGTCATTCCATAACCGTACTGCTTGAACAGTAAAAGATTTGTCATAGAAACTGGTGGTATGCATCGGCATCTCTAGTCTCATTATGTGTGTCATGAAGGAACTTGAAACGTTAGGTTCCCAAGGGAACCTAGATATTCTGTAATCCAATCGGAATAAATATACAGTACATTAAGAATATGTTTAATTTACAAATTATTTTGGTATTACGTTTGTATGAACTACGCATGCTCCGCCGGCCCATCCGTTGTAACCTCGGAGCATGCCTCGTAATTTGAGTAAGCATAAATTAAATGTAAATAGACACAAATTTGAAAATTGAATCTGAATACCGAGGATAATCCAAAAGTCGAGTTGCAAGCGAGTTGTTTTAAGCAGCTTTATCAAGTACAAATGCGTCAGTGCCTTGGAGTAATGACGTCCCAGTGGTAACAATAATAATTATTTATTTATTTGACGGAAAACAAAAGGTCTACACTGACAAAAACAAAAAATATATAAAAGATGTTAGAAACACTATATCCTATGTTAGTACTTATATACCTACTAGTATGTTAGTAACAATTTTGATGAGATATCCCACTATGGAGCTCTCATCAAGCCTGTCAGCTATCACCTTCAGGAAGCTGTTGCCACTGCCACGCAAACTGGCGAGCAGAGACGCACTTTTCTTCCGTACGATAGCTGAGAAGCTTTCACTCGGGCTTTTGCGAACATCTCTGACGCACTGCAGTAACGTGTAATGGCCGCGACTTACGAGTTGTAGGTAGATCTTAGATTCGAAGCCAGACAGGCGCTTTACTTTGTATAAATTATTTCATCACTACTGGGCCTCAAGTCTACTATTACAACAGTGTCAGAATGGTCTATCATTGATTTCATAATTGTTGATTTTGACAAGTTTGGTAATCTACTACTATAATGACGTCATTATGACTTTCCAATGGTCAACCACTGACACTCCATTGAAAGAAATGGCATAGAATGGTAATCTCGTACTTAGTGACAAATGAATTACTGACATAAGCGGTAATCTGCTAACATTTTGACAGTTCCTTTGATCAGTGACCTACCATTAGAACGTCATTGTGCAGTCTTTGCATTTAATTCGTTACGAGTATCGTATAATATGTCCTGTGCCATTGACCGACCAATGATCGACCATTATGAATTTAGCAGATTAAGAACTTTTAGCAAAATGACAATGGGATCGTGTTGGAATGACGAATTTATAAAAATAGCAGACTTGGGCCCCTGCTCTCAAAACGGTGAAGGAAAACATCATGAGGAACCCGATATTGCCTAGAACCAAAATTTTTAAAGACATTTGACATCTACCAACCTACACTGGGCCCGCGTGGTAGATTACCCACGGCCCACTCCGTCTCACCGAGAGGACTGTGTCCCAGCAGTGGGAACACTAAAGGCTGATGCTTATGCTAAACCCGTCAACACAAAAGAATGCAAACTATGTATTTCAGTTATGACGCAACTCATAACAAAACACACTCGACAGATTGTTATTTTATTATCGTAAGTCATTAGGTAAATGTTTTGACTGTTTAAATAACAACTGAGAAATTATATATACTTTATAACTAAATGATCTTACATGAATCTGTATTTTTCATTCCAGTTGTCGCCGGCTTTCAGTGTAGACACTGTTTTTTGACCATCGAATGGGTTATTTTTATTGAGGATATAATAAGATCATGATGTGTTGTGTGCCAGTGTACAATAGATTGTAATAATCTGGATTGGATTGGAATCGCCATGTTTATCCTTAGTATTTGGCTTTGTTTCTCTTCATGTTTAAGTAGAGGTAAGTGGATTTTTTGTGAGAAACGACTGCTTCGTCGGTCTAGTGGTCGCAAGCGCCGCCACTGAGCATGAGGTCCTGGATTTGATGGCCAGATCGTTCAAAGTGTTATTAGATTTTTTCGTCTAGAATTTCTCGTAGCAACCCGGAGTCTGGATTTGTACCAGGTTGATGGCAATAGGCTCGCCCCCTATTACATGGAACTTAACTCGTTTTCGATATTGGAAAACGAGTTATGGAACTCAAATGGAGTAAGGCAGTAACCGAGTGGCTTCCAAGGTCTGGGAGAAGAAATGTCGGTCGTCCGGCGGCGAGATGGGCAGACGACATAGTCACCATCGCGGGTAGAACCTAGATATATCTATGTAGATGACCATCCATATATATCCATCGATAGACCATCTACTTTTACAATATTTGTAAATAAGTGATCATGTATCTACCTGATCATGTGTGTACCTGTCATTGCTTAATTTTTAATTCTTTTTACCTTTGTGGTAGACTAATTTTATTCTAGGTGCATCGTCTTCACTTATAATTATATTATGTATACAAAACCTTGTAAAACATTTTAAAAGAGTAACGGTGGAGTTTCTTGCCTATTCTTCTCCATACGAACACAACCTTTTGGAAGGGGCGACTAGAATCAATTCAATTTTACAGTATTTATTTTTTTTACTTTGACTTTGATGAGGCTGGCACAGGAACGTGAGGATTGGCACATGAAAGAGATGCCTTCGCTCAGTAGTCGTTGAAGGGGCTGAAATGATTAAATGTAACTGGCGTAATGATGAGCGGCGTAATGAGTAATGTGAATGTTCTATAGGTACACCCCTGCGTAACTCTTCAGGGAAACAAGGAGTGATGTTATGTGTGTGAGCAACTACTCTTACGAACTATAAATTATTGTTTTCAGTGATATCTTTGTCTTGTGGTATCGACAATTCTCCAGTGGAACATGTTTACGAGGGCTTCGCTAGGATCGAGACATATCCATGGCTTGGAGTCCTGTACTATCCTCACAGTAAGTTACAAACATCGTAAAAACACCGGCTTAAGGCACACGTATCAAATCGGAAAGGGATCGGCTCCGTATCGCCTTTCGCCTCGCCGCCGTCAAACAGGCGTCAACCTAACGTAAGCACGTAACCAAATCGGATCAGAAGCGCCGATACGTCGACTCGGCTACGGCTAGGCCGCGCTTACGGCTCGCTGACCGCTAGTTGATGGTGCAGCAGGCAGGCCGGAGGGGTGAGAGGGGCAAGGGTGGACGAAGAGACGTAAGCTCAGGTACCGAGAGACGTAAGCGCGGGGACGACAAGCCGTAAGCGCGGGGACGACGAGCCGTAACGCACCACACCGCGGTTCGTGAGCTTGTCCCAAGGGAGGCGATTACGTTACGATTCCGATTAGTGTGCGTTGCAGTAGGGAGTTTCATACAAAGAATACTGAACGGCTCGAGTTGATACGGTGCCGATCCCTTTCCGGTTTGATACGTGTATGACCTTTAGAGCTTCTACGTTCTGGGGAACCTACCCACGCTGCGCCTTTCAGTACGCAGTCGCCACTTTAGAACTATATATGGTGATCCGTACTGCTAGCTGTTCGAAAAGTATCTGATATAAATGTAAACAAAGAGATCAGAAAACGTACCTTTGGATGAAAATTGGAAGTGCCCCTTACAAATGGACTGCTTTGATTTGATTATTTGAATTCGTAAACCCGAAATTCTAATTTTCAATCACGTTAAAGATGTTTTTTCGTTGATGACTTTTCAAATACAAAACAGTAGATAATTGTTGGAAAAGAAGTGAGATAGACCTAGAAAACTTGTATAGGTATACATTTGAACGTGTTACTAATCCCCTGTATTGAGTGGTTGTGTAAGAATTCGAAAACAGAGTTTGTTTACAATTTATCAGATATTTTCGGAATAGACTATAGTGCCTTTTTCGCCTCTAGTAAAGTCACTAGCCAAATTATTGACGTTAAATTGCTTTTCATTTAGATAAGAAAAGGTTCACAACTTCAGTGGTGCTCGTTACCAGGCAGATGGTACTTGCAACAGCGCTTGATATTGACAAACTGCCTAAAGATGACTTCAGGTAAAAGTAAAGCGATAATGCTTACGTTTTTGCTAAACCATTATTTATTCGGGAATCTTCCTCTTGCAAACTTTTTGGCGGCTCGGAACATGAGGCGAGTTGCTGCGCAGTAACAAATTCACGTGTCAGCGGGGGTGAGGGGTGAGGTACTGCGCAGCGAGTAGAGCACTTCAGAACCGCCATAACGTTTGACACTGTACACCACAGATATATGTAGATAGACCAAGATAAAGCAAGTATCACGAACTGTATGAAAACCAAGCGTGACATTTTTTGACTACCTACTATGACGTCACAAGCTCGCGCTCTCGCTCACGCACGATTGAGCGCGAAAGTGGCGGCTTACGATTTTTGAACGTAAGCTGGTGCGATTTTTGGGACGCGAAGTAGTTGCTCTTGCGTTATCTAGGTGTATCTATATCTGTGCAGTACACTGATATTTCTTTCTTCTTTAATCATATTTTAGCAAAAAGGTTAGCAGCGGTTATAGAATAAAAATTAAATAGCATATTGCTTATCATAAACCAAAAGTAATGCGGTGACCAAAACGATTTAGGTCAGGGAAATCAAGCAATAAATGTTAGAACATATTTTTTATTTCAAGACCAATGACATTATGCCCTATATTTTCACTACAGGCTAATACATATAGTATTAGCCGTTCATTATGATATTTCATATTTCCTTAACAACGCAGAAGTGCCTGTAAATAGTTCAATTGAGTTTTACGCCTCTGTTTTCACCATATTTCAGGGCTCGAGCGCGTGTGGTCGTCGGTCACAACTGCAGTGCTATGCCAGGGATCGGCATTCGCGACTATACTTTCCATCCTGACTATTCCAGAGGCACCTTTAGTGCAATAGCTTTGATTCAGCTGGAAACCGACCAAGTGAAAACGGGTAAGAATATCCTGAAGTCAAAACTGATTGAAGACGGCCAACGTGGTGATAGGTCTTTCCTGGTTTTCGCTCCATCTAGCCTACCTTACGTTTAGCAAGTGCTGCAAGCGGAAGAGGTACCTATTGTTGTAAAGTAATAAGGTCTTTATTTCCGGCCATTCCATTAAAAAAAAAAGTTATTTAAATACAGGCCAAGTGCGTGTTGGACCACGCACAGTGAAGGATGCACTGCTTTTATAGTTGAGATAAATATTTACGCATGCACAATATTGACTTAGATTTTTTGGAATTCATACTTTTTTTTTCAAAAAGTACAATGGAATTCAAACTTATTACTTAAAACTATATTAGTAAAGAAGAGGACCCTGTATACCTACAGAAGAAATGCTCAAGCTGGAAAGTACTAGTAAGTCATAAAAGGTTCTCTATCTAAATTGGTTGGTGTCGCGGTATTTCTTAATAGATATTACGGATACGGATTTCGGTCAGGAATTTCCACAGAAGATGCTGTGTCTGACTTCACCAATACCCTGATTGATAGATTGGATAGTCGCCTTAAATGCTATGGTATCTTCTTGGATCTGACTAAGGCCTTTGATACGGTGTCTATTCCCAGACTGGTGGCCAAAATGGAGCATATGGGAGTGCGTGGTGTGGCTCTGGATATTTACAAAGATTATCTTAGTGGGCGTAGCCAATGTGTTAAAATTGATTCTGTTCTCAGTGACGAAGAATTTATCAGCTACGGTATACCTCAGGGCAGTATCTTGGGTCCCACGCTCTTTCAAATGTACATAAATGATCTCTGTCAACTCTCCCTTTCCCATTGTGACATTTTTACCTACGCCGATGACACAGCACTATTAATATCCGACGTGACGTGGGACAGGGCTAAACAAACCACTGAACTTACCTTGCGAACAATTATGAACTGGCTTTCCACTAATCTACTGACGCTTAGTGTCTCAAAGACCAAGGTAATTCAGTTTAAACCACCAAATTCACCTAAACCGTCAATGAACTCGGATAAAATAGTTGCACATATTTGTCACGACTCCTCTCCTTGCAATTGCAATTGCCTCGACATGGTCCCAAGTATCAAATATCTAGGTGTTTATATCGACGAGAGGTTGGATTGGCGCACCCATACGGATACTCTATGCTCCCGGCTTCGTAAACTAATTTATTTGTTTAAAGAGCTCAGACATGCAGCCGACATTGAAACAGCATCTCTAGTATACCGTTCACTATGCGAGTCGATAATTACTTACTGCATCCCTGTATGGGGCGGTACCTTCAAAACTGTGATGCTTCGGGTGGAAAGAGCTCAGCGGGCTGTTCTCAAAATTATGTATTTCCGTAAAAGGGACTACCCCGCTCAGTTGTACTCAGAAGCCCAAGTACTAACGGTGAGAAAATTATACGTCTTCCGCTCTATCTTGCGCCGACATTCCACGATGCCACTAGACGACAAGCTGTGTAATCGGCGGATTGGCTTTCCTATCTGTGATTCTGTCCAATGTCGTACTGCACTTGCGCGACGACACTATCGTGCCCAAAGCGCACTAATGTATAATAAAATAAACAAAAAACTTTCAATTTATAAACTAACCCTACACAAAGTCAAGCAGACTCTTAAGCCATGGCTATTGTCGCTGAACTATGACGAAACAGAGAAAGTTATCTTAACTATTTCTTAATATTAAATTCACTCCTAATCAACCACTGACAAACACACATATACACTCATCCACACACACACACACACACACACCAACACTCACACCCACACACACACTCACACATACACATACTCACTATAGGCTTTTTTAACCGCTTTTAGTTTATCTTTCTTTTTGTTGTTACCATATTCTTTTTATTATTTTTGTTAATCTTTTTGCATAAGATTCTGTACTATCTCCTACTGGGAGAGGGCACTGGCTCTTGTAACACAGGTCTATCACCTAGCACAGGAGTCAGGGACTTCACACTATTTTGTAACCACTTTCTTATGTAATAACTAGCTGTGCCCGCGACTTCGTTCGCGTGGATGTCGGAACACAATAATGTGTCGCTTAGGAAAGGTGTAAAAGGAAAAATCTTCCGATCTTGTCTGGTAACGCTTTCCTTGCCTGGGGTTCTCAACCATAGCCCTTTCGACTGCACAGCAGTCACTGCGTCTTCAGGGTTCATAATGACAATGCGACGAAGTGTCACTTTGATTTTTGAGGATAAATAAAAATGAAAGCGCCTGCTCGAGGCTGATTGTCTGACCAAATAGCCATATTATGTCCATTTACCATAAGATACCTTGAGGGTCGATATGGTGCATTTCCGACGTTTGGCCCCCAAACTGGAACGTGTCGGGGCCGCCATGGGATCTGGAGGCGATAGTCCTCGCGCGCCTGTATGAGTGGCGCGCGGAGGCACTACGCCGGGGGGAAGATCCGCTTCCGCGGCAAATCGGTGCGGAGCGGACAGATCTCCGGCGCGATCTCATGGCGGCATGGAAAGAGCGACTGTCGCTACCCAGCGCAGGACACGCCGCGATAGCGGCGATAAGACCCCTCTTTAAGGAGTGTCTAGAAAGGCGCCACGGCGCCCTCACCTACCGCCTGACGCAGGTCCTCACCGGACACGGAAGTTTCGGGA
Source organism: Oligia latruncula (assembly GCA_948474745.1). Lineage (NCBI taxonomy): Eukaryota > Metazoa > Arthropoda > Insecta > Lepidoptera > Noctuidae > Oligia > Oligia latruncula. Next base: position 1,381,528 of record OX419707.1, on the reverse strand, counting down.
GGTTCCTGCACATCATCAGGCGGGAGGAAACGCCCGGGTGTCACCATTGCTAGGATCGCTCAGAGGACACGGTGGAGCACACGGTAGAGGTCTGCCCCGCTTGTGCGGAGCACCGCCGTGTCCTAGTAGAGGCGATTGGCAGCGGCGGCGACCTCTCGCGTCCGGCCCTGGTGCAAGCCGTGGTCCGGGGCGAGAGGGAGTGGGAGGCAGTCACCTCCTTCTGCGAAGCAGTCATGCTAGCAAAGGAGGTGGCGGGATGGCTCATGGAGAGAGCCTCCCGTCCCAGCCACCGTGGGAGACGCTCCGGGCGTCGGGAGCCGCGTGACGACTCCCGGCCACCGTAGGCGCGGGCCTGCGGGCGGAGAGTAATGGGTAGCTGGGTTTTAGTCAGTAAGAGTCTGAAACACCCTTCCGCTCCACCCAGAGCGGGAGGGGTCATTTGATGATTTCCCATCCGAAAAAAAAAAGGGTCGATATGGTTTTAACCAAGACAATGGCTAAAAATTTTGTTATTGTCTCGAAAACATAATTTACAATACCTTTTTACGACATGGCAGTGCTACTTGTATTGGGTGTGCACCTTGACGTATCGCTGCCGGCCGTAGTCGAGTCGACGGCAGCGAAGAGTCCTGGGACGCGGTGGTTTCCTTCTGCGAAACGGTCGTCTCGCAGAAGGAGGCTGTGGAAAGGGAGAGGGAGATCTCATCCACTCACCCGGCCCGCAGTAGGCTCATCGGGCGTCGGCGGAGGGCGTACAACGCCCTCTTCCAGCCCCCCTAAACGGGTCCAGGGGCGACGAATTCGGGGACGTCTGTCACCGCCAACACATCAGGACTTGAGCTGGCGGCGCGTAGTGTTCCACGCGCGCCCCTCTTTAACGTCACCAGTCGGGGGTTGCGGAAGGATCGTACGGTCCCGCAACCCCCGACGTAGGTGTGAGACGGAACACTGGGTTGATTTTTAGTCAGTAAGAGCCTGACAGACCTCGCCGCCCGTTCCAGGGCGGCGGACTTCCATGAAGATTTTCCACCCCGGAAACAAAAAAAAAGGGTGTGCACCTGCCGAACCTATACTCAATAAATCAACAGCCCGTCTTGAGGTGTGCGTTGAAGCGTTATCATGGTAAAGAAATTTAAAAAAAATCGAGAAAAAAGGCAAAAAAACTATGAAAGTATGATAATTATGATCTTAAAACCTTGTCACTAAGAAAATGCTTCTCTGTTAACAATGTTAGAAAGGTTGCTTGCCCCTCGAAAGAGCTCCTACATAAAGTTGCCCGTGTGTGTGTTTGTTTCGGCCTTTCTTCTCAGAGTAGTCAGATAGGAAACAACGACTTCATCTAGTTTAAAAAATAAAAACATGATTGACGTGTAAAAGTGTTTGTACAAACCTACTTACAAAAATAAATTCATTTATCATTGCAATCTTTATCACTCAGAACACCACATCACATAATATTATCTTACATTATCCTCACTTTTTATTTGAAATTCTTTTAGCGCCACTAATCAACCAACAATCGAAAGCGATTAACATTATATTATGTAATCATTACTTTTTCAAATAACACAGGCAGAAGTGACTGTGATAGTCATCTTATAGGTAAGCCTGCATGACGTGATTATTCACATAATAATGTTACACAATAATTATGTTTTCGTTAGTACTATAAAGCGCCAATAGATGTCATTACGTGTATCCAACTTACGTAATGAAAGTTGTTGTAGAATACATTAAATTGATTATATCTTTTGATACAGTGAAGCGATTGCGATGAAACCAAAACTAACTACTACTCCGAGTTTTACACTATATTTGAGTATAAAAATTTACCATATTGGTTTGGTACTTTTTACGTTGAACGTGTTCAAATCAAATTTTGTCACATCCAAACAGACAAACAGACAAACCGACAAACAGACAAAAATTCTAAAAATTGATGAAATGGCATCTGTTGGTTATCCTATAACACCCCAACTATTTTTTTTTTTAATATTTTCAATGTACAGAAACGCCTCGTCTACAGATTTATTATATGTATAGAAGAAGATTATTATTATTATATTAATTGTAACACATCGTTTCAGAGTTGCGTCCCATTTGTCCACCTCCAAGGGAGATGTCCTTCCAGAAGCAGGTGTTCTATGCTAAGGTGTTTTCTGAAGGTAGGCATTCTGAGAGACCATGACGGACTAGAGGTAAGGGAAGTAGTGAGTTTGAAAGGATTCATGGTGAGAGCAGTAATAACCCAATGAGGCCCGAGGCAGATACTTCACTATGTGTATTTAATTTCATCACCACTGCTTTCAAAACGGTGATGGAAAACATCGTGAGGGAACCAGCATCTCCAAGAACCAAAAATTCGAAGACATGTGACATCCACCAACCCGCACTGGGCCGGCGTGGTGGGTTGTTTCCCACTCCCTCACAGAGAAGGCCTGTGACCCAGCAGTGGGAACAGCTTATGCTGATTATGCTGTATGTTATGCATGGCAGGTTTAGGTTCGGTTTCCAAAATCCTATAAATATTGGTACTGCCAATGACGATGTTTTAAATTTAACCTGGCAAGGATGAGTCGAATATTACCGGATTAATAAAGCCGGGGTAGAACTTGGATGAGGCTGGCACAGGAATGTGGGGATTGGCACAAAAAAGGGGCCTAGCAGTGGGTGACGTCAGGCTGAGGAAGATGAGGAATATGATGATGAACAAATCCAGGCTGTAATAGACTTTTTGTAGGCGTACAAATTAATACGTAAAATAACTCATATCCTTTATTACAGATCTCACAAATAAAGTACTTACACAAGTCTTAGTAACAATGACTTAAAAAAAACTCAACTCAGCTTTTCAACCCTCTTTTTGGCGATGAAACCTTAAGTGCTTGGCCAGACAGGCAGCGCGGGGCGGGAAGCGCCGCGGGTGCGGGAACGCGCATGATCTGCCTGTCCGCAGTCGAGCGCGGCTTCGTTCTGAGTGTCGTCGTGTCCAGTGTTTGTCAAAATATAATATGGATGAAGAAGACTTATTTTTACTAGAAAAAAGCTCGAACTAGTTTGAAAACCCCGGTCCCCCCCGCGCGGGCCGCTCGCGCACTCACTGCGGCCACTCGTATGAACGAGCTATGGCGTGAGCTGCCCGCGCGCTCCTCGCGCCAAGCAGCCCGCGCCGCTCACCGCACCCGCGTGCCCGACTATGGACGCTCAAATAAAGTTCTTATGTTTGAGTACGCCGCGTCGCGCCCGCGTTTGCAGTCTGGCAAAGCACAAAAAAATACTTATCGATATTTCCATTTTATCTTATATTTTCTAGATTGCAATCGATCCAAGATGACGATACACAAGATGATGTTCGTTTCAACGGAGGAATGCAAGACTTATTACAGGCGAGCAGAGGTTGATACTTTTATATCTCTAATCTCTAGTAGTTTTACATGTTTCTCCGTTGATCTCGAGGTTAAATCAGAAATCGCGAAAAAAAAAATCTGCTGTTCCCTATATTTATGTTCGTCTAACTCGTCAAAATGTAGAGAACAGCTGTTTTTTTTTTCACGATTTCAGGTTTGGTCCCATAGTAAAAGTTGTTCATAATGATGAGTAAAATCACGTGTTTAAGTCATTTTACTCATCGGTCACTAATTACCAGTCACCCTATATAATAAGGTGAATACCTTAAATTAGTCCGTGGTCCCTTCCGAAACCAAACGGAAAAGACCCTGACTGGCATTCTATTATTGCGGATTCTCACTGAACGAATGTATATTTCTCAATAGTACTTTCTAATTCCATACTAAATACACTACAATTTGACGTACGACAACACTACGATCAGTCTAAACATTAGCTAGTTTGTGTTTATTTATTTTTTTTATAGGCTCTTCAACGGTTTTGTCAGTGCCAAAGACTAATATATTTAATAAAAATGAGAGTCAATGCTGCGCGCGCATCGCTAGTGCTGGCTAGCACGGCGCGCGGGAAAACAAAACCAGCGCGCCATTTTCCTACAAGTTAATATTTTACAATACAAGTCGTGTTTTTTTTTCCTCGCAAGTGTGTTGAAAAACGTCGTATGAAACGCGTGTGCATTAATCAATATACACTCGGCTTTCTTATCGCTCTCGCCTGCGGCTCGCGCGAATAATATCGCCTCGAGTATAATGATCAACATAGCACACATGTATCATAATGTACTATTAATCGCGTTTTGAGCTTTCCATCGCTAAGTTCTGTAACCTGCTTTGGCAACTTGTTATAAAAGCGGATGCTGTTTATAAGAAATCACTTGCTAGTTTTAGTTAATCTAAATTTGGGTATCACAATTTCATTTCTACTACGTGTATTTGTATTGTGGAAATCGCTTCTTATTTTGAAAAGTCCTAAGTTTTTGCGAACATAATAAAGATAAGATATAAAGATAAGGCAGAGTTAGTATATCAATTTCTTTGAATTTGTTTCTAAGAGAATCGCGAGAACCAATTTTATAGATTGATGAGACAGCTGCCGATCCCCACAGCAGAACACCATAATACTGTGGAAATAAGCAAAGTATACTAACCTAGCTGTGGCTATATCTGTCTACTGCCTTATTTTTCTTACTGCATAATATGCAGCTGAACTTAATCTACCTGAAAGAGAAATTTTGAATCTATAGTAATGCCCAGAAATACAGTTTTCGTAATAGCATCTAGTTTCTTGCCAGGGCTTTCGAGCAGTCTGATGCAGTTGCAAGCAGGTGATATTATACAATTTGAGATTAAGAGGAGGCTCCCTAAATTATATGTTAATTTGCATTAATATTCTGAAACAGTCACACATTCAGTCACGAGCAAAAGTATGTATACACTTGGCTTTATTCAAAGTCGATTTTCTCTTTTATTTTTGATTGAAATTTTATATTAGTAGGAACATAGTATTTTCGAACCCATAGGTATATGTAAAGATACGTGTGTCGTATTTCAACGTTGCATTCGTTATTTCGTGATAAAATCGCAATTTAAAGTTGCCAAGTGTTGACATATTGGTGCTCGTGACTGTACAATCAAAATGGAACTTTAGTATATGATTTATTGGATCTTTTTCTTTCCATGTACAATACATTTACGTACTTGTAACATTTTCGCTCGATACATTTTTTATTCGAAAATCATGTCTTTTATAAAGATTATTACTTTTTTTTCAAGATTGCTTAGCCTTTAATGTCTAAAATAAATGTTCACAGTAAGAAATATAGTTTACTATCCAGCCACAAGATTTTTTTTCTCTAGATTAATTATTACTTTAGTTATAAACGAAATAAGAATTGAGACTTACGACATTTAGTTTCGTGCCCGAACGCGATCAAAGAGCGCACACGGTATTCAGCTTTATTACTGATGTATTAGCGTCTAGCACTGTATAACGGCCTAACCTGTTCCTTAGTGCATTCATGGGGCGGAGCTTGCGTGGAAATTATTTTAGAGTGCCTGGTCTTAAGCTGGCGGCGCCATCCACAACGCCCTATGCGATCTACGCATCACACTAGTGACAAGCAAAAATCCTGCATCGCGCAAGCAGAATTTACCGCGCGACTAACAACGTCCCGAGAGAGAGTTTGGTGGGCAACTGCGCGACGATTGATGTCGGGACACCGACATCAATCGTCGCGCAGTTGCCCACCAAACACAACTCTCGTCTGGTCGGACGATCCTCTCTTTTCTATGGAAGATAAGAATAACACTTTTCACCCTGTTCTTCATACCTCTAAACTAAAATAACTGCCTCCTTAAAGGATTTTTTTTCCAGCTGGACATAGAGACGCTGTGGCCAACCTACACCGCTTGTGCTAGGAGCGTCACGAAGGGGCACTGCATCTGGCGGAGTGGGGCAGTCCTCGTGACGAAAGTGGGCAGTCGCTGGAGACTGGTTGAGTATCGTAACACTATCCTAACACTATCACGCTATCCTAGGTCATGATCGATTCGTGTCCTAAAATTCATCCAATTCCGTTCAGCCGTTAACAAGTGAGAATATGACAGGTAGACTGTATACAGAGTTACTTTCACTTTCATAATATTAGAAGTAATCATAGATTGTGCCCGCAGCGTCACCCGCGTGGAGCTCGAAATTTATTACCCAGCAGAAACATAATATCGGGTTCAAAGTATCCTCTGTCCCAACCCACTTCATTGTCAATCCGTGTGCTAACAGAGATTGGACAAATCTGCCCTGAAGCCCCAATACCAATAAGACACATACCAATATGAAGATCTCACCAAGGAGAGTATTTCTTATTATAACTATTTCAATTTAGTACGTCAGGAGCTACAGAGCTCTAAATGTGAGTAACCTAAGTATTATTGAAATTCTGGTGTATCGGCAATTAATTAACTTTCAATAATTCTGTGTCTTGTAAACATCATCTTTTAAGTATAAAAACGGACATTTTAAAACATTTGTCTCATAGATGCCGTTTTAAGAACAATGTCGGCCGGACAGAACGTTAAGCCTGCTGCATCCCCCAATAGAGTTCAGATGTATGCCAATGGAAAGAGCTTTCAAGGAGAAACTTTGCTAGAAATTCTTGGCGCACAATAGCCATAAGTTAATTATAGGTACCCTTTTCACAGAAATAGGCCCCGCGAAGCGCGGCTCCGTCGACATAGAATGCTAAAGCGAGCAAAGGGCACCCCGAGGTTCGGTTTTGTTAGGTTACTTTAAACCCTTTTCACAGAAATAGGAGCCCCGCTAAGCGGGGCTCCGTCGACATTGGATACAAGAGCTGCTGATACAAGAGATGCTGCATGTTGCATGCTTGTTTGCGCGCTGCATGCTTGCTTGCAAGCTGCATGCTTGTTTGCATGTTGCATGCCTGCTTGCACGCTGCATGCCTTCTTGCATGCTGCATGCTTGAAGCAAGCATCCTTGTTTGCATGCTGATAGATGAAATAGTGTGCACAAACTTTCTAGGCGTTTGGTGAAATGAAAATATGGTAATTAAAACAGTGGTAATGAAAAGTGGTAGTGAATGTTGTGAAATGAGTGAATGAGGCCTGTGTCCCAGCAGTGGGAACATTATAAGCTGATTATGTGTGTGATGGTAGAAGTGTAATAAAATCCAAACCAGTTCAGCTTGGATTTTGTTCATCCCAACAGATTTTTGGTAATGACTGATGTTTTTCAGATGGGCTTCGGAGTGTACGGGCCAGGTTGTGAGGCCCCTGCCAGGTTCCTAGACTATGGCATGTACCACAAGTGGGTGCAGCGCAGCATTGAGAGGATCGGTAGACCTGCCATCACCAAAGTAGCGGCAAACTACATCGTGTTGCGAAGATGTGAGATGTTACAATGATTACTAGTTTTACTCTTAACTGATCCTTTGACTGATTGACACATTGATTAAAGTACAGACGCCAGCACATCAAGCGAATACAATCTGTCAAATTTCTTTAATAGATTTTCAACTTCATCGCTGAAGCATAAGGTTCAAGGTTGATTGGGAAAATTTGACAGTTTCGGGTAGCTTGATGTGCTGGCGTCTGTACATTACGTTACGTGTGACTTAAGTAGTCCTAAACGCCGTGCATTAACGTAGTGTTAAGGCGAGGTAGCAGTACTTTTTAACTTTTTTAAACCTCTGTAAATGCTATCAAATTATTAATTTTGCGCAAAAATAAATTATTTTAGGAAAAATTAACATATTGTCAAGCGCTGTGTGAAGATAGAAACATGAATTAAAATAATTGACTCGATAAAAAAAAATCATAAGGATGACACTAAATCGGTATTTAAAACCTTTACCTTGAAGAGATTACATCGTTAAACCATGTAAAAGTTATACCAAAAGATAAGCCTTATTGTTTTTTAAGGCTTGGTGAGAACACATTTTATAATTTCCTTATTTTTTCTATGAAACAAATATACACAAAATCTAGCTGTTCAAGAGCTCGCAACGGGCCGGCCAGTGCCTGCGAGAGAGAGATGCCCCGATACGTATTAAGCGAGGAGTGAGGTAACATTATCATACCTACACACCGCACTACAAGATGGCCTTAAGTCACATGTATCGTATCATAGATATCCGTATACTATTTTATAGCACGTTTGACCTAAACGCGCACTTACTTCAAGCTTTTCTGTGTAAAAATGGACTACATAAGTCACAAAAACGAAATAGATACTTAGCTTCAGCCTGCGACTTCATCCACATAAAATATCCTATGACACTTAGCAACATTGTAGCTTCTATTATTGGAAGAATTGTCGAAATCGGATCCGTAGCTCTGAAGATTACCCCCCACATCATCATCTGCGTCGCCTTTTCCCAACTATGTTGGGGTCGGCTTCCTGTCTAACCGGATGCAGCTGAATACCAGTATTCTACATGGAGCGACTGCTTATTTGACTTCCACAACCAGTGACTGGGTAATACGGTACCCCTTAGTAAGACTGGTTATTAGAGTTCGGGGTTCTGACTACTACCCGGAACGACTGTCAAACACCCATGAATGACACGGATATCGATAAATGACAACCGGGACTTATGGCTGAGTAGTAACAGCCGCATGGTTCGCGCTTGGCGCAGTTGGTTCGTGGATGGGTGACCATCTTTACAAACCCAGATCCCTCCGTGCCCCGGAAAGCACGTTAAGCCGTTGGTCCGTTGTAATTCGTGGATGTTTGAAGTCGTTCCGGGTAGTCAGTAGCCCGAAACTCTAATAACCAATCTTACCCAGGAGTACTTATCGTATTACCCAGTCACTGGGTTGTGTAGGTCAGATAGGCAGTAGCTTCATGTAAAATACTGGTATTCAGCTGCATTCGGTTAGACTGGGAACCGACCCCAACATAGTTGGGAAAAGGCATAATATAATAAATATTTAATAATAAGGACATAAAATAAATATTTTTTAATTAGGAAAACCATAAAAGCGTTTTTCCTCTCTCTTAGTTACTTAAAATTTTGCTGTCCCGACAGGGTCCATAATTGATTCAATCTATACATATATGTATATATATATGGCCAAGTGGTAACGGCCGCGACTTACGAGTTGTAGGTCGTAGGTTCGAACCCAGACAGGCGCTTTACTTTGTGTAAATTGTTTCATCACCACTGCTCTCAAAACGGTGAAGGAAAACATCGTGAGGAAACCGGCATGTCCTAGAACCAAAAATTCGAAGACATGTGACATCTGCCAACCCGCACTGGGCCCGCGTGGTGGATTACGGCCCATTCCCTCTCACAGAGAGGAGGCCTGTGTCCCAGCAGTGGGAACATTATAGGCTGATTATGTTATGTATACATATAAAATTCAAAGTCCTGACTAACTGACTGATTTATCAACGCACAGCCTAAACCGCTGGTCCTAGAGACATGAAATTGGGAGGGTGTGTTCTTTGTGAAGAGTAGGTATCCACCAAGAAAGGGTTTTTCGAAATTCCACCCCTAAGAGGGTGACTGGGGGAGGGTGAAATTTCACGCGGAGGAAGTCGCGGGCGAAAGCTAGTCTATAATAAAATTCAATGACGTGACTGAGATATCAACGCACAGCCAAAACCGCTGGTCCTAGAGACATGAATTTTGGAGGGTGTGTCCTTTGTGAAGAGTAGTTATCAACTAAGAAGGGGTTTATGGAAGTTCATCATCATGTTACACCGTGATGCCACTCAGTCCTCGAGACGGCCTCACCTTGATTTGGGTGTTTGGAGGAATGCGCCACTTATTTAAGCTTGAAGCTTACTTTTGGCTTACGAAACACAGTTCCGGGTGAGTATAAAATTGATGAGTCGCGAAGGCGGTTTTATGTTGATATCCCCTGATAAGTTGTAATCGCTTATTAAGATTTGGCGGCGGCAGCTTAGCATGAGTTCTTAGAATCGATCGAAGCACGAAAAGCTGACGTACCGTTAGGACTTTGCAGTTAGAGTATAGTTCAATTGTTGGGAATCTATAAGGTTTCCTAGTCATCACCTTGAGTATGGCTCTTTGCGCTCTTTCTACTCTTAACATTTTAGTTTTTGCTGCACCGCCCCATGCAGTAATACAATATCCAATAACAGATTGGCAAAGAGCATAATACACCATCTTCAGAGTGTCAAGTTTGGCCGACTCCCTCAGTGACTTAAAGACGTGAATAAGGCGCATCGTTCTTGTGGTAAGGGCGTCAATCTGTTTGTCCCATCTTAGTCCATCATCAATCTGAACTCCGAGATATTTTATATTGTCAGATCTGGTAAGAGTTGGACAGTTACAATAAGCTAATGGATTTGAACATGAGTGGGCTGCAATACTAAAGGTTTGAGATGGTCTCGTGTTACGTCGGATTGCGAAAGGGATGTAAGTGGATTTGGTTAAGTTGAGTGTCAGAAGGTTAGAGTTCAGCCATTTCATTATTTTGGACAGGGCTTCCTCTGCAGTAGTCTTAACCATGTCCCAAGTTGGAGCATAAACGAGGATTGCGGTATCATCTGCGTACGCGTAGATGTCACAATTTGGCAGTTTCATCCTGCAGAGGTCGTTGACATAGATTTGAAAGAGTATGGGGCCGGGTATACTACCTTGGGGGATGCCATACGTTATTGGCTCCTCGTCACTATAATAAGTATCCACCTTGACAATCTGCGTTCTATTATTGAGGTAACTTTTAAAAATTTCAAGTGGTATTCCACGCACACCAATTCGTTCCAGTTTGTCAATAAGTTTGGGAACAGAAACCGTGTCAAAGGCTTTAGAAAGGTCCAGACTGATCCCCAGGCATTTAGTTTTGTTGTCTAGCTTCCTGGCAACCTGTTGCGTAAAGTCTAAAACCGCATCTTCGGTCGACACACCTGTACGAAAGCCGTATTGGTTTTCAGCAATGATGTGGTGTTTGTTTAGGAAGTTCCTTAGAGAATTTGCCAGGATCCTCTCCAGCATTTTGGAAAGGGCAGTCAAGACAGAAATTGGCCTATAATTATTAACACAGCTTCTGTCCCCTCCCTTGTGAATTGGGTGTATTATTGCCTTTTTCAGGGCATCCGGAAATACACCAGTTTGAAGGCTGCGATTACAGAGAAAGGTTATGGGAACCAATACACGTCGGCACGCTTTTAACAATATGGATGAGATCCCATCCCAACCTACGGCGCAGTCATGACGTAATTGCAAAATGAGAGATTCCACTTCTGTTTCATCCACTTCCAACAAGGCAAGAGAATTCCCCGTTATGTTCTGAGTACTGTTTTTGATTTGAGTAGAAGGAGATTGATCACCTGCTGCTGGTGTCTGTCCAGGTGCCATTGACATAATTTGTGCAGCCAAATTTTTACCTACATTACTAAGGAAGTGATTTACCTCGTTTAGGGAAGATTTAGGATCGTCTCTTAATGTGAGTAGCTCTGAAGGGCTGATATGAGTCTTTTGCGTGTTTGTTATTTGCTTAATTGTGTTCCATAAGATTTTAGGATTATTTCTTGCTTTTTCTAATTCTGTCGTTTCGTAAGCTATTTTTAATTTCCGGAGTAAGTTATTACAGAAATTCCTGTAGCGAGTATATGTTGTTTTTAGGATTAGGTTATCAGGAGCTTTTTTTGTTTTGATGTGCATTTTATCTCTATTTTTTATGCATTTTAAAAGACCAGGGGTCATCCATGGCTTAATTGTTCTTTTTTGCCTGGGAATTTTAAACTGTTTCGAATGTTTTGTAATTACTGATCTCAGAATATTTAGAAATCTATTCATGCACTCGTTTACGTCATCAATTTGGTATATTATCGTAAAGTCCGAGTTTTCTAGCTCAACAATAATGGCTTCGTAATCTAGGCGGGTGATGACATTATTCATTTTCCTTGTTGGACTAACGTGAGCTATCGATAACAGAACCGGCTTGTGATCCGTAACATGGGATTCCAATACAAGTGTGGTAGATTGATAGTTAGATTTGAGGAGCAGATGATCAATACAGTGCTCCAGTCGGGTAGGGAATAGGTGGGTCGGCATCAACCCATACGAGGCGTTAATTGTAAGATACTCGAAGCTTTGGTCGTTGCTACAGCTTGGACTTATATCTATATTTAGATCTCCTACAAGGACGGTAGTAGGGCTGGAGGATATTTTCTGATACACATTACACAGACTTGTCGTGAAATTGTTGAATTCCTCTCTGGAATTGAAGGAAGGGGAGCGATAAACGGCAATCACAGATAACTTTTTGTCTATTTGACATACTAGGCAATTCCCACCTTCAAAAGACGGCTCCCACACGGAGCTATGTAACCCTAATTTTGTATATATTATAACTCCATCGTTTTGGTTAGCGTTGATCGCTGTCGAGTGAGACTGAAATCCGTCTAGGACAGGTAGTGTATTGACTTTACTCAGCCAGCATTCCGTCAAAACAATGATGTCAAGGTTTATTTTTATCAAATTCAGCAATACTTGAAGTTGGTTAAAGTTTTTGTTTACGCTACGTATGTTTAAATGTAGAATATTCATATTACTTTGAGTTGAGTTGATGTATTGGGGACAGTCTTCAGGGTTACAGTTAAAGGAGTTTCCGAAATTTATCTGATCTAGGTCATTATTAATATTGTTTATGATAGCCATTTATAATATTTCGAGTATTAATAAACGTTCGAACATTAACCAAATCAGTTTGTAATGATGTTTATAGTTGGAGTCTTTTAAAGTATTACGGCGCTCTTTTGTATTGGATGTTTTGTGTGTTAATATGCGATTGTATTTTGTTGTTATGTGTGAGTTGTGTATATTAAAGATAATATTGTATGTTGATTTTGAGTGGTGTGTGTATGTGTAAAGTTTGATAATTAAGTTTGAAAAATAAAAAAAAATTAAATAAAAAATGTAAATGACAAAAATCAGCGATAAGGCCACAAGTTTAGCTAGTCAGATATTAATGCTGGTCAAATCTTGAAGACATTTTTCTGATTGTATTAGTAGCTGCTTGTCCCCTACTTGTTTACGAAGGAATATGTTTCCATTGCTTATCCAGCAGAAAGTGTAACTGTTGTTTTTAGCAAATTGTCGTGCTAGGTAAAAAAGCTTTTTAGAACTAGAGGGAATCTGCTCTGCAACAAATACTGGTAGGCGTTTCCCTGGTATACCAATAAGCTCTGTGTTCAGCTTTTCTTCCTTTGGGTGCTTGTCCTTGTTATATAAACGAATTGCCGACAGAAGAGTTTGTTTGGTTTGAACTCTTGTAAACTCTGCCATGATCGGACGTGAAGTTGGAGTTGGTGTGGATTTTCCAGGGAGACGATATACATCTCGTACCTCAGATTCAGATATAGGCACACCAACTAGTTGTCCGATTTTACAAACTGTATTTACCAGGCTGATTGTTGACTCCTTCTCCGGCTGTGGTATATTTCTAACCTCTATGCACGATGAACGAGATTTAACTTGTAGGTCTGTTATTTTTCTTTCGAGAGTTTCTATGTAGCCTCGTTGATCCTGACGCTCCTTCTTTAAGTCTTCCACTTCTTTCTTTAACTCCTCTAATTTCGTATTCATAAAAGACATTGACTGTTCAATCTGTGCACTTGTTTTCCGAATTTCGCTGTTGGATTCCTGTATTTTAGTGTTTTGCGCTTTAATTTCCCCTATGTCTGCAACTAATTTAGCCATCAAGGTAGATTGCTCCTCGAGCATGATCGATACTCGAGTGTCTTGGTCTTTTTTCCAAGTTGCAAGGAGATCCTTTATATTTTGCTGATTGTACAGTGACACGTTTTCTGGTGAGTGTTCCGATCTGGGTCGTTTGTGTCTACTCGTCACATGTTCACTCATCTCAACAGCCGTACTTATATCAGGCACAGATTGCGTTTGACTCGGGGCGTTATTCTTCGCATTTGGGGGTGTGTGGTGAACACCAGCCATAGTAATGTTAGTCAATAATAGATACAAAATAAAAATTCTTACTCTGTGTTCGTTCGCTTGTAGTTCAAGCAATACAGTTACTTCGTTCGTCCGAGGTCGCAGCACTTGGCGTAGCCTATACTTGATTCGTAGCAACTCCGTAGCACGATGTAGCCGTCGTAGCGCACCTGTCTGACGTCAGCCTCGCGTAGCGGACCACTATTTCGCCGTCTCGGCTACAAGCTCCGTGGCGCAGTGGCTAGCGCTCAGGTCACACCTCTTGTACTCTGCGTGTACGCGGGTTCGAGACTCGACAAATCACAGTCACTTTTTCTACAACAAATTACGACGGCAGCAACAGAACCGATTCTATCCCTCTCTAGGACCGCCCAGTGGGAGTTTTAATTAGCTTAAAACCCGTAATGAGTGACAAGGAATTTATATTTAGTGTATTGAGCCAATCACGGAATTTAGAGACAATATTTCTGCAGCAGACCGACACACGTCCACTCGTTACTGAGTTCGGAGACCGAAGCTAAATCAAAGCTTTTCAAATCTGATCCCTTTGATTATATAAACTTAAAAATAGGCCCGAATAGTTATTTATCTAAATAAATGATACAGATCTTAGACATATATTTTCGAAATTTTTAGAGTGTCTTCTCATCTCGGACCACGCACAATGAAGGGTTCCGTAGTTGGAATGAATTTATCCCAAGAACAAACATAACATTGTAGTTGAAAAACATGTTCTTTGGGTAAAAATAACTAACGTATACAATTGTTTTCAGCACTATCCAATGTCCAAAGGTTTGGTATTTGCGACGACGGTGAGGTGAAACGAGAACTTTACACGGAGTCTACCGAAATCAGTCGCTCTCCTTTCAATACAGTACATCAAACAAGGGGCAAATATTATTTTAACGTAAGTTATAAAAACCCCATCCATTCAGACAGATTGTGTTAGAAATAAAAATGCTGTTGAAAACGTAAAAATAATTATTATATTAAATTAGTAACAGGTGCACATTGTTGTACTCATTTAAAAGGGACAAAATGAAAATAAAAAGTAGGTACTCATACAGGTACCTCTGCCATTGGCAACGTGCCGCTCGTGTATATGAGCACTAGTGTGCATACACACCAGCGGCACGTTGTCGACGGCTACAACTGCATTTGGACGCGTCGGCGGCTGCCGTGGACGCGTCCATGACTGCCGCCGACGAGTGGCGACGGCTGCAGTTGCCTCTGCCATTGGCAACACACGTGCATACACACGAGGGGCCGTTATTGACGGCAGCCGTAGATGTGTCGACGGCAGCTGTAGTCGTGTATACACACATATTTCATATATATGTTCAAGTAGGTCTGAACATTGTCTTCCAATCCAGGAGTGCGTAAAGTCAGATTCACACTACAGCAACGTGTCGTATCGTATATGTCGTATAGTATCTTGCCCCGTTCTTCTCAATGGGAACTAGCTTCACCTAACTGATGGACTCCTTGACAATACAAAAGTGCTTGTAATATGTTTATTTTAAATAAATGCTTCTAGTTTGAGTGAATTGATGTTCATTCGAATAGTGTGCAAACGTACGTACTTAATTACCCGACTGCGCCAGAAGGAAGGTTATGTTTTTCGAGTGTATGTATATATGTATTTATTTTCGTATGTTCTATCTTCGACTTGTTTTTTTTTTCAGTTAACAATAATCGGGGATGTCGAATACAGCTGCATAGTCCTCAGAGCAGACTATAATAACAAAGTGACAGATAAAACGCCGAAATTGCGTCTGACACGCTATTGCACGGGCCCCGGCATGAGTGCCTTGTGTTTTAGCGGACTACAATTCATAGAAATAAAATTCTACGTTGAAATCGAATTCGAAGCCGCATTAAAATACAGCGTAGCGGCTTACGGGAGAACTGTTAAAGCTATAGACCCATATAGGGCACATAAATACGCTAACACGTATAGTAATTCATTTCCGCTACTTTCTAGTTATGGTAATTACAGATGGTTATTCACCCGTTTTTTGGATGATCCAAATGCTCCTTTGTATGGTAAAAAAACTATGACATCAAGAAGAATCACACAACCCGATTATACAACGAAAACGACAACGACAACGACAACGACAACAGAAAAGAATGACCGCCCACAATATAAGGACGCTAATGAATTGGCGTAATAATAATAATAATAATAATCTGGCAACACCAATGTCAACAGGTCCAACAATTTACAGTTTAAGTAATTTATTTTATAAAAGCAGTTTTGATAATCATTTGGACATACTACAGCCATAGCCCTATAACTTCTCAATTTTAATATAATCTTATAAAGAAATAGTACTTCAATGGACCATATTTTGATAATATTAAACGAAAAATTGCCGAACCGGAGGAGGTGACATCTGTCATGTCACCTTCAACAAATAATGCTGTATAAAAACGAACAAGAACACAAAATAGAATGAAATGTTGACAAGATCTGCCGCCGCTAGACGTCTCGCACGCCTACCACCTCCGGACTCTTCGCTCAGCTCCGCCTCGCCGCCGCCGGTACCCAGCCCCACTGTGAGCGCTGTGACGACACCGACCGCGGCAGTTGCGTCGAGCTCGAGCGACGAGTACTTCTCTCCGCCCACGACGCCACCACCTGCTCGTCGACGGGGAGGACGCCGGCCGCCGGACGGCTTAGGACCTCGAGGCCCACCGGCCTCTGATAGGGTCCCAGCTCCCGGCGGAAGTGTGCAGCGCATGAGATGGACACGATCCATCAATGAAAATGTCATGCGCTCATACTATGGGGCTACAGAGGGGGGAAACAATCTGACCGCGTACCGTGTTCGGATGCTCTCTCTGTTTCAGGTGCTTGAACCAGCTGTCAACGTTTCGGCACAACGATTATCGGATCAGGTGCGTGTCATTCAGCGTAACCATATGTTGGATGACACTGTACTTGATCGCCTGCGAATTGAAATGCAGAGTAGCCATGTCATCACCCCCCAGTCGCAGACTGCTGTACTACTACCGCAGCCTGATACAAGTCATGCTGACGAGGGGAGTAATGACAGGGCTACAAACGTAAGTACCCAATGTAATGAGGAATTGAGGAGTGCTTTGGAGGATGCGATTCAGGAATATCGCTTCATGTCACCCGAACTTAGGCCACGCTTACCTCGTTTGCCCATGCATAACAAAAATAGGGCGCTGGTGGCGGTTCTGGATTCGCAGTTGTCAAACTATTTTGATGGCTGCGAAGACCTCACCGATGCTCATTCGATTCTGTACTGCGCGGCTGCAGCGGCATGTCGTGTAGCTCACGTCAAATTTGCCAATGACTCTAGAGCTACACGACCGAAACCAGCCGTACCAGCTTGGCAGTGCAGAATTGAACGCCGTATTGGTGGGGCCAGAGCGCTCATTGGCAAACTAATCTGCTTCAGGGAGGGCAATACTCGCCCTAGAGTGATGCGCTTTGTGAGACGGGCATTCTTGGGGACTGATATCAGTCCTCAAGACTATATGTCTTGTGTCACGGAGCGCATCGACTTCCTGAAGCAGAAAGTGTATGCATGGGCGAACCGTATTCGTCGGTACAGGCGGCGAGTGGAGCGATACACTCAGAATCGCACATTCCAGAGTGATGAAAGGTGGGTTTATAGGGCTTGGGAGCGACCGGACCAAGGTGTTACTGACACGTGCCTACCGGATGATGACGCCATGTGCTCGTTCTGGCGAAACATCTGGTCGGTGCCTGTCAGTCACACCGAGGGTGATTGGACTGGGAAGATTGAGCGAGCGTGCGATCTAATACCAGAAATGGGGGTACTTACCATCAGCCCCCAAGATGTTGCTCGTGCAGTCCGACCGTTGCCTAACTGGAAATCTCCAGGGCCGGACGGGCTGCACAACTTTTGGATAAAATGGTTCCAAGGGTCGCACGCCTGCTTGGCATCCCAGTTCCAGTCAGCCTTAGAGTCAGGGTCGCTACCCCAGTTCCTAACGACAGGAATAACCCACCTGCTCCATAAATCAGGTAGTACCGCGGATCCCAAAAATTATAGACCGATCACTTGTTTACCGACGGTCTATAAAGTTCTTACATCCATTTTGAGAACTAAAATTAACAAACATATAGACACCAACTCCATCATGTCTGTCTCTCAAAATGGATGTAAGAACGGGTCCCGGGGTACTAAGGAGCTGCTCCTCATTGATATGGCCATTAGCCAACAGGTTCGTCGTTCCCGAAAGGATCTGTCGACATGTTGGATAGATTACAAGAAGGCCTATGACTCGGTGCCACATACATGGCTCATGAGGGTGCTGGAGTTGTATAAAGTAGATACAACTCTGCGAACCTTCCTGATGTCGTGTATGGGGCAATGGAGGACGGTCCTTCGCTATCCAGGATGTCGAAATATCCAGAGGAATAGCGAGCCGATAAGGATCGAGCGAGGCATATTCCAGGGCGACAGTTTGAGTCCGCTTTGGTTCTGTTTAGCCTTGAATCCTCTAAGCACACTGCTGGAGGATTCTGGTCTAGGCTATCGGTTGAGGAGAGGTAGTCAGGTTATATCTCACCTCCTTTACATGGATGACCTAAAACTCTTTGCTCCTAACAATTTGCAACTGATGGAGCTACTGAAAATTACTGAAACTTTCAGTAACGCCATCAGGATGGAATTTGGTGTGGACAAATGTGCGGTCATGCATGTAAAGCGAGGGGAGATTGTGGAATCCGTGGGAACCCAACTCTCGGATTCCACAAACCTTAGAGCCCTCTCCGCATCCGAAACCTATAAGTATTTGGGTATGTCGGAAGCGTTAGGGATCAATGTTACTGACATGAAGCAATCGTTGAAGGAGCGCTTCTTTGGTCGCTTGAAAAAAGTACTTAATAGTCTTCTATCAGGCGGAAACAAGGTGCGCGCCTTCAACGGTTGGGTCATGCCGGTTTTGATGTACTCTTTCGGCATACTCAAATGGACTCAGACCGAACTCGACGCCCTGGATAGGAGGGTCCGTACGCTGCTGACTGCAAATCGAATGCATCACCCACGGTCATCGGTAATGAGGCTGTATATCCCGCGAAAGTGTGGAGGTCGAGGGTTTTTAAACGCTAAGACCCTCCACAATCGCGAGATATGCAGTCTCCGGGAATATTTCCTAGAAACCGACGTGGGGATGCATCGAGATGTAGTCGCCGTGGACAAGGGCCTCACCCCGCTCTCCTTAGCTAAAGAGAACTGGCGCAAGCCAGTAGTGCTTGACACCAATGATCGCATGGAGGTATGGCAGAGTAAGGAGCTTCACGGACGCTTTTTCCGGGCCCTACATGGACCCGATGTAGATCTACTAGCGTCCGTAGCCTGGCTGCGTTTCGGTGATCTCTTTGGAGAAACCGAAGGTTTTGTCTGTGCAATTATGGACGAAGTTATGATGACGAACAATTACCGGAGATTTATTGTGAAAGACGGCACGGTTGACATCTGTCGGGCATGCCACCGGCCGGGAGAATCAATCAGGCATATTATCTCCGGGTGTTCTCGTCTAGCTAACGGAGAGTACTTGCATAGACACAACCTTGTAGCCAGGATAATCCATCAGCAACTTGCTCTGAAATACAGCCTTGTGGAATCGGAGGTGCCGTACTACAGGTATGTGCCCGACCCAGTTCTCGAAAATGGTAATATCACATTATATTGGGATCGATCCATCATCACTGACAGGACTATTGTTGCCAATAAGCCTGATATAGTGGTGGTGGATCGATCAGAGCGGCGCGCAATGATTGTTGACATAACCGTCCCGCATGATGAGAACCTCGTGAAAGCCGAGAAAGATAAACAGATCAAGTATCTTGACTTGGCTCGCGAGGTTGTCGACATGTGGGATGTGGACTCAGCAATCATTGTGCCGATAGTCGTGACAGCCAATGGTTTAATAGCCAAGAGCCTCGACCAACACCTAAGGAGGCTCTCGTTGGGCAGCTGGATCAAGGGCTTGATTCAGAAAGCGGTACTTCTGGACACGGCCCGCATTGTTAGGAGGTTCCTCTCTCTGGAGCCCTGACCGCCGGTAGCTTGGACCCTGTTCCCGATACCGGTGGGCTACTATTTTTTATATTTTTAAATGTTTTTATATTTTTTATATTCTAATATTTAAAAATATAATTTATATGTGTTATTTAATGAAATAAAGGAGATAATAATAATAAGTTTATTGATTCATTAACAAGTTACAATATTTTAGGTATGACACTGGATCCCGCACTAGGATACCCTGTGTCGCAGGATCCAGTCTCTTTCGACAGATAATATGTATTATTTAAGATATGTTAACAAATGCAACGGTATGAGTAGATATAATTAATTTAAACATGGAACTAAAAGGTAACCAAATGTATGTGTGATGAGTGTAAGTATGTATGTGATGAGTGTGAGTGTGTACGTGACGAGTGTAAGTATGCATGTGATGAGTGTTAGCATGTATGTTGAATACTTTATTAGTTGAATGATAAAAGATTTTCCGTTTCAGCATAGTTAAGCCCAAGCAGCCAATCCTGGACCTGTTTTTTGCACCCAAACTTTGTCAGGGGGTAGATATCAAGCTTTTTGTTGACTTTTTCATACAGGTATGGTCCAATACGAGAGAAAGCCTTCTTGCCAAATTTAAGTTTGCAGAAAGCTCTGTTCCACTTAGGTTTTCTGCGTGTGCGCTGGTCCGTTACCTCTGTGGCAGCCGCTGTTTTGTGAAATCTAAGTAACACTGATAAAATGTACAGTTGGCGCACCGTAAGCACCCTCGTTTCTCGATATAACATATCAGTGGGGTATCGGATTCCTAATCTATGAGAGACCTTAAGGATAGCCCTTTGTGCACGCTCAGCAGTAATCAGATAGCTTTTACCAGCGAAACCCCATGATATTATGCAGTAACTAAGCACAGACTGACATAAAGCCAGGTAAGTCATCTTGAGAGTATCTTTGTCAGCTATAGATCGAAGTCTTTTAAATATGTATAAAAGTTTCCTTACGCGCGAAGTAACCGATTGGATTTGCCTTCCCCATGTCAGGTGTTGGTCTATATCAATACCAAGATACTTGACACTACTAACATTCTCAAAAACAGGGCAACTGCAGCTATCCCCTAGACTATAGTTGCATTGGTGGGATTTGAGTGAAAATTGTTTAGGGGCAGCTGTTTTTATGCTTACAGAAAAATTAACTACCTTTGTTTTTTGAACATTAAGGGTAAGCAGATTGTGTTGTAGCCAATTGGTAACCTTCTGCATTCCAGCCTCTGCAGCACTGTAAGTTTCCTCCCAAGAGTCGCCGTGGAAAATAATAGCTGTATCATCAGCGTACGCAGATATTTGCGCGTTATCCAAATTAAGTGAGCAAAGACCATTAACGTACAGGAGAAACAAGGTGGGACCAAGAACACTCCCCTGGGGTACTCCATATTTCACTTTCGCAAAGGTACTCTGAAAATCACCCAGGCAAACCTTCTGTTCACGTTCGGAAAGATAGGAGGTAAACCATTCCAATGCAATGCCCCTGATACCGAATCGTTCCATCTTCTTGATCAGTATGGGCCTTGACACGGTATCAAAGGCCTTGGCAAGATCAAGGAAGACGCCGGCACACTTTTTGCCTTTGTCAAGGTTATCGATAACATGATCCACCAACTTCGAGACTGCGTCCTCCGTTGATCTGCCATTTCGAAAACCATACTGATTGGACGATAGCAGTTGCTTCTTTTCCAAGTACGCGACCAGTCTCTTGTTCACCAGCTTCTCCAGAATTTTGGACAGAGACGTAAGAAGAGATATAGGCCTGTAATTGGATGGAACTGATGCGTCTCCAGCTTTGTAGATCGGGCAGATATTCGCTGTTTTCAACTGGACTGGAACTACTCCTGTCGACATGCTCAAATTGCATATGTGTGAGATGGGAACGGCTAGAAAATGTTGAGCCAGTTTAAAAACACGATTCGGAATACCATCCCAGCCAGGAGCGGAATCGTTTTTAAGCCCGCCTATGATGGAAATAACTTCTGTTTCGTTGTTGTTGGAGAGTTGGAGTCATGAAGAAGGAGTGTGATAGAGAAGGGCCAGTGTCATCCAGCGTAAGTGCTAAATTTGCTAGTTCTCTCTCTGTTGTTTTGAGTCGAATCAAGGACTGCTCAGCTAGTTGTATTCCCACATCAGCAAAAAAAGTATTGGCCATATTCAGTGAGACTACCGGATCAGGATTTGCGTTGAGTAAAGTTAAACTATTAGATTTTTTGTTCTTAAGGTTACATATTGTTTTTATTGCTGCCCAGGTTTTTTTGCTATCTGTTTTAGAACTGTCTAGGAGGCTTTTATCATAGGCATTTTTTAAATTTTTAATTATATTATTACAGTGGTTTCTGTATGTTTTATATTTTTGTTGCAGAGCGTAATTGTCTTTGTTTTCGTCTTTTTTTGTTTCAGAGTGAAGGGTGTCTCTTTTACGTATACATTTTAGCAAATTTTTTGTCAACCAGGGTCTTCTAATTGTTTTTGAATTGCGCAACATTTCTTTTTTGGTGTGTCGATTTATGATATACCGTAACTTATCAGTAAATATATTCACTGCTGCATTCAAGTCATCGGAGTTTAAAACAGGTTGCCAATTTGTATTTTCGATTTCATTAATAATGTTAGGGTAGTCCAACTTAAGCTTATATTTAGTTTGCCCAGAAATAGATATTTGACTCGATGGTTCTTTACTTATTCCTATCAGCACTGTATCATGATCGGTGAGGGAAGATTGACATACGACAATTTTTGTGGTTTTTCTTGTCTTTATTAAAGCGTGGTCAAGGCAAGATTTTTCGCGTGTCAGATATTGGTGCCCGGGATAGAAACCGTAGTAGCCGGTAATATCAAGATATTCGCTGGCTCGTTTGTCTTCTGTACCGATTTTAATATCGATGTTTATGTCCCCAATAATTGCCATGGTTGATGTATTGTTGGAGCTGAGGAGGGTTTCTAAAGATTCGCAAAAACTACTAATGTTGTACACTGAGGGCGAACGGTAGATAGCAAAAATGGTAAATTCTGTACCCACATTAATAACTAAGCAGTTTGCGTCATTAAAAGGCGGCTCGATTATGGTGACATTAAGTTCCGATTTATACAAGATTGCTAAACCATCGTTCTGATTTAAATAAAGTTGAGAATAATGGCATTCGTAGCCATTTAATTGAACATTTGGGGTGTGTTCATGAAGTCTACATTCGGTCAGTATGATAATATCAGGTAAAAAATTTAGACGGGACAGAAAAATCGAGAAGTTGTCAAAGTTTTTCATTGGCGCCGATTCTGTTGTGTCACAAACTAAACTAAATTTAAGTTCAGGCATCTTTTTCTTTCTATTTCATTAAGAAAAGGACAGAAGATAAATATTAGTTTAGTCCTGTCAAATTAGTCAGCGCCTGACGTAAATTGACGTATTTTTAATGGCCATTTTTTAAATCTCGTCTAAATTGTCTATGGAGTATCTTAATTTGACAGGACTAAACTAATATTTATCTTCTGTCCTTTTCATAATGAAATAGAAAAAAAAAGATGCATGAACTTAAATTTAGTTTAGTTTGTGAACAACAGAATCGGCGCCAATATACTCCGAATATTTTGGTTAACTATAGTTAGCTGGTTTTTAACGTCACCAAAATCATTTACACATTGTTCTGGGATATTATGTTTAGTACTAATAAAAATTTCAGTACTGTCGATGTCATCAATTAGATTAATTTGATTAGCCATTCTCAGAATAAGGTAATTAATTTAAAATTTAAGGTAATTAAATTAATAAAAAAACGTGGTAACGAAGTAAGGAATCATTGAATCATCATCATCATTTCAGCCGAAAGACGTCCACTGCTGGACATAGGCCTCCCCCAAGCACCTCCACTTCGACCGGTTCTGTGCTTCTCGCATCCAACGGGTTCCTGCGGCCTTCACAAGGTCGTCGGTCCACCTTGTGGGAGGCCTTCCAACGCTACGTCTTCCGGTACGCGGTCGCCACTCCAGAACCTTTCGACTCCATCGGCCATCTGTTAGATAGATCATTTATTTGTCCAAAACATAAGTATACACACATATGGCATGCAAGATGTTACATAAAATTATAGCACAGTCATGTTTTGCCTTGACGGCGTACAAATATAAACAGGTAGGTCATTTTTACTAGTGGGTTTGCCCATTACTTATTCAAAGCAATAAAATTAACAAATCAATTAAAAAACAAAAGTAAACAATCAAATTATAACAAATATACCACAGAATAGTGTCATCAACTCGTCATCGAAATGTATAATCAAATAAAATTAATCAGTCAGAAAGTCAAAGTAATTAGGAATAAAAAATCTACATAATTATTATTTCACACAAGTCAGATCAATTTACTTGAATATAACATTTAACATAACATATCATCAATAATAAAGAATTAAAAAATATAAATAAAAAAAAAACAAACAAATGTTAACACAGAATGTAAATAACTATATCAATACTTTGTCTGTTAAAAACTCGGAAATATTATAGTAGGCTTTTTGAATTAGAAAGTTCTTTAATTTTTTCTTAAATAAGTTAACATTCAATTCTTTAATGTGTGGCGGAATGTGATTGAATATATTTGGCGCCATGCAGAAGACACTTTTATGCATCAGTGCTGTTTTGGACTGTCTTACACATAATGTACTATAGTCCCGTCGACTTCGGGTATTAGTATCTGATAGCTTCTTGAAAAGATTTGGGTTTGTTTTAACGAAGACCGCAACCTCATAAATGTATAATGAGGTTGCGGTCTTCGTTAAAACAAACCCGTTCTGCGAGCAATGTGCCCTGCCCACTGCCACTTAAGTTTGGCAATTATTTACCCCTGAAGAATTAGACCCCTGCAACGATCCTCATATACTTCTTTTGCCACGTTTACGTTCGTACATTTCACACGCACGCCGGTTGCGAGTACTAGGAACCTGACCTTAATGAAGAACACATATACTTATAGGACCTAAATTATAAACAGATGAACATTTTGTTGACATGCACTTTATAATTTCTAACGTGATGCCGTGACGTCACGATATCACAGGGAAGTAAAATGTGTGGAAATAGATATAGACGTTTTAAATTTCCATCCGTGATAACGTTATAACGTGCATATATGTCCATACATTTCAAGGACGTGGACGTCCACAATAATATCGCCACGTTAGAAATTATAAAAGCGTACAATGGCAGTATAATAATCATCCAGACCGAATTTCAGCCATAGCAGCCAATCTCACCGGAGACTGGTCATCTACGCGGGAGATATTATAGAGCACAAGCGTGTGCGCAGACACAGGTGCACTAACTCTTCCCTCACTCTGGAACGGCAATCCGCCACGACTGGAAAGAGATCAGGCGCAGGACCAACGGCTTAACGTGCTTTCCGACGCACTGGGGTATCACACCGCCAACTTCCAAACTCCGGGCTGTTACTGAAAAAATCCTACAGAAAAGACTCATTAACACTTTGCTCGACCTGGGAATCGAACCCAGGACGCCACGCTCAGCAGTCGCGCTTACGACCACGAGACCTACGGGGCAGTTACCAAAAGCCAAGTAATGGCTATATACAAAGATGAACTAACGAAATGATTGTCATAGCTAAGTAAGTCATACACGCTACGGTCTACCTGCGCAGGCACACCTGCAAAGGTACCTCCAGTTGCAGCCTCCAAGGGCAAGGCGAAGGCCAAGGCTTCCAGTTGCACCCGTGGCAGTTGTGGTTGCTACCGACAGACGCAAAAACTTAAAACTATGTTTTTCAATAAATTGTAGTTTAAAAAAACACAATTTGTAAATTAAAATTATTAACATTCGTCAGGTTTTTACATCTATCGGCACTACGAGCAATAGCATGCGCAACACGTACTCTTAGCTACAGGTAGGCATACTGTTAATATTAGCATTTGATTTTCCCTGTCAAAAATCACTAAACGCGCCTAAAGAAGTTTTTACTTCAAAAAGCCTGTTGTAAAATTAATTAGAATCTAGGATGCAAGAGCGAGCTGAGCACGCTCGTACGTAAGGTCCGAAGGCTAAGGTTAAGGCCAGATTACAAAACAAAAGTTTAAACTTTTCGTCATAACTCGATAAAGTAAGTTCTCTTCTGTATAATAGTCAAAAGAAAACAGAACCTCAAAGTAGGGTGCTGAAATTTTCAGGCTCGCTTCGCTTGCTCTTGCATTCTATATTCTCTTGATTCTTAAGCATTTCTTTATAAGTCGACTACATTCTCTTGATTCTTGAGCATTTCTTCATAAGTCGAAAGGGACAAATTTGTAGTTCCTTTGGAATCATGAAATGATAATCCTACCTATACAAATGTTTGCAAATTTTCGAGCTCTTCGTTGTACACTGCATTTTCATAGTTGCTTGGGCTTTCCTGCATAAGTCGACAATGTAACTATTTGTTTTTGAAAATATAAAACAAAACCTTACATAACCGAGGCGAGTTGTTAACATTTTCGAGCTCGCTTCGCTCGCTCTGCTCACCCTACATAACGTAAACACGGCTACACATCAAGACGGTCTTCGGACTCGACTCCTTACAGAGCACTAGCTCCCGACAAACCTGTCGGTTTACTAAAGTTCATACTTTTAACTGTATTGTAAATACGCTATATTATTTGGGTGACTCTGTCACTATACGAACAGTAATCGATCCTACGATTTGTTCGCAATTACTTTGTTAATGTACATAATTATTTTACTATGTATCTAGTAGTGTCATGAATCTACAGTGTGTAATTTGCTAGTGTAATTAACTGTTCGTAAAATTATAATATGATTTATACTACAAACCGTTTTTCTATTGCGCGTTATCCAACACATACCCACACTACGCCCACAGTAGTACTTAAAATATCCCTGATGATAGAGACAGAGACTCAAATCTTACCTGATCCGATATTTTACATTTCCAGTTTTAGCTGACCTCGCATTGTATAGGTTTTCGTACAATCAGAAGTCAGCTTATACTGATTATGAATAGCTTGATGTGTAGCCGTGCGTTCTGTTCTAATATGTACTATTTATCAAAACATGCTGCGACTAATTTGGCAGCATTATTAAGTAACCCCCCATGTAAAAGCTGCGTCCCTGGATAGCATAATTAAGTAATGTGGAGCTGGAGATATACATGAACATTAACATAACATCACGCCTTTAATCCCCCAAGAGTTAGGCAGATATGTACCTACATATAGTACTTACGCCCATATTTCGCCAGTTACCTTTAAGTCCCATGTCATGTGGGACGAGCCTACTGCCACCAACAAACAAGCCAGCAACCTGGGCTGCTTCTGAGAAATACATGATGGAAAAACCTAATAACACTTTACTCGGCCTGGGAATCGAACCAGGCCGGAGGACCTCATGGTCAGCAGTAACGCTTGCGACCACTAGATCAATGAGGAGATGTACATATACAACCCTAAAAATATTCCATAAGCAGCATCGAAATTATATTTGCTAGCACATACAAGGCAAGGCTGTTTGTCAGCAAAATATTACAAGACCCGGAAGTCACTCTAGAGACGTGGGCCAATCTTTCAAATCGCTCGTCGATTTTTAAGAAAAAATACGAGGTGTCTAGTGGATAGGGAGGCCCACAAGCATGGATTGCTTAGGGCATCAAGTAGTCTTAATCCGGCACTGACTATAATATGTCCTGCGTATGCACCCGGAGAGATGGGCAAAGATCGTCACTCACTGGGCGCCTGAGGCAGGACATCGTCGTCGAGGTAGCCCAAGGTGAAGGTGGTGTGATGATCTTATATCATTTGCAGCGCCAACCTGGCCAGAGATCGCATAAGACAGGGAGGTTTGGAAGAAAAACGGGGAGGCCTTTGCCCAGCAGTGGGACACAAAATAGTCTAAAAAAAAAAACTTAGATACTTAAGTATTCTTGCCAGGTTTCAAGTTTATTATCCAAATGAAGAAGAATTTTCATATAAACCTAATCCCCGTTTAAATTTTAAAAGTAACTTTACTCAAAAATTATCTATACCAATTTTCGAGTTAATCAAGCCATGCAGTAAAATCCTCCCCTGTAAAATTAACTACCGCTTTCCACCCCGTTAGGGGTAGATTTACGAAAAACCTTGATACATGTAATTCTTTATTTTTAGTCTTAGGTATATACAATGTGCCCGGTCATGGACTAGCGATATTCTAGGTACTTATGTAACAACTATTCTAGTACACAAATACACTATACACTAGGGTCCAATCCACTAAAATATTAATGTTAATTTAATGTTGTATTGTAACTTAGCTCCACTCTGTCGATCTAGGACAAAAATAAAAAGGGTTGTTTTTGCAGTAATTTACAATAATTTGTTGATTGGCATAATTTTTTTGGAGTTTTTTTTTAATGTGAATGTAGTTATAATGATCGTAATGGAAACGATAGACAATATCGTTGCCCTCCGAATAAGCCTACTTTTATCTCAGTAGGACCAAAACTTTGAGAGATATGTTTCACGTAGAGAATATCTCAACAAAAAAAGCTAAATGACTGCCAAATAGCGGGGAAGCGGATCGGACCCTAGTGTGTAGTGAATTTGTGTACTAGAATAGTTGCTATATAAGTACCTAGAATATCGCTAGTCCATGACCGGACACATTGTATACTTAGTTTCGAGTTAATCGGACCTCGCGTAAAAATTCTTCCATACAAATTTTTGTGGCTGCCGTAACAGCCGCACGGGTCGATCGATCATGTTCTACGCTTGCCGCGGCTGGTCCGTGGATGGGTGACCAGCTTTACATACCAAGACCCCTCCGTGCCTCGGAAAGCACGTTAAGCTGTTGGTCCCGGCTGTCAGTCGTGGATGTTTGACAGTCGTCACGGGTCGTCAGAAACCCGAAAGTCTGACAACCAGTCTTCCCAAGGGGTATCGTATTACCCAGTAACTGGGTTGTGGAGGTCAGATAGGCAGTCGCTCTGTGTAAAATACTGGTAAACAGCTGCATCTGGTTAGACTGGAAGCCGACCCTAACATAGTTGGTTGTTTTTTTTTTTAAATAAGTAAATAAAAATAATAAAAAGCTAGACAGATGATGATGACAAATTTTGACACCCCCAATCCCTCTTTAGACCCCCTAAGGCCTAAAACATACACAAGCGACGTAAGGCAGCAGGCGTGGAACAGGCGTGGCGCAGGCGTGCGCCGCTTCAAAACGATTTCATACAAAATGTATGCAGGCGACGTTTTTGAATTATACTGAAGCGACGCGGCGCAGACACGCCGTTTCGTTGCCTGCGCCGCGTCGCTAGCAGTCGGTTCTCGTGAGTCACGCAAGGAGCACGATGAAGACATCTTATCGCACCAAAGTCAGCCTATAAAATGCTGCATCTGAACGTTTCTTGCCTGTTCCACGCCTCTTCTGATATAATTCAAATCGCGTCTGCGCCGTATCTGTCCCACGCCTGCGCTGCGCCTGCGCTGCGCTACCCCGTGCCTTCGCCTTACGGCGCTTGTGTGTGTTTTAGGCCTAAAGGAGGATTGGGGGTGTCAAAATTTGTCAGTTTAGTAAATCAAGAAATGACTAACTACATAATTTAGTTAGATAAGTATCTTTGCCAAGTTTCAAGTTTGTTACCTCAAGGAATAAGATTTTTCATATAAACGAAATTCCCCCTTTTCACCCCCTTAAAAACTAAAAAAAGGAGGAGGTTCTCAAGTCGATGCGTATATTTTTTTTATGTATACGCATAACTTTTTACAGAGTCGTCCGATTTTTTTAATCTGGGGGCACGGGAGTGCCCCCGTCAAGACGAGCCAAGCGAAGCGCAAACTCTACACCTTAGTCAAAATATGTGGCTTGGCCGTTTCGCTACCATCACATGGGCGTAAGGTGAAAAATGTATTCACTGTTCATTACTTTTCTGTTATACAATAGTACTTGTAGTAACGAAACGGTCAAGCCTCACATGTTGACTAAGGTGTAGAGTTTGTGAAGTTAGGGCGTGTAGAGTTAGAAGCTTGGCTCTACATGAGATCTGATAACTTTTTGACAGTGCGAGCCATATGTGGTCTCGTCTTGGCAACATTTTACATTAAAATGTTTTTGGTGGGATTCTTTTTTCGTTTTTAGTGCTCCCGTACATTATAAAAGGAGGAGGCGTGCAAAATTTCACATTCCTTGTTTGTTTGAATGCTCTAATCTCTGGAACTACCAGTCGGATTCGAAAAAATATTTTTGCCTTTCATAGCCCAATCCTTGAGGAAGGACATTTAACATCACACTAGGACTCTTAGGCAGGCGCTGAACCAAAATACAAAAAAGTAAGAAAGAACGCTAAGCGAAAACTAAGTAATAGCGCGGACAGGTGATGCAATGCAATGGGACGGAAAAGGTCGGGGGAACAAGAAATCTTACGCGGACGAAGTCGCTGGCAGAAGCTAGTGTAAAATAAAAACACAAAAATGAAATGGTAATAAAATTACAAATATACAAACACAGACGAAACAAGACGTATAATTTTATTACTACCACATAACATATTATATACATACGTTTTCGAGGGATTAAGCAGAGGTGTATAACCTATATTGACTTCGAATACAAACAGTCATCCAAAAAAAGAGTCAAAATAATTTTTAGGGTGAATCTTGAGAGGCTCAATTTATGATGTCCGGAGGTATAAAGTACCCGCAATATTGAAATAAAGACCCAAAGTATTTTTTTTACGTCTTATCTCTATGGTATCTAATTGATGCACAATAGTTACTCTTGGGTGTAATTATCGACAAAAAAAACAAAACGTCACAAAAATTGATAACCCTGGCGCGTCCTTTACACATTTTTTAATGAAAACAACCCGAAGTCGCCAATTTATAAATGTAAAATGATCAATTTATGTAGTTTTTCAACAACTAGATTAGTATGTGTTGAAAATAAAAATATACAGTTTTTATTTTATCCCATAGTTTTACATAGAAATAGATTTAAAGTTTTGTCCAGAGCTAAACAGTGATTCCTGTGGCGCGCTACATAAGGGTAGTTCTTCGAAATTTGATTCTTTGACTGATCCATATGGCCAAAATTTAATTTCACTTTCAGCTCTGTAACACATGTTCATATGAAAATAGGTATACCAAATAACATATATTTGAATGAGGGACTCGTTTTTATAAAGTAGTTTTCAAGATATTAATTTTGTGCCCAGATGAATCAGAATGTGTTACATATTAATCAGAAACAGAAATAAAAAGTAATAAATACACCGTTACTTATGAATGTAAATTCTAAACAATAATTATTAATTCTTAAATAGGACTAAGACATATCAAAAGTATCATATTTAGAACAAGATTATACTCCTGTCATTTTTTTATTATTCAAAAGGTTATAGCTAAGTAAATAATAATAAATAAGATTAAAACTACTGACTTGTACACGGTCAAAAATTGGACAAGGAGAATTACGCAACAAAAGCGCTCCTATCGTGCTGGAGAGGGGAAAAACTAATTTATTTTATTATTCATATGGGGTTTTGACCATACGAATCAGGCACAGATGAATCAGGATTTTGCCTACAATCATGCATAACTCATCGTACATACAGACTTCATTATTTTCATTTTTCTACACGAATCTATAACCCAAAAGCATCACACGAAACACAGATTGAAGTTTTAAAACAATAAAATAAATTTTATAAAGTAGGCATTGTAATCAGGATGCCACCTGAACCAAACACAGATGAATCAGGTATTTTCCTTCGTAACACCGGATCTAAGCCAACCAGCCGCATGTCCACCTTCTAGGTCGTCCGTTGCACGACTGGCTTCCCCCTGCGCTGGAAGCCAGACTCTCATTATTATTACCCGACCAAGTACGGTCAAGCGCAGCTTACGCCACATTAATCAGTATTATACGCCGGACACTTCTTTTTTACTTATTTATAAACAGACTAACGTAGTTATAACTAATACACATTTTTTTTGTAAGAGGACAATTCATTTCCTTTCGATATAATTATAATGTATATTGATGTATCAAAGGGAAAATGCGACATCGACCATTTTGTTCCGGAAAATGGCAAACGGACGCGCTATATGAATCAGAAGAACGACCTTCAAATATTTTTATTTTGTACCTAGACAGCAATTATTAAAAAAAAATCATTTGTCCCAGTAAGGGATAAAGCTAAACTGTACAAAAAAAAATATTACATGCCGTTTTTTTAGTTGGTTACAGAAATATACCCACAGACATCGAAAATTTTGTCCCTGAAGAATTACCCATAACTAGACATAAATCGCTAGTGGAGCGGTCGCGAAGCGCAGTTATTCGTTCTCGTGCGAGCTCTAGACGCGCTTAAAACGCCGTGGTGGAAGATCGCGTCTCACTTTGCCCTTGGACGAAATTACGAAGGTAAATGTTTGTTTCCCCTGGTTTTGTTTTTTATTTTTATTTATTTATTTTATATTCTTGTCTCATTACCCCTCACTGTGGCCAAGACACCTTTAGCCATCTCTGATCAGTCTTGTGAGCCTGCTTGACTGGCAGTGAGTTTACCCTTCCCGAACCTGGAATTCCTGTCTACTATCCGTCTGTAACCTTAGGTCGCATGGTGCAGACATCCTGAACTTATGTATATATTTATTTATCACACACTAGGTATATGATAGGTTAGGGCTGTAGGGCTTATAGGGCTTAGGGTCGTAGGGACTGTTAGGCTTGTAGGTCTTAGTGGGTTCCTACAACTTATCATAAATTTCCATGTACCGTCACACCCTTGACAGTATTGCGGCCTTACGTGCCTCCTGTTAAGGGTGGATGTACATTTTGGTCCTTCGAGCCGGATTTAAAAAGATCGAAAAAATAACCACACAATTTCAACAACTTTGCAAGGATACTCAATACATCATGGATGAAACGCATTGCAATGAATTTTATCACCACTTAGACGAAGAAAAAACAAAGTTTGAGACAACAAAGGAATACCTAACAGAGATAAAGAAAAATAGGAAGAAACGAGGATTCTTGGGGCAACTTTTAACATCGGTGTTTGGAGTTAATGATGAAGTATACAGGGACATAGACACATTAAATAAAAATCAACAAAAGCTTATGGACGCTGCCAATCATCAAACAAAGATAATGATATCTACCATTGCAGGGGTAAACCAAACTGAAGAACAAATCCAGAAAAAGTTAGAGAAGTTCCAAGCAAAACTAAATGAAGCAATATCGTTCATGAATAACCACAATGTTTGGTATAAATCGATTGACAAAAATCATATTAAGATACAAGTATTGCAAACCTACGAGTTAGCAAACAATTTTATAAATGAAATTATGGACTACTATAAAGGGTTACTAGAAATTTACTTACAAAAAGCAACTATATATAGTATACTAACACCAAAATACATCAGCAACATAATAAAACTGGCTAATCAAAAACTACCATCAAACTTAAAAATTATTCCGGATCAAATAATACACACTGAGATGAATGTAAATACTACGCACATAAGAGTGTACGCTTACTTCCCAATACACGATAGGTATAACACAGTACACGCTGATACACGTAACGCCAATTCCAGAGAGAAAAACAGATGGATCATTCGAGTGCTTAACTATTCAGCAGACATTCATGGGTTTTGATTACAACAACGAGCGTTACTTTGAACTAAATCAAGAAGAATTTAAAGACTGTCTTCATAATAATGTGGAGTTTATCTGCTATCCTGTAGCTGTCAAGAACATGCAATTAAATAAAAATTGCATAGTTGAACAACTGTTTAGAACAGAGAACTACACCCACACAAAATAAAAAAAATAAAATAAAATAAATACAAAATATCGACAGATATCGTATGGAAGCAATTATACATGCAAAACACCTGGCTCTCGGTTGCCATATCGATTGTGTGTGACGGTCAAAGAAAAGAGATTACGATTCAAGATGTCAGAGTTCTACATATCTCCGAGAATTGCGTCATTAAAACACTTAACAACATACTTGCTGCAAAAAGAACAACCACTATAACAGTACTAGCTTCTTATTCTAAAACCACGAACTTCTCCCTGAATACACAGATCTTACCAACAAATATTAACGATATATCCAAGGAAGAATTAGTTTTAGACAAGTCAAAAGGAGTTTTCGATCATTTAGTCACATCCGAAACAAATTTAAAAACTGAACTAGATAACACAATTTGGAAACAATTAGAGTCTCATACATACCTACATCGCTAGCATCGGCACTTCACTTGTGATTATAAGTTTAGCATGTGTTTTAATTTATTTCGGCCCACAGGTGTTGAATAAACTTCGAGCCAACGTTGCAGCAAGAAGGAAAACTGCCCCGCCTATGCAACAACCAACGATCTGCACACCAAACACGCAACAAGGACAACAGCGGTACGGCACACCACACAGCGTGCCCACCCAGTCACAACGAACTGAACAAGGCCAGGCTAGACCATACGAGACCATCGAGCTGTACCAAATGGAGTCCCATTCCTGAGAGACGCCACAATGTTCAATGTTACCTTTGGACATTGACTCAGCACTCGGCCTGGCTTAGGCGCGGCCAGTTAAAAGAATGATTCGGTTGCATCTCACACGCATAGCACACATAGAATTTGTATAATAGTGTGTGTCAAGAAAAAGTAGTATATAAGCCGAACATTTTTGTAAATAAATCAGATTTGAATTTTATATTCTTGTCTCATTACCCCTCACTGTGACCAAGACACCTTTAGCCATCTCTGATCAGTCTTGTGAGTCTGCTTGACTGGCAGTGAGTTTACCCTTCCCGAACCTGGAATTTCTGTCTACTATCCGTCTGTAACCTTAGGTCGCATGGTGCAGACATCCTAAACTTATTTATATATTTAGTTATCACACACTAGGTATATCATAGGTTAGGGATGTAGGGCTTATAGGGCTTATGGTCGTAGGGACTGTTAGGCTTGTAGGTCTTAGTGGGTTCCTATAACTTATCATAAATTTCCATGTACCGTCACACCCTTGACAGTATTGCGGCCTTACGTGACTCCTGTTAAGGGTGGATGTACAGATTTAATAATCTTATTATTATTGCTTAGAACTTTTAACTTTTTACGTAATCGATAAAAAACAAACTTTTATTGATTACCTTGGTGTTGATTCCCTTGGCGTTTTTGCCAGGGTAATCAATATTTTCTAGTTCGTCTAGTACATTTATTTGTTCATTCCAAATTGCACGGTCTGCTCAGACAGTGTTGAGTGTTTTGTTTTGCCTGGTTATGTAAGTATTTATTCAAATAAGTTATAATCCGTTTGTATCGTATCTTTATGCGATTTATACCTATTGCACGCAGAGATTACCAAAAAGGACCTACGTGTGCCGTGCCCCCAGATTTCCTGTTAATCTGTTAATAAGAACATTTTGTATAAAGATTAGCAGTATTGCAACTATTAAATTAGGTACCTATCTAATTTCAAAATATTGTAGGTACGTTTTTGTTTTAGATTCTTACAATGCCTCCTAAACAAACGAGACAAGAGAGATTAGAAAAAAAACGACTTGCTGAGCGCCGTAGATTATTGATTATTCTGATCTGATTACTATATTTTTTTAAATTGTGTCATCCAAAAAAAGGTTCCTAATTTTTGTTAAAATTTTTGATTATGTTTAAAAAGAAAAGTTTTAGTTTCTTTTTTTATTATTTAGTATGTACATTTTATCATTATTACTTAGGAATAAAGTAATTGATAATTAGGTGTAACAGTGCCAATAACTGAGAACAAGAGACTGATTATTAAATAAATAGTATGTTTTATTACTTACCTTGCTTTTAATTTTGATTCCCTTGTCATCGTATTTTGATTCCCCTGGCCCAAAAAATATGTTTTCAAATATCTTTGTAATGCGTCGTTCAAGATTTACCCCTATTTGATAAATGTGTTTATAATTCGGCTAAAAATCATACTAAACTATAATTTGTAAAAAAAAATAATAATAAAAATGCGCCACGGGAATCAACTGAATATTCTCAATCTCAAGATTTACCCTTTACCATACGCAGGAAAGTTAGGATCTTTTTTTTGGGGCATAACTACCTTTTTGGTATCATTATAACTTAAAATTAGCGGAAATTGTTTGTGGCTATTTAAGTATTTAAACACGAGGGTGGTATGGATAAACTTAGCTTCTTTTCCATAAGCTGTAACACGTAAGTTAACTGAGGTCACGAAAAATAATTCGACGTAGAAGTGAATCTCGAGGAATCCGAACCCATAACACATTCCCTTAAGGCCGCCCGAGCACCACCGCCGCAACTTCAACTTTGGAGTATTATCTATACCGCCTCCATCGTAGTCAGCTTTAAATACAACGCAAGAGTACTCAAGATTCGCGATGATCGTCACCTAGGGGTAAAAGAACAAAATACAATAAAAGGGGGTAATCCTCCTAAAGAATTAATTAATGAATAAATTATTTTTAATGGCAAAATTTATATTATTTACAAATAATTGATTAATAAAATATATATTTAAATTATTTTATCTTATTATATATATAAAAAAATTTTTTTTTTTTAATTAGCCTGCGCTGTCCCACTCCTGGGCAAAGGCCTCCCTCCGCTCCTTCCATCTCCCGCGAGCCCGCGCGTCCTCCTTCCAGTCTTTGTGGAACCTATCCAGCTCGTCCCGCCATCTCCTACGTGGTCTGCCACGACCCCGCCTCACTGTGTCAGGGCACCAATTCTGTGCTATTTGGGCCCACAGTTTGTCCGACATGCGGCAGACATGTCCTGCCCAGTCCCATTTAAGTTGAGCCGCAGTATTGTGTTTCGAACATTATAAAAAAAAAAATATTTTAATAAATATTATGATTGGGGCTACTGGAGGATTGTACAGACGCCAGCAGGTCAACCTACCCGAAACTGTCAGATTTTCCCAATCAACCTTGAACCTTATGCTTTAGCAATAAAGTCGAAAATCTATTAAAGAAATCTGACAGATTGTAGTAACTTTATGTGCTGGCGTCTGTACATACATGATACACAAACTCACCCCTTCTTCCCATGGGGGTAAGCAGAAACTACAGAACGCCACCTGGGGCCGTATTCTTTAAGACACAATGTACGAAACCGCGCGAAATTAACGCGAGGTTGGCGTGATAAGCTATGGAATTGACATGGTTTCGAAGAAAGGAATCATTGAGTGGTCATAGTGAATTATTAGGGCCCCTGCTACGATCCTTACATACTCCTTTTGCCACGTTTACGTTCGTACATTTCACACGCACGCCGGTTGCGAGTACTACGAACCTGACCTTACTGAAGAACACATAAACTTATAGGACCTAAATTATAAACAGATGAACATTTTGTTGACATGCACTTTATAATTTCTAACGTGATGCCGTGACGTCACGATATCACAGGGAAGTAAAATGTGTGGAAATAGATATAGACGTTTTAAATTTCCATCCATGATAACGTTATAACGTGCATATATGTCCATACATTTCAAGGACGTGGACGTCCACAATAATATCGCCACGTTAGAAATTATAAAAGCGTACAATGGCAGTATAATAATCATCTAGACCGTATTTCAGCCATAGCAGCCAATCTCAGCGGAGACTGGTCATCTACGCGGTAGATATTATAGAGCACAAGTGTGTGCGCAGACACAGGTGCACTAACTCTTCCCTCACTCTGGGACGGCAATCCGCCACGACCAGAAAGAGATCAGGCGCAGGACCAACAGCTTAACGTGCTTTCCGACGCACTGGGGTATCACACCGCCAATTTCCAAACTCTGGGCTGTTACTGAAAAAATCCTAAAGAAAAGACTCATGAACACTTTGCTCGACCTGGGAATCAAACCCAAGACGCCACGCTCAGCAGTCGCGCTTACGACCACGAGACCTACGGGGTAGTTACCAAAAGCCAAGTAATGGCTATAATTATACAAAGATAAACTAACGAAATGATTGTCATAGCTAAGTAAGTCATACACGACCTCTCATGGGTTGCCATAGCCTTAATGTCATTTTTAACTGCCCCGTAATATATAGGGTGGCTGGTAATTAGTGACCGATACTTAAACACATGATTTTACTCATCATTATGAACAACTTTTACTATGGGACCAAACCTGAAATCGCGAAAAAAAAATCAGCTGTTCCCTACATTTCGCGTTTAAGTATCGGTCACTAATTACCAGTCACCCTATATATGTCAATGGCCCCGTTGGTCTCGTGGTTACAAGCGTGACTGCTGTGCGTGGGCTCCTGGGTTCGATTTCTAGGTCGGACAAAGCATTATTAGCGATTTTTTCATTAGGAATTTTTCCGTAAATGTCCAGAGTTCAGAGTTCGGAAGTTGGCGGTGTGATACCCCCCCCCCCCCCCCCCGTGCCTCGGAAAGCACTTAAAGCCGTTGGTCCTGCACCTGATCACTCCCCGGTCGTGTCGGATTGCCGACCCATCGGACTATGAATGGAACAAAGAGTGCACCTGTATTTACGCCCTCACTTGTGCACTACGAGTATAATGTCCTGCGTACGTGGCTAATCTCCGTTGAGATGGGCCTTCGTGACCGAAATCGGTTGGACTTTCTTCATTTGTTTTCACCGCAGTTGCTGTCACAAGACATGTGTCGCTTGAGCGTGTAGAATAGAATAGAATAGAAATACTCTTTATTATGTACACCAAATAAATTACAGACATAAAAATAGAAACTGTACATAGGGTGACACAATGGGCGGTCTTATCGCTAAAAGCATAGTAGGTAGGTAGTATGGTTTATACGAGCCCAGTGACTGGACTTAAGTGACTCAGTTTTTGGACCCGTTACTGAATTTGTATAGACGCGATTCATTTTAAGGAGCCAGTTTGCTTTAGTTTTTTCGAAATAAAAAACCTTTATCTACAAAACTAAGACACTTTAACATGAACACTCTACAAAAATCCGCAAGCGACTGGCCCATGTGTATAGTTGAAGTCAGTGACACGGGACTAGCTCAGGCGGCGCGGGGGGAGGCTACTGGGTCGAAAAAATAGTCAGTCCAGGCCCCTATCTGCTTGATGGACTTGCAGACGCGTGATCAGTGCTGGACTGGCTTGAAACTAGTATAGACTCGATTTCAGTTGCAAGTCAGTACTATACTGATTTACTGACTACTGATATATTATCACTGGGCTTGTATAAAGCTGTCTTGTAGCTCGTGGCCGCAGGGAACTTACATTACGTTTCATTGATGACGGTGGTTTCGAATTAGAGACCACCGTTTCTTCAGAATAGAGCACGTTTTTCTTCTCCTCCTGGTCGCAAGGGCCGAACCTCTGAACGTTGGATGTTCCTGAAAATAAGATGCTGGCGTAAGTGGTATTACATATCCCAGAACAGCTCGACCAATGCGAATTGAAGTGGCGAAGTTATGAGCCAACAAGATCTGACAAAAGTCGTGCCAACGACTCGAAGAACAAGGCCATTTTAAATTAAATAAAAGTTGGAAGCAGGCGGGACCCATACCATTTTTTTAATATATTTTCAAACTCAAATGGGTCCCGCCTGCTTCCAACTTTTATTTAATTTAAAATGGCCTTGTTTTTAGCTTTCAGTTTTTTTTAAACAAATTTTTTTTACCGCAGTCGTGTTTTTTAGTTTTTTTAATTACTTGTTTTTTATTTCCAGCTTTTTAGTTTACAAATTTGAAAGATTTCGCAGACGATTTACTTACCTATGTATTAATTATTAGCTGACCCCGTAAAGTCACTCAACAGGGAACAAGAAATAATTATTTTATTTAACGTGTTTTTTACGATTTGTCACTTCGAATTACTTTTAACCATATAAGTTGTATATATTTTTGTAATCACCGTTTAAAACCCTTAATTTTGATATTTCACTCGATGGTATTAGAAGAAGAAAAAAATTCAAACTCCACAATATGGCACCCTAAATCCGCCATTTTACTTTGTTTTTGATTTTAATGTAGCCAGTGACCACTGACTCGCGCTACCAAGACAAATCTAAAGACGTATAATTTATCCAAATCCGTTCATTCGTTTAGAAGTTACGAGGGAACAAAGAAACGGACATACATACATACATACAGGTCAAACACATAACCCTCCTTTTGGGCTTCGCCGCAGTCGGGTAAAAAGAAGACTGAGCCTTAAGGGGAAGCTCTAAGGTGGCCCGCGAAATTCAATTTTTTTTACGTTTTTTGCAATTTGCTCGTCAGTATTAAGTTGTACGTTGATTAAAATATGATTCGCGGTCGTAACAAATATGTATTTACAGAATTATAATCATTTAAGTCATCAACACAACTCTCTAAGACCATGTAATCCCCAAATGTCAAGATTTCATGAAATAGTCATTCTTGAACTGTTTGTTTCCTATTCATTAAATTAAATTTTATTTAAAACACATCCACCGATTACTTACTAAACTCCGCAACTATAT
The DNA here is from genome assembly GCA_948474745.1 of Oligia latruncula. Lineage (NCBI taxonomy): Eukaryota > Metazoa > Arthropoda > Insecta > Lepidoptera > Noctuidae > Oligia > Oligia latruncula. Next base: position 1,341,153 of record OX419707.1, on the reverse strand, counting down.
CCGACATCCCTGGTTACTTGTCTCCTGTGGTGGCCGTATCAAATCAAATCAAAATCATTTATTTGCGGTACAGAAGGGTTCGCGTCAAATAACTTTGCCGCTCTGAAGCTAGTAGGCTCTTTCCTAGCCGCGCCAATCCGCGCCATGCGCGCTGCTGAAGTATTCATAGGATTAACTACTGCGCAATGACTTGTTGCCTACTTCAGAGCGGCAAAGTTATTTGACGTGAACTGTTTGATCTCTTAGTCTGCCATTAATTTCGGCGTGCAAATTTTACATAATTAATTAATTTGAATTGTGCATGCATTCAATAAATTAAAAGTAAGTAAATTGTATTAAATTCATTCTAATTTGGAAACAATTAATTATTTATAATGTGAAAATCTTAATACTACAATTCATGACTAAGATCAGCTTATAATCTAGGAACTCAAGGACACTTAAAAGCATTTATCGTCGACAATTCTATCAATCCTGCTATAAAGGTACGGGCCTAAGAAGCAGAAATATCTATCAACGAATGGGTGTTTAAACATGGATCTGTCGGTTCTGGGTATATACATCTACTTGTCACTTACTTCTTCTCATGACGACGTGGTTGTCAGCCAGAGTGGTGATGGCAGGTCTGCCGATCCTCTCGACACTGCGCTGCACCCACTGGTGGTACATACCATAGTCTAGGAATCTGGCAGGGGCCTGACAACCGGGCCCGTATACGCCGAAGCCCAGCTGAAATCATCAAGTAAACAAATAGTTTAAGGGGCTTACATGGCCTAAAGCGCGGTCACTATCGGACTGCATAAAATATGAAGAAATTATCTATTTACAAAATTATTTAATAATAAATAATCTATCACTGGATGCAGTTTGGCATTAGAAATTTAATAGCATATTTTTAATTATAATTAAAACTGTTAATTAAGGGATAAACTGTTTTTAGAGACAATCAAGATGTGTATTTGAAGATTTTGTTGATGCATAATGTATATTTAATTATGATTTGAGGTCCATCACTGTATTAAAAATGAGACTTGAAAATATCATAATTTTTTTTTTTGGTCAAAATTATTTACGGTTTATGAGATACCCACACTGCTTTAAAAAACCAACTTTTTGACCGTTTTCAAGGAATCTCCGCCTTAAGGGGCTTACAGGACCTAAACACAAAAAACGTTTTAGAAACAATAAAAGTATATGATCGACTACAGTAAACAAACAAAATCAGAAAAATATTTATGATATTCTTCAGGATATGTAGGTAGTGTGTGGAAAATATAATACAACTAATTTAGATACCTCTAAAAACTTTCTTTCTTTCTTTCTTTCTTTTGCTTTTAGCGATAAGACCGCCCATTGTGTCACCCTATATACAGTTTCTATTTTTATGTCTGTAATTTATTTGGAGTACATAATAAAGAGTATTTCTATTCTATTCTATTCAATTCTAATATACTTACAACCATTCTGATTTTTTGTCAGATAATTCTACTAGCAACATCTAAAATACTAGTGTTTTAATTGTTTCGTCCAAACAATAGATTTTATGTACGTAACCAGCGTTGTGTCATCGTGCTTCTCTTTCTTTTCTATGCAGTCCGACAGTGGCCGCGCTTTAGGTCATTGTTTACATGCAAGTTGAATTTGATCAGATTCACGAGAATATGAAAGAATGAACGTATTAGGTTCTCGTCCTTGTTCAACTATACAGAATCAAATTAAATTAGCTAGCTAAACTCCGCAGACGCGATGGGTATCGATAACTGAACATCACACTAATTAGGGTTCCGTAACAAAATGGTAAAGACGGAACCCTTATGGTGAGACTAAGTCTGTCTGTCTGTCTGTCTGTCACAGCTGGATATCTCAAGAACTACTAATGCTATCAACTTGAAATTTGGAATAATTTTAGATGACGTTTAATGAAAAAAGAAAAAAAATACCGTTCCCTCCCCCCCCCCTTATCTCCAAAGTTTGCCAAGAGAAAAATCTGAAATAATTCTATGTGATAGAAGTATATGTAAAGATTACAGGAAATATAAAACGATGTCTCTAAAAAGCACACTTTTTTAGAAATCATCAACAAAAGTTACACTAGTTCCACTATCGGTCAAGAGATGGCGCTGACATAAAACTGCAATATTCTACACTGCAGTGCGCAGTGTTAAAATTCTCTAATGAATATAGGCCTCGCCGATGAAAATTTAAAAACATATGAGGGTACGGAACCCTCGGTGCGCGAGTCCGACTCACTCTTGCCCGGTTTTTTATATATAGTTATCTAGGACAAATCATCATCATCTGCTTTTACAAGGTTTAATTGAAATAAATGCTTTGAGTTTGAGTTTTGTTGACTGTACATTTTGTTTCTTAGATGTTTGAAATAATCACTCTGCAAGTAATCAAACATCATCATCTGCCTAGCCTTTTCCCAACTATGTTGGGGTCAGCTTCCAGTCTAACCGAATGCATCTGAATACCAGTATTTTACATGGAGCGACTGCCTATCTGACCTCCACAACCCAGTTACTGGGTAATACGATATCCCTTGGTAAGTGTAAAAGTAAGTATAAATGTCTTATACCATAAACCGTAAATAAATATATGACTCACGTGAACCCGCATAAAATCCGTAAAAAGGCGAAAGCGTCACGACCCTTAGCGTTGAAAGACCGATTGTGATGAAATAGATAGTGATATGAAACTAACCAGTCTCCAGCGTGTGCCCACTTTGACCACAAGTATAGCCCCACTCCGCCAAACGCAGTGACCTCCCGACACACTCTTGGCACAGGCCGTGTGAGATGGCCACAAGGTATCCACGTCCAGCTGAAAAATAAAAGTTTAGGCTTTAAAGCTTGGCTTGGCTGTTTGTGTATGTGAGTTTAAATGTTTGTAAACGCACCCACAATACAGGAGAAATTCCTAGTGTGGGGGGCAACGTTTAAAAAAAAAAAAGATGGTCCTAGGCCTCCCAGGTGTGAGGTTCGGTCAGCGGGATTGTCGGAAAGGGTTACCGCTTGCCCGGAACATAAAGGGCTAAGGAAGGAACATGGGTGTAGAAAACAAATGAAAGAAGTTGTTTAGAACCTGCCACGAGACACCGCGACGCGACTTGCGGAGCAACAAACAGAGACCCACGCGCGTGCCTTTAACGCAAGTTGCATCACTCGAGGTCTTGCTTGAACGCCCCAAAAAAGTAAAATGCATAGATGCGTGAGACCTAAGCCAAAACTGGGGGGTAATTGCGTAATACACTCAAAGTAGCGCAGCAATGGCTTTCATTTTGACAGTTTTACAACATTCATTAAGTTATTGAGCAGACAAATTTTTCGAAAATATGAAGCAATGGATTAAAATGATTCAGATTTTGATTGCAAGTATTTTACGCAGTTAGGGTGTTGTAGTGTTTGTTACTTACGTCTGACCGCCTGTAAAAAGTCTTGCATTGTTCCGGAGAAACGTATTTCATTTTGTGTAACCTCACCTTGGACCGCTTACAATCTAGAGAAAAAGAAGATGACGGGAATACATAGCAAACTTTGTTTATTTATTATTTATTTATTTAATACTTCAAGCACATAAATGTTCAGAGGCGGACTTAATGCCATAGGCAAACTTTGTTTTTAAGGTTCCGATCCGATCAAATCAACTGA